>JANHMN010000002.1:183415424-183552350 GCA_030674055.1 Rhabdomys pumilio | reverse complement strand
TCTCTCTCTCTCTCTCTCTCTCTCTCTCTCTCTCTCTCTCTCTCTCTGAGCATAGCATAGGAATGTGCTTCTAGGGGTATGTGAGCAGGTGTGATTTTTGTGGAAGAGATGTGTAGGTGGGTGAGAGGGTGTGCATTGTGATGTACGAGGGAGGGTGTGCATTTGTGCAAATTCTAAATGTGACTGACGCTTTGTGGGCGGATGGGAAGAAAGTGTGTTCTTGCGTGTGTCTGTGTGTGTGACTGGAGGAGGACGGCCGCCTGTGCAAATGCATGCCTGCAAAAGTTCCCTTCCTTCTGGAAATGCATGGCTTGGAGGAAAAGTAATCAAATCAGCAGGAAATGTATTTGACCTAACAGAGAAGCAGCTGCCCCTGGAGTTCCTGTTCTCCGGACGGACCAGAACCAGTCCTATCTATCTCAGGGGAGGAATGTGCTATTGCATGGGTAAAGGAAAACTGTGAAAGGAGGGGCTGATGGCAGACTCGTACTATGGACAGGTCAAAAACCATAGCATCTCCTTACTCCGATAGATGGTAAAAATTGGGACTAGAGAAATGGCTCAATGGTTAGGTGCACTGTTGCTCCTGCAGAAGACCCCCTCATTTGATTCCCAGATCCCACACTATAGTTCACAACAAACTATAACTCAAGTTCCAGGGGATCTAATATCTGCTTCTGAACTCCTCAGGCACCAGACACACACATGACATGACACACATGCATATGTTCAGGCAACACTCACACACACACCACTGCTCACAGGAGCAGGACACCTGATGCCAATTTCCAGCATCGCAGGAAACAGCTAATTCAGCTTCTTTAGGTTTGAGGCCTCTCTTCCCACTAGGAAGAGGAACCAAGGTGAGCTATGGGGCATGACACCCTGACCTGTACCCAAGTATCTGTTCTTCCCCTAACCACTGGCTCATGAGTGTTGGTAGGTCCCACTCAAGGAGTGAGGAAGATCACAGACTATGATCCTTATCTCTTTATAGGCAAACATTGTTGCTTTGGGAGTTTCATAGGGAAAATAATGCCTAGAGTTGAATTCCAAGGGTGCTAGAAACTGTTGCTATGCCTACCAAATGCTAAGCAGGAGATCATGCCACTCCTTGCCCCACAGAAAGTGAAACAGAAAGGTATACACCGAGAGGCAACTAGATGTTCCCTTATAACCTCAGGGAAGCCTCAAATGATCCAAACAGATCATTGCCCCTTCTCTTCTTATTCCTAAAGCAGATTTAGGAATAAGAAGAGAAGGGGTAAGCTTGGGCTTTCTGAAAGGGGACTAGGTCCAAAGGTGGAAGAAAAAAAGAGATAACTCAATGTTAAGAATACTTGCAGAAGAGACTGGAGAGATGGCTCAGCGGTTAAAGCACTGGCTGCTCGTCCAGAGAAGACCTGGGTTCAATTGCCAGCACCCACATGGCAGCTCACAACTGTCTGTCGCACCTGTTCCAGGGGATCTGACACCCTCATACATGCAGTCAAATCACAAATGTACATAAAATAAAAATAAACAAATCATTTTTAAAAAAGGAACACTTGCAGAGGCCCCAGGTTCCCACCATCCACAGGCAACTCATAGCCCGCTGTGGCTGTGGACCCAACACCTTCTTCTTGCCTCCTTGGGCACCAAGCATGGATGTGGTGCTCATACAAGCAGGAAAACACTCATATATAAAAAATATATAAATAAATGTTTTGAAAACAATTTCAACAGGGGAAGAGAACCCTTGAGGGGAAGAATTGTATGTTTGAATGTGTCTGTGTCCTCTTTTTTTTTTTTTTTTTAATGTGTACTTGTGTATCATGGGGGGAGAGGTGTGGAGGGGCTCGAGTGTCACAGCCTGTATGTGGTGTGGCCATCAGAAGAAAACTTTGTGGGATCAATTGGTTTTTCCAGTTTACTTGAGTTCTGGGGATCAAACTCAAGTTTTCAAGTTTGCATGCCAAGTACCCACTGAGCTATCTTGCTGGTTCCCTGATTCTCTTTAATTGTATTCTGGTAAGGATTTTTTCATCTCTAATTTACTTTATTTACTTATTTTGTGGTGCACGTGTGTGCACTTGTACATGCATGTTCCTGTGTTCACATGTGCACAAATATGTGTGTAGGTGAATCTCAGGTGTTGTTCCTCAAGTACCATCCACATTCCAATCCCCTTTTGAAACATCATCTCATTATGTAGCTCTGCCTGACCTGGAATTCATAATGTACACCAGACTAGCCTCAACCTCTAAGATCCACCTCCCTCTACCTATAGGGTGTTGGGATTAAAGGCATGTACTATGCCCAGTTCTATGTTCTTCTTTTTCTGAGCTGGGTATCTAAGTGACCCAGTAGATTAGACTTGTTAGGTAGCAAACCCCAGAGATATGCTTGTCTCTGCTTTCCCAGAAATAGGCTTTAAACCACTGTGCCCAGCTTTGCTTTTTTTTTGTTTTTGTTTTTTGTTTTTTGTTTTTTGTTTTTTGTTTTTTCGAGACAGGGTTTCTCTGTATAGCCCTGGCTGTCCTGGAACTCACTCTGTAGACCAGGCTGGCCTCGAACTCAGAAATCCACCTGCCTCTGCCTTCCAAGTGCTGGGATTAAAGGCGTGTGCCACCACCACCCGGCAAACTTTTTTTTTTTTTTTTTTTTTTTTTTGTGCCCAGCTTTTCAACATGGATAATCAACTGTTTCTGCTTCCGTGCCTTTGCTCCCTGATGTGGCTCAGTGTAAAGGGCATACTTAGCATGCTCCAGTCCCTGGGTTCAATCTTCAGCAATTCTAACTCCCAAAATGCTTAGGAAATTGTTAGTTACAGACATAGAAACTAAATATAATATGGCATGCTTGATATGATCTCAGGACAGAAAAAGAATGTATGGGGAGACAATGAACATCTGTATAAAGCTGGTGGTAATATTAGTTATTAATTTTAAAATACGCCTCGCTAATGTTGCATATTGCCAAGTTTGGCAGCTCAGGCCTATAATTTCCCAGCTAAAAGGTAGAGATCAGAGAGTGATGGGGCAGTAGAATGAGCAGTTTCGAGGCCTGAGCAGGGCTGGTAGTGGTAACACAGGCTGGTATTTTTGCTGTATTTTTGCTAAAGAAGTAGAGGCAAGAGGGCCAGGAGTTAAAGACCAGCCTGGGAGACAAATTTTGGGCTTGGACATAGTGGCTCATGCCTTTAATCCCAGCACTTGGAGGCAGAGGCAGGGGACTTTCTGTAAGTTCCAGGCCAGCCTGAACTACAGACTGAGTGCCAGGACAGCTAGGGCTATTAACCCAGAGAAACCCTGTCTTATAAAACAAACATACCAAAACAGAAGCAGACAAAACTGTTGGGGATTGGTTCTAATGCTTTGAATTAATTGGGAATCTTTGTGTCCAAACGCTGAAGGTCCCTATCCCCAATTGGTTTTTGATCAATCAATAAAGAGCCAATGGCTGGGGTGGGGGGGGGGTGCGGAACCTTTAGAATTGCTCAGGCAAGGAACTGAGAGAAAGGGGAATCGCCATGATTTAGAGGGAGATGGAACAGATTTAGAGCTACGGAAAGAAAATCCTTCAAAATGCAAGTGAGAAGGAATGTGGGGCCCCAGAAGGGCTGCCCAGAAGCATCTTGGGCAGCAAAGACTGGGGTACCACCCAGAAGGAGCCAGGGCAACAAAGATAAAATATAGAATTAGAGAGCGTAAAGCCAGGATTACAGGAGGGAAATGTGTGCTAGCCCTGGGGAGGATTAGAACTGCCCAGCCTTTGAGCTAGCCAAGGCATTTAAAAATTACCTGGGCAGCCTGTTGGGAGCCAAAGCTCAGAGCCAAAACTATTCCTACAGAATGGCTCACAACGTGGTCAGTGAGAACTCACCTTTAAAATTATTTAGAGAAGCCGGGTAGTGGTGGCACATGCCTTTAATAATCCCAGCACTTGGGAAGCAGAGGCAGGTGGATTTCTGAGTTCGAGACCAGCCTGGTCTACAGAGTGAGTTCCAGGACAGTCAGGGCTATACAGAGAAACCCTGTCTTGAAAAAGCAAAAAAAGAAAAAAAATTATTTAGAGATTCTTAGATGGAACACACACACAATTGATATAAGTCTAGGTAGAGGGGAGAAGTAGTTTCTCAGCTAGGAGAGCTGTGATTCCTTCAAAAACCTTGAGACTAGAACAAAGGAACAAAAAAAAGAAAGATAGACAGACAGACAGGCAGACAGGCAGATAGGCAGATAGGCAGATAGATAGACAGATAGACAGACAGACAGACAGACAGACAGACAGACAGACAGACAGACAGAAAAAAACAACAAAAGCCAGGCAGTGGTGGTGCATGCCTTTAATCCCAGCACTTGGGAGGCAGAGGCAGGTGGATTTCTGAGTTCGAGGCCAGCCTGGTCTACAGAGTGAGTTCCAGGACAGCCAGGATTACCCAGAGAAACCCTGTCTCAAAAAATTAAAAAACAAAAAACAAAAACAAACAAACAAACAAACAAACAAAACAACAAAGGAACAC
The DNA here is from genome assembly GCA_030674055.1 of Rhabdomys pumilio. Taxonomy (NCBI): domain Eukaryota; kingdom Metazoa; phylum Chordata; class Mammalia; order Rodentia; family Muridae; genus Rhabdomys; species Rhabdomys pumilio. Next base: position 183,547,846 of record JANHMN010000002.1, on the reverse strand, counting down.
AGCCACCAGAAATATCCTCAGCTCAGAGATTCTAGGAGCCCCTGCTGTGCAAAGAGACTGTTTGGTTCCCTGATCAGGTTCTAGGAGGAAGGCAGTGAGAAATAGACAATAAAAGCCACCTGCCTCCAGCCACCAGATAAATAAAGGACAGAGATTTATGATTTTAATTCCTTGTAAGGACAGAAAGAAGACGTTAGGGAGAATGAATGAAAACAAAATGCTTTAAAGAAATTTAAGAGTCTTGCCAGGGCAAATGCTCCGGATCTTTGAACATAGTCTACATGAAGCCAGCCTAGGCTAGGGCAGGAGAGTTGGCTCAGTGGTTAAGAGCACACACTGCTCTTCCAGAAGAAGTTTTAGTCAAAGTTCCAGCACCCACATCAGGCAGCTTCACAGCCACCTGTAATTCCAGCTGCAAGTGTATCTAACACCTCCGGCCTCCATAGGCATCTACCCTCATATGCACATAGCCTCAAAAAATAGACACAAACATATATCATTTAAATAATAATAAATCTTTAACCAACAAAAAGCCAGAGGGCTTAGTGGCTTATGATATAATCCCAGCATGGAGGTAAGGGAATTTCCAAGAATTTCAACTACATAGTAAGTTCCAAGGGAGCCTGGGCTGCCCTGTCTTAATGAAGCAGTAACAACAAGAATATACCAATAAGGACCACATATTCAGCTTAAGGTAGCCCTTTAAATAATTTTAAATCTACAAGATTCTCTTTCTCTCCTAGACATGCAGTATAAAAGAAACTGGCCACTGACACAATTATACACAATTGGATTTAGCTAATTGTATTCTTGGGTCATGTTCCTGTATTACTAGTATTTTCTAGGTCATAATGCTTGACTGTATTCTGATCTTTTTGGACAAGATGTGGAGGGCATGGTGGCATATGCTTTTAATCCCAGCTCTTGGGAGACAGGCAGGCGGATATCTGAGAGTTTGAAGCCAACCTGGTCTACAGAGCAAGCTCTAAAACAGTCAGGGCTACACAGAGAAAAAAGCAAAAGCAGTCTGAAAAAGCAAAAGCAAACAAACAAAAAAGAATCCTTAGATATTTGTATTTCTAAGCCATCACATGAAGAGAGGAATTGTGTGCAACAGTCTTCTTTAGTGATACTAAGATTTGTCAATAAAGATTGGGTGTGGTAGCTCCCAACATGAGGGAGGGGGGGTAGAGGCAGGAGGATTTGAAATTTCAAGGTCATCCCTAGTTGCACAGCAAAATCAAGGCCAGCCTGAGCTACATTTGACTTTGTGAAGTTTCAAAAACAAAACAGGCTGGGATGTAGTTAGTTGGTAGAATGTTCACCAGGATCCATCCTTTCTTTCCGAGTTGTGATGTCCTCCTATCTTTCATTCTGCTTCTTTGTACCAGCTCTTTCTCTTATTTCCAGAACTAATCCCTAATAGCTGAAGTTTACAAATGTGACTGAGGTCTGGAGAGTCTGTGAGGGATTACATAGATTTGAATCCATTCTGGACCATTAGCCTCTGTGTGTGTGTGTGTGTGTGTGAGAGAGAGAGAAAGAGAGAGAGAGAGAGAGAGAGACAGAGACAGAGACAGAGACAGAGACAGAGACAGAGAGATTTTGAGACTGAGATTTGGTTTCATTTAGTAGCCTGGACGAGCCTTGAACTGCAGCAATCCTCTTCCTCTGCATTCCCAGTGCTGGGATTACTGGTGCACATCACCGTGCCCAGTGTCATCAATGTGTTGTAACAAGTCCTACAGTAAATTCTGATGCCTGCTAAAGTTTTTTTGTTTGGTTATTTTATTTTATTTTATTTTATTTTATTTTATTTTATTTTATTTTTTGAAGGGGGAAGAGGAAGGGAATAGCTGAGAAGGGGGAAGGGAGGTCAGATGAAGTGATTTTTTTTTTTTTTCTGAGAACTCACTCTGTCCTGGAACTCACTCTGTAGTCCAGGCTGGCCTCGAACTCAGAAATCCACCTGCCTCTACCTCCCAAGTGCTGGGATTAAAGGCTGCGCCATCACTGCCTGGCGCCTGCTAAAGTTTTAGACCTCTGACTTAACATTGACTGTTATAGGCTGGCCTCAAACTATGACTTACTAAGGATAAGTATGTGCACAGCAATACATTGATTGCTGAACATTATGGAGGCAAAAGACAAGGACCCATGCTCACTGGGAAATCAGTCTATCCAGTCCATTCTAACGCACAAAACTTTTTATTTAGTCAAAACAGGACACTGGGCTGCAGAGATGTCTCATCAGTTAAGAGCACTTGTTGCTCTTCAAAGGACCAGTGTTTGGCTTTTAGCACCCACACAGTAGCTCACAGCTATCTGTAACTGCAATTCTAGGATATCCAATACTGTCTTGACATCCTCTTTTTAATTCCTTGGGCTCCAGACATGCATGTGACACAAATACATACACGTAAGCAAAACACACACTTAATAAATACATATAAAAACATTTTTTAAATGAGCACCTGTTGTTCTTTTAGAGGACCTGGTTTCAACTCCCAGCACCCACGTGGCGGATCACAAACATCTGTAACCCCAGTTCCTAACTAACTGGCTCTAACTCCCTCATCTTGCTCCTCAGGGCACCAGGCATACACATAATGCACAAATATACATGCACGCAAAACGTGTATATTTAAAAGGAAATAAATATAAAAATTAAAAATAGGGTTTTGCCCATAGGTGGTGGCACACGCCTCTAATCCCAGCACTCAGGAGATTGAATTTGACAAGGTCAGTCTGGTCTACAGAGTAAATTCCAGCACAGCCAGGACTGCACAAAGAACCCTGTCTGGAAAAACTGAAAAACAAACAAAACGAAACAAAAAAATCCCCAAGGTCTCACTGTGTAGCCCAGGTAGACATTGAATCTGTCATCCTCCAATATCAGTCTCCCAAGTGCTGGAATTGTACAAGCCTTCCATATCACAAGACTGAAAGAACTTCTCTTGTGAAAAGGTAACTAGCAAGTAATTGCAGAAGTCTGCTCCATAAGTGGTTAGTGCAAGTGCTTGGATTTCAGACCATCCAAATTCAGAAGTTCAGGGGGCAGAAGTGATTGGTAAAGGTTTTTACCAAAGTTGACTCTGGCTAGACCTTAAAGAAGAAAGACTTCGTGGGAGGGGACGGCAGGGACAGTGGTTTAAGGGAGATTGGCATAAACAAAGGCAAGATACTTAGGAAGCAGGTAACCTCGATGACAACCAGGTTCTTTAGTCTTCTCACAAACACCCAATTCTTACAATGCTCTCTGGGAGAGTTGCTTTCTTTGAGTCCCCCTCTCGCAGTTGCCTTCTCGCTCGTTTAAAAGCACACTGGGCAGGTCGTGTTGGTTTGTGTGCAGACTTTTATATGGTGAGTGCGGACAGTGGAGCCGGAATACAGGATGCAGTTAAGCAAGATGGTGAGTGCAGAAGGGCGTTTCTGTCAGTTTTTGCCTCTGCCGTGCAGTGAGTGTGGAAAGGCCTGAGTCTGTAGTACACCAAACGCGTGGATTTCACGCGTCTATGTGATAATTAGATGCCGCAGGCTTCGCTGCTTGGGGCTCAGAGATGCAAAGCTGAACAGATTGCCTTCGAGCTCCACGGCGAGCCAAAGCGCAGCAGGCGGGGCTGCTCGGCGGAAGCTGAACGCTAGCGGCGGCGGAAGTGCCTCTCCGTACGGCCAAGATGGCGGCGCCCAGGCTGGTCTTGTTGGAGTAGGCTGCTGTTTGCAGGGACCCGATCAAGTTACTCAGGTGGAGAACCCACAAGCAAGATGTCTGGTTACTTTGTCATAACCTGCTTGGGAGTGTTTGCACAGAAGTAGCTTGTGTTACATAGACCTCGGGTACATCCCTTCATTTCAAGCCTCACGAGCTGTCTCTTGGTTGCAGTCTCTTGGTTGCAGACGCGGGCGATTCAGGATGCTTAACTAGAGCCTTAGGCGCAGTCTCCGGACAGGTCGTGTGGCCGATAGGATGCGATGTAACAGGGTATTCCAAAACCCCGTAAATCCGTTGTTAGTTTTCCTTCGCTTTAGAGTTAATCTGTAGGAATTATCCTTATAATTCAAGGTGTAACTTTTAGCACTTGATGATTTTAGACAAATTCCCCCATGGATTTTGTGGGGGAGTATTTTTGCTTCTTTATGTAGCATGGACTTGCTGTTTTCATCCACTGAAGTTTATTTACATAACAGATACTGTGGTAGGCACGCTGCATGTAATTATATTTTGCTGTTGTTTTGAAAGGTCTCCTGGATTCCGGGTTGAATTGAAATGCCTTTTCCTCCTACCTCTACTTCCCAAATGCTTGGATTAGGATGTCTCAGCCTTGTGCATTTTACAGTCTTGAAACTGAATTTGGAATAGCTTAAATAATTTTCCTAATTTTACACTAGTAAGTAGTGGAGCCAGTATTTGATTTCTGAGTTAGATTTCTAAGGCTACTGTTAAACAACCCATAACGGCCCCGTGTTTGTGTGTGTGTTTACTGGACAATGGAACTGTTGGGGTTCAGGAATCACCTCACAAACACTGATCTCAGTCAGACAGGGATAGTTTATTGAGCATGAGCCGCAGGACTGGTCGACCAGGGCCACGGTCCAGATTTGGGAACTGAACCACATGCTCGAGTTAAGATCCTAAAGGGTTTTTTAAGTCCAAAATCCACAAACATCTGTACTGTTATTTTACCAGTCAGGATTTAGGGATGGAAGATTTCCCTGGGAACATGTCTTTGATGTACACTTATAATGTTCCTATCGGTTGGGATATTCACCTGTGGCAGGGGACTTGCCTTATCCATGTCTTGTCTACTGGGAAGGGACTTGTCTAACATTCATGTGTCTTAACTTGACAGTTAGGATGTCAATTACCCAAGTAAGTCTTTTTGCCAAGTAGGATGTCATTTCCCAGGGAGATCTTGGAAACTTAAACTTTGCTTGACCACTATTCAAGATGGAAGTATTATTCCAAATAGTTTCTTATATTGGTGGAAGTGTCTCTTTTATGGGTCCATTCCAGGGTCAGCTTATACCACAAAAGCTTAAACATAGGTGCAAGAAATGCTGTTGGGTGGTTGGTTCAGGTCCAACCTTATTGTGGGTAACTATACAAAATAGTTCTAATGACTGCTGTCATGATTGGTTTCCAAGGGCACAGAACATAACAGAATATGTAATCAATCTTGACATTAGAAAGTTTCTAGCAACAGCAGAAACATGAGAAGCTTTTCTTATAATGCCAGATTATCCAGGTAACAGTTACTTAGGCCTTAATATTTTACCTAGGTCCCAAAAGAAACCAAGATCTTACACATGCTAAGCAAGCACTCTGCCACTGGCCTACAGTGTGACCTCCCAAACACGCACACACGCACACACGCACACACGCACACACGTCTCCTATACCTGGAGCTAACTATGTAGCCTTGGGGCTCGACTTTGAATTCAGTTGTTCTGCCTTAGCTACCTGCATGCTGATTATAGCCCTGAACATTTATAGCCTTTTCTACACACCTCTGCCCAAAGTAAACTCTCAAAAAGCTTTTTTAGTGGTAGTTTTGTTTTTTATCTTTTTGTGGGGGAGAAGGTCTTGCTATATTATAGCACAAACTATCTTGGGCCTCTCAATCCTTTAACCTCCTGAGTACTAGGGTTACAGGCATTGCCAACCACAACTAACTATCGGTACTATTCCTTAAGTTACACACTTGTGATTATTTGAACATTTCTGATTATTTTAACATTTCTGCCCACTTTAGGCCTTGTGTTAGGAGTGTTTTCTATACTGGCCTAGTAAATACAGTTTACTGATATAGTTTACTAATATAGTTATGCAGTTCATCTGATCCTGCATAGGACTGGGAAATAAGGAAATACATGATTGTCACTGTTACTGTTGTGATCTGTCTTGTCTCTCCCTGCTTCTTACTGTCCTTTGCCTTTAGAAGATGTGTTCCATGTGCCATATATTTACATTTTATTTTTATTATATTACTTGTTTATTTTGTAGAGGGGAGGCACGCAGGCCACACTGTGCTTGTGGAGGTCAGAGGACAGCTTGCCCGATTTGGTTCTCTGTTTACACCGTGTGGGTTGGGGATAGAGTTCAGGTTGCCAGTCTTAGCAGCAAGTGTCTTTATTGGTTGAGCCATCGAGCCCCTCATTGTTTATTTTCTGTGATGGGGTCTTTGTAGACCAAACTAGCCTCCAATTCATAGAGATCCACTAGCCTTTACCTCACTAAAGGCGTGTGCCACTATGCCTGGTGAATTTATCTTTTTTAAAAGTGTACATAACAAGGTTGCTACCAACATCATCTAATTTGAGAAAATTTTGAGAGTTTTGTCATCCACAGATTGTAAACAACCTAAATCGGCAATACTTACTTTTTGGTTGTTGCTTTGTTTTGTATTGTGTCTTCCTGAGACAGGGTCTCACCATGTAGCCTTGGCTATCCTGGAATTCACTAGGTAAACCAGGCTGGTCTTGAACTCACAGAGATCCACCTGCCTTTGTCTCCCAAGTGCTGGGATTAAAGTTGTATGCCACCACTGCCCCACTCTTGTTTGTTTTTTGATACAGAGTTCCGTGTATCTCAGGCTGACTTTTAAACTCACTGGATACCCAAGGATAACCTGGGCCTACTGACCCTCTTGCCTTCACCTCCAAGTGCTGGGGTTATAGGCATGTGGAGCCAGCCACCCTTGCCTTAGCTATGAATAAGTTTACTAGATTGATGGTCAGAGAGGGCTGATGGACAGAGGAATGCCAATGAGAAGCGAGCTCACATCATCTCATGGAAAAGATAAAGACAACCAGTGTTCAGTTATAAAGGCTGTTGTTTTGTTGCTTTTAGGGGTGAATGAGAGAGATTCTCCTCACCAACAAAGCAGTACTGGAAGGAATCATACATAGGTCACAGCTCCAGGGTCATGATGCTGTCCAGACCAAAGCCTGGAGAGTCTGAGGTGGACCTACTGCGCTTCCAGAGTCAGTTCCTTGAGGCTGGTGCAGCTCCAGCGGTACAGCTGGTGAAAGGGAATAGGAGGCGTGATGATGCTCATCCAGACCAGCCTCCACTGCAGGACCATCGGGATGTGGTGATGCTGGACAGTGAGTGCCTGTGGGCGTGAGGATGTGAGGACGTGAGGAGAGGGCTCTGCCACTTAGACCCTGCTTTTTTCCTGAGGTGGCTGAATTCTGCTCCAACTGTAACCTCCATTGCTGAAATTTTGCTTTATTCTTATTGTTTTCGTGTGTGTGTGTGTGTGTGTGTGTGTGTGTGTGTGTGTGTGTGTGCATGTGAGAGAGAGAGAGAGGGAGAAAGAGAGAGAGAGAGAGCCTGTCTCTGTGACTCTAGCTTGTTTGAAACTCACTATTGGGCACAAGCTGACTTTGAACTTGTGATGATCTTCTTGTAAATACTGGGGTACCAGACAGATGTGCAAGCCAGCTCTGCAGCTTCATTATACAGATGAAGAAACTGAGGTTCAGAGAGGTTAAATATCATACCCAAGAAAACACAGCTTAAGCTAGGGCCCAGAGCAGCCGTCGTCGTCGTCGTCGTCTTTTGTTCTTTGTTTCTGCCCCCAATCCTGATACTTCCTTAGGAAGGTGTGAATATACTCAATATCTCATTTGTTTTCTTTCAGATCTCCCAGATTTGCCCCCAGCTCTCCTTCCCGCTCCTGCCAAAAGAGCTCGCCCGAGCCCTGGCCATCCCCTGCCTCACGATGAAGACCCTGAAGAGAGGCTGAATAGGCATGATCAGCACATCACTGCCGTCTTGTCTAAGATTGTTGTACGTGGCAGCCCAGCTGGGTGGGGGAAGGCAGGCCAGCTGGGTGGGGGAAGGCAGCCCATTTGGGGGAGAAAAGGGCTTATGAGTGGAGGGTGTTGCAAAAAGGCAGACTTTTAACAGTCAGGTTGGGGCTTGGTTAGAACCACTTAGACTAGATCCAACGTGGGTTCATGAACCCTTGGAATGAGGGTCACAGAGGCCACTGGAATAGGGTTGAGAAGCCTGTGCGTCTTCATTACTTTGTGTTTTGTTGCCACAGGAACGAGATACAAGTTCAGTCACTGTGACTCTGCCTGTGCCCAGTGGTGTTGCTTTCCCCCCTGTGTTCCATCGCTCTCGGGAGAGACAGGTAAGCCGGAGTTCCCTTAGGTGGAGTCTCGGGCTTTCTATTGCTGGACTAAAACACCATGACCAGAAGCAAGTTGGGGATGAAAGGCTTTATTTCAATTACAGTTTCATTAGGATAGGAACCCAAGCAGGGCAGGAACCTGGAGGCAGGAGCTGATGCAGAGGCTGTGGATGGGTGCTGCTTGCTGGCTTGCTCCTCATGGCTTGCTCAGCCTGCTTGCTTATAGAACCCAGGACCCCCAGCTCAGAATGGCACCACTCACAATGGGCTGGGCCCTCTCCAGCAATCACTAACTAGGAAAATGCCTTAGAGCCGGATCTCCTTTGAGTTGACTCTAGCTTGTGTCAAGTTGCCATAAAACGTGCAGCACAAGTGGTGCTTAGGGAATAGTGGTTCTCAGAGTGCATCTTCCCTAGGAAGTTGCTCTGGGCAATGATAACCATGTTCTTTTATTTTTTTTTTCTTAAAGAACACCACGTATGAGTATGTATGTCTGGGTATGTGCACGTGGGTGCTGGTGCCCACCCAGGCCAGAAAGGTGGAGTACCCTTGGAGCTTGAGACACAGGTGCTTGAGCTGCCTGATGAGAGTTCTGTGAATTGAATTTAGTCCTCTGGAAGAACAGCAAGTGCTCCTGACCACTGATCCGTCTCCAGACCTCTCTTTAGACATTTTATCTGTGTGAGTGTTTCACCTGCATGTATGTGTGCCCATGGAGATCTGAAGAGGCTTTCTGATTCCCTGGGACTGAAGTTAATGAATGGTTGTGAGCCACTTTGTAGGAACTAGGAAGTGAACTGAGGTTCTCTGCAGGAGCAGCGAAGCAAATGCCCTTAACCACTGAGCCATCTGTCTTCACCCCCACCACACACGCACACCACACACGCACCACCACCACACACACACTTTTTATTTTTTGAAATTGTCTCAGTAGGAGGCAGGCCTCATACAGAAATGTCTTTTTTGCCTCAGCCTTCCCAAGTAATAGAATTTTTTATTTTTTTGGTTTTCTTTTTTTTGTGTTGCTGGGAATTAAATCCAGTGCTTCCCAGTCCTGGGCAAGTAATACACCCTGAGTTCTACCCACAGTTCAAGTCCTACTTTCTTCTTTGTGTGTGTGTGTGTGTGTGTGTGTGTGTGTGTGTGTGTATGATGTGTGTGCACAAGTTTGTATATGTGAGTTCTGGAGGTCGGAGAACCACCTCAGGTGTCAGTCCCTGCCTTCTACCTTCTTTAAAAGAGCTTATCTTTGTTGTTCACAGCTTTGCATGTTGGAGTAGATGGCTTATGGCTTTTATTTTGTGAGACAGGGTCTCTCTGTGTAACCCTGGGAGTCCTAAAACTCACTGTATAGACCAGACTGTCCTGGAACTCACAGAGATCCTCCTGCCTCTGCCTCTCAAATGCTGGGATTAAAGGCATATACTATCACATCCAGGCTTCAGTGGCCTTTGAATTTCCAGGGATTCTTTTGTCTCTCTTATTTTGATTTAGAAGTATTGAGATTACAGATACATGCTAATTGTACCCAGTTTTACATGGGTTAAGGGGATTCAAATCAGATCTCCATGTTTACAGAACAGGCACATTTACTTTGTGTGAGTGTGAGTGTGTGTGTGTGTGTGTGTGTGTATTCTCCCCTTCCAATATGTGGGTCCCATGGATTAAACCCGTGTTATCAGACTTCAAGTGTTCTTACCAACTTGGCCATATTCTGTTTTGTTTTCTTTTCTTTTTCTTTTTTTTTACACAAGGTCTCATTTCTCATTGCTGGCTTCAAACTTGCTGTGTAGCAGAAAGTGTCTTGAACTCCTCTTATTTCTACCCATACCTCCAGAGTGCTGATTTTAACTGGGTACCACCATATCCCAGAAGTCCTACTTTCTCTGAGAAACTTTCTTTTCTCTTTGTTCCAGAGCCTTGGTTTATGTAGCTAAGGAAGAACAGATAATTAATATTAGCAACTTGGTTTTTCTCTTTGCCCTATAGGTGAAACCAGCAGCATCTGGTAAAAGGAGCATCTTTGCCCAAGAGATTGCAGCAAGGAGGGTGTCAGAAAGCAGGGTGTCATCAGCTGAGCAAGTTGTCCCCAGCCTAGATGCACCAGAGGGTGAGTGCTGACAGACTGAAGATGATGGCGCTTATTCACGTGGACTCTTATAAATGCAATTCTCTTTTTGGTGGTGGATAGAGTAGGGCAAAGTCAAGATTAATGTATGCCAGTCTGGCCTCGAACTCACTATATAATGGAGGATGATTTTAAAATTGTTATTCTCCTGCTTCTACCTCTGGACTGCTGGAAATATAGACATGTGCCACCATGCCAGGCTATATGGTTATGGGGTCAAACCCAGGGCTTCGTGTATCCTAGCAAGGACATGCATGCCAGTAATAGAGCTATGTCCCTAACCTCTCAGTTGTATATTTATTCATTTATCCATTTTTTCTTTCTTTAAAAACTTTTTGCTGGGCAGTGGTGATGTATACCTTTAATCCCAGCACTTGGGAGGCAGAGGCAAGACAATTTCTGATGGTTAGAAGCCAACCTGGTCTATGTACAGAGTAAGTTCCAGGATAGCCAGGGCTACGCAGAGAAGTTCTGTCTCAAAAACAAAACAAAATACTAAAGAAAAAGAAAGAAAGGGAGAGAGAAAGAGAGAGAAAGAGAGAGAGAGAGAGAGAGAGACAGACAGACAGAGGAAGGAAGGAAGGAAGGAAGGAAGGAAGGAAGGAAGGAAGGAAGGATGAAACCTAGAATACTAATAAATATAAAAATTATGTTTGGACTTATTTAATTGTATATGAGTGCTTGTGTTTTGCCTGTCCGTATCTATGCCATCCTGTGCATGCTTGTCACTCTCTGAGATCAGAAAGGGACATTGGATTCCCTGGAAATGATGTTTGGATGGTTGTGAGTCACCATATAGGTGCTCAGAACTGAACCTTGGACTTATGTAAGAACAGCAAGTGCTCTTAACTCTTGAGCCATCTCTCTGCCTCCTCCAAGCATATTTTAATCAATTTCAGATAGAAACTACTAAGGGAGGGTAAGTAATTAATTCCACCTCTAATTCTTGAAAGCTACAGCTACAGTATTAACAACCAAGTCACTGGGGCTGGAGAGATGGCTCAGTGGTGAAAAGTGAGGACTGCTCTTACAGAGGACACTAATTTGATTGCTAGCTCCTGTGTCAGGTACTTAACGCTACTTGTAATCCCAACTCCAGGGAAGCCCATGCCTCAGGCTTTCATGAGCAGTGGCACATATGTGTACTTGGCATGCCCATACACAACCCATATATGTGTACATGACATACCCACACAGACCCACATACATACACATAATTAAAATAAAACTTTAAAAACCCAAGGTATTACGTATCATTTTACATTATGTTTGTGGCCAGTACCAAATCCAGGCTTTTGTGTTGTATGTCTTCTTGGTTCTGCTCTGGTCATGTAGGTCTGCATGGCACTTTCCCTGGAAGTCCCTTTCATCTAATGCTCATGGGAGGCTGAGGCAAGAGGACCATGGGGCAAGGGCAGCCTGGGCTACATAGCAAGATTTTTTTATTGAAAGAAGAGGGAACTGAGGGGAGGTTAGAAATGTCCAGTAGGGAGTGTGAAGATCTTAAGCCAGTTAGGCAGTGGTGGCGCACGCCTTTAATTCCTAAACTGGGGAGGCAGAGGCAGATGGATCTCTGAGTTCGAGGCCAGCCTGGTCTACAGAGCTAGTTGCAGTTCAGCCAGGGCTATAGAAAGAAACCTTGTCTCAGAAAAACAAACAAACAAAACTTGGCCAAGTTTTCAGAATGATGTGAATTGTGAATTATTGGTGGAATAGCATGAGGTAAACCCTGGTGGTAGATGGCTGTTAGGATCTGATAGACGATTCAGAGGGAAGTCTTCCCATAAAAGTGTTTTTTGTTGGTTTTGTTTGTTTGTTTGTTTTATTTTTCTTTTTAGATTTACTTGGTATATACATATGAGTGTTTTGCTTGCATGTGTGCCTAGTGCTCTTGGAATTATAAAGGGCCATAAGTCACTATGTGGGTGCTTGGAATAGAACCCAATCCTCTGCAAGAACAACAGGTGCTCTTATCCACTGAGCCCTCTCTCCAGCTCTCCCATATAAGTCTTAAGAGAGGAATGAATGAGAAGTGGCCATCTTGCCTTGCCAGAATGCCTGAAATGCTATGTGGTTTCCATTCTGTGTCCAGGGAAGCCTCAGGGCCATTGCTGGTCCCTGAGGCTAGTTGCCTTATTGAAGAGGCCAGAGCCAGGAGAGCAGAGCAGTAAGACTGATTGTCCACTTCTTTCAGGTGCTGTGCCCTGTGAGACATTCTCCTCTAGGGACAGAAGTGACCAACTTCCTGGGAGGATCCATGGCTTCCACAAACCAAACCTGGTCACAGGAAAGGGGCTCAGGAGCCAGGCAGCTGAGCAGGAGGTCCAGACAATCCATGAAGAGAATGTAGCAAGACTACAAGCCATGACTCCTGAGGAGATCCTGAAGGAACAGCAGCAGTTACTGGCTCAACTTGGTATGAATGTTAGGTCTTCCCGCTGGGGCCAAGTTAGCAGGGACTGCAACTTGTTGGGGAAGGCTTGTGTATGTGTGTTTTACTGTTTTGGTTGCTGGGATTGAACTCTGGTCCTCACATATTCTAGGCAAGTGCCCTACCGCTGAACCTTATTTGTAGCCCCTAAAGGAGTTGAGGGAAGCAGTGAGCAGTGAGCCTGTACTAGTACAGGGTGGACACATTTTGAGTGTCTGTTTACTTCCTGGCATTGGAGATTGATGAGCTGTGTACGGATACTTCCATGCATTTCTTTGTCCTGAAACTATTCTTCTACTCCTGGATGCGGTATTAAGTTCATATTACTAGTGTATGAATGAATGAATATGGTGTTAAGTTCATTTTACAAATGAGTGAGCAAACAAACAAAGCAGGCTCTGCTTCTTGGGGTAGTCAATGCCTTTAATCCCAGCACTTGGAAGTAGAATCAAGCCAGAGTTCGTGCTCAGCTACATGGCTAGTTTGAGGCTAGCCTGGCTCTGAGTTTGAGGCGAGCCTGACTATGAGACTCTTCCTCAAAAACAAAACTTGAAGCTGACGACACAGCCCAGTGGGTAATTGAGCACGCCTTTAACCATGTGAGGGTGGGAGAGAACGAACCCCACTAAGTCGTGCTTAGACCTCACATGCACACCTACTACCTCCTCGTGCCCCCCAGTAGTGTCTTAAAACAAATCCTCAAAAAAAAAAAAAAAAAAAAAAAAAAAAAAGAGACTCAGAAATTTAAGAGAAATTCTCCACAAGTCACGTAACTGATGTGGAATATAGGATTATGGGAAGAGTGCTCCAATTGAAACCCAGAGCCTTGCACATGCCAGGCAAAATGCCTTACACGTCTAGTGCTGCAGATTACGTTTGGTGCTTCTGACTGGACTAGCCACCCCTGTTCCCGTGTGCACTACCATAGTTCCTGGTGTAGTTCACACCATGCTTTGTCATGGAGGTGGTGCTCTGCCCTCTATCCTTTACCTTCTTGTTAGCTACAGTGACACATACAGGACTGTGCTGTGCCACACGTCTCTTCCCAGTCAGTCTTGTTCCACATTGTATGTGGAGTGCTTATGTACTGTATATTCAGTTTTTAGCAAATGTATGTACAGACTAAGAGAAAAGAAAGAAATTGTTTGGCTAAGTGCTGTCCTTTGGGCACTAGTCAACAGTCACTTGTTTCTCAGACATCTGACCTGGTAGCAAGCAGAGGTTCCAGCATAGGAGCCTGGGCCAGAGGACTGCAGAGGGCAGGGGCCATGGGGATAGTCAGGACCCAGGGGCTACACAGGTATGGGTTGGCAGGGTCATTAAGGAGCCACAGGAGAGTGCAGGGGGCCTGAGCCAGGACTGACCTTAGCACCCAGAAGTGAGAATCTTCCAGCAGGTGTCAAATGAGGAGGATTCTTGGGACCTACCTTGGCTTCTTACTCTCTCTCCACCTTTCCCCCTAGACCCCAGCCTGGTTGCCTTCTTGAGATCTCATAGCCATGCCCAGGAGCAAACGGGAACAAAGGCCACCAAGGAGCAGAGCCCAGAAAGACCCTCAGTTCCTGTCACTAAAGAAGAGCCTATCATGTCAACTTGTACCAGAGAATCTAGAACGGGGGACAAGGTGGAAGGCAAGGTAGAGGATGAGCTGGAGGACAAGCTGCAGCCAAGATCCCCAGGTATGGAGGACAGGCACCAACATTTCCTCAGAGAGGAAATAAATAGCCCGGTGTGGTGGCACATGTGTTTAATTCTAGCATCCTTGAAAGGCAGATCTCTGTGAGTTTGAGACTATATGTCTGCATATCAAGATCCAGGACAGCCAAGGCTACAAAAGGGGAGTGTACTTGCTACCAAGCTAACAACCTGAGTCAGATCCCTGGAACCTACATAGTAGAAGAAATAAACAACTTACACACACACACATACACTAAATAAATGTTAAAAAAAAAAAAAATGGCAGGAAAGAGTGTCCTTTGTCCTTAGCCTGCTGATGGGGGTGATGTTCTCTGCCCTTGGACATGGAATGTTCATCTTCATTAGTGTCTTTAAATTGGCTCAGATGGTCCTCATTTGCTGGTGCATGTCTTCCTGCACCACTTCTGTTACCCCTACCTCTCCCCCTACCTGAAGGGGCAGCAAGGTGTGACTGAGGCTCCCTCCCAAGACAGACCATCTTCCTGCCCTTGCTCTTGCTTCATCCCCTTCCTGTCAGTGTTTTGGAGGGATGGCAGGGCCAGGAGAGGGGAGACGTGTCCAGTGCAGAACTCTGGACATGCCAGACCAGAAGCAGAGGCCAGTGGAAGCACTCATCACCCAGAAACAAGATTATTCCATTAGGGATTAACAAAAGAGGAAATTGAATTATTATAGCCCGGAACCTCCTGCTCCTGAGGGACTGCTGGGCCAGCCATGCAGGTCGAGTGGGGGTGGGGTGGGGTGAGGACGCAGGAGGAGATGGTAGAGGTGTTCCATACCCTGCCACTGGAGCAGCATAGCTGCCTCCCCTTTGTCTCCATTCCTTTGCTCCTTCAGAGGGTTGTACCAGAGTGGACTGCTGTGCTTTCCTTGGCACGTGGTGCCCATCTTCCTTCTCTGTCACATCTTCTTCTCTTCTCCTTCGAGCCAGTCTTTGGAGTCAGCATGGGGCTGGAGCCAGGACCATTTATGTCTGCTGTAGTCAAAACATTCATCCAGTTGCCAAGGGGTGCCAGCCCCCAAGCCATATCAGTTAGCCATAGCTGAGGGTAGGAGCTGCTAGGCTCAGTGCAGAAGGTCTGAGGCAGCTGCTTTCTGCCAGTGGGCTGAGCCCCTTGAGGAACACTATGCTTCTGCCTCTCTAGCACTGAAACTGCCCATGACCCCCAACAAAGAGTGGCTCCATATGGACACTGTGGAGCTGGAGAAGCTCCACTGGACCCAGGACCTGCCCCCGCTCCGGCGGCAGCAGACACAGGAGGTGAGGGGCACAGGTGGGATGAGGTTGCTGCTCTTCTGCCCAGAGCTGGGGCCTGAGAAATAGCTCTTATCTGCTCTCAGCTTCCCTCCTGTCACCCTTCCTGGCCCTATAGGCCACATGAGCCTCATTTCCAGTCAGAGGTAGAGCCCAGAGCTACTCTTAAAAGGCCTGAGATTAAAGGTAATTGAGTGTGAGGAGCTGCTGCGGCATCCAGCACAGTCCTTTTCTTTGTCTTAGAGAATGCAGGCTCGATTCAGCCTTCAGGGCGAGCTCCTGGCACCTGATGTGGATCTGCCCACGCATCTGGGCCTGCACCACCATGGAGAAGAGGCAGAGGTAAGTCGTGAAAACCAAGGAGAGTCTTGGCAAATGTTTAGCAACTGTGCAAAAAATAGGAGCCCTGGTCATTTGCCTTTGACCTCTTCTGTGTTCTGCCCCAGCTCATGGCCTTGTTGTCACTCAGTTTCTTAGAGTCAAGATGCTGCTTCTACTGGCACCTTACTCTGTTCTGTAACTCAACAGCCAGGCTTTGCATGCTTTCCCTCAGGCCATTCCCTCCCTCATGTGCTGCCATCAGCTACTTTATCCCTGTTTGCTTTATGGCACCATTGCTCTGTGTATTTGAGGTTCCAGCGAGAGCAGTGACTAGGTGTCACTTGTTTCTCTTGTCTTTCCCTCGATACCTTCCTGGGTATTTAGAAGACACTGCCTTGTATCTAGATTCCTTCTGATTCTTTGTCCCTGCACCAGCGAGCAGGGTACTCTCTACAGGAGCTGTTCCACCTGACCCGTAGCCAGGTGTCGCAGCAGAGAACGCTAGCATTGCATGTGTTGTCCCAGATCGTCAGCAGGGTAAGTGGACTGCTGGCCTGGTCCTATCTAGCCATACCCCATCCCTCATCCCTTGATCTTAGACTTTTCCTGCCTACTGTGGGTCAGACTAGGAATGGGGCAAATGCAGGGTGATGGTTCAGCAAAGGTTCTATCCAAGTTCTGCATCTTCAACAAAGTGTAACCCTCCTGTACCCAAGGCCCAGGCTGGTGAGTTTGGGGACCGCCTAGTGGGCAGTGTCTTGCGCCTCCTCTTGGATGCTGGTTTCCTCTTCCTGCTGCGCTTCTCCCTGGATGACAGGGTGGACAGTGTCATCGCAGCAGCTGTCCGGGCTCTTCGTACTCTGCTAGTTGCTCCTGGAGATGAGGTATGTCAGGGATAGAACTGCTCTGCATTCTGGGCATGCCCTTTTCCAAGGCTTTGCAGGCAGAATGGAGAATAGGGTGGCAGGTATCAGCCATGTCCAAAGGCCACAAGCCCAGGAGCCTTGCCTCCTCATTGCTGCTGTATGTTGGGAAGGGATAATTTTGCCCTGTCTCAGAACCATTTCTTCCTTTCTGTCCCTTCCCACCTCTACCCCCATCCTCTGGCAGGAGCTCCTTGACAGCACCTTCTCTTGGTATCATGGGTCTTCGGTGTTCCCTCTGATGCCCAGCCAGGATGATAAAGAGGATGAAGATGAGGATGAAGAACTCACAACAGAAAAGGTGAAGAGAAAGACCCCTGAGGATGGAAGCCGCCCTCCACCTGACCTGGCCAGACATGACATCATCAAGGTAGAGGGCACTCTGCATTCCCGTCCTTGACCTGCAGGGCAGGTTCGATGAGCAGGAGAGGTCACCAAGACCTGGGTGTCCCTCATATGTGGCAATGGGTTTCTTTCTGAGTCATAGGGGCTTCTGGCTACCAACCTGCTGCCACGGCTCCGCTATGTGCTGGAGGTGACCTGCCCAGGACCCTCTGTGGTCCTTGACATCCTGGCTGTGCTTATCCGCCTGGCCCGGCATTCCCTGGAGTCAGCCGAGAGGGTGAGAGGGGAAGGAGGGCAATGAATGGACAAACAGCCCCGTGGGCTCTTCTTGTTTTATTTTATGGTTTCTTGTTACTGATGTTTTTGTTGCTGCTATTGTTTTGAGATAGGATTTCATTATGGCTCAAGCTGGTCTAGAGCTCACTGTATCGCTTAGGCTGGCCTAAAACTTGTGGAAATCCTTCCTCAGCTTTCTAAGTACTGAGATTATAGACATAAGCTGTTGTCTATGCCCTGATGATGGACCTTATCTTGGTCTTCTCTGCCTCCCTTTCCTTATCTCCTGCAGGTCTTGGAGTGTCCTCGGCTGATGGAGACCATAGTTCAAGAGTTCCTTCCTACCAGTTGGTCCCCTATAGGGGTGGGGCCTATTCCCAGTCTATATAAAGTGCCTTGTGCTGCTGCCATGAAACTGCTTAGAGTCCTGGCTTCAGCTGGAAGGAATATTGCTGCCCGACTGGTAAGCTGGACACATGGCAAGAGATGGAGGGCATAAGACAGGGCTTGTTTGAGCTGGATTAAGCTCCGAACTCTGGATATCGACCTTATTCCATTCTCTTCTTCCTCTCTTGTCTGTTTGCTTAGAAATTCAACAGACACCAGCAAGTGGGAACCTGGATACCTGGGTCTGTTGGGCCTATTCTGGTCTCATGATGTGGGGAGGGTTCCCTGACCCCAGTCTGTCCAGTGTTACTGCATACAGACAGGCTCTCATCACCTATATAGCCAAGCAGAAAAAGTACCTAGCAAATACTATCTAAAAAGAAGGGAAGAGCACTGGCTAGTGAGATGCTCACCAAGTAGGCACTTGCTGGCAAGCTGATGACCCAAGTTTAGTCTCTGGGACCCATGTGGAAGGAGGAGGGAATGACTCCCAAGTTTCATCTGATTACCGTATGCACTGTCTGACATGTGAGCACTTGTGACCCCAAATAAATGCTAAGGGAAAAAAGCTGGGGGTGTGGGGGCAAGGGCAAGATTCTTTCAACCCTGCCCAGAGCCATAGGCTCTGCTTGAGCCTGTTTCCAAGAGACCCAGTACTAGTTGGATGACCCTGACGACTTTACCTTTTCATCTCCAGCTAAGCAGCTTTGACATCAGGAGCCGCCTGTGCCGATTCATAGCTGAAGCGCCACACGACCTGGCCTTGCCACCTGAGGAAGCAGAGATCCTGACCACTGAGGCCTTCCGTCTGTGGGCTGTGGCTGCCTCCTATGGCCAGGGTGGTGACCTTTACAGGTGAGGAGAAGCAAGAGGTTTAGGCTTCTCATAGGGCCCTGCTGTTCTGTGTCGTGAGCTCTGCATTATATCCTTCAGCTTTGTTCAAGGCCCTGAGGAAGGGAGGCTGAGCATGATGAGGGGATTTCTGCTGGGTGTGAATTGCTAGGGAAGAACGGACCAAATGCGTTCTTTAACAAAACGTTAGTATACTGGGGAAGTCAGATGTCAGTTCCCAGTTATGGGGTAACCTTGAAGGTTCACAGCCTTCCCAGTTTTCAGGACCTAACCTTGCATAAGTGTCTCTGTCCTGGGCTGTCTCCCTCCTGCTCCGTTTTCACCAGGTTGAAGCTCCTGACACAACTGTGCTTTGTGCCCACCCCACCCCCCTTGCCTCCCTGAATAGTGAAGGCCAGTTGTCTTCCCCAGGGAGCTGTACCCAGTGCTCATGCGGGCCTTGCAGACACTGCCTACAGAGCTCAGCACTCATCCCCTACAGCCCCTGTCCATGCAGCGGATGGCCTCTCTGCTCACTCTGCTTACCCAGCTGACCCTGGCAGCTAGCAGCACACACCCTGAGCCCATCAGGTAGGCCAGCTCCAAGCCTGTCAGCAGGTGTGCCCAGCTGCAACCCCAGGACAGATGGGAATGCTCCTCCACAGGGAGACAGTGGCTGGAGTTTAGGGAGTAAGGCAGCCAGATGCTTACCTTTGCCCCTTTGGCACTCCCACAGTGGCTCTGCCACGTCCTGTGTGTCGGCCATTCCTTCCTCAATCACCTGGACACATGTATCTGGACTCAAGCCACTGGTCGAGCCATGTCTAAAGCAGACCCTAAAGCTTCTGCCCAGACCTGATGTGTGGAATGCCCTGGGCCCAGTGCCCAGTGCCTGCCTTCTATTCTTGGGTGCTTACTATCAGGCCTGGAGCCAGCAGGTGAGTGCAGCCTACCTGCCTTCATCCTATACACTTCCTCCTGTTCCTTCGCTATTGGCCCCTTTTCTACCTCTCCCTCTGTGTGGCTTTGGGTGTAAATATGACTGTACTGAGTGGAATCCAGAACTCACACGTGCCAGACAATTCTTCTCTACTGACTTCTGCCCTCACCTTTTCACTTCTACCATCCCTTCCTACTCCCATTTCCCAGGGACCCCAAGCAGCAGTTCAGATTTCCTCTGCCCTCCCCATGCACCTTACATGTTGTGTACTAGAGCGAGCTCAGGGCTGTCTCTCCTTCTGAAAGATCTGCCTGTGGATCTTTCCAAACAGATTTTTTTTTTTTTTTTTTTTTTGAGATCCTTAGTATAGAGGGACTGGTCTGGATATATAGGGCTAGGAGAGTGGGTATTTAGCCCATCAGTTCAGTGAACTCTTTGGTTCTCCAGTCAAGCTTGTGCCCAGAGGATTGGCTTCAGGACATGGAGCGCTTGTTGGATGAGTTCTTGCTGCCACTGCTGAGCCAGCCTCTACTGGGCAGTCTGTGCGATTCCTTAAGGTATGACCTGTGACAGCAGCTGAGGGAGTGTGGGATGGAGGCAGTTCTCCTGAGGTGCTTCTGGGTCTGTCTCCCCTATCCATCCCAGGCCCTTTAGGGGCCTGAGGAAACCCAAATTCCCAGCAAGAGCAACCCTTGGTACTCTGGGGAACACGAACACTGTCTGCACAGGCACATCTGGCTATACTCACAGACCAGAGTCCCCTCAGCATCTATATCCTCCTTGCAGGGACTGCTCTCCACTCTGCAATCCGCTGTCCTGTGCTTCCACCCCTGAAGCTCTCCCCAGCCTTGTGTCACTGGGCTGTGCAGGAGGCTGTCCCCCTCGCAGTGTGGCTGGCTCAGCCTCACCCTTCCCATTCCTCACTGCCCTCCTCTCTCTCGTTAACATTCTGGTCCAGATCCACAAGGGGCTTTGTGGACAGGTAAGCCTCGGGTGCCCATTTAAAGGCCAGGCATGGGGACAAGATAGCAGGGTTAGGAAAGAGGGGGAAAGTGGCTAGCAGGGGCAGCAGTCTGGGGAGCCCCAGGAAAGAGGGGGTAAGTGGCTAGCAGGGGACAGCAGTCTGGGGATCCCCAGAGCTCATCAGTGTCAATTTCTAGATCTGAACAGACTTGTCTCCTCAGCTGGCTGCTGTGTTGACTGCCCCAGGACTCCAGAACTACTTTCTCCAGTGTGTGGCTCCTGCACCTGCCCCACAGCTCACACCCTTCTCTGCCTGGGCCCTGCGCCATGAGTACCACCTACAGTACCTGGTGCTTTCCCTAGCCCAGAAAGCGGTGGGTCCCTGTCTGCAGTCAGCCATACCCTGTTGTCCCTCTCGTGCCTCTGCTGTCTGTGCTGTTTGTCCTGGGCCATGCCCTCTGCTGTAGTCTGTATTCCCTGGTTCATATCCTCCTCCTTTCTGTCATTTCCTCACTCCCTCTGCTTTGTGTCTTCCATGCTGCCTCCCTGCACTGACTAGAGTTCTGTCTCCTCCCTAGGCAACATTGCAGCCAGAGCCAACCGCCAGCACTGCCCTCCATCATGCTATAGCCTTGGTCCTGCTGAGCCGGCTGCTGCCTGGAAGCGAATACCTCGCCCAGGAGCTGCTGCTGAGCTGTGTATTCCGGCTGGAGTTCCTGCCGTAAGTCCAGGGGTTTCAGCTTCAGGGGTTTGGTACTTTGGAATGCTGCTGAACTTTGTTAACAAAACAGCATCTTGGAGCCAGGAAACCTAGGTTTTAGTCTCTTTCCTTCACATGTTATACTTAATTCATCATTCCCTCAGTAAAGTGAAGATGAGGCTATTCATATTCACCCCACCTGAGAATGATAAGACTCCATAATATGACAGTGGCTAAAAAATGTCACAGAAGCTAAGCTAGGGATGTAGTGAAGCAGTAAAGCACCTGCTTGGCGTGTGTGAGGCTCTGGTTCACTGATGCACACCTCTCATCCTAGCACTCGGGAGGTCAGCCTGGGCTACACGAGAATGAGATTACCTAGATAGATAGATAGATAGATAGATAGATAGATAGATAGATAGATGATAGATAGATAGATAGATAGATAGATAGATAGATAGATAGATAGAAGATAGACAGACAGACAGACAGAGATGGGTAGAGATAGATGATAAATGATAGATGGATAGATAGATAGATTATAAGTAAATAAACAAACAAATAGGAAAGAGCTGGGTGACATCTTAACCCCAGCATAACTAGAGGTCAAGCATAGAAGTTTAAGTAAACTTTCCTTCTGTTCCATCTCCTAAGTGCTATGCAGCATTGTGGTGTGAAAGGCTGTCAGGGGGGCTGAAAGGCACAGGACTAAACTTAGACACTCTAGATCTGGGACAGCTGTCTGGATGCTGTGATTCTAGCCCTTAGTTTTGACTTTTGTATCATGTTACAGGGAAAATGCTTCAGGGGGTCCAGAGGCAGCTGACTTCTCTGATGGACTGTCCTTAGGGAGCAGTGGGGACCCTCAGTGTAGACGAGGGGCTCTCCTAGTTCAAGCTTGCCAGGATCTTCCCAGTATCCGCAGCTGCTACCTGGCCCATTGTTCACCAGCCCGAGCCAGTCTTCTGACCTCCCAAGCCTTGTACCGTGGAGAGCTGCTGCAAGTCTCAAGTCTGCTTCTGCCTGTACCTAAGGAGCCACTGCTGCCCACTGACTGGCCCTTCCAGCCCTTGATACGTCTCTACCACCAAGCTTCAGATGCTCCCTCTGGGCTGCCTTCTGCTGACACTGTAGGTGTCACCTTGCGGGTCCTGCAGTGGGTGCTAGTTCTGGAGAGCTGGCGCCCTGAGGTCCTCTGGGCTGTGCCCCCTGCTGCCCGCCTAGCACGTCTCATGTGTGTGTACCTGGTGGATAGCGAGCTGTTTCGAGAGACTTCCATACAGCATCTGGTGGCAGCTCTTTTAGCTCGGCTCTGTCGGCCCCAAGTCTTGCCAAACCTCAAGCTGGACTGCCCCCTCCCTGGCCTGACCTCTTTTCCTGACCTCTATGCCAGCTTCTTAGACCACTTTGAGGCCGTCTCTTTTGGAGACCACTTGTTCGGGGCTCTGGTCCTCCTTCCTCTGCAGCGTCGGTTCAGTGTCGCCTTGCGCCTTGCCCTCTTTGGAGAGCATGTGGGAGCATTGCGAGCACTTGGCCTGCCTCTGACTCAGGTACGTCTCAGCCCAAGGCCGCCTAGGACCCTTGCACCGGACACTAGGACACTAGGACACTAGGGGCAGTCTTGAGCAGTGTGGAGCTTCTGTGGCAGTCATTACCTCGTTACCTCTTTGAAAGCATCACATGTAGGGAATAGAAGCAGAGAGTCAGTATTATTATTATTATTATTATTATTATTATTGGTGGTGCTGCTGGTGGTGGTGGGTTTTTTCAAGACAAGGTTTCTCTTTGTAGCTATAGCTGTCCTGGAACTTGCTCTGGAGACCAGGCTGGCCTGAAACTCATAGAGATTCTGCCTCTGTCTCCTGAGTGTTGGGGTTAAAGGTTTGTATCACCACTATCCAGCAGGGTTCATGTTATTAACAAGGTTTGGTTTCTGCTTGTGAACTCCTACAGTCTAGATGAAGAAATGCGAAGACCAAAAAACAAGACCATAGTTGTTAATTACTCACATTCTTGGTGTGTTAAGTCAGAATTTAGAGAATTTTTTAAAAAAGATCAAAGTGGACTTCCCTTAAAGAAAAGATACTGTGGAGAAGAGAGGTTGACTTAGTGTTAAAGTTTGGGGAGAGTTTGACTCTTAAAACATTTCTGTAGAGTGCTTACTAGAAAAAGGCTACGAAGCAAAACCCTAAAGGATGACCAGGCCAAAGAGTCAGCTCACATGTTGACAAGAGAATCAAGCCTGGTAATATGCCTATAATCCTAGTCTCTCAGGAGTTGAGTCAGGAGGATTAGAAGTTTAAGGACAGCCTGGGCTATACAGAGTTCTAGTCCAGTCTAGGGTGAGACCAGACACTGTTTTCAGCATGCTAAGGATTGTAGCTCGGTTGATAGAGAGCTTGCTAGCTACCTCCTAGCTTCACATCCGACGGGACGCTGCCTCAAAGGAGGAAGGCAGAGAAAAGAACAGGGTACCCAATGTCCTCAAGTTTCAGTACCTGCATGAGCATGTACACCTACACTTAGGTGTACATATAACAGACACAGACACACACACACACACACACACACACGCACGCATGCATGCACGCACGCATATATACATACACACTTACTTAAAACATAAAAAAAATTAAAAATTTTATAGTTACTCATAGTAATTTTTTTTATTTAAAAACATTTTAGAGCCAGGTATAGTGGTGCACACCTTTAATCCCAGCACTTGAGACACAAAGACAGTTGAGTCTCTGTGAGTCTGAGGACAGTCTGATTTATGTAGAAGTTCAGAGCCGGGCAGTGGTGGCGCATGCCTTTAATCCCAGCACTTGGGAGGCAGAGGCAGGCACATTTCTGAATTTGAAGGCAGCCTGGTCTACAGAGTGAGTTCCAGAGTAGCCAGGGCTACACAGAGAAACTCTGTCTCAAAAAAACAAAACAACAACAACAAAAAAAAGTTCAGAGCCAGAGCTATATAAAGAGACCCCATCTTAAGAAAAACAAAGGTCTGAGACAGTGTCTTCCTGTGTGACGCAGGCTGGACTCAGCCTTGCAGTTCCCTGCCCTCGCCTTCTGTATGTGTTGGGGAATGATAGGCACACGCTTCGACTCCCAGCTCAGTAATAATTGTCTTTATTTATATTTTTTCTAGTCTCTTTTGTACTTGTATATTTTTATAAAATTGGAATTACTGCATAATGATTTTTTCATTTTACCTTACACCATGAGCATTTGCCATCCTTAAATACTCCTAAGAAATTATTTCTTTGTGTGTGGCTTCCACGCATCTTAGGCGGGTGCTCTGGCTGTCAGCTGTGCCCGCAGCTTTGTTCTTTAGCTGTCATCCATGCACTAAAGAAGGGAGGTCTTTGTAGAACCTGATTTCTGCGCTATGATTTGATGACATGTGACCAAAGTCATTCACTGCTGCTGCTGCTGGACATTGCCAGCTTGGCCCTCAGCATACCATTTCCCTCTGTCACAGCTGCCTGTGCCTCTGGAGTGCTACACAGAGCCTGCTGAAGACAGCCTGGCTCTCCTTCAGCTCTACTTCCGGGCCCTGGTCACTGGTACACTCCGTGCACATTGGTGCCCCGTCCTCTACACTGTAGCTGTGGCTCACATCAATAGTTTCATCTTCTGCCAAGACCCAAAGAGCTCAGTAAGTCACCTCTCTATCTTCAGAGGGAAGGAGGGAGCTGGTGGGCCAGTCGGGGACGGGCTGAAGGTTAAGTGAGGCCAGTGGTGGGTACCACCCCTCAGCTTAGTGCCATATCTCCCTCTTCTGCTCCCAGGATGAGGTGAAGGCCGCCCGAAGGAGCATGCTGCAGAAAGCCTGGCTGCTGGCAGATAAGGTGGTATTGTGGAAAAGATACAGGGTGGATTAAGGAACCAAACCTCAACAAACTCTCACCACCCACTTCACGGGGTTTGTCCTCTCTGCAGGGGCTGCGGCAGCATCTCCTCTACTATAAGCTTCCCAACTCCAGCCTCCCAGAGGGCTTTGAGCTGTATTCCCAGTTACCTCGCCTGAGGCAGCAGTACCTTCAGACGTTGCCCACAGAGGTGCTTCAGAATGGAGGATTCAAGACATAGAGCACTTGCCTGCAGATAAAGATAAATATTCTCCTGGGGCTTACCAGTGAACATTATGAGAGAAGGAAACACAAGGCTTGCCTTCCTATGAGCACATTTTTTGAGCTTTTTTTTTTTTTTTTAACAACAGAAGGAACTCATTACATCATGATACTGAAGCTCAGGATCTGGGGCACTGAGGGCTATGCTAGGTGGGAAAGGTGGCTTCAATGTTTACCCTGCAGTGGCCCAGGACAGCTCTCCTCACCTGCCTCCAGTCTCCACCAGGCCAGGGTGTATGATTGCTGTGCTACACCCTGAAATAAATCCTTTTCTAGTCTAACTGATCTGGACTGTTTTGTCACGTTCAGAGTTGGTAACAAGGGTGGATTATCTCAAGGAGCGGGGTGGGAGAAAAAGTGATAATGGGAAGGAAACAGTCTCCATCTGGCGATGGCAGAGGTATGTTTCCTGGGAGTCGTCTGTGACAATGACAATGCTCCTGGAGTCAGCCTGGTGTTCTTCGCCGTTCTCAGTGGGCCTTTTTTATAATGTGTGTCCATCTGTATGTGACTATGGTATGTGTACAGAGACCAGAAGACAGTGTTGGATGCCCCTGGAGCTGTGTGGTTATGAGCTTCCTGCTGTGGGTACTAGAAACCAAACTCAGGTGCACTTAACCACTGAGCCATCCTCTAGCCCTGGTACTTTCTAGATTATTCTCTCTGAACATTCTGACATAGGCTTGCTTAAAAATATTTTTTTTTTTATTTTGCAAGGCATTGTGGAACATGCCTTTAATTAGCCTGATCTTCAAAATTCCAAGTTCAAGACAGCCAGGAATACACAGAGAAACCCTGTCTTGAAAACACATACACACACACACACACACACACACACACACACACAATGTGTATGGATTTTTACCTACATGTCTGTGTACCACGTGTGTGCCTGGTACCCTTTGAGGCCAGATGGAGACATCACCCTGGAACTAGAGATACAGATGGTTGTGACCAATTGTGACCAATCATTTTGGTACTGAGAATTGAACCCTGGTCCTCTTGAAGAACAGCCAGTTCTCTTTAACTGTTGAGCCATCTCTGCAGCTCAACACAGGCTTTCTTACCCTATCATTTGCTGTGTGGAATAACTGTTCTTGTGAATAAATCATCAGGAAAGGTCCAGTATGGCCCTGTCAGTGAGCCAAGATAAACGACATGATCACCCATCATCAGACTAGTGGCCTGAGGGAAGTTGAAGTAGGAATTGGGTGATGGAAGCCTTAGGCGGCTGTGAGCCCTATGAGAACAGACTCTCAGGAGACAGGCTTCATTGAGCAGCTTTTAATTTCAGGGAACAAAAGCTCTTCAGACCTTTGGGGAGTGGGTGGATCCTTTCGGGGTAAGTGTCCTTCCTTGACCGGGGCTGAGGTGCTGGAGATGCCTTATTTGCATGAAGAGCAGTTCCAGGTGCTTGCTGGACATGATCTTGTAAGAAGAGACATGGCCACCAGGCTACCTGACCACCTCGATGGTGGGGGTGTGTGGGGGTGCTGGAACATGCAGGCCCAGAGCAGGGAGAGAGGAGTCATACTTCTGCTGGTCTCAGGACTAGATTTTCAGGGTTTGTGCATAGCTCCACCTCTCTCTGGCTCCAGGTTGGCTTACCCAGTTGCAGGGCTCCTCAGCAACACACACAAACAGTTCCCTTTCTTTAGCATATTAAAACAAAATTTTATTCATGAAAGTGCCTGATGGTGATGTCTATAGAACTAAGTGGGTCATGAATTCTCCATTTTTATAAAATCTACCATAACTACAATTAGTATTAGACACCCAGAATTTACTAACTAGCTTGTTACCTACCTGGCTTCAGTTTTCAGATGAAAAAAATTTTAAAAAAAAAAAACGGTAAACATTAACTTTTTTTTTTTTTTAAATTCCAGTATATATTTGCTGAAATGATTCTCCCTCATCTTGATCCAGGTCCTCTTAGTTGAAGAAAGGAGTGCTTATTTCTTTTTTTTCAACTAATAGGAGATCCTTTGCAAAAGATTTATTCTGGTAAGAAGGTTTTGTTTGTCTTTGTTTTGAAGGAACTCATAGCAATTCTCCTGCTTCAGCCTTCTAAGTGCTGGAATTACATGCCCTCATGGGAACCCCGCCTGGCTTAACATTGGCAGTTAGAACAAAAGATAAAAGACACAATACACACAGGTATCCGAAGGCTTACTCCTAGTGGCTCTCTCAGTATGTGGCTTGTAGAAGTTTCCTTCCATGTGGATTTGCAGGTGGCGGACTGTAGAGCAGCTACTCTGCATTGCTGGGAGTACTTAGCATTTGAATCTTCTGACATCCTTTTTCAATTTCTATTAGCTTTTTGAGAGGAAATCTCATGTAAGCCCAGGCTGGCATCCAGTTCGAAAGCCAGGGATAACACTGAACTTGGGGTCCCATCTCCACTAGGCAAGTGCTGGATTATAAACGCAAGCTACGCTGCCCAAATTGTTTAACACCTTGTCCAGGCATGGCAGTAAGAAGTTGTGCCCAGGACAATGTGTGCAACAAACTCAGAAAGTGATTCTGCATCGGGATGTTCTGCCTCATGGTCAGAAAGGGACACAGCAATGGCAAGCAATACTGCCTTCCTGAGGCCTGGTGGCATTAATCCCAGCGCAGGAGGCAGAGGCTAACTCTACATACTCCCCATGTGGTCATACACATAACACCAATTTTTGTTTTTGTTTTGTTTTTTTGTTGTTGTTGTTTGGTTGGTTGGTTGGTTTTTTGTTTTCTCCCGGAGCTGTGGACTGAACCCAGGGCCTTTCGATTGCTAGGCAAGCGCTCTACCACTGAGCTAATGCTATCCTGAGACCTATAGAAGCCACTGCCAAATACTAGGATGAGGGCTACCGTCCGGGCTGCTATCTCAAAGGATAATGTAGAGCCAACTTTTTCTCCTACCAGGAACACATACTACTAGTTGATGGGGTACCATGGGTGGAAACTGGGAGCCCTTCAGCTCAGCAAGGCTTCTCCCGGAAGCCTGGGGACCTTGCTGCCCTCACGCCCCGCCTTTTCCTCCTACTACCCGGGTCTGACGTGGCTGTATCCAGGCAGGGTAGTGGTGATGGCTCTGAGACTGCTGGACACGCCTATAAACCGCAGCCAGAGTCTAGAGTAGCGAGTTCTCAACCATCATCCTTAGCTGGAACCAAGGGATCAGGCGATGGGCTGCTCCCACCGGCTGCTGCTGTGGCTGGGAGCTGCCGGTAAGTGCTGTTTGGTGGTCAGGGTACCGGCCAACCAGAGACACCTAGACTTGGGGCTGCGTTAGCAACAGAACAGGTAGATCTCAATGGTTCCTTCTAAGGAGGCCTTGTGCTTCTAGAAAGCACAAGCAAGAAAGCAAGAAAGGTGCGGAGCACGTCCAAATCTCAGAATCAGGTAGGACCTCGGCACTAGGCACTACTCGGGAAGAAGATAGAGAAAATAAGGTGGGGGTGGGGTGCTGAATAACCGGGCTCAGTGAAGCCCCCAAGTCACTCCGTGAGAACTCTAGAATAGAGGACATAATATATGTAGACACCTTATAATGCTTGGGAGACCCAGTTGGGTGTCAGGTATCTAGCTTTAGGCTCTGTAAGCACCAGCTGGGCTGCATTCGGGTGTGGCTGTTAGCAGGTACTGCTGAGTGGCTATCTCTTATGTGTTTCCCATTTGCATCTTCTTCTAGCCCCTCTAACTCCCTGTCACCTTTCAGGAACTATTCTTTGCTCCAACTCGGAATTCCAGGCACCTTTTCTAACACCCTCGCCTTTGCCGGTGCTGGTCCCCAATTCCCAGGAGCAGAAAGTCACCCCCACGCCCGATAGATTGAAGCCGGCTTCCCTCCCAAATCCTCTAGGTGAGCTTCAGGTTCCTCCCTTTTCTTGGTTCACCATCTCCAGATCCCTAGGCCTGGACAGGAACTCGACTTTTTCCTTTTCCCTTGCACCTAGGCATGCGGGGGCCTTGGGTGTTTAACACCTGCGGCGCCAGCGGCCGGAGGGGACCCACACAAACACAGTGCGACGGTGCATACACAGGAAGCAGCGTAATGGTGACAGTGGGGGCTGCCGGGCAGCTCAAAGGCGTGCAGCTGTGGCGGGCGCCAGACACCGGCCAGTATCTGTAAGTGCTGGGCAGGGAGAGGGTGGCAATCACCCGAGAGGCTGAGGTCCTACAGTCCAGGGAAGTAGAGCCCAGAGCCTCACCACATACATGTTCATCTTAAAACATTCCGCAGCGATGCCTAGTGTCAGTCGCTTTGATTGTCTGTCCTTCCATGTTAACCATCGGACAGGACGGCCACCTAATCAACAGTGGCTCCAGATAAGGGCTTGACTCTTCCCGCCATCTCCATTAACATTCCTGAAATACACGTGGAACCTAACTGTAAACTCGGTCTTGCCCATCCCTTCACAATCCATCTAAGTCCCCTAGGAAGCTTCTGGGCCGCGGGTTCCAGACCAAGGCACCCAGGACCGAGGCGCCCAGGACGGAACCGCGAACCGGTGCTCTCTCTTCCCGCAGGATCTCCGCCTATGGAGCAGCGGGCGGCAAGGGCGCCCGAAACCACCTGTCACGGGCGCACGGCATCTTCCTCTCGGCAGTCTTCTTCCTCAGTCGCGGGGAGCCGGTGTACATCCTTGTGGGGCAGCAGGGCCAGGACGCCTGTCCGGGAGTAAGCGGGGCGAGTGGGACAGGGGTGCCCGGGGCGACAGCTGGGGGAGGAGAGTATCCTGGTCACGCAGCATTTCACCTTGGTGCCACCCAGGGGAGTCCCGAGAGCCAGCTCGTCTGTCTGGGAGAGTTTGGAGAGCATGCGACGACCGATGGGACCGAAAGGATCCCAGGCTGGAAACGCTGGGCCGGCGGGGGCGGGGGTGGCGGGGGCGCCACCTACATCTTCCGGGTAGGTGCACCGGGTGCTGTAGCCTCGACCCCCAGCTGGGTGTCCCAGGCTCCCCTCTCCCTCTGGGCTCCCGGGGCTCAGGACCCGGGCGTGGCCCCTGATCGGCCAATAGCTGCGCGCAGGGGAGCCAGAGCCGCTGCTGGTGGCGGCAGGAGGCGGCGGGAGGTCCTACCGGAGGCGACCTGACCGTGGCCGGACTCAAGCTGTCCCCGAGAGACTGGAGACCCGCGCGGCCGCGCCGGGCAGAGGCGGGAGAGGAGGTGCGGCAGGTGAGCGCGCCGCCCTGCGGGGAGAGCCGGGGAGGCGAGAGGCTCCGCACCGCCACTGCCCGTCGCTTGCTATCGCTTCGCAGGTGGAGGGGGCGGCTGGACGTCGCGGGCCCTCTCTCCGCAGACCGGACGCTCGCCGCGGGAAGGGGCCGAGGGCGGCGAGGGCTGCGCAGAAGCCTGGGCTGTGCTCCGCTGGGCGGCGGCGGGAGGCTTTGGGGGCGGCGGCGGAGCCTGCGCGGCGGGCGGCGGTGGCGGCGGCTACCGGGGTAGGTGCACCGGTCCGGAGGGCAGCCCGTGTGATGTAACGGTAGAGCCTAAGAACTTGGCTTGAGCTTTTCAGGAGATAGATGGGGAATGCCCCACTCTCCAGTGTGCCAGGCCCCAGCAGGTGCTCTTACAAAGAAGGTCAGACCTGGGCAGACCTGGGCGTGGTGGCACGCTCGCCTGCAGCGCGTGCTAGAGGCAGAAGGTGTCCAAGCTAAGTAACTACGGAGTGAGTTTGAGGCCAGGCTGGGTTACAGACTGGTCTTGTTTTGTTTTCTTTTGTTTTGTTTGGGGTTTTGTTGTTGTTGTTGTTTTGTTTTGTTTAAGACTTAATTTCTTTTTCGAGACAGGCTGTCCTGGAACCCCCTCTGCAAACCAGGCTTACCTCAAACTCACAGATACCCACTTGTCTTTGCCTCCCAGGGGTTGGGTGTGCACCACCACCGGGCAGGCTGATCTTGTTTTGTCTTTTACAAAGAGCCAAATTACCCAGGCTAGCTCCCACATTCCTTGAGCCATACTACAAGGGAAGCAGAAACAGGCAGATCTCTGTGACTTTCAGGCCAGCCGGGGCTCCATAACAGAGCCCTGACTTAAAAACAAAAAAGAAAAGCCCAAATCAATTCCAAATCACACATGCAATTAAATCAAGTGCCTGTTCCAAAACAAATCCTTACTCTGCCCAAGTCTAAGGAATTTAGGACCGGTCTTGTTAGCATGCTGAGTTTGGAGGGTTAAGAGCAAGAATGGTTTAAGTCAGAAATTCTCAAAGTGTGTTTATCACAGAAGTTATTAGAAATAAAAATTCAGGGATGAAAGCTGGGAAGATGTTGGTCAAACATTAAAACAAAACTTAATTACAGAAGGAGTCAATTTAAGTTATCTTTAGTTCAATACACTAATCACAATTAATACTAATATTTTTGGTTCTGTCAGTGTAGAGGATAAAACCCAGCCTGTGGTCAAACCCAGGGCCTTGAGCATGATAGAGAAATGCTCTCCCACAGGCTACATCCCTAGTCTCAACAACATGGCTAAGAGAGTAGTTCTGAGGTGTTCTTGCTACAAACAATGGTTTATTGGCTTAAATGAGTGCACAATGCATGCATATTTTAAAGTATCATATTGTATACAATAAGAAGATAATATTTTTTTTTTGTTGAAAAAAACTTAGTAAAAAAAAAAAAAAAAAAACCTTAGTTACTATGATTAATTTTAAGGAGAAATGCACGGCCAATCTCCAGAATCTATGATGGCAGGGGAGGTGCTGGCCATCTGTTTTAACTGGTCCTAAGGATGCTCTAGAGTTTGGGGATACTGATGTAAAGAAATAGAGCCCCTGGTCTATCAGGACTGAACTGTTCATAAATACTTATGACACATCTTTGTTCACACAGGAATGGAGTTTGTGGGCTAAATATCGCTGTTTCACAGCTCAGTATGTAGTCTGGAGGGGCTCAGACAGACAAGGGGTCCCAGCCAGGCTAAGCCAGGTCTTTGGGTTTCAGCAGAACATCCAGTTCCCCCTTTTTTAGCCCCTCAGCAGCTATATGGCAGTGTCACTGTAGAGAAGGCCACACGGGATTTACAATGGGAGATGGTAGCTTTCCTGCTGGTCATAAGTCATCAGGCATCCCACACAAGGCAGCTGGGTGCTCCTCCTCCAACATCAGTCTCCTTTTTGTAGTTAAACCTCTATCACTCTCCATTTCAAGGTGGTGATACTTCTGAGTCTGACCTCCTCTGGGCTAATGGGGAAGATGGCATATCCTTTGTCCACCCCAGCGGCGAGCTCTACCTACAGCCTCTGGCAGGTATTTGCCCTGAACCCCTGCCTCTCAGCCTGGCCAGCCATCTTCCTCAATCCCTGGACCCACAACTATACATAGGTACCATCTGCCCTGAGCTGTTTGATACCCAGGTCTTAAATGGCAAAAGAACATTTGAGAAGCATCTGTGAGTTGAGATTCTAGTACAGGTATTCTAGACTACTAGGCAAGTTTCCTTGCTATGAATTCTCTCCAAACGCCTCAGGGCTTATGGGTCCCAGAAGATGTAATATACAGGCTTGACTGATATCCCCAGGCTGGGCTAGCAAGATGGCTCAGCTGGTAACAACCTTGCCTCTCAAGCCTGGTGACCTGAAACCATGGCAGAAGGGGAAAACAGATTCTGATTTCACTAGCATGTGCATGCATGCCTTTGTCTATCTCTGAATGAAATCAGTCAGCAGAAAAGAAGTCCCCGGGGCTCTGACATCACCCTGCGAGTTGCTGTGGTTGGAACCACTGCTCATTCTACCCTCTTGACTAGAAAAGTTCTGTATGTCCCATCCCCACTTCCCACCCCACCATACCTATTCTTTTTACTCACAGTCACAGAGGGCCATGGGGAGGTGGAGATCCGAAAGTACCCCAATTGCAGTCATTGCCCTTTCAAAGACTGCCAGTGGCAGGCAGAGCTCTGGACGGCTGAATGCATATGCCCAGAGGGCATGGAGCTAGCTGTGGATAATATCACCTGCATGGGTATGTCTTTGTAGAGCATTGGAAATGCATCAGGGCATAGTCTCCTGTCAAGAACATGTAGGCCAGTGTGGGAGGCAAGACGGATATTTAGACGTAGTTATGTAGCTAAAAATGGCAGTTGCTATGGAAGGTAAAAAACAGTTAAGGGGCTCTCGAGAGGGAGAGTTGCTTTTGTCTAGGACAACTGTGGGTGGCATCCTGGGAAAGTAAAAACTGAGAAAGGGCTTGAAGCATGGATAAGATTTAAGGGTACCCAGACATGGGAGCACATACATGTAACCCCAGCAGTGAGTAGGCTAGAGCAGAATTGAGAGTCTGAGGCCAGCCTGGGTTACTGGGAGACCCTGTCTCAAAAACTAAACATGCAAAACAAAACACAAGACAAATGAGAAAAATACTTGAGGGTAGAGGGACATAGGAGCCTCCTGCTGGAGATGGTGTTCTTTCTCCCTAGACCTGCCAACCACCACAAGCCCTCTGACTCTGATGGGAGCTGTGGTAGCAGCCTTGACACTGAGTCTCCTTATGATGTGTGGAGTCCTAATTCTAGGTATGGGCATCTAGCATGGCTGATGCAGGCTCACCTTCTCTACTAGGCTGTGATAAGCTTCTCTGTGGTTCTAAGGTAAATGTGGCTGACTTCATGGCCCTTACCCCCACAGAGCAATGGTAGATTCCTCTCAGCTTTTAAGAGTAGTGTCGGGGAGTCATGGGGAAATGTGTATTTGAAAGGACATTTGGAAAGGTGTTCTGGGCCTGGGAAAGCAGCGTGGGCCTGATGGGCAGGTAAATGGTATACCTCTCTTCTCACACTCTCATCCGCAGTGAACCAGAAGAAGTGTCAGAGCCTGTGGGGGACCAGGCTGCGAGGTCCTGAGCTTGAGCTGAGCAAGCTTCGAAACTCTGCCATCAGGACAGCCTCTAATCCCTATTACTGTCAGGTGGGGCTCAGCATTGCCCAGTCCTGGCCTCTGCCCTCAGGGCTCACTGAGGTTTCCCCAGCCAATGTCACTCTACTCAGGTGAGTTCTCAACCTCCTTCTGCAATGGTATGCACCTTGAGCCCCCTCCCCATCCTTCCTCCTGTCATGAATTCCAGAGAGCATCTAACTTAAATTTCTTGTACATAAGAAGAAAAACTCCTGTATGTTCCATCCCCATCCTCACTTCCAAAAGCCAAGTAACCTGGATAGGGTCAGCTTTTTGCCCTAGTTCTGGAGTGCAGAGACCTGGGACTATGACTTTTCTGGAGCCTACAGCTTGCCTTTCTCCCAGAAAGGTCTGCATTAGCACAAGGAGAGGCCTGATCCTCCATTAGGACCGACTCTGGCCACAGCTCTATGTGTCAGCATTAGCTTGTGTCTGAGAGCATTCATGGCCCAGAGAGAGCTCAAAGAAGGTCACTTGGGCCTATGGGGTGGGAGCCAAAGAGATAAAGGGGCATTACCTCCTCTCTAGATGGTTTGTCTATGCTATCCTCTTCCTTCCATCTTGTCCTCTTATAGAGCCCTTGGCCATGGTGCCTTTGGGGAAGTGTATGAGGGACTAGTGACTGGTCTTCCTGGGGAGTCCAACCCTCTTCCAGTGGCTGTCAAGGTGAGAAGGGGTAAGGCTTCCAGTTGGGGCAAGCATATGGAAGAATTGACTACTGCTAGAGCCTTTGTTAATCTCCCTCCTAAAGCACTCAGCCAAAGCTCAGGCGTGTTCTGTCTGCACTCCCTCCTCAGACTCTGCCGGAGCTCTGCTCCCGTCAGGATGAGCTGGACTTTCTCATGGAGGCTCTGATCATCAGGTGCACCCCAGGGCAGGCAGGAGGGTGTGGTGGGAGGCAGGACCTGCCTACAGGAATGGCCTCTCCACTCTTTAGGGTTGAGAGGCAGCATTTTAGGGCACAGAGATTTTCTGTACTTTAACTGGATCTAGAAAATGTTTCTCTCTCCACTGGTGATGGGGTACATGCACCATCTCCACTCAGCAAGTTCAGCCATCAGAATATTGTACGCTGCGTGGGGCTCAGCTTCCGGGCTGCCCCTCGCCTCATTCTGCTGGAGCTGATGTCTGGTGGGGATATGAAGAGCTTTTTGAGGCATAGCAGACCACACCCGGTAAGGCCCTTCTCTGGGCTCCCCCGACCCTTCTAAGATCCTGACCATTTGTTCTACGATCTGGATCAGCTGATGTACCTTCTGCCAACTCAGGGACTGCTGTCACCTCTGACCATGCAGGACCTATTACAGTTGGCCCAGGATATAGCACAGGGCTGCCGCTACCTGGAGGAAAATCACTTCATCCACAGGTTGGAAGCAATCTTGACTCAGGAGACCCTTGGCCCACTTGTCCCCTCAGAACATCCTTCTCTATATGTACAACCTTTAAAGAAACATATCAGAAAGAGCTAGGGTACCTGTGTTCTGGCACGAGTATTTTGTCTGTTTTACAGAGACATTGCTGCCCGTAACTGTCTGCTTAGCTGCAGCGGAGCCAGCCGAGTGGCCAAGATTGGAGACTTTGGAATGGCAAGAGATATCTACCAGTGAGCAGGAATTGGGGAGGTGGGAAAGCTGCTGCTCCATAGACAGTATTAGAAAAACTCAGCACTTTCTTTCTCCTTCATATAGGGCCAGTTATTACCGCAAGGGGGGCAGGACATTGCTTCCAGTCAAGTGGATGCCCCCAGAAGCTCTCCTGGAGGGCCTTTTCACATCCAAGACAGACTCCTGGTGATAGCATGTCCCCCACTGTTCTGCCCTGAAGCTAATTCTATCCCTTCATGACACCTCATATGACAGCAGGGGACACTACACATGATGGGTCTTGTTTGTTTCTTCCACCTCTGATATAGGTCTTTTGGGGTCCTGCTCTGGGAGATCTTCTCACTGGGTTATATGCCCTACCCCGGATATACCAACCAGGAGGTTCTAGACTTCATTGCCACAGGGAACAGGATGGATCCTCCTAGGAACTGTCCCGGGCCAGTGTGAGTTAACAGTGCTGCCCAGGGAGGGAGGTATCTTAAGGTTTTGGGAGGCATAAACTCCTGCCTCTCCCTAGGTACCGAATCATGACCCAGTGCTGGCAGCATCAGCCTGAGCTACGCCCTGACTTTGCCAGCATCTTGGAGCATATTCAATGCTGCACTCAGGTGTGCCCCTCACCTGACCCCCAGCTCCCAACTACCCCTTTGATCCCCTCTAACTACCCTGACTCTGTAGGGCAGGAAGGAAGCCATAAAATACCCATGTGGTTCCCTATTCTCCCAACTCTCCCATTACAGGACCCTGATGTGCTGAACTCACCCCTGCCTGTGGAACCAGGGTCCATTCTAGAGGAGGAAGGGGCCTCTGGGCTGGGAACTAGGTCACTGGAAGGTCTTAGATCCCCAAAGCCCCGAGAGCTGAGTTTACAGAACTTGAAAGGCCGGGGAGACCGTCTTGGCTCCTGGCTGCCCTCTGGCCTCAAGACCCTCAAACCCAAATGCCTCCAGAACATTTGGAACCCCACCTATGGCTCCTGGACTCCAAGGGGCCCCCAGGGTGAAGATTCAGGCATTGACCTCAGCAATGGCTCCTCCTCGAATTCCTTTCTAGGCATCCAGTAGCCTCTGCCCCCTGCAGCCTGTGCTGCATGTTCAGGCATGTTTCAGGGATGTACTGGCAGCCTGGCCTTTCTACACTGGAAACCAGCCCAGACCCTCTTGGGGAAGGGCCTGGGCTACTCTCAGTCTTTGGTCTTTGGAACCAGAGGTCATCCACCCACTGCAGGAGTTAGTTGGGAATCCTGGATTATCCACTCCCCATAAGTATCTTTCCTCGCACCCATTCCAGTGCTACACGTTTTTAGTAATAATAATAATAATAGTAATAATAAAAATAAACAACAACCTTTCTAATTCTTCAGTTCTCTGAGGGAATGTGAAGGAGTCTAGAACCGAGGAAGAGTGAACTAGAGGTGAAGGGGAGGAGGCTTGAGTCACAGAAGCTGAATCTTTGAGTTTTATTAGGAAGGGTGTCCACTGTAGTGTAGGAAGTTAGACCAGTAAGTCTATATACCTGTGAAGGACAATTCTGGATTGGGACCCTTTGGAGAGGTGCAAAGCCACTTGAGAAGAGCTGGGCTGGGGGAGAAGCCCATTGATTCCTTCCCCTCCTATAAATTAGTGTCACTCAGCTCTGGGTAAGCACGCTTGTGTGGAAGCCAACTCCTGATGTACTGCACCCCCTTAATGGATGGCACCTGGTCCTGCAGGACCACGTGAACTGCCCGCCCAGCGGGGTTCCAGTCTCTTGCCGGCATGCATGGTGGGGATGCAGCCACAGGTCCACATCTGTCTGACCAGCAGGCCCACGTTGAGGGAAAAGGGCCCAGCCTCATCTCTCAGCCAGGCTGGCCAAGATGCCAATGAGATTGTCCAGCCCCAGCAAATAGCCGTCCTCACGATTGCCCTCCTCCCAGGGCCTCCGATGATCCAGGATCTGGCCATCGGGGAGAGGTGTGGTCTTGCCAAAATCGATGAGCCACACACCAGCACGATGGCAATGGTCATGCACGAAGAGGAGTGAGCTGCCAATCACCTGCCGACCCCCATGGCAGTCAGGCCTCCTGCCTTTCCCAGAAACAGCCCCCTTTCCCTTTTCGATCTCATAAAGCACAAACCCAGACCTGAGCCCACCCACCTCTTACCTCGTGCTGTCTAAAGAAATCAGAGATCTCCAGGGTATCCCGGATCTGCTGTAGGCGGTTCAGATACCTCCTCTGGAAGAGTCAGAGTGGACAGATTAATTTCACACCAAGGCGGCTCTACTGACTCTGAGAAGCACCATGCATTTATATTTTAACTTGCCTAGCAAATACTGTAGTGGAGAAGACACAGCCACCACGTGGCTCACACAGGAGAGGAGGAAAAACCACAAGGGAAGTGCTACCACTAGGGGTAGCACAGGTGAGGACACTAGCCAAGAGGCACCCGCCCTTGTAAACAGGTGCCCAAACCTCAGGGCTCTGGGAGCCTGCGCTCACCAGCACTTCAGCATCTCCTTGCATGAATTCCTCAAAGACTCGAGTCACTTGCTCTCGGCTTCGTGTAGTTTTGAAATCAGTACTGCAAGATCCATCGGCTTTCTGAAAGAGGTGGGCAAGGAGGGTCAGAGACCAGGACCCATCTGAGGGAAGAGAGGTTCATGCAAAGGGCAGTGGTACCTCCCGGGGCCTTAACCTCTGGGGATCAAGAGATGGTTACCAGAGGGTGTCTCTTGGTGATGGTTGAGGCAGGAGGGCACTAAAGTTGGGGCAGAAGAAAGGCCATGCAAAGTGAGGGGAGCCTGACCCACCTTGATGCCCTCGATACGGAAGCCGAGGGTAGTGCTGGAGCTGATGCCTTCACGCCATTGCATGTAGCGTGGTTTGGTAACGGCGCGCTGCGCATGCTCCTCCTCAGTAGGCGCCTCAGGGTCCACTGCCAGCATCTTCTTATACATGTCCTTCCGCAGCTTGGGCCGTTCTCGGGCTTTGGTCAGCTCCTCTTCCAGGTAAGTTCTGTGAGGTGCAAGTAGGAGCCAGGGCATGTGATCTTTTATCCCAGTCCTTGGTTCCCTGACTGATTCTGCCTGACAAAGAGAGGGGACACGAACCTGACACCCATCTTGCAGTCAAGCACACAAGGTCCATCGAAGCCATCGAGCAGGTCCTGTAACTGCAAGTAGCTTTCACCATCCCGCTCAACTACGCCATGGAAGGCGGGCACACACCCACGCAGCACGTCAGCCATCAGCCGCACCAGGCAGTAGTGTTCAGGCTCTGAGCTGCGCTTCAGAATCAGGCCGCTGGTGCCCGCAGCTTTGAAACTCCCTGCACAGGGGCACCAGTTAGAGCTACCCACGCCTTCCTGTCGCAGCAACCTCACCCACCTGCAATGATGCTCACCTGTGTGCCCTGCTAACTGCACCCAGGAGTAGCGCCTTTTGAAAGGACTCATGACAGGCAGATTGACCATGGTACGGATCTTCTGCCAGTGGCTTTTCTGAAAGCAACAAGTCCAGGCCTGCGAGTCAGCATGTCAGTGACGTCCTCTAGAGCAGGAATTCAACTTGGCCTCACCCCACTAGAAGCAGTTAAGGTCTTTCAGCCATGCATTTGCTACCCACTCACTCAGCAGCTACCTACCCAAAGAAAAT
Source organism: Rhabdomys pumilio (assembly GCA_030674055.1). Lineage (NCBI taxonomy): Eukaryota > Metazoa > Chordata > Mammalia > Rodentia > Muridae > Rhabdomys > Rhabdomys pumilio. The sequence continues at coordinate 183,508,244 of JANHMN010000002.1, read as the reverse complement.
GTATTGCAAGCCAGTGTGCCAGGTACTGAGACAGGCAGAGAAAAGGTCGGTCTAGCTACTCAAGTAGCCTGAAAGGAGCCAGGGATTTAGCACCACAAGGCTCCGGGTTAAATCTAGCTCTACCATTGAGTGGGCTCTGTCAAGGTTTTTGAAATTAGTGAATATCAGAAATCACTTGATGCTGATTGTGAGATCTATCACGGGGGACATCTTGAGTAAGGCAGGGATGGAACTAAAAGTCTGCATATCTACCAAGGCCTAGGAAATGCTTCTGTGTATCATTCTTCCTTCATCTGTGAAATGAGGAAACAGTTATGCCTTCAGCACTATTGTAATGAATGAACTGAGTTTGAATCTCCTCATCCAACTGCTGGAGAGAATTGGGACAAATTTAGATACTGGACTTACTCACCTGGGACCTGGTTGTCTCACTTAGGAGGGCACACCAACCACAACCAACCCTTCAGCCAGGACCAGGGAAGGGAGGCCAGCCTGCCAGGGCTGTGGAAAGAATAGCCTGAGGCTCCCTAGGACCTCTAGCTGAGCCTTTGATCCCACACACTTCTTACTAGACACAAAGCTAAAGCCCAAGGCATCCTTGGCTGTGATCTGGATCAAGAAACCTAAGGTCTGACCAGGAAATGCAAAGTAGAAGGCCTATTGTCTCAGAGCAAACTGCAGGTAAGTGTACCTATTTGGGGTGTTATCTCTTGCCTCATGGCCATTACTCCATGCTTCACTCAATCACAGCATTTCCACCTTCTACCTCAAACTCAGCAATCCTGTGTCTGCTCTTTGACATATGCAGGGGCTGGCTCATGTGTGTATCTTGTTTGCAGCCTTGTCCCATTGATGCTTGTCTTCCTAGAACCCAGGAACCAGCTTCATTGCCAAAGGGAAGAAATGAGAAGGTAGCTTAAGTGGCAGAATTCTAGTGACCAGAAAGTCTTGCCTGTGGAAGAGGTGGGGTGGTGACAAGGCACTGGGTAGAGAGTGAGTGGTTGCTTTAAGTCCTGGCTTCCTTCACTTCCTAGCTCAATGATCCAAGCAAGTGCCATTTCCTCCGTGAGGTGGAGGTGGAGCTGCTGTCCTAACGCGAGCCACCCCCCCCCACCGTTTACTGACTGCTGCAGCATCCTGATCATCGTCCCACGGTCATCACTGTTCTCACTTTCCCAACATGGCACACTAGGGCGTGATCACATGTCCAATCCCCAGGGATCTGGGGGTGTAGCCAGAAGCAGCCCACTAGAAACATGACATCTTTCAAAACTCCTTTCATAAGTCTTTAAATACATACAAGGTTTGCATTTTGCTGCATAATAAATCCAAGTTTTATTATAAAACTCCCTTCCTTCCAAAACCTCAAGTAAAATTCCAGAAAGGTGATATGTGTAGTATACATCTGACCTCTTCTCTCACATTGAACTTGAGAATTCTGGTGATCTTGATGCCCGTACACAGCATGAATATGAGATCAGTCCCACTACACAAGGAAATCAAGTTAGCATCCTCATGCCCTGGTTCCAGACTCCCACTTATGCTCCTGATCAGCCCAACTCCCTCACTGTGATCCAATCATCTTACAGGTTTTATATCTTGGTTTTAGGGAATCAAATGGGATACCACATGACAGACAGTATTATGAGGTGGGCCTAGAGGCTTCTTCGTCTTCCTTCAATGGTGAAAGGCTTGGGTGGTTTGAAAGCCTAACAAAATTTTGAGGGAGGGTGTGGCAAGAATGAACTTAAGCAGGGTACATTTAGTTCTGTAGTCATCCTGGTGGGAGGACCGGCTTGGCCTGTGTGAGAGAACTTCACTAGCCTTCCTTTTGGAGTTTTGTGTTTTCTTTCTTTCTTCCTTTCTTCCATTCTTTCCCAGACAGGGTTTCTCTTTTTCGTGTAGCCCTGGCTGTCCTGGACTGTTCAATCTGTAGACCAGGCTGGCCCTGAACTCAGAGATCTACTTGCCTCTACCTCCTGAGTGCTGGGATTAAAGGCTTGTACCACCACTCCTAGCCAGGGTTTTGTGATTTCAATGAAAGGACTGAAGGCTCAATTGAGGCCTCACAAAAGCCAGGTCATTGGACATGGTGGCACTCGGTTGTAGCCCTAGCTACTTGGGAAGATGAAAAAGGAAGATTATGTGAACCCAGGAATTTGAGGCCAGAAACATTGAGATAGGTGTTTTAAAATGTGTATACTACCACTTGGTGGACTGGTTAATATACGATAACAGTATCAACTTGTCTCCGAGCTGATATGAAATAGGGCTATACCTGACTCTCCCTGCCTTGGTTTTGTGAATCTTGTATGAACAAAAAGCAGCAGATTCTAACTGTGCAGGTAACAAAGCTTTCCTGCCCATTATCTCAGCGGAGCCTCTGAGACTGCTCCTGAAGTTTCTTATAGCAAGGTGTTGCTCCCTTGCCAATAAATGATAAGGTCAAACATGGGTCCAGTTGATGTAAGTGCTGTGGACGCCAACTCCCTGCCTGCTCCTCTGAAGAGTGCCTCCTTCTGCAAGAACACAATGCACTCACAAACAAGTAAAAGCAAACAGCCTGTTAGACAGTCACTCTCCGGTTGGTGGGTGGGTGAAGAGTTTGGTTCATAAACAACATCAGGGAAGATATGGTCCTCCCTTCTCTCCAAGGAGAGACTGCTTCCACCAACTATACACTGCCTGGACATGTGGTTTCCAATATGTTTTGATAATGACAAAGGAGGCCCCTCTGATAATTTCTCTTCCCTTCATAAGTAGGGACTTGCTGTGTCCTAGCCTTAGACCCCTTCTTTGTCAAAGCTCTGCTTGGGAGCCTGTGGACATCTGTTCCTTACATCAATGCAGATAGCCTATCCCCTACCAGACGGCCTATTCCTTTGCTCTGTCTTAGTTTCCTTCTCATTCTCTGCCTCTATAACAAAGGTTCTCAGTCTGTGGGTTTCAACCCCTTGGGAGGGACAAACAAATCTTTCACAGGTGTCGTCTGACCATCAGAAAACACAGATATTTATATTATGATTCATAACAGTAGCAAACTTAGAGTTATGAAGTAGCAATAAAAATGTTATGGTTGGGGCCACCACACACAAGGAACTGTATTAAAGGGTTGCAGCATTAGGAAGGTTGAGAACCACTGCTCTGTAGAGTCACCAATCCTGGTTGAAATTTCTGCCAGCCCTACACCCTCTCCATGTTCCAATTGTCCTTTCAAACTAGCACTCCCTGTGGTGATGGTGGGGAGAGCAAGCAATTTAAATTTACTAAATGATTTGCACTAAGGTATAAGTGACCCACGACTTCACCTTCCCATGGGCATTTGCTTTTTAAAAAGGAAGTCTGTTAACCTAAATTCTGCTCTATAATTAGTGAAAAATTATGTGTGGGGGTTCTGAGTCCAGGAGGGGACAGCATCCAGGTCTCCTCACCTAGCCTGAGTTATTGAGAGAATAAAATCAGATGAATAAGAAATCAAAACACCTTCTCTTCTGTTAGGGTCACTCCCACAAATGTCTGAGGAGACAGCCAAGGCCTTAGAGTCTCAGCACCTGCCCTTGCAGTAGGCCTCTTCTGTTAGGGTCACTCCCACAAATGCCTGAGGAGACAGCCAAGGCTTTAGAGTCTCAGCACCTGCCCTTGCAGTGGGCCTCCTGCTTCTCCCTTGGTTGTTCAGCTTCTCTTCTTCCTGAATTTTCCTTCTATCAGAGAAAAGGCCGCTGGAGGGAACAAAGCTGCCCAGTCAGCCCTTCATGTTCTGCTCTGAGCAGCTGTACAAGTGCTTAAGAAGTAAAGGAAAGGTCGTAGAGCCTGAGTGAGACAGGCAGAACCTTAGGTAGTGTGAGATGTTGGGCTGGCTAGGCAACAGCCCTAGAATGCAGGCACCATATCTTTCCCCAGTGCATCCTTAACAGTCAGAGGGACCCGCTCTGCTTCCTGACCAGGGAAGCCCTCAAAGGCCGCCTGAGTAAGTGTGCTGTGTGTGGGGCCTGTGTGAGGCAAAGTCCGCTCCAGGCCCTTCCACGCAGACGCAAGCAGCCTCTGTCAACAGTTCCAGGCTTATCTGCAGCTCTGGAGCTGTTTGCCTTCGGGGAGGCCCTGGCGGGCTGGGGGTTGGGAAGCCTGGGAGACAACCTGGGAGTTTGAAAGGGCCCTGAGAGGCCATCTGGACCTACTCCTGCAGGCTCCCGGAGAAGCAGGCTCAGGGTGGGAAAGGAAGATGAAGATTTGCAGGGAACGGCTAGCTTGGGCTTCTCCTGGATGTCCTGACCCCTGCCAGAGCTACCTACACTGGACCCGATTTAGACTTCCTCCGCACAGCCTCTCCCTGAGCACTTAGGGGGTCCTGGCGGGAGGAACAGGGAAGCCGGCGTGCCTGCGCCCCAGCCCGGGTCCTCCCTGCTCTCACCCGTCTCGCCCTTCACGGGGCCCGCCTCTCGAGTGTCAGAGATTAGAGCAGGGGAGTGGCCGATCTAACGTTCAGGTTCTGCAGAGGTCCTCCCACTGCTCACAAGCCAAGGTCTTGGGGGAGCCTCGGCGACATTCGCCTCAGTACCTAGTCTAGAGTCGCCCCAAGAACGACCACCGTACCCGATCATCCTCTGACTTGTCAGGACGAAGGGCTCAACGGACTCGTGACTGAGCCCCCGCACAAACACCTGATGACGGGAAGTGGGGGGACGACTACCTTGCTGTGAGTCCCCCACCCCCTCTTCTTTTTTGTATTGTAAGTCTATGAGTCAGAGTGCCACTTCAAGTCGTTACACTTGCTCGGTCCAATCCTAGTGTGCAGGGATGCCGGGTTCCAGAAGGCCCAGGCCACACCTCAGCGCTCTTCTCAAGGCGTCTAGGCAACCTGGGCGCGCGTCTTACTCTTGAAGTCGCCAGGCAGAGCGGGGCGTTCCCGATCTTTCTCTCTCTCTTTCCACTCGAGGAACGCTTGCATAAAATGCATCTAGAGCAACGCTGCACAGTCCACAGGCAGTTAATTTAGTTATCTGGCCATGGTTAAAACAAGGGAGATTACTGAAACAGGAGGTTCGCAAGTTCAAGGCCTGAATGAGCTACAGACTGTGTTTCACTGTAACTTGGCAATTTAGTGTCAAGGAAAAAGGGCTGCGGATGTAGTTCAGTGGTGGTTGTGCTTGCCTACCGTGTTTAAGGCACTGAGTTCAACCTCCTTCCAGTCAAGGAGGGTCATACCACGAATAAATAAATGACTTCACCTCACAGTGGTCGGTGATATCTGACCGTTGAATTGGCCCGGGAACATTCATACTACTACAGAGACTAGCAAGCTCCTGTCGGCCTCAGTTTACCTTCCCCACGACACTTAGGAGCCAGGGCGAAGAGGGGGACGCAGCAGGTGGATCTTGGTTCCGCTCAGTTCTAGCGCCGCGCCCCTCCCTTCCCTCGTCCACGCCTCGTGCGCGCGCCGGGGAGCAGACGGCAGCGGCTCCGGAGCAGAGCCAGGAGCTCCGCTCCACTCCCACTCAGGAGAGAGAAACCGTGGCAACGGCGGGGGTGGGGCCGCGGCACCGAGAGGGGGAGGAGAGAGAAAAGCTCACGCGCCCCTTTCTCTCTCAGGGCTCCTGGGGCAAGGCTACCCCGCTCTGATCTCTCCAGCCCTACCTGACAGTTACTCAGATATGCCCGCCGACCCGCCGGCTCCCGCTCCGTGGGTCGCGTACTCCTCAACCTCCTTTAGACGCCCAAGCGCTCAGCTACCATCGCCTGCCTAGCCCCCAAAAAAGAACCAAGGCGAAAGGTCGTCCTGGGGTCCCTCTCCGTCCCCATGTCCCCTGCCCCCCGCTTGGGCTCTCGGCGGGGGACGCAAGCCGGTCGGAGCAGAGCAGGGAGCCGAGTCCCCGGCGCGCAGCCCCCGCTGGCCCCGCCCCCGCGGCCCGTACCTGCCCCACGTCCTCGCTGGTTTCCAGCTGCACGTTGCCCCGGCTCCGGCTCTCGCTGTCACTCAGCAGATCGTCCTCCGAGTCCTCGAGCAGCGACGAGGAACCGGTGGAGGAGAGGGACGAGGTGGAGAGGCGGCGTGGCTGCTGCAGGTGCGACCCCGCGGCTGGGAGCCAGTTCCCCTCCCGGTCCGGCGGCCCGGGGCTGGCCGGGGCCACATCCTCCTCGCTTGTCACAGTAAGCTGCGGGATCACCGGGGCAGGGGCAGCACGCGGGAGCCCGTTGGGCACTTGTCCCCCACGCCGCTTGGCCCCGCGGGCCCGGGGCTCCCCTGCGGCTGCTGCGGCGGCGACTGCGGCGCAGCGCGCCTCGAAGAGCAGGCGCAGCTCCCCGACGCTCCGGCGCGGAGCCCGCTCTAGCCCGGGGCTGCAGGGCCCCGCGCCCCGTGGCCGCGCCATGCCCGTCGGGCGCCCGGGCAGGGTCATCTCCCAACACCGGAGCGGCTGCCGAGCCCACCAGCCCGCGGCGCGGCGGGGACTGGAGACGCTCAGCGCCCGGGGCTTGGGACTGCCCCGGGGCGGAGCCTCGGCAACGCCCGCCCGGCCCCGCCCCGACCGGGCCGCGCCCCCCGCCCACTCCTTTCACTTTCTGAGAAAGCGCGGGCCTCCCGGGGCCCTCGCAGCTGCTAGAGGCTGGCAGTGTCCCGTGTGTCACAGGGAAGACGTAGGTCGGGCCCCCGACTTATCTCTCGACCTGCCCTCAAGGAGGCTGGATCTGCCCCGCCCCTGAGCCTGTGCCCTCCCGCGGCTTTTGAGGGATTCCTTCAGTGCGAACCAGAGGTCTTGACCTGCACAGGAAGAAGCTGCGCCCGTTCCTTCACACGCTTCCCTCGGGCTCTTTTCCGTGTTCCAACCTTCCTGGTCAAAGTCTTTTTGAGTCTCTGGGGCTTTTCTCTGGCCTAGGCCCCTTAATCCGGAGTTCAAGGCCGTCAGTCACCCGAGGAAGCCACACCCCAAGGCGTGCGCCTAACTAGAGTCTGGCCAGGGTCGAGCTGAGACTGCTCCCCACCCCCATCCCTCGAAACTCTCTACTTCCCAGCAGGCAGAGAACAAGGTCAAGAGGCGGAGCCTGACTTTCTCCAAGTATCGCAGCCAGTCCTGGCCTGCATTTCCACCGCCCCTCTCCAGCCCCCCACTAGCTGGAGGTGCTGCTTCTTCTCCTTCTTCCCCTCCCCGGCCCCTTCCTTTGGAGCTTTGTGGCTTCTAAAAAGAGTCCTTTCGCCTCTCTGAACTCCGTAGTGGAGCTGCCAACTCTGTAGGGTTGCTTTGAGAGTAAACTTTTAGGAATGGGTGCTGAGTTCGTAGCTCAGTGGTAGAGCACTAGCTTAGTATGTGACAAGTGCTGGATTCCATGCCCAGCATGAAAGGAAGGAAAAAGGCTTGATACTCCAAAACGCGAGTGCTTTTTGGTGTTGCAATAGACAGCCAGTGTCTCAGGCCACCATATCTTAGATGGTAATATAGGCTCACTCCTTCTATCCATTTCCCTATCTGTGAACAGAAGAAAACCCCACATGGCCTAGAGTTGTGGCTGCGCACTGAAAAGAGAACATTGATGTAGTTCAGACACTGCAAAGTCCTCGTCATCTCTGGATGGGTCTGCGGACTCTGCTGGTGCTCAGCTGAACTGCAAGGCTACTGAGAGGAGAAGCCAGAATTTTCTGCCTTCCCCTAAAAGGATTGAGGGCCCTCTCATTGAACACCTAGAGCCTGGGATTGTTGGTGGCAGGCCCAGGATTATGTTTGCGGCTTGTCTTTTCTCTCTTCAGCCAGAATTTAAGATGGTCCAGGAGAAGTGAGTGTGGAGATGGAGAAGAAGAACCTTTGGCAAAGAGAAAAGTTTCCTAGGTGACCAACAGATTTGAAAGGAGGAGGAGGAGGAGGAGGAAGTGATGTGTGGAAGGAATGAAAGCAAAAGAGAAAGAAAACCACATGAGTTTGAACACTTGCCTCCCCCGTGGAGAAGTAGAGAAACAGCGTGGACACGAGGAACTGGACACATTTTCTGGGGCAGAGATGTGTGTGTCTGAATGTTTGAGTCCAGAGCTTTGCCAGCCCGTAGCCAGGAATTCAGAGGAGCTGTCCTCAGAGGGTAGGCTGTGGGACCTGACAGAGGAAATAGGAAAAGGGAGGAGGGAGCGTGTTACTGGGTACCTGTGTACCTGGTACCTTTTACTGGGTGCCAGGCAGCGTGTGGGCAATGCTGGAATAGCAGGCTGAAGGTCTAGCCTAGCTGCTGAGAGAAAACCCAGAACAATTCTTTTTCTTCTTGTATTATGGACTCGCCCAAGTCTTAGGTCTACCATAGCAGGAACCAAAGACTGTTGCTGTGGGCTATGGCAAATGCATATGCTACCTTTGTTAGGACCAGGGATTCAAGCCATCCATCCATGCATAATTATAAGGTGGCCAGCCTGGGCTACGTAAAACCGTTTCTCAACAATAACAGGCAGGCAGATTTCTGAGTTCGAGGCCAGCCTGGTCTACAGAGTGAGTTCCAGGACAGCCAGGGCTACTCAGAGAAACCCTATCTCGAAAAAACAAAACAAAACAAAACAAAACAAAACAAAAACAATAACAATGGTATGTGCAATAGCAATGGTATGTGCTGTCTTGGTGGATGGATAAGGACAGCAGGGAATGTGTAAACTGAGAGCATGGTCTGCCAATACATCCCATCCCCACTTACATTACTAAAGGAAAAAGGGAAGGACTTAGCCAGAATGCTGGTTAGGGCACTTCCTAAAACTACAGCTAGGGAGTCCAGACTGGGCCCCTGACTTCTATCACTGTGTGTTAGGTTAAATTTCTCCCTCCATCTCCCCTCCCTCCCTCACTACTCTCCCTTCCTCAAATAAAATTCTGGTGTCAGGCTGTCCTGGAACTCACTGTGTAGACTGGACTGGCCTCAAACTCACAGAGATCTGTCTGTCTCTGCCTCCCAAGTAGTGGGTTAAAAGTGTGTCCCTCCATACCTAGCTTGTACTCACTAAGTAGTCTATCTTGTCCTCAAGCTCTGGGCAATCCTCCTGCCTGAGCCTTTGGGTGCTGGGATTATAGGCATGTACCACCTTTGTTCATTAAGGAACTTCTAGTTCTTTATACAATCAAGCAAGAGTCTGTTTCCATCTACCTCAGGCAGAAAACAGAAGGAGCATACTGAGGCAAGACCTGGATAGGTTATAATAAACTAATAAATAGTAAATTTCCAAGTCTAGTAATCCTCCTGCCTCGGCCTCCCAATACCAGGGCCTCAGATATAAGCTTCCATGCCCAGCTTCCTCCACTTTTTGTTGCTTGAGTAGAAGGGGTGTGAAGGAAATCAGTTTCCGGAGTGTGTCGATAGTGGGTGTGGCCTCCTGTGTGCTGAGAAACAAAAGGGCTGGAAGCAAAGAGCATAGAAGAGTGTGTCAAAGTTTTGGGGGCCCTTGAGGGATCGCTCTGAGCTAGGCCACGGGAGTCAACGCTGCTTTGGCCACAGACCAGCTTGCTGTCATTGGAAACAAAGTATCTTTTTTTGATACAGAGTCTAGATATATGGCCTAGGCTGACTTTCAACTTGAAGTTTTGATTCAACCTCCTGAGGGCTGGGATTAGAAGCATGTACCATCCACCCAGCTTTCAACCCGTTTTCTTGAGGCACATCAGTGGGGTGGTCCTCCTACCTTCAAATAGTGAGTGCTAAGGTGCCTGAGTCCTCTCTCTGTTGCTTAGCCATCTGGACTCAGCATGTGTGAGAGCTGTGTTTCTCCTGGAGGGCTACAGCCATGGGACAAAAATATGGGCAAAGGAGAAGCCTGGAAATGGAATGAGCAAAGTGAGGGGTGTGTGCGTGTGTGTGTGTGTGTGTGTGTGTGTGTGTGTGTGTGTGTGTGCCCAATTTATCTCTATCCTCTGCCTCCACTCCAGGTGCTGAAGCAAAATTACTGCTCATTACCCCCACGTCTATCTGGTCCTGTGCAGTTTCTAAAAGCGTCTTTAAATTAAAAAACAAAATTAAAAAATACCCAAATCCTTTATTTTGTGTGTATGGGTCTTTAGCCTGCATCTATGTGTACCATGTGGGAATATCCAGTGTTCACAGAGGCCAGAAGAGGGCGTCGGATCCATTGGGATTGAAGTTACAGATAGTTGTGAGCTGCCATGTGGGTGCTGGGGATTAAACCTATGTCCTCTGTTAGAGGACTCTCATTGCTGAGCCATCTCTCCAGCTCCTCTAAAGCTCTGTAAAACAAACAGAGGGAGGGGGGCAAGAAAGCATGCACTCTTGAATGAGGGACTCCTTACTCTGAGACTCTAGGTCCTCCTCGGTGGAACTAGCTCAGTGTTGGAGGGGAAGGATTAGGATATCATCTTCCTCTAGTGGGATTAGTACAAAAATTCATTCTAATAACACATGCCCTAGGGAGCTTGGTCCTTCTTAGAGACTGCTGAACATAAGACTCCAGAGTTCTGTGGAAATCCCTTGGCTCACTGAGCAAACGCTACTGAGTAGTTGCAGTGAACCGGACATTGTGCTGGATGCAAAGGTTATAAGGATACAAATGGCTCTGTTACTGGGGGTGATTATTATTTCACATTTTTATAAAAGAAAACCACACAGGCACCATCCAGAAAACTGACCATAGGACACTACAGGGCTTCCTTCACTGTTTGCAATGGGTCCTCAGAGGAGCACTGTGAACCTTGGTCTCTCAGTTTCTTTACCTATTTCAAATACTCTCAAGCAGTCACTCTGATGTTTGGCTATGCCCAGGGCATTATAGAAAGAGGGCTGACCTGGACCCAACCTCAGTGGTAGGGTGAGGAAGGGCAGTCCTTCTGGACTGGGAAATGTACAGGGTGTCTTCCTTGACAGTTCCAACCTCTGACACTTCTCAGCTCTGGGTTTCTTCTCTTCTCTAGCAATCTGTCGCATACCGATAGCTTAGCCTTTGTGGCAGTGTTCTGGAATAGACAAAATGATAGCAGGGCTGACCTTCTATAATCTGTCACTCCTGTCTAAAACAAAATGTATACCGTGCCTGTGTATGTGATGTTACAGCAGTCTGTCCTGGCACACTTCAGAACCAAGGTTTGCTGTCCCTCAAGGGGCCTGTGTTCCTATGAGTCTCCTGAGGACAGGGCCTGCAGTCAGGGCCTCCAGAGTGTGAAACCCAGGCTGCTCAATCCCCATCCACGTATGCTAGTGATGTACTGAGTCTGCCTACAGTAGGTGCTGATTAGGAAATTTCCCTGTATTTCCCAGTGAAAGAGTAGGAGATGCGGCTCTCAACTAAAACCCAATTCTGGCAGGTATGACCTCCACTCAGGGGGCCTGGTGACAGAGTACACTGAATATCAGAAGCAGGGACCTTGGAAAGCTGCCATTGGTTCAGGGTCCTAGAGGCTAGGGTCCATTGCAGGTAAGTTTAGGCCATACTGGCTAGTGTCAAGACCTCAACTCCCTTAACACCAGAGGTGCCTCAAGCTTGGGGGAGGGACATGTCACACACGTGCAAGCGCTGACAGGTGCTCACTGCTGTGGAGCTGATCCATTCCAGTTGTTGCTCACCCTCCAGTTGTGCTCCTACTTGGGCTGCCAAGACACTGGACCCGTCAGATCTCTTAGTGCTAACTGGTCAGCTCCACCCTACGCAGCGTTTCTAGAATCCAACAGACAGGAAGCCTGGACTTTTAATGCTGTGGGCACCCCCAACAGGACATTACCCAGTCCCTCCAGCTGTGCATGGGAGTGTTTAGGATCAGAAAGCCTGGACCTGTCTGCTTGATCAAGAATGCAGCTTGATCCTTTCTCCATTTATCAGCGATCAGGTAAGTGCTGCCTGGATGGGGTTGAGTTCCCAACACCACTGTTTAAGAGAAACTTGCACTTTTGGACAGGGCTTCGATATAGTTATGGGAAGAACTGGAAGTTTGATGTGATTCTATTTTTTCTGGCTTGACTTCCAATACTCTTGGTAGTTTATGGATGGTGGTGTATATTGGAAGGCCAGAGGTAATGACAAAGAAGGGAAGTAAGGCCTCTGGAAGATTCCCCAAACCAGACTGGCTATGTAACTGAAGACAACGACCTTGAATTTTTGTCTGTCCAGCCTCCACCTCCTTGCTGTTGGACTGCAGGCATGTGCTGATGGGGACTGCATCCATCAGTCTTGTGAATGCCCGGCAAACTGCCAATTTGGCTACAGCTGTTTTGGTGGTTGTGCTGGGATTAAAGACATGGACTATCATGTCTAGCTCATTATCCATTTAAAAGACGAGGTACTGTGTCACAGAGACATGGGCTATCCCTAGGGATTAAGAGGTAGTGCTAGAAGGTGAGTACCAAGTGCCGCCTCTGGCCCTTGGCTATCTCAGGTGCAGAGCAGGTTCAAGTTCCTAGATGTGCCTGTGCTCCAATGGATGGGTATTACCTCAGGCAAAGAAACAGCATTCAAAGTTTCACCCACAAGGACTGGGGCAAGCCTAGAGCAGCCTCATAGCTACAGAGGACCTTTTACTAATTAATGTTGCTCCTTGTAGCTCGCAGTACGCCCAAGGAAACCCAGTGCCAGCCTTTGGTCTTTGTGACCATGCAAAAAAACATCTTGAGCTGGGTTTGTGGCTTTTTGGCTTGTTTGAGCTCTTAGGCCATTCTCCTCTCCTGAGAGAAGCTGATACAAAGTTGACCATCTCTCCCCTTCTCTCTGTTGTTGTCTGATGTGCAAGTGGCTGTCCCACAGTAACCAGACACTGAAAACTAAGTGGCTTGATTGTCAACTCATTCTCTGCTTTAAAGGGCTCTCTGTACCCAACAGTCAGGCAGTAAGTGGTAACCAGTTCGACGTGCTTGTAGGACCTACCTTGTCAACACCAGGCAGCCTTGCACTGGTTTTTACCATCTCTGCAGAGTATGACTGTAGTCTTTTGCTGCTTAGCCAACACAGGTAAAGAAGTACAATGCAGCCTTAGCATTGTGGAGAGCCCTCAAAGGTCTTACATGTGGAGGGCAGGGTTGCAGGAAATCAGCTAGATTCAATCCCTGGCTATCCTGTTCCATACACGGCAGGCAAAAGAACTGTGCCTGGGTCATGAGCAAGCTGTTAGGAGCAGGCTCTCACTAAGGCCACGTAGTGCATTAGGTGCATGCATATATATATGTGTGTGTATGTGTATATATATATATATATTTACGTGGAGCTCAAAGCTGGGTCAGGAACTACCATCGTGAGGATGTTGCTTACGGGTTGAAGACAGCCATTTTCATTCTGGGGATGCAGAACTTAGAGTGGACTTGGGCAAAGGAGAGGTTCTTGGGGACTTCTTATGGGTGCCACTCAAGGTGCAAGCTTTGGACCAAATCTGATCCCTTGTTAAAATGCCATCGAGTTTATTTACAAATATATTTACAGATTGAGTGACAAGTCAGGACTTCACAGAAAAATAACAAAAACAGATTTTCTCTGTCCCTGTCAGAAATCAGACACAACAGACCTACAGACAGCATGAGCTGGGCACATGAGCACTGACTCTTACTTCCCAGAACCGAAGGGCAGACAACAGCTTGGGTGCTATGCCCCAACACTGAAGTAAAGCTGGAGTGATGGAGGGCCACTGAGGGTATTCACCAGCAGAAGAAAAACTGTGACCCACTAGAACCCAGTTGGCGGAACAACGCAAGTGTCCCGTGAGTGGCTGAGATCTTGGCTCAGAGGTCCCACCACAGCTGAGACTGCAGATAGATGCTGAATGGTGACTGGCATCAGCAGACAGGCAGGTCAGTTGCTGGGTTGACTTTTGCTCTTCTTTGGTGGGCTTTTCTCCCTGCCCCATGCTTTGGCATCTCAGCAGCTGCAGAGGGGAGTGGTAAAGGGGCTACAGTGTGTGGCATTTTTAATAAAAATTTTATTACACAGCCATAATGTCATTGACACTTGTCCAAATCCCAATAGTATTTAGATACAGATCTACATGTGGGTCAGGATGACTCCACGGAGTATATGGATTCTACGATTTTATGTCCTTTAAACAAGAAGGAAAAAAAGTCCAAGTGACATGATAGGAGAGGTCCCAGCAGCTCCAGGAATTTGCTAGAGGGCAGGCAGCGTTCAACAGTCTGATTCCCCATTTATGAAACAGTCTATAAAGAGCTTCAGGAGGAATGGACTCTTCAAGTATGTATGGTCGCAAGGAGTCCACCACCGCTCCTTTGCCCAGCTCTGCCACAGCCACAACAAAGCTGGAGCACGGGTCACACTTCCCAATTCTACAGTCACAATACTCCTTTAAAACCATCCGCTGCTGCTCTTTGAAAAGTAAAAATGTAAACTAAGATAAAGCAACAAGGAGGCTTTACTCAATCAGAAGAGCTATTTCGTCCATTTTTTGTTTAAATACTACTTAATTCCATGATTTCCCATCATCCCTTCCTTATACAAAAGTCAGGGAAGTGCAGAGCAGAGCTCGACTCCTCAGCACTGTGTGGACATCAGCGGCTCTCAGCTGTTTCTTTAGCTCACTGCTTGCTGGATATTGTCAGCTGTACTTTGTTCTGGAAAAATTTGTTAAATGCCACTTTTATTTACAGTTGGAGCTTTACACCTGAGAATGATTATCAAGCAGTCAGCTTATTTCTTTTCAAACATCTCATAACAACATACACACCTCTTTGCTGGCTTTGCCCTAGCTGCACAATATATATATATATATATGCACACACAGACACACAACGAGCACACACACCACTGCACATGCTGGTAGCATTTGCACCTTACACCTTGTTTGCTTTCCACATTCATGTTGAATTATTTCTTGAAAAAACAAAAAACAAAAAACAAAAACCAGAACAAAATGTTATTCTTGCCAAACATTAGAGTCACTAGGAAGAGATAGGAACAGTGGGTGGGGACGAGATGTGCTACGTTCAGTCAAGAAGCTACAGCTGCCTGTGGAAGGAGCGAGACCCTCTGGCTACCCTCCCTGGGACCTGCCATGAGCTTCCTGCCCACCTGCCAGCCTATGGGGCAAGGAGGCTAGAGGGGAGTTTCCTGTGGGGCAGGGCAGGGCAGCGCTAGGGTAGCAGGAGGGAAGTCACACAGCTACAGCAGTCAGGCCTGTTTAGTAAGAAGAATCACATTTAATCAGTTTCTTTCTTGCAGTTTCAGATGCTCAAGTACAGCTCAAAAAAATCTGAAACAGCTGTAGACCCATGACAGACTGATACAAAGAGTACTGCATTTTAAAAAATGATAAAAAATACACACACACACACACACACACACACACACACACACACACACACACTCACTCAAATTAGGCCCCCTCCCTCCCCATAAATGTACACTTTTTGGAAACTAAACTGGTTTTGAAAATCCCTCTTCCACGGACACAGGAAGAGGAGAAAGATGAGAGGGAAGGGGATGGCAGCCACCAAGCCTCACTCTCTGCAAGGGTTAGGTGCCAAATGTTCAGTGGTCCGGCCCAAGGCAGCCTGAAGAGGAGACTAGAGTGCTGCTGCAACTGCCACCAGGGGCTCTAGCAAGAACCCCAGCTCCATGGTAATACTGAATGTGCAGAGTGGCTGAACTGTGCTAGTTAAAAACCAAAAGCAGGTGGGGAGGGCAAACACAAACCTAAAGACACAAAAGAAGCCCCAACCAACCCAGACCCACACTGGGTAGATAGAGCCTGAGGTTGCTGGGAGATGGTACAGACAAGGAAGGTCTATACAGCAAATGGTTTATATTACAACGACTGGCAGTTTAGAGTCTCTTTCCAGTTCCACTGCTGCTCCAGCCCAAGGAGGGCAAATCAGAGGAAAAGAGGAAAGGCGGGACAATGGCGGGGCATGCGGGGTTGGAAGCAGCAGGCTGGAAGTGCTCAAATAAGCCCCCGTCGTTTTTTGTAGTCTTCTAAGTTCAGAGATCTCCTTGGAGCTCCATCCTTGGCTGGTGGGGCCTTGGAGGTGATGGCCAAAGCTTTTGACTCTGGGAAAGAACAAATAGGCAAACTAAGGACCTGTATAGAACTTCTGATTCTGGCTTCATTTCTTCAGGAAGCCTTATTGACTGAAGCCTGCTCTTTTTCAAGACTGACCTGTGGCCTATCTGACTTTAGCTCTATGGATCACAGTGAAGCAGGGACCCCTTCATCCCCTTCTCCATAATCAAGACTCCAAGCTGAGAGATTCACAAATCTATCTGGTCCTTAGGGCCCTCCCTCTGAGCCCCAACACACACCCACCTGAGCTTGGAACCTGTAAGTCAATCTTCACATCAAAATCATGTACTTTGAACAAGTCTTCTGAGAGGTCACTGGCTGACTTAGAATTCAAATCTTTATCCTTTCCTTGTCCCTGCAATGAGACAAGGAAACAAAACATAAGACATAAATGCAAGGGACTGGAGGATGACTCAGTGGTTAACAGCACTTTCAGAGGACCTGAATTCAGTTCCTAGCACCAACATGATGGTTCATAACCATCCGTAATTCCAGTTCTAAGAGATCAGAAACCTTCTTTGAACTTCCCAGGACATCAAGTACATCATGGGGTGGCTATACTTAAATGCAGTCAAAACATCATTACACATAACATAAAATAAATAGAATGCAAATAGTCTTCAAGAACAGTAGCCACTGATGGTCAAAGGTTTCGCTCAAGATCATGTGACTTTCATAATGAGCCCCCCACTTTTCCCATGTACACACATGTGCAACACACATGTGGAGGCCATACCATGACCTTGGGTGTGTAACCTTGGAAAATCTATGTATCTCCTTTCAGACAGGATCTCTTATTGGCCTTGAGCTCACCAATTAGGTTACGCTAGCTGCCCAGGAACCCTCCTCTGTCTCTTCAGCACTGTAATCACAGACGTAAGCTACTATGGTGGGCATTATTTTTTCAAGATAGGGTTTCTCTGTGTAGCTCTGGCTATTATAGAGCTCTCTTTGTAGACCAGGCTACCCTGGAACTCAACAGAGATTCACCTGCCTCTCTGCCTCCTGAGTGCCGGGATTAAAGGCATGCCACTATGCCCAGCTATGCTAGGCATTCTTACATAGGTTTTGGGGATCAAATCAAAGTCTTGATTCCCAACTCATGTTAGGGAAGAATTTTCACACTGAGCCATCTCCCTAGCCTCCTACCTCCTTGACACTTTTTTCTAAAAACAAACTAACAAACAAATACACAACACATAAGTACATACACACAGAGTTTTAGTTTTTAATTAAAAATTAAAAAAAAAAAGTGTGGTCCTTGTGGGTGGAACTCAGTGCCTTAAGCTTGCCAGGTATACCTTCTCCAACTAAGCTATAATAATTTCCAACTCTAAGGTCCTTTTCAGAGACCAGGAGACGTCATGTCATGGTCATGGATAAAAAAAGCCTTCTCTTCTGGAGCCTTTCTAGGCTTCAAAGCAAACAGGAAAAGGAAAACTTGTCTATGGCATGAGTTGAAAGAGTGGGTTTAGGATAACAGTCCCCCTTCTGACCCAAGATTTCGAGGCATTCATGGGTTAGTCAAGGAAACGTCTGAAGTTTTTCAACATCAGCCTTCACCTCCTGAGTGAAGCATTATGGGCATGAGCTACCCCCCAACCCCCAGTTTCAAGTTGTACTGGGCACAATGCAGTAAGTGAGCACTCTACCAACTGCCACACCCCTGGGGTTTCATGTAACTCAGGTTGGCCTCCAAACTTGAACTTTTAATAACTGTTTCTTCACATCCTGAGTACTGAGGAGAAACAGGAGGGTCCCTACAAGTGCAAGCCCAGCCAAGGGCAGAGTAAGACTGTTCAAGGAACAGAAAAACAAAACCAAGAAACAAAGAAGCAATAAATGAGCCTCTCTAGGATTACCATTTTTGCTTTCACTGTTACAACTGTCTGACTCTTACTTGTTAATGGCTCCTGTAAGGAGACATTTCTATGTCCTGTAAGGGACATAGGTCACACACTTTTCTACGTGAGAAAACTTGCCACCGAAGTCCAGAAAGCAGTGTGACCTGAAGACACAGTCAGGGTCTCATTAAGAAGTAGTTTAGGATGGATCACAATTCAGTACCAGCGATTACACTCTTAAATAACTTAAATAAACTTTTAATAACAACTTAAATAAGTGAAAAAGGACTAGGAGCACTTCCTGCATCCTTGCGGTGTATAAACGTTAGACCTATAAAAGCCAAGGCGGCCTGCTGAGGTCCTAGCCTGCAGTCTAGCGCCAAAACCTTAGGTACTATACTTGCCTTGCTCATTTCCTTTGGAGCATCTGGTAATACTCCAGAACCGTATTTTGCATTTAGCTGGGCCAAAATGGCAGCCTGAACAGCTGGGTCTCTGGACTGGAAGAGAAAATTCATCAATTATTTTAACGACTACTTAACATTCAGAGTCCCATGCCAGATTCTTTCCCATTTACTCCCACTAACATCATACGTACTACAGGGCGTCCACTAGCAGGTCAAGTCAGTAGGAAAGCACAATTAAAACCTTTAAAACATCCCAGCTAGGCCCCAATGCTAACCAACGTATACAAGCGGTGCACTCTAGTATGAAAGTCCAAAACCTTCAAAATCTAAAAATTTGTGCACCATCATGGTGCTATGGGTGGAAAATTCCACATCTGATTTTATGTACTGTCCAAGCCAGGTACTAAAGGTATGATTAAAAGTCACCCTCAGGTATACATCTCCTCTGTAGACCTGAGTCTCATTCCTGAGATATCTCAATAGATATTGCAAGTATTTCTAAGTCTAAAAATACCCAAGCTCTGGAATGCTTGTAGCCCCAAGCACTGTGGATCAGGGACACTCATCCTATGCTAATAATCTGTTGTACTGAAGATACACTCGGTACAGGGCATTAATTCCTAGGTTTTTACTACCTGTATGCCCTATAGAATGATAAAAAAGAAAGAATCCATACCCACACTTGAGGCACACAAATCCCAGCTAGAAAAACATTTTTAACTTCTTTATTAATTTCCTAATGGAATTCATTTTATGTCCTAGAATCTAGGTCCTCTTCAAGGCACTCACATTGGAGACGATGGTGGGTTTGCACTGCCGCCTGGTGAAGGGGTCCATCTGCTGGTTTCTCATGTTGTGACTTTCAGCCTAAAACAGAAAGCATGCATTAGATCTCCTCCCCCTCCGTTCATCATAAGCTTACATAAAAATAACATTTTCCAAGGAGCTAGGAAAAAATTCAAAAGATGTCTGTCCTTTTCAGTAATAAAGCACTTGCCAAGCACACTTAAGACCTGGGTTCAGGGCTGAGCTCTACAGAACAAGAACAAAAAACCAACTCCAAAATAGACTCTGGGCCAACAATCAACCCCCACCCCTACAGAATAGGAACCAAAACTCCCCTTAACAAAACAGATACAGGAGTAACAATGGAACCTTCCCTAACAAACTAGATATAGGAATAACATCCCCCAGCAGCTAGAGGAGCAAGAACTCAACCCCTTCTATCAAAATAGACACAGAGCACAACACCCACTCCCAAACAGGTATTGGCAGAACAAACAAATATCCCCTAACAGAACAGATACAGGAGTAACCACCAAACAGACGCATGCACTCCAATAAACAGATACAGGTACAACAATCATATAAATAAGTGTAAGACAAACAAGCCAGGAGATTGTTCTCTGTATCACAGCTACGGATGCTGCAAGCAGACATGAGGCAGCGCACGCACCGTGCTGAGAGTACATATAATTTCAATAATTTAAAACAGAAATGGACAACATACAAAAAAGATTTTATTTTTAACTTAGTTTGTTATTTGGGGAAGTCATGTCTGCCATGACGTATGTGTACAGGTCAAAGGGCAATTTTTTTTGAGTTGGTTTTCTTCCTCCACCTCTATGGGGTCTAGGGCTTAAATTCAGGGCACCCTTGTATAGCAAACACTCTTATCTGCTAAGGCATCTCAGTTGCCTTAATTTTATTTATTTATTTATTTTTAAAACAGGGCATTATATAACCCAGACTGGCTCTGAACAGCAATGCAGCTGAGGCTGGCCTTGAACTCCTGTTGCCATCTCTGAAGTGCTGGCATTACAGGTGTGTGCCATCATGCCAGAACTCCTACCTGTTTTAACTCAACTTTTTTTAGTAATCCATGTGAAGTTTAAAACTCACCACCAGAGCCTTCTCAGACTCCACAATGTTCCACTCCCGATTCCGCTGGTTGATGTAGCTATAAGGTAAGAGGGGTCAGTCAGTGGGCTGTGAGAGGGGTGGACAGGATGGAACTTCTGTACCCCAGAGATCCATGGGGTCTGTGTAACATTCAATGTCAGGGTCCTTAGGAAAACAGGATTAGTGACACACCTGATAGCAGATATGTTCTTGGTCCGCTGGCGGTCCAGGGCCTCTGCCCGCTCCTCTAGCTCATTTAGCTGGTCTTGGATTTGTTTGGCTTTGTCCTGATCTCCCAGGTCCTCAGCCATGGCCTGCCCAGAGAGACATGCCTGTTACTGATCTCTATTAAATATCCCGTACAGCACAGGTAAGGCGCCGCACGTAATAAACTAATGATAGGAAATGTGTAGAAATAGTAAAAAAAAAAAAAAAAAAAAGTACTTTACAAAGACAAGGCACCTTTTTTCATCCTGTAGGAACACCTACCTTCCCATTAGTTACCTAGCTCAGGGCCCCACATGATAATGATATAACATTAATCTTTAAAAATATAGGCCCATATAACTGAACTTCCATAGCTACCTCCATCCTATCTTGGTGGATGGAACAGAAAACCACCCGTTATAGTGGGTTCACAATACAAACAAAACAAAGGCATGGAAAATGCAGGAAGATGGGAAAACAAGGTTGATTGTATTTCCAGGAAGGAAAGCTGCCTGGGTTCTCCAGAATATCCTGTTTTGCTTATCACAGAGCCCAGGCTGCTCGTCCAGTCCTACCATCACTTAGTCCGCAGCAGAGGATGGATGGATGGATGGATGGATGGATGGATGGATGGATGGATGGATGGATGAGTAGGATTTCTCCAGCTTAACAAGACAGACAAAGGGGCTTGAGCATAAGTCCTTACCTTTTCCTTTAGCAGCTGAGTCTTCTTCATAGCATAGTTTGGTGGAGCTTTTCTGAACCTTTCTTTCTCTTTTACAATCTGTACCAGAAAAGAGACACCAGCACTGAGGTATTCCCACATTATGTGTGTAGACAGGCTAAGTGAGACCATTCTGAAGGGAAGCTGCTAGTTAAAGGGGCCTGCTTGTCCTGTAGCAGTGTCACACCTCAGAGGGTGAGCAAATTCCTTACAAGGGACACCATGCTGCTTCTGGGGTCATGGAGATTCTGGGACAATCTGAAGAAGCATGCTCCCCAAAACAGCAGCAGCACAAAGGCATGGAATTGTAAGGCTAGCCACTGTCCAAGAGAACAGAGATCCAAGAATTGTACCAAAATGTTTTAGAGAAAGAAAGTTCTAGAAGGACCAAGCCAAGGGGAATACACATCCTAATAAACTTAAGTCTATGTAGTCTCACTGTAGATGACACTGTATAGAGAAAGGCTTGATAATGTATCAATAACAAGAGAGTAATAATCCCTCTAATTTCTCAGATTGTAGGCCGGCGGTGGTGGCGCACGCCTTTAATCCCAGCACTTGGGAGGCAGAGGCAGGCGGATTTCTGAGTTCGAGGCCAGCCTGGTCTACTGAGTGAGTTCCAGGACAGCCAGGGCTACACGGAGAAACCCTGTCTCGAAAAACAAAAAACAAAAAATTCTCAGATTGCAGAAAATGACAAATCTGACCTTTTCCAAACTGGATCTTAAAGAGATTCGGGCTTCTTACCTCCTCAATGTCCTGATCATTGAATTTATAATTGAGAGCTTCCTTAATAGATAATTCCTTTTTATTGATTTCATCTAGTGTGGGCAACTGCATGCCAGCAGAAAACATCTGGACCAAAATATAAGAAAAAAGCTATCAGTAAGGGATTTAGGAAAGAAAATGTTTATAAACGACTGCTCACCAGTCTAGCTGCTTACCGCTTCTTTCCACTTCATAAATTCACTTTCAGTGAATTCTTGGTTGGACACAAACTCTAGGCGGAACACTCGCTGGTCATTGCCATGCCTACATAAAAGAGAGACAGCATCTCCAAGAATGTGCATGTTGACTGTAACCAGCTAGGCAACCATATCTGACTGTACATATTATCTGTGTCTGTGTGTCTTAATACTGGCTACCCTCTGAATTACCAAGGAGACATTAAAACTGTAATGCTAAAGTACCAACTAGGTCTACTAAGCCCAAATTTCTGGGAGTAAGAACCAGACACAGTACCAACTTCCCAGAGGTTGTTTCAATGGGCATCCAGGACTGAGCTTACAAAACTCACAGTGAAAGCCTACGGGACCTGGTGAGGGCTTCAGAAGTCCGCTTACTATAAAATCCTCGAGAGCCCATAAGTGTCAGGTGAATGTACTCTGTTTAGGTTCCAGAGTGAACAGAACAGTGTTTCTACTGAGCAGTGCCTTGGTTAAATCTTGGTGACTCAGTAACTATACTCTTAAGAGATATCTCTGAACACTAGCCCAACAGGTTCTTTTTGATTTCTTCTTTAGAAAAAAAAAATATTTTTAATAGACACTGCTCATAAGTATCCATTGTATGCCCAGGGAGGCTAGAAATGAAGTTATAGGTGGTCATAAGCCACCACGTGGGTGCTGGAGATTGAACCCAGAGCCTCTAAAAAAAGCAGTAAGTACTCAAAATCTGAGCCATCTCTCTAGCCCCTCAGCCTGCTCTTATTAAAACAAAACTATTAAGCTTATTTGTACGTGTGTGTGCGTGTGCGTGTGTGTGTGTGTGTGTTTTACAATTTCAAGTGCGTGTGATGGAGGACAACTCTCCTATCACACACACTCCAGGCACAGAACTCATGTCATCCCCAGTCTTGGTGGCAAGTCCCTTTATCCTCTGACCCATCTTGCCAGCCCTCAAACCCTTCATAAACAAACCAGGAGGAATGTGGAATGTGGATTTGGGAGGGGCATATCTATTACTTGCTATTTGCTATGTGATTCTAGCAAATTCCTTTTATACCTTCTGATAAGAGGTTTTTAAAATTTTTAGAGTTCAGGAGGAAAGAAACCAAATTTGAATATCTGTCATCTCCTTTATCCTAATGTCAAGAACAGTGCCAGGCACAGAGTAGATATTCAGGAAATGTGCTGAGTACATGAAATTTCCATTTCACTGATGAGGAAACTAAGTCTAGAAAGCTGACCACTCGTGTAAAAGGAGAAGCTCGTGATAAGAGCCAGGATCAAAAAGAAGCAAGTCTCCTGGTTGTCCTTACAGAAAATTCATGCTGGCTCTGGTATGAGAGTCTCAAGGACCTGATTATTGTCCTTCTGTATATCCTAACACACTGTAGCTTTGTCCCTTCTGGGAAAGAGTAACTCTTTAGATCCAAGCTTTTCTCTATGTGCCTTACAGAGACCATACATAGTGCTTTCAGTTATGAACATTATATTGGAGGCAATATAATTGCCAAGAGGCAGGACCTGTCCGAAAAGGAAGTTAGTGCTGCCACAGAATGACCTCTCAGAACTGGGCGTGGTGGCACAAACTAGTTATCCCAATCCTTGGAAGGCTGAGGCAAGATTATGAGTTTGTGACCAGTTTGGATTATATAGAAAGACCTTATCTCAAAAAGACAGGGAGACGGGGAAGAAGAAGATGAGGAAGGACACATCTCCTTAGGCGACTGTAGGTAGCCTGGAATTCACCATATATATCAGGCTGGCCTTGAACTTGCAGTGATCCTCCTGCTTCCATCACTAGACTGCTAGGATTACAAGGGTGTCATCATGCCTGGCTCTGAAGCATCTTACCGTAGTTGGAGCCCTTTGTTTGTTCTGGTGCCGCCCAGCTGGTAAACTTTGGCAGTTTCCACAACCCCTGTGATCTCAGCCACCTAAGAGAAAGAACAGAGACACCAGTAAAACCCTCTTGCAGGCATTCCACACCTTCTGACTATCCACCCAAACACAGAATAGCTGTGAAAGAGGAGTCCACAGGAGTCTATCTCATGGTTAGAATTCAGACGGATAAGGCCAGTAAACCTTATGTTCAGGGAAAGCAAGATTTCCAAGAGAAAAGGCAGTCAGTCTGGAGGGGCCATTATAGAAAAGCCAAAGGTCAGTTCTTTCATTGTTGTTGTTGTTGTTGTTGTTGAGTGTTGAACATGCTAGGTTAAGTGAGTAATATTCTTAGCACTCCATCCTAAGAAAGAAAGAAAGAAAGAAAGAAAGAAAGAAAGAAAGAAAGAAAGAAAGACTAAAACATTTACGTATGTGCATGTTCACAAGCGCGCATACATGTGCCATAGCATGGAGACCAGAAGACAACTTTTGAGACTCAGTTTTCTTACACTGTATTGGCTTTGGGGATCAAATTCATTTGTCAGACTTGGTACAAGTGCCTTTATAAACTGGACCATCTCACCCTCATGGCACTCCATTAAACTGAATGTCCTTGCCAAGGCACAGCTGAGTGGTGCTCAAGGACAACTCTCTTTCCACCATGTGGATTCTGGGGATTGAAGTCAGATGGGCAGGCCTGGTGACAAACACACTTCCTATTTCTTTTCTTTTCTTTTCTTTTTTTTCTTTCCTTTCCTTTTCTTTTCCTTTCCTCTCCCTCCCTCCCCCCCCCCCCCCCTCCCTCCCTCCCTCCCCTCCCTCCCCTTCCTCTCCTTCCTCTCTTTCCTCTCTTCTCCTCCTCCTCCCCCTCCAGCCCACCCCACCCCCCTTTCTCTTTTTTTTTCTTGGTTTTTCGAGACAGGGTTTCTCCGTGTAGCCCTGGCTGTCCTGGAACTCACTCAGTGGACCAGGCTGGCCTCAAACTCAGAAATCCGCCTGCCTCTGCCTCCCAAGTGCTGGGATTAAAGGCGTGCGCCACCACCGCCCGACTTCTCACCCCCCTTTCTCAGTGAGACAGGTTTTAGCTAAGTTGGCCAGGCTGTTCTTCAATTCCAGGCTCAAGTGATTCTCCCAGCTCTGTTTCCCAAACAACCAGGACTTTAGGCTTCCAGCAATAGACTAGACCTGGCTCTTATTTATGTTTTCTTAAGAAAAGACTGGGCCAGGAAGATGGCTCAGAACGCACAACAGCTTAGTGTAAAAGCCTATCTGACAACCCAAGCTGGATATCTAGAGCCTATACAGTAAGTCAGATGAAAGCTGGTCTTAAAGCAGGTTTTAATCCCAGCACTTGGGAGGTAGAGGCAGTAGATCTTTGATACCAACTTGGTCTCCAGACTGAGTCTCAGGATAGCTGGGGCTACACAGAGAAACTGGGTCTCACCCTATCCCCCATCCCTAAAGAAACCAGATGTAGTGGTACACATACGTAATTCCAGAACTTTCAGGGGGAGACAAAAGCAGGGACAGAAGAATGACCTAGAAGCTCACGAGCCAACTAGTCTACTAGAGTACACAGGGGTGGCAGGAGAGACTACTTCAAAACAAGACAAAAGCGAACAACTGGCTTCCTAAGTTGCCATTAGACCTCCACATACACACTGCTACTTACAACAATAATTAAAAAACAAGCAGACTGGCAAGATAGCTCAGTGGGCAGAGGGACTTGCTACTTGATGCAAGCTGAACAACCTCCCTGGAGCTCATATAAAAGTGAAAGGAGAGAACCAACTCCAACAGTGTCCTCTGAATTCTACATGCACACTATGCATGTATAACTTCCTCCACATACTCTTATACATAGCAATACATTTTTTTTAAGGTTTTAAAAGTTGTGTGTGTAGGCTGTTGAGATGGCTCAGAGGTTAAGAGCACTGACTGCTCTTCCAGAGGTCCTGAGTTCAGTTCCCAGAAACCACATGGTGGCTCACAACCATCCGTAATGAGATGTAGTACTCTCTTTTGGTGTGAAGACATACATGTAGACAAAACATTATATGCATAATAAATAAATCTTTAAAAAATCTTTGTGTATGGATGTGAGTGGGTATGCTTGCCTGTGTGTTTGTGTTCAAATGGAGGCCAGAGGCCAGGTGTCCTCCATCATTCTCTACCTTATTTTTTGAGATGAGGTCCCTTCCAGAACTGGGAGACTGGTGTTCCAGCTGGACTGGCCAGTGAGCTCCTGGGATCTGCTTATCTTTGCTCCTCAGCACAGATGTTATATGCGTGCACTGCCAAGCCAAGCTTTTATATGGGCACAGGAACTTAAACTCACGCCTTGTGCAAAAGCACTTTGCTTACTGAGCCATCTCCCCAGCCTGAGATCCAAGGTCTTGAGCAGAATTTCTTTTTTGTTTTTTAATGAGACACCATTTTGAATACAGTTTAGGTTGCCCCATGAGCTGACTATGTAGCCCAGACTGGCCTAAACTCACTGAGCTTGTTCTGCATCCACCTCTGACTGCAAGTACCACATGCATGTGCCTCATGTGTAGCATACTGGCCAAGGTCTGGTCACTCAAATTCGAAGGGCGTGAAGGCAAGTTTCATGGCTACTGGCACTCACACAAGGAATGAACTACATTAAAATTGAAAACAAGCAAACACACCAATCAACTGGGACCAGCATGGGTAAAACCTCTGCACTCGGGAGGCAGAGGCAGGCAGATATCCGAGTTCGAGGCCAGCTTGATCTACAGAGAGAGTTCCAGGACAGCTAGGGCTACAGAGAACCGTCTCTTAGGGAGAAAAAAAAAAAAAAGTTCAAGTTTAGTGTGGGCTATGTAGTAAGATCCAGTCTAAAAAACATGAATCACAACAGGAAAAATAAAGCAGTGAAGTTCTAGCCCAGGCCATGGCAACAGTGCTGGCTGGAGCATAAGAGCAGGGCAGAAATGGTGTCACTTTTTTCTATCCCCTGCATCGAGGTGACTTGGTAGGCAACAGGGCAATTTTTCATACACTGAAAAATTCATTCACTTATTTCTCAAACAAAATGTCTATATTAGGTACGACTGACCAGCTATGTCATGAATGTTCCTTCTCTCTTTCATGCTGAGAGGGAAGGAGAAGATCCTACATTCAAGCACACCAGTTCTTTGGGTTCCCAAGTACTCTTTTAGTTAGTTGTGAGTGACTCTCACTGTGGTATGAGCCGCTCTATAACAATTGAGCTTCAGGTCGGAGGGACTACTCAGTGGTTAAGAGCACTGACTGCTTTTCCAGAGGTCCCGAGTTCAATTCCTAGCAACCACATGGTGGCTCACAACCATCTGTAATGGGGTCTGGTGCACTCTTCTGGTGTGTCTGAAGAGAGCAATGGTGGGGTACTCATATGCATAAAATAGATAGATAAATCTTAAAAAAAAAAAAAAAAAAAAATCAGCTTCCCTTCTGCTAGTCTGGCTCCTACGTGTCTCCTAAAGGCCCATGGGCTGAAGTCTTGATGTTATTGACAATACTGGAAGGTGGCAGAAATCACCAAGAAGCTTTGTTGGCTTGTCATTTTTGGCCTAAAATTTACTCTGTAGACTAGACTGGCTTGTGGCAACTGTTTTGCCTCTGTGTCTCAAGTGCTAGGATTAGAGGTGTGTGCCACAATACCTGGTCTTTTCTGTTCTTGAGACAGGGTTTCACTCTGTAGCCCAGGCTGGCTTCAAACTCATACCAGCCTCCCAAGTGCTGAAGTACAGGCGTGGGCTACTTTTCCTAGTTATAAGGGAAGCTGACTAATTCAAATGGTGGCAGAATAACAGATTTGTTCAGCAGCTCCCACTCCCAGTAGACAATCATTATATTTAAAATATGGAAAATTGTCCCAGCGAAGAATACCAACCCGGTAAACTGGCTTGCTATTGTGGTTCCCAATGCCAATCCGTACAAAACATCCTGTGACAGTTTTAGCAAAGAAGGGCATGTGACACCAGCGCTCTAGCTTATGCCGTGATAACCGAACCCGATTCAGTTCCTCTGGTAAGGAGACTGGCTGTGACTTTGGAGGGATTTCTTCTTTCCTGTAAGATACAAAGAGCAGTGTTCACTGTAAAACTACTAGAGAGACAGCAAATTCTCAATACTTATCCAAAGAGCGGATGAAATAAAGGATCATATAAGAGTGTAATCTATGTAGACTATATCTATATATAAAGTCTACTCTATAGTGCACTGCCCTGACTGATGCTCCAGCCCAGAACAGCAGCTGCAGACCAGCCTGAGGTGACATGCTGTCAGTCTGAATCAACTAACTGGAAAAATGGCCAGGGGTGCATCCAGGAGCCAGAGGCAGGAGAAATAGATATGCAGAATTGAAGGATACTAAATCAAGCCAAAACTGCAGTCCTTACACCTATACTAGCTTCTCTTCCAAGACGCTTTCCGCCTACCCCACTCCCATCCCCACCACCCATAACAGCTAATCTCAGTTGTCAACTTGACACAGCTAGGAAGAACAACTCAAAATTGAGTGTGGGATGTGTGTGTGTGGGGTGGACTGTCTTAAACAGAATGGTCTGTGGGTATGTTGTGGGGCATTTTCTTGCTGGTGATTGCTGTGGGAGGGCCCAGACCACTGTGGATAGTGCCATCTCTGGAAAATTGGTCCTGGGTTATATGAGAAAGCTGGCTGGTCAAGAATCAGACTGAGTAAGCCAATAAGCAGCATTTTCTGTTAGTTTCTGCTGCAAGTTCTTGCTTTGGCCTCCCTTAATGATAGAACCTTTAATTTGAAATAAACAATATCTTTCACTCCACTTCTCCTGCCTGCTAGATCCAAACAGAGACAGCTTACTCTTCTTCTTCATCAGAAGATGACGTTCGGGATGAGCGGTCTGACTTCTCACTGGATTTGTCATCGTCCTCCTCCTCTTCATCATCAGAGTAGACCTCGCTGGTTTTCAATGGCTGTTTTTTGGCGAGGAGCTCAGCTAGAACAAAGAGGAAACATTTACCTATGTACTCTCCACAAACAAAAAATAGACCCATCTTTGATCTCTGGAAAGAACTGGAACGTAGAAAAGGACCCAAGCAGACAGTCTACCATTTCTATACTGGTCTTTGATAACCTGAGCCATACTTGGGTAAAACACAGTTAAGCATTCAGGTACCAAGATCAGATCCCACAGACCAAAACAAACAAACAAATTAATTAAATTAAATTAAATTAAAAAAAAAAAGTTGCTACAAGGTAGGTAGAAATGGTTACCAACCACTCTAAAATTTCCCAACCCTCCCCACATGTTGGGGATTGAACCCAGGGACTCTTACATGCTAGGCAAGTGTTCCACCAGTGAGCTATATATGCAGCCCCTGTTCTCTTTAAGAAAAGGTTTTGATTACTTCATTTATGAATGTGTGTGTGTGTAGAGGTCAGAGGATAACATGCAGGAGGCAGGTCGCTCCTTCCATCAGGTGGGATCTAGGAACTGCTTTTACCTGTTGAGCTATCTTGTTGGTTCCCTTGTAGTCTTTACTGTACTTAAGATGCTTGACATTAGGCAAGAAAGAATTAAGAAAATTCATAATTACCTTTTGTTTTTCTCTTTTAAAAAAATCTATTATGTGCAGGTGCCCAAGGAGGACAAAAGGTGTCAGATCCCCTGGAGCTAGAGTTACAGGTACTTAAGAATCTTCTAACATGTGTGTAACTGAACTCTTGTCTGACAGAAGAGCAGCAAGCACTCTTAACCACTGACCCATCCCACCAGCCATGTTTGGCTTTTGACACCGACTCACTATGTAGTGAGTCTAGGTAAGCCCTGAACTCTGAATCACTCGATTACTCATGCCACTTCAATTTCAGTAAGGCTGTAAAAAATGAGTCAAAAAACAAGGAGAGATGGGCTGGAGAGATGGCTCAGTGATTAGCAGTTCCTACTGCCCTTCCAGAGGACCTGATTCAGTTCCAGCACCAACATGAGGTGGCTCACAACCACCTCTAACTCTAGGTCCAGAGAATCTGGTTCCTCTTTCTGGCACCCTCATATACTCACAGACCCACACAAAGATACATGCACAGACATATAACTAAAAAGCCATCATTTTAGAAAGGAAGGCATTATCACTTTTTGAGTGACAAGGTGATTTTTAAGGGGCCAGTTAGTAACCACTGCAGCCTTCTCGTTCAGCTCACTGTTCCAACTACATAGCACAGCTGCTGCTGCAGCATAAAGGTGGTACTATCAGCCTGCAAGCAAAAACGAGTTGTGCTTTATTCTAATGGAGTCTTTCTCTCAGTGATGAGACAGCCTTGTGATGCTGTTACTCCCCCTAGCTGGCAAATGAAATTTAAGTCACAAAAGATGGTTGTCTTCTCGAAGCTATGAAGGAAGAATGGAAGTAGACCTTGGTGTAGTGGTGTCTGTCTAGAACCCCAACTATTTAGGAAGCTGAGCCAGCAGGAAGGCACGTTTCAAGGTCAATGTGGGCAGTTTAATAAGATCTTGTCTCAAAATAAAACGTCAGGCTGCAGAGGTGGCTCAAAAGGTGCTTGCCACCAAGCCTTGACAACTGGAGTTTGACCCTCAGAATCCACATGGTGGAAGGAGAGAATCAAATCTCAAAAGATGTCTTCTGAATTCCACATATACGGCATATATGTGCCTCAAATATGCAAACACAAATAAAATTTTAAAAGATGTTCTCATATACATATTTGTAGAATGGTTCCTTTTCTAGTTCTTAAAAAACCCAAGCAACAACAAAAACAAACAACAACACACACACACACACACAAAAAAAAACACCCTAAACTTCAAACTAGGAATAACCTCCAGAATACAAAACTTACACAGCTACAAGAAAGGAAGAAAAGAAGGCATGTATGTATGCATGCATGTATGTATACTATGTTTCCCATTGATGGTTGACGGGAAATAGCATGTAAGTCTGTTTTTATGCTTACAAAAAAAAGAAGAAAGAAAATATATAGAGAAACAGGGTCTGATATATTTTAGACTGGCTTTGAACTTGCTATTTGGCCAAGGATAACCTCCAACTTCTAATTCTATTGCTTCAACTACCCCAGACAAATGCTGGGATTAGAGAGGTGTCTTCATGCCTGGAATTGAAACCAGGGCTTTGTGTATTGCTAGTAAAGCATCCTACCAACTGAATGACACCCCATCCCTTTGGTATATATATGAAACATTTAAGTGATGCCCACTATGGGAAGGGGACAAGGCATCAAGTAGAAGGATATGGAAGCTGAACTTCCCTTTAATATACCTTGTGTGACATTACGAAATACATCTTCATTCCCTTTCCTGGCACACAACTCCTAAAATCCATGGAGTCTTCAAAGTGATAGTGTCTTTTAGTATGCTAATGAGTTGACTGGTGGCTGCAAGCCCATAGGTAGCTTCAGGACAGGGGCTGGTCCCTGGAAAGACCAAGGCAGTATTAGAGAGCTGAGACTCAGATATTCAAGGAGAAAGAGGCTGAGGGTTAAGCAGATTACCAATGGCCAATTGATTTGCTCAATCTTTCCTCTGTAATGAAGCCTCAAAAACAAAAACAAACAACAACAACAACAATGACAACAAAAACCTTCCATAGGATAGGATACAGAAATCTGAGTGTCTGAACCAGAGAAAGTTCCTAGAGGGTGGCCTGTCCTGAGGGCAGGGCTTCCTTGCAAATGTCCCACCCTATGAATCATTTCAGTTGTATCCTTTGTAATAGCTCTTATAATAAACTTGATAACCTAACTAAGCATGATGGTACATACCTGCAATCCCAGCACTGGGGAAGTAGAGACACAAGGATTACAAGGTCAAATACAACTACAGAGAGTTTGTTCCAGGCCAGACTAAGCTATCTAAGACCTTGTCTCAAACAACGAAAACACAAGCAAACCTAAGCATGCCTGAGTCATGTGCAACACTGTAGCAAATTAACTGAATTCAAAGGAGCTTCTGGCTCATAGCTCAGAAGCATAGATAAAAGAACATTCATGGGAGGAGTGAGCCCTCAATTTGTGGGTAGTATTGGCTCAGTGGTTGAATTGAATTAGGAGACACTTAGTTGGTGTCTGGTATAGAATCAGTTGTTAGTTTGCCAGAGGAAGAAATTATCATACTAGAGATCATAGAAGTTTGTGTTGATTGTTGTTGAACATGTAAGAAACTGAATTTGGGGACTGGAGAGATGGCCCAGTGGTTAACAGAACTGGTTATTCTTGCAGACTCCTGGTTTGGTTCCCAGTACCCACACAATGGGTCACACCTATCTCTAACTATAGTTCTAGAGGATCTGATGCACCAGGCATATACCAGGTGCACAGATAGGCATATACAAAAAAAAATTCATATATATATATATAATATATATATATATTATATATATACACACATACATACATATATATATATATATATACATATACATATATATATGAAATAAATTAATCAGTTTGGTTTTCATCATAAATGTTTATTAGAAGACATAAATTTGGAACCATGGATTTTATAATTTATATGCTCATGAAACAAAATAATAATTAAAATAAATAAAACAAAACATTAATTTGATGAATAACTATACAGAAATGAACTGTAATAAGTAACTTAAAAAAAATCTGAGTGTGATATGATGCAGACCTGTAATCCCAGTGTATGTATGTGTATCACATGTGTGCACTAACCCTCAGAGGTCAGAAGAAAGTACTGGATCCTAGATCTGGAGTTACTTGTGCTTGTGAGCCACCCTGTGATGCTGGAAATCAAACACAGCTTCTCTAGAACAACAGCAGGTGCTCTTAAGTGCTGAGTCAGCTCTCGTTTCCTCTTACCTTTTTTAAAAAAAAAAAAATTAAAAAAAAGGGCTGGAGAGATGGCTCAGTGGTCAAGAGCACTGACTGCTCTTCCAAAGGTCCCGAGTTCAATTCCCAGCAACCACATGGGGCTCACAACCATCTGTAATGGGATCCAAAGCCCTCTTCTGGTGTGTCTGAAAAGAACTACTGTTATATACATAAAATGAATGAATGAATGAATGAATTAAATTTTTTTTAAAAAAAAGGTAATAATACCATCAATGGGCAAATGTGTTCTCAACAATGGTGTTGGAGTCAGGAAGTAGTGGCGCATGCCTTTAATCTCAGCACTTGGGAGGCAGAGGCAGGCGGATCTCTAAATTCCAGGTGAACCTGGTCTACAGAGTAAGTCCCAGAACAGCCACAGAGATACACAGAAAAACCCTGTCTCACCAAAACAAAACAGAAATCAATGGATGTTGGAAAAGTTAAATGATATAAAAAAGGAAAGATAAGTTGACCCCCTTTATGCCATTTATTAAAATTAACTGAAGATGGATCAAAGACCTAATTAATTAAAGATGGAGCAAAGATCTAAATTAAGAACTAAACTACAAAAATCGTAGAGAAAATCACTGGAGAATTATGACATTGGATTTGGCAAGGATTTCTTAAATATGACATCAAAAGGTTATAAAACAAAAGAAAAAGAGACATCAGCTGGTGTGGTAATGTATGGCTTTAATCTCAGCATCTGGGAGAAAGAGGTGGGCAGATTTCTCTGAATTCTATGTCAGCTTAGTATTCATAGTGAGTCTCAGGACAGTTAGGGCTACAACGAGAAACCATGCCTGGGAGGGAGGGAGGGAGGGAGGGAGGGAGCGAGCAAAGGAGGAGACTGAAAAGAGTCAGGCATAAAAAGATTATATATACATGATTTCATGCATATGAAATATTTAAAAAGCAGATGAGTGGCTGCCTTAGGCTAAGAAATTGTGGGTTTCTTATGAGTAAGTGCACAAAAATTACTGTTTTACTGGACAGACCTGTGAATTCTACATAATAAAAGCTGTCTGCATTGTAAACTTTTCATGAGTAAACAGTATTTTATAAGCTTTATTTCAATCAAGTTGTGACAAAAAATAAAGGTGTAACTAGGTCATTAGGGTGCCTGCCTGGCACAGATAAGGCCCCGTGTTCAGTCCTTAGCGTCAAATAACCCAGCTCTGGTGGAAAATGCCTGCTATCCTAGTTCTCCAGAGGTAGAAGTTCTGAAGTCTAGATCATTCTTTCACTCTTGGCTACATAGCAAGCTTGAGGCCAGCCTGGGCTATATGAGACACTGTCTCCAAAAAGAAAAATGAAGGAGTATTAAAAGTACATAATCTTTTCTTCCTTCCTTCCTTCCTTCCTTCCTTTCTTTCTTTCTTTCTTTCTTTCTTTCTTTCATTTTAAATGAGATCTTGCTATGTTAATCAAAGTAGCTTCAAACACCTGGGTTCAAGCCATTATCTTATCTCAGCTTCTCAAGTAGTTATGAAGAGAGGTACATGGCCATTTTTAAAAAATTATACTTTACTTTATATGTATGGGTGTTTTGCCTATATGTACATGTATGAACCAGGTGCATTCAGGACCAGAAGAGCATATCAGATTCCCTGGAAGTGGAGATACAATGGTTGTATACAGTCATGTGGGTATTGGGAATTGATATCAGGGTCTCTGGAACAGCAGCCAGTGTTCTCAACTGCTAAGCCACCTCCCCGGCCCTATGCCTCACTTCTTGATGTTATCCTTAAATTGAAAAACAAAAGCAGAACCAAAATCCTAGGATAATCAGGTGAATGAATACTCTTCTGTGCAGACTGTAGTCTCTCCAGCAGAAAGGGCTGCGAAGAGAAATGAATAATTCCAAATCTCAAACGTAAGAAAGCAACATGACTGCGGGGTGGTTGGTATCAGAGTCCACAGTTGGCATGTCTGAGGACCTCAGTTCCATTTCCAGCATCCTACCACTTGTAAAAGATTAAAAGTATAGGATCAATGATAGAACACTTGATTGCCTAAGGTGTATGAGGTCCCAGTTCAATCCTGACTTGGGCAGGGAGAGAAAGAAAGGGGTGTTATATATGATTATCCTAAGAACCCAGCAAAAGCCATTTTGGTTCAAGTGTACCCTCTTGTGAAAAGGATTATCCCCTATGGGCCTGCAGACTGTGTACATTCCCTCATGGGGGCTTCAGGAAGGGACTAGAGTATGGAGTTGGGCACCAGAGAGTAGGGCTGCTCCATCTATTCTGGAAAGCCCTCATCCCTGCTGGGTATGGCATTTCAGGGAAGGAACATTCACACCCCTTTAAGTCAAGCCTTGCCCACTGAGATGATTATTGGATCATTTGAAGTGGGATGATCCATTTCTAATGTGGATCTTTGAGGTGAGAAGACCTACTTCTAATCTGGGCCATACCTTCTGATGAAAGCCTATATAAAGGTGATGGAAGAGAGAAGCTCTCTTTTTGCCTGCTTTCTTCCATCCTTAATTCTATTCCTTCACTGGCATAGAGTCTACTTCTTTGGGATTCCAGCATATTTTGAAGAACAGCTGAGACATCCAGTCTTGTAGATTGAACAACCATTGGATTCTTGGACTTTCTGTACATAGGCAGCCAATGTTGGATAAGCTGGATCACAGCCTGTGAGTCATTCTAATAAATCCCCTTTCTATTTATACATATTCAGACTATAAGTTCTTTTACTCCTAGAGAAGCCTGACTAATACAACCATGTTTGTAAGGAAATTCATTAATTCTCCAGAGTAAAGTCTGGTGGGATCATGATGTTTCCTTGGGACCTCAGGAGGAGGAGGAAGAAGAAGAGGGTGCTTATGTCTCCTCCTGGGAGGAAATCTTAGCAACAGGGAAAGGAGGGAAAGATTTTAAAAAGGAGTGTTGGGGTTTTGTCAAGGGGCCATAACCAGTTGACTAATTGACTAGGAAAAATAACAGCTGTACCAGATTATAAGAAAATATGGATGATTCTCATAGATATTAAGAATAAATCCCCACAACTCCATGTAAAGAGAAAGAGAGTAAAACTGCAGAATACTCAGCCTTAAATGGAATATTTATATCATACCCTCCTTACAAGGTTCAAGGGACCTCTGCTGAAGAGGGAGCCAAACACTGAGTATATATTAGATCATGAGGGATTCAATGCTTTTTAAAAGATTTATTTATGTGTATGTTTGTGTCTATGTGCATGTATGTACATGTATGTGGGTGGGTGCATGCTCCCGCTTATGTGCAGGGGCCAAGAGGGCATTAGAATCTTCAGAACTGGAGTTTTAGGTGTTTGCAAGATGTCCAACTTGTTATGGGTGTTGGGAGCCAAACTATAGTTCCTCATTTTTGTA
Source organism: Rhabdomys pumilio (assembly GCA_030674055.1). Taxonomy (NCBI): domain Eukaryota; kingdom Metazoa; phylum Chordata; class Mammalia; order Rodentia; family Muridae; genus Rhabdomys; species Rhabdomys pumilio. Next base: position 183,472,161 of record JANHMN010000002.1, on the reverse strand, counting down.
CAGGATGCACTCTTAACCATGGAGGCATCTATCCAGCCTTGTGTTAGAGAGCCGGCTCAGCAGCTAAGAGCACTTACTGCTCTCACAGAGGGCCTGGATTTAGTTCCCTGCACCCACAAAGTTGCTTGCAATTGTCTATATCTCCACTTTTAGGGGATCTGATGCCACGATGAGTAATGAACTTACTGTGGTGAGTTTAAGGCCAGCATGGACTATGAGACAATTTTCAGATAAAACAAACAACCCCCCCACGTGAGTCCTGGAGTTAGGAACATAGCTTAGTGGAGAGGATTTGACTAACATGCACAAAGCCCTGGCTTTTATCTACAGCACCCACAAAAAGAAATAACACTGGAGCTCTTTACTATAAGAGATGTTGAATTATTATAGTTAAAACACGGCATTGTTAATATTCACTTTAGACAATCTGATGGACAAAGAAACTACAGATTAACAAGTGGAGACTGAACAATGGGATCAAAGATGCTCCTCAGACCACTGCCATTATGTTCACAAGTCTCTATTACATATAGAGCTAACAAAAGGGAAAATAAGCCAACATCATTCATTTCCCCACTCACCTGTTCTGTTCTTCCGTTTTTCTCGCTCTGCTTTTAGCTCCTCCATGGCTTGAGATTTCTTATCTAGTTTCTCATCCCGCTTGGAGCGCCGTTCTTTATTATGGGAGGTAACCTAGGGAGGTATGTAAGGCATCCTTTTTACTCCATCCTGGTAAGATTCACTATACCAACACAACACTTCTGGTCCTTATGAATTAGAGTGTACAAACTTAAAAACCTAGCTAAGCATATGTCTTTAGTTCCAGCACTTAAAAGGGACAGGCAGATGGATCTCTTTGAGTTGAGTCCAACCTGGTCTAAGTATTGAGATAGTGAAGACAAGGTCTATACAATGAGACCTTGTCTCAATAGAAAAAAAATAGACTAATGAATTATCAGAGTGAACTCTTCCTAGAAGAGCACTCCATATTATGATCCAGTATTTGCTGATATCTTCAGATGTAGAGATGACTATCTTTTATAAATTTTTATAACTATATTTATACTGAGTCTAGGGTGATACACTTCTGAGTAAACAATCAAGCTAGTTACCTGGGAAAGTTTACCAACTTACCCTTCAGGGATGCTCACACTCTGGTGGGTCCCTATTTAGCCAGACTTGACTGAACAAGTCCTAAGGAGTTCATCAGGGTAGCTAACGATGAAATGGTGTTCAGAGACTAAGGAGATCCCCAGGGTGCAGATGCAGATTATCTCATGCATCTACACTGTCTAGCCTAGGCTATTACCACCCGCCTCTTGTATAACGTGCTCCACACGAACAGCTGTGCTCTGAGGATGGCCTACCTGAGACTCCTGAATCTGTGTCAGCTTTTTCTTTTCTTGTTCTTCTTCCTGCTTTTTCTTTTTTTCCTTCTTTTCTTTCTTTTTGGCTGTTTTTAGTTTTTTCTTAATTTCAAATCTGGTTAAAAGATATTTGTTTGGTTTTTAAAATGGAATAAAATATATGTAAACACTGGTTTCTATTGGCTAGAAGACAAGAAGTAAGGAAAGGAGTTAAACATTTTTGAATACAAGAGTCTTAGACACACACATAAAATAATTTTCTTGCTTCCTGAAAGAAACTCCAGTGCCCACTAAATATGTTAAAATTGTTGTCTGTGGGGTAAAGAGAGATGCTTTAGTGATTTAGAGCACTGCCTGCTCATCCAGGAGACCCAGGTTCATTTTCCAGTACCCACATGGCAGCTCTTAACACTCTGTAGCTCCAGGAACCTGATCTCTTCTCTTCTGTGAGCACAAAGCATCCATGTGGTACACAACAGAAAGGCAAAACACCTATACAAATAAACTCAACTAAAAAGCAAAAACAAAACAAAGTAAGAAAACAAACAAAAAACCCCAACCTATTCAAAAACATTAATTTGGAATGAACATGAGAAAAAACATTCAAATTGGGAGTTCAAGGTCATCTTCAGCTATATGAGTTTAAGGCCAGCTTGGGATACATGGGACTCCCTCAATTAAAAAAATAAACATGTATGAAATAAAAACAGAGTAGAATATACTGAAATTAACTGAAAATAGGTACTCAAACATTTGAATATCAGCATTTATAGTATGTGGTGGTTTGAATATGCTTGGTCCATGGGAAGTGGCACTATTAGGAGGTGTGGTCTTATTGGAGGAGGTGTGGCTTTGTTAGAAAAAGTGTGTCACTGTAGAGGTGGGCTTTGAGGCTTCAATGCTCAGGCTCTGCCCAGTGTGGCTGGCTTAAGATCAAGATGTACCACTTTCAGCTCCTTCTCCTGCACCAAGTCTGAATGCTGCCATGCTTCCCACCATGATGATAATGAACTGAACCTCTGAAATTATAAGCAAGCTCCAACTAAATGTTTACTTTTATAAGAGTTGCTTTAGTCATGGTGTCTCTTCACAGCAATGGAATTCCTAACTAAGACAGTGCATTATGTGTATTAGAAAAAAAGGCAAGAACAACTTTAATGGCAATTGAACAAATTCAGAAACAAACTGCAGCATATATGTATAATGGAATGCTACTCAGCTCTAACAGGGAATGAAGTGCCAATATATGCTACATGGACTAATTTAAAAAACATGTTAAGTGAAGTTGAGCACAGGATGTATATACCAGTGTCCTACTTGGGAGTGTGTGCTGAGGTGTAAGGACTATTTGAGCTCAGGAGTACCAGGGCAACACAGCAAGATTCTGTCTCTAGGGATTGGAAAAATGGTTCCTCGATGCTTAGGTGTACAGGCCTGGGTTGGATTGCCAGAACTCATTGCAATGGCTCACAGCCATTTCTAAGTCCAGCTCTGGATGATCTGATGCCCTCTTTTAGCCTCTGCAGGCACCAGACACTTACATGGTACAGAGACATACGTGTAGGTAATACACCCAAACATTTTAACATAATTATAATAAAAGAAGCTGTACAGTTGTCGTGCAGGCCTTTAATCCCAGAAATTAGGAGGCAGAAACAGGGGATCTCTGAGAGTTCAAGGCCAGACTGGTCTACAGACAATAATTTCAGGATAACCAGAGCTACACAGAGAAACCTTGTCTTTTTTTTTTTTTTTGGTTTTTCGAGACAGGGTTTCTCTGTGTAGCCCTGGCTGTCCTGGAACTCACTCTGTAGACCAGGCTGGCCTCCAACTCAGAAATCCGCCTGCCTCTGCCTCCCAAGTGCTGGGATTAAAGGCGTGCACCACCACCGCCCGGGAGAAACCTTGTCTTAAAAAAACAAAAACAAAACAAAACAAAACAAAAAACCAAAAATAAACAAAAAAGAAACCCCAAAACCCAAAATTTTCCCAAACAGTAACAAAAGCTGAAGAGAACTTTCTGAGTGCTACACTGTACTGCTCCAGAGCTACAGAACACCATAGCTCTCAGGAGTTTTGTCACCACCTTCCATATTCTTTTAGTTGCTAAAAATGTCACTAAATATCATCTGCTTCATAAAGGGGAAAAAATGGAGGCTCAGTGATAGCACACTTTCCTAGCAGGAGAAAAGCTGCCTCAGTTTGATCCTCGGTTCCTCCACTCCCTTAAAAAGATAAAACTCATTGTGTGGTGATACCCCGCTTTTAGTCACAGCACTCAGGAGAGAGGCAAGGACATCTCTGTGAGTTGGAAGTCAGCCTGGTCCACATAGCATGTTCCAGACAATTCAGAGTTACACGGTAAGCCCTGTCTTAACAATAAAACAATAAAATAAAATGGAAAAAAACTCAAATATAAAGTTTGGGACAAATTACTCTCAACATTTGTGATCCTGGACTTTTATGTCAACTTCTTATGGTTCCACAGTTGAGAAATCCAAACTTCAGAAGTCACCTTTTCTCATCCACAACCCCAAGGCAGTATTCCAAGTCCTGACAGGTTATCTTGTAGGCATTCACACTCAAGATTAATACCTACCACTTTCTGCTGACTGAAAGGCCAACACTGTTGTCTAGGGTAACTTATCATACTTAATATGGTCTCCAGAAGGAACAACCAGGCTCCCGAGACAACAGAATTAATAGATAACATACTTCAATTTTCTTCTAAGATAATAGGCAGACAGGAAAGGAAGCCAGTTCTGAGAACTCTGTTACCCAAGACAGAAGACAAATCTACTTTGACCTTTTTGGGAGATGAGAAAGAACTTTTGCCATTTAAAATAAATATGGCAAACCCTCAGGAGCCTGAAACAGGTTCTGATTTAACACTTCAGTGCTGATAGCAGTGCTGAGGACGGAACCTGGGGACTTGGGTAAATCATGCAAGCAATTTACACTGAGCCACATCACCAGCCCAACATTTCAGCCTTTTGTTTTATTTAAGACAGTTTCGTTCTAGAGTCCCAGTCTGGCTTGCTGAGTGCTGGGAACAGAGGCATGAGCCACCAACGTTGGCCCACATTACTTTCGTTAATTAGTAAAATGACATTCTAAATTCAAGGGCTGGAGAGAGGGCTCAGTAACTAAGAGAACTGCTACATAACCATCAAGTACAGAGCTCACATCTCAGCATCCACGTAACAAGCCAGGCAGTCTACACATACCTGCAATCCCAGCTCCAAGGGGAGTGAAAATAGGGCAATCACTAGAGCTTGCTGGTTTCGAGCTTAGTCTAGATTCTACCTCAAATGAATAGGTAGAATACAAAAAAAAAGACACCTGACACCCTATTATGACTTTTGTGTGCACACATGGGCATGAGTACCTACATATATCATACACAAAACAAGCACACGCACACACAATATAAAAGTCAAGACAAGATTATAAATAGAAAAGCCAAGAAAGTCAAGACTTTCTCAGTAGTTTTTGTCTGGTAGAAGTAAAATAATATACTTACTTTATTTTTTACTTAAATTACACTAGGTGACGGTGGTACATACATGCCTTTAATCCTAGTACTAGGGAGACAGAGCCAGCCTCATGCACAAATTAAATTAAGTTCTAGGACAGCCGGGGCTACACAAAGAAACCCTGTCTTGAAAAAAACAAAAGTAAATAAGTAAAAATCAACTATATTTTATTTATCTTTTGTATATTTGTTTGTTTTTTAATAAGTAGCTCTGGCTGTCCTGGAACTCACTATGTAGACCAGGCTGACTTCCAAACTGCCTTTGCTTCCCAAGTGCTAGCATGTGCCACTACACCCAGGAAAACTTGTTTTAAATTTTAAAAAGGAAGACACTGCTCAGTAGTGGAAATTTTTTTCTCTCCTTCCCTTCTCCCTCTTGCTCCTGCCTCAAGGACCTTTCTTTCCTTCCTTCCTTCCTTCCTTCCTTCCTTCCTTCCTTCCTTCCTTCCTTTCTTATATGTAAGTACATTGTAGCTGTCTTCAGACACACCCCATAAGAGGGCATCAGATCTCATTACGAATGGTTGTGAGCCACCATGTGGTATCTGGGATTTGAACTAATGACCTCTGGAAGAGCAGTCAGTGCTCTTAACCATTTCTCTAGCTCCACATGCTCAAATCTTAATTGTTGTAGTTTGATAAAACCATTTTCACAAAGCACTGTTGGGATACTTTCTTGTGCACTGTTTAAAGATGATCTTTTTATGAAGCATCACCTGTCTCGGTGTTTTGTAAACATGTTCTCCATCACCTTCTGCTTGGTTTAATAAAGAGCTGAACGGCCTATAGCAAAGCAGGAGAGGATAGGCCAAACTTCCAGCAGAGATAGGAACTCTGGGAAAGAGAGAAAGAGGTGGGAGATTTGCCAGCCAGCCAGAGGAAGAAGGGACAGGTGCAGAGACTGAAGAAGAGGTAACTAACAAGCCCCGTGGTGGGACAGAGCTAGATGGTCAGGTTGACTTAAATGAGCTATTTGAGGGTCTGCCAAGCTCAGGCCAAGCTCTCATAATTAATAAAAAGTCTGTGTTATTCCTTGGCAGCTGTGGGCCAAGACATTCTGTAAAATGAAGTGTTTGGCATCTCAAGTAATTTATCAAAAATTGTAATAAATAAGAAAAACAATTACATGAGTAAAGCCTTATACCACTGTGAACCTGGAGAAAGTCTTCAACTGTGAGAAACACACTGAGTGCACAGGGTGGCAAAAGCCTTACCTTCTTTTCAACACCTCCCTCTTCTCTATGCGGTTGAAGAGCTCCTGTTCCCGCTCCTTCTCTGTCATCTGCTCCAGTCGGGCCCTGTCTTCCTCGTCTCCCATAAGATCCTCTCCATAGCCATCATGAAACTCTTCATCTTCTGATGAGGAGTCTGAATCTGAACTAGAAGAGGAGCTGTTGCTGTCAGAATCTGACACTTCACCTGCAATGAAAAAACCAACAAAAATCACATCATGCCATGTGACACATGCCACCCCTTGGCTCTCCCACAGGAAAGGCACACAGCCATTTCCACCCACTTGGGATGTCTCCTTGATCTGTCTTTGGTAAATACAAACAGGTAGGGAAATTTAGGCTGGAAAAATGACCACAGTCTTTTCCTTCAAACTCATGTTCTTCCTGCCTCTGCCTCCTGAGTTCTGGGTTTACAGGGCTGTGATACCTGCCACACTCATCTTTTAACTCAACTTGGTTACTCTGAAAAATTTTTTACAGACCTATAAAAAAAACCTATAGATAGATAGATAGATAGATAGATAGATAGATAGATAGATAGATAGATATAGATAGATAGATAGATGGAGGCAGACAGACAGACAGACAGACAGACAGACGTCAAGTTTTGTTGAGTGGTGGTGGTGCACCTCAGGACTTGGGAGGTAGAGACAGGCAGATCCATGTGAGTTAAGAGGCTAGTCTGATTCACAGAGCTAGTTTGAAGATAGTCTGGGTTACACAGAAAAACCCTGTCTCAAAAAACCAAACCAAAGCAAAACCAAAAAACTAAGAAATATAAAGGCCAACCCTGATGAAAAGATACTGGTGAGACATGTGAAGTTGTACAGGCAGTGTTAACAAGTGATCTAAGCAAAGAAAATATGAAATCAAATTGAGACAGGGTTTCTCTGTGTAGCCCTTGCTGTCCTGGAACTCACTCTGTAGACCAGGCTGGCCTTTAATTCACAGATCCACCTGCCTCTGCCTCCCAAGTGCTGGGATTAAAGGTGCGCCAACCACCACCCAGCTATATTTCTTAATTTTTAATTACCTAATTTGGTTTTCAAGACAGGGCTTCTCTGTGTAGCCCTGGCTGTCCTGGAACTCACTTTGTAGACTAAGGTGGCCTTGAACTCAGAAATCCACCTGCCTCTGCCTCCCAAGTTCTGGGACTAAAGGCATGCGCCACCACTGCCTGGCATTACCTAATTTTTTATTACATTTGAGTGTGTGTGTGTGTGTGTGTGTGTGTGTGTGTGTGTGTGTGAGAGAGAGAGAGAGAGAGAGAGAGAGAGAGAGAGAGGGAGAGAGAGAGAGAGAAGGAGAATATGCTTGTGTCAGGGCTCATGTGTGTCAGGGCTCATGTGTGGTGATCACAGTCAGTGTTTTCCTAACTTTTGAGGCTCCAGGGGTCAAACTCAAGTTCTCTTGGTGGCCAGCATCTTGACCTACTGAGCCATCTAGCACGCCCAGTTAACTTTGTTTTGTGTTGGAGGTTTACTATGTTTTCCAAGTTGGCCCCCAAATTCTGAGTTCATATGACTTAACTTCCTTATTAGCCTCTTGAGCAGCTAGGACTTACAGGGGTATACCACCATGCTTGGATTAGCCTCTGTCAACACCATTCCAATTTTGAAGAATTAAAGCCTACTATATTGTTTAACAGAATTCTGTGAGGTGGTAATGAAACACAATATGATAGCTTACTCTTATCAACTTGACTAGATCTAGAATCATATAGAAGACAAGCTTCTAGGTATGCTGATGGTGTCTTGATGAGGTTAACTGAGGTGGGAAAACCAACTCTAAAAGTCAGTGGCACTATTCCCTGAGTTTAAAGCCTAGATGCACAAAACAAAGAAGAAGAGCTACGCACCAGCATTCATCTCTTCCTGACAGTAGATGTACTGCAGTCAGCAGCCTACACTCTTGCCACCATGCCTTGCCCCTATGATGGGCTATATCCCGAACTATGAGCAAAAATAGACCTTTTCTCCCTTGTTTTATTACAGCAACAGAAGAATTAGCTAATAAACCCCATCTTACTGTGTAGCCTTGGCTGTCCTGGAACTCTCTACATAGACCAGACTGTCCTGCTTCTCCCTGACAAGGGTTGAGATTAAAAGCTTGTCCACCCTGCCTACCTCTGGAGTCTGTAGAGTCCCCATCAGCTAGAAAGCTGCAATGCGGATGCCCTATCTTAAACATCTCAGTCTTTATGTCATGAGTGAATAAACCTGAGCTTTTAATTTTTATTCTACTTTTATCATTTTTAATTATAAGTATATGTGTCTGTGTGGGGAAGTACACAAATGCAGTGCCTTCAGAAGCTATGGTGTCAAATCAAATCCTCTTGGAGCTAGAGTCACAGGTGCCTGTGATTTACTGGGAAACTAACTCAGGTCTTCTGTAAGACTCTACTGCTCTCAACCACTGAGCCATCTCCCCACCTCAACCTGTATTTTTATAAATTAATAATACTTCATCAGAATGGTTATAATCATGGGTGGCTGACAGACAAATTAAATATATGAGTAGTGCAACTGAGAATCTAAATTTTAAATATGAATTTTATTTCATTTAAGTTTAAATAGCAACAGTTATCCCCTAATCTGGCTTAGTGTTGATTTGTTCTGGCAAAAAACACTTCAGGTTATGAATTTTGCAAACATATTATAAAAGTTATTTATGTCCTTTGCTGTTCCTGCATTCATGGTGCTGTGGATCAAACTTGGGACTCTAAGCATGACAAATCAGTGGGCTGCCACCAAGCTACAGTCCCACAGCTTTTAAAAGTCACCTTCATTCCTCTTCCTCCTCTTTCTCCAGCTGTTCTTCCTCCTCCTCTTCCTCTTCCTTCTCTTCTTCCTCCTCCTGTTCCTCATTGTGCAGTCCTGGCTGGGGAATCTATGCTAGGCCTTGGTGTTGCTGTATGATTCCCCCCACCCCACCCCGCCCTAGGCAACACTTCTCTGCCTTCCCTTTTAGTGTTACACCAGAAGTATGTAACACCTGTCTGTGGCTACTGGCATGGATAAGCTGGATCACTTGGTTAGACACTATCCCCAGGTTTCTGTTTAAAGGCTAGTATGTACTAGGCAATGCTTTTAGACTACATGAATATCTTGTTCTCCAGAAATTCAAACTCATCCAGTAGATTTTGATAATTCTGCATTGCTTTTTCCTTTTCTCGGACTCAGAAGTTTGAGACCAGAAGACCACCAGTTCAAAGCCAACCTGGACTACATAGAGAGGACAAGGCCAGTTTGACTTGAATAGCAATAACGAAAACAACAAAATAAAAAAGATAGCATACATTACTAATAGGTATTAAATCATCAATCATACCAGAATTTGTTTGATTTAACTTGCATTCATAGATGAGTGCTTAAAACCATGTTAGGCCATTTTTTTTGGCCAAAAACAAATAAACAAATAGACAAACAAAATTTACTATTCTAGTCCTTGAACAAGTTCAGCTGTCAAATTACTACTGACAAAAACAGCAAAATTCCTGAATTATCTCCATGGAGAAATATTTTCTATGGGACTTGGGACTTGGTATCTGTTTCAAAGATTTCCCTTCTCAGTCAGACCAAGAACTTCCCAGAAAAAAAGAAGAGCAAGTACTCAAGAGGAAGAGGAGCCTAATGAAGGAGATCTACGGCCACACTTCAGCAGCCTAACCAACCCTTTGATATTAAGAACCCACAGGACCCTTCCTTTTCCCTTCTCACGACTCCTGCTGGGTTGGGTGCTGGGCTCACCTTCCTCGGGGGCTGAGCTCTCAGCTGAGCTGTCTCTGTCTGAACTGCCCGAGGAGGCAGCTTTGTTGGTTTGCTTCTTCATGGCTCCTTTCTTCTCTACTTTTCTGGCTTTTCCTTTCTTCTTATTTTTATTGCTCCCAAATGTCCACTATAAGGAGGGGAAAAAGGAAAATTGAAATAGAACTAGGCACTTTAATGAAGTGACACATGCTTATAACACCACTACTTTCGAAAGGGAGGCAGGAGGCTCCTGAGCTTGAAGCTAGTCTGGAGCTGCATAATGAGACTGTGTTTTTTAAAAACAAACACGAAACCAAGAAAAACCAACTTTTCCTATTTTCTGTGGCAGAGATGACACCAAATGCTGAGGGCTGGCATGCTGGGTTAGAGTACACAGGCTAGCTGAGCACTCATGTGGGTCTCAGGAAAACAGAACTTTCTGTAGGAGAAAACGACAAAAACATAGGGAGAAAGGACAAGAGCCACCCCTTGGCATCAATAATAGCTGTGGCAACTCCAAGGAAGCAGTAAGAGAGTTAGACTGTTAATTCTGAATACTGAATTTTGGTTAAAAAAAAAAAAATCTGGACTGTGAAGCTGGAGAGACAGCTCAACAGTTATGAGTCCACACTGTTCTTGCAGAGGACCTAATTCAGCCACTGAGACAAGCACTAAATCACATTGCTAGTTAGTGCAGAACTAGATTTGGAACACAGAACTAACTCATCAATACACTGGGCTCCATCCAGTGTCTCCTGCTTCCTCGTGTATTCTTTACTTTGCTGTGGTAGTATACAGTACATATGGATGTGAGAGCATCTGTATTCTTGTGTATGTACAAGCCAAAGGTCAATGTCAAATGTCTGCTTCTGTACTGAGCTCCACTTTAGTCTTTGAGACAGGATCTCTCACTGAGATTGCTGGAAGGGAGCTCCAAGGATCCATCTGACTTCATTAACCCCAGTGGGAAAGTTATGGATGTGAACCTTCAGCTTTTATGTGGGTGCTAAGGACCTGGACTCCTGTCATCATGCCTGCATGGCAGGCACTTTACTGAATGCAATATCATAAAGACTGAAGGCTGGAGATGACTCCAAAGTTATGGCTGCTCTTTCAGAGAATTGAGGTTTAGTTTCCAGCATCCACATGGTAGATCACATCCATGTGCTGAGTCCAATTTTAGGAAATCCACTGCAATTTTCTGGCCTCCATGGCATCAGGCACCCAAGGATTGCACATGCAACATATACATGCAAGCAAAACACCCATATATATTTTTCTAAAAAGGTAATCTGGATTATGCTGTAACAGTGTTTCATTAAATCATAAACATGAGATTCTGGACTTCTAAACTTAAGGAACCTGAAATTTGGTCACTAAAATAATAGGTAGCACATGCTCTCAATTCTAGCCAAAAAGTCTTTTGATGTTTTAATTTGCTGTTTTAGAATAACTTTAGTTGAAAAACAAAATGGTGAATTGCAGGCTACTTTTTAATTTTCATTCTACAAGGGATGTGTACTAAATTATGATGACCCTTTCATCAGCAAAGACAATTCAATTCTGTAAACTAAAATCTCTACATCTACTATTTAGCAAAAGTACAGCATCTCTGCTCCTCCTCTAACAGGGTGATAAACCTAGTTCACCTAGGATCAGTACCTTTATGATAGACAGTTTCTGTTGTTTTGGTAAGTCTGGAGAAGTATGCATTTTAATTAGTTTCCCAGAGGCTAGCCCTAAGACCCACTCTCGCTTCATCTTGAAAAAACACTGTTGAAGATGATTTGTTTTGTTTTTAAAGACCAAGTAGAACTCAAACTGGCACCCCTCCTAAGTGTTGAGTTATACCTGTGATACAATTACTTTAATTGCCATTTATTTTTTCATTTAATGGGGAATAAAAATAAAAAAACTGTATGTTATGAAATAAAATATTACATGAATGAATAGTGACTGGTATAGGTAAATTTGTATTTCAACACCTAGATCATCATCTAGAAATAGTCACTTTCTCATAAATCTGAAATTTCAGGCATTTCTAGTTTTAAATCCTTAAGGAAAATGATTTTCAAGTCAGTTTAAAAGAATTCAAAACAGTCCACAATGTTCAATATTTGTTAGCTGAGCTAAAACTACACCACATTTCTATGCAGACAATATTCGAATCAATAATGTACATTGTTCCATTGGTTCTTGGTACAAGAAACAGTACAAAAATGTACACAGTACTCTGTGTCTATTCTCAGTTAAGAAAATGGCCTCAATCCACCTTTCCCAAACAGTGTCTGGGCATTCTGGACTCCTCAACAGAAATGTGAGGTGCTTTAGAGTAAAAGGCTGAGCTATCAGGGTCACATGTGAGCCAGAGTGCCCAGGTCTAGTTTTGCCTACAGGTGTGGGTTTCTAATGTACAACAGAGCCAAACTCTGGATTCCTGGGAAGGTGGGTTCTGACCAGAGCAAAAACTACCTAAAGTAGAGTCACACTAGTGAACCCACTCCACTGGCTTCCTTGCCCTTCTACTCTTTCTCTCTGCCTAAACTTGAGTCTAGCAACTGCCTCCCATCTGATGCATAAGACATTGATTTATGAGAAAGAACAAAAGACAAGGGTTAAAACAGAAGAAATTTAAATGCTCATTTAAAAGAGGGCTTTTTGCTAAACCTAAATGTGAAAAGGTTGTTTTTCTTTCAACAATTTTCAAAAGAAGATACAAAGCTGCATGCCCGCCTCCCATAAACCTGACTCAGGGACCTCCATGACATCAAAGGAAAACAGCCAATCAATGCAACCCATGGCTCTTTAGGGGAATTAGAATGCTATACCTAAAAATAAACTTCTGGAGCCAGTGAAGTGATTCAGCGAGTAAGGGAACCGACTGCCAAGCTTAATGACCTGTTCAATCTCAAGGACCCACACAGTGGGAGCAGAGAACCAACTCCTGGAAGTTGTGCTGACCTCCACATGCCTGCTGTGACCCATGCCTGCCCACATGAATGTACACAAAAAATTAATAGAAACTCTTAAAAAAAACAACAAATTTCTAGCTGAAGGTATGCACCTGACAATAAAACACTTGGTGGTGTACAAAGCCTTCTGTTCAGTCCCCAGCACCTAAGTGTGGAGAACCATTTGTATTTCTACTATCCAAAGGTAAATACTTAAAGTCTGAGAATTTCAAGAAGACTCAAAGAGTTCCAATAATCATCCATATATATATATTGCCCCTGGAGAGTAGATCATATTTGCAGTACTTTACATTAAAATCTATAAATCAGATATTCCTATGGTTTTTGGCCTAAGCATATATATTAAATATTGGTGCAATACCCACTCTCCCAAAGTACAGATTCTATTAAAGTATAAAAGAAGACAGTCAAGACTTTGTGGCAAGAGAAACAATACAGAAATATCTTATTCCAGCCTTTATGCTAGAGACTGCTTCCCTGCCCCTTCAAAACACTTACTCTCCTGACTCCCAACAGAGGACAAATGAAGTCTTTCACTGTCAGAGTGAAACAGTAAATGGAGTGAGGACAAACAGGACAGAACTGATGTTCTGATGTTTTCTCCAGGAAAGATGAAGTAAAGGAATGAGCTATATTTCATGATTTGTTCGAGGACTGAGACAGTAGTGAAGGGTAGCTCTGTTGCTAGCTGGCAACAGTTCAAGCCTCTATTTTCTTATCCGAGGACTACAGGAGTCCAGGTGATCTCTAAGATCCTTCACATTATAGGCATGGGGCTCCATGCTGGTTCTAAATTATTTTTATGTATGAAATAAAAACATTTCAAGTAAATAGTGTTCAAGAATAACAGCTAGGCTAGTAACAGTGCTGGAACTGGGTCAAAAGAACTGGAAAAGAGCCAAGAAGAATTTAACCTGTGTCTGTTTCTTATATATAAAATGCAAGTGACACACTGAATTGACCACTTACTATGGGTAACATGAGACTAAAAGGAGACAGAATAACAAAAGTTTCAATCTCATTATAAACCATGTTCTAGCTGTGGGAGGAACTCAGTGGGTAGAGAGCACTTAGCATGCAGGAAGCCCAGGTTTGATCTCCAGCAGATGACATGAAGATTAGAAGTTCAGCTTAGCCTAGAGAGAGGGTCCACTGAATGAAAGTACACACTGTTCTCCCAAGACCTGATTCCAGCACCCACATGAGTGGGTAAGTTCAGTTCCAGATCTGCTGTCTCTAGATTCTACCAGTACTGTACTCAGTCTCACACCACACATACACATAAATAAATGTAAAAATTATTATCAAAAACAGTTCGTTTTTTGGCTACACAGTGAGTTTCAAGCCAGCCTGCAACATAACAATCCTTGTCTCAAAAAGCCAAAACAAAACAACACAGAGTGGTGGAGCACTCATTTAATCCTAGAATCCAGGAGGCAGAGGCAGACCTCTGTAAATCTGAGGCTAGTCTGGTCTACACAGCAAGTTCAAGGATAGTCAGCACTACATAGGGAGACTCCGAAAACAAAACAAAACCCTTGTTCTACAAAATTCAATATACCATTTTATGTTGGAAACAGAAAATGAGAATTTTCACTAAGGCTGTTTTTCTCCGTCCTTTCCTCCTTTCAAGTGTGCTGAAGTCAAAGCACCATGACCTTCGGTCACTAAAGTATTTAATCCTTCCAGTTTCTGAGGCTTGGTCCACATGAAACTGAAAAAGCCTTGCCAATTTTTATTGTATCTCAAGAATCTTTACCCCAAATAATGCATCAATAAATTTACTAAACTTAGAGTTTCTAAGTAATTTAAAAATATTACACACAGAACATCCACTTATTCCCTCGCCTACTAAATCTTATACTTGCTGTCTAGTGCATATATCTTCCTCTAAACAGGAAACTGTCATAATTTCTCTCTACTTTCCATCTCTGTATCAATCAAGTAGGTATTCTCTTGCTCTAAAATCAGAGTGCTTTACTCCTTGTGATAAACTATTCATTAACTCCCTCACCAAGCCCCTGCAAGATAGGGTCTCATGCAGCTAGACTGGTCTTGAACTTTATAAGTAGGCAAAGATGACCTGAACTCTTGATCATGCTGCCTCTGCCTCCCAAGTGCTGGATTATAAGTTGTGGCCCCATACCAAGCTCCCATTGACCTTGAAATTAGCTGTTCCTGGTTTGTGGCTCAACAAGTAAAAGCATGTGCTACCAAGCCTGGTAACTTGAGTTTAATTCCTGAAACCCACAAGAGGAAGTAAACTGTTTTAAGTTGTCCTCTGACCTCTACATGTGCATCTTGGTAAGGGTACCCACACATAGAACACACCCATTCACACACAGAATGAATTCTTTTTTTTTTTTTGGGGGGGGGGGGTGTTTCAAGACAGGGTTTCTCTGTGTAGCCCTGGCTGTCCTGGAACTCACTTTGTAGACCAGGCTGGTCTTGAACTCAGAAATCCACCTGCCTCCGCCTCCCAAGTGCTAGGATTAAAGGCATGTGCCACCACTGCCCAGCTTATAAAATTTTAAAAAATTAAAATTAACTGTTCTCATCAATTTTCTGTACTATAAAATCTAAGAGGACCAAAACATTTCTTTATACATATACTCATGTCTAACTAATGACAAAAGTATCCAGGTATGGTGGCTCATACTTATAATCCCAGCACGTAGGAGGTGAAAGCAGGAAGATTGCTGCATCAAACCTATGAATAAGCAAACAGACAAAAATAAAGGAGCATATTTTTTAAAACTCCAGGAAGCTTCTGGCACATGTTTGTTCCATCTCACTGAAGGTGGGCACTTCAACAACCAACAAAAAAAAAAAATTTTTTTTGTTTGTTTTTCGAGACAGGGTTTCTCTGTGTAACCCTGGTTGTCCTGGAACTCACTCTGTAGACCAGGCTGGCCTCAAACTCAGAAATCCACCTGCCTCTGCCTCCCAAGTGCTGGGATTAAAGGCATGCGTCACCACTGCCCGGCCTCCAAAAAAATTTTAAAGGCTGGTTTGCACATAGGAAAGATGCAAAAATCAAAACAGAAACAAATACAGCACAATACTGTTTTCCCAGACAGATGTGTGGATGCACATTCATTATGGCAAAGAAATAGTCAATAGCATCTATCTCAAATTTCATATTTCATGGATTCCTCCTACCCAACCTAAACTATCTACAGCAAGCTTTAATTCTGGATCATGGTGCTATCACTGAGTTCTCTCCTGCCAGAGTAGAATGAAAATGAAAAAAAAAAAAGACTTTATGTTACCTCCTCACTATCCAAAGTAGTGAAACATTTGCTCTAACTTTGAAGTGCTCTATACTGGGTAGGTGGAAAGACGTCGGTCTTTCAGAATAGTTAACACAGGACTTGCTATTCCCCATCAATCACACAGAGCTCCTCCTGGGGGAGGGAGAGCAGTAGAGGTTAAGAACATTTTATGGGTTGCTGAAGAAAAAGCTGCCGGGCGGTGGTGGCGCATGCCTTTAATCCCAGCACTTGGGAGGCAGAGGCAGGTGGATTTCTGAGTTCGAGGCCAGCCTGGTCTACAGAGTGAGTTCCAGGACAGCCAGGACTACACAGAGAAACCCTGTCTCGAAAAAAACAAAAAGAAAAAGCTAAGTGGTTAATGATTTGCTGCTCTGACAGGGCTGGTATTCATCCCAGACCCAACATCAGGCAGTTCATAAGCACCTGTAACTGCAGCTTAAGGGGAATCTAATGTTGTCTTCTGGTCCCTGCGGGCATTTGCACTCAAGATATTCATATGCGCCGGGCGGTGGTGGCACGCACCTTTAATCCCAGCACTTGGGAGGCAGAGGCAGGAGGATTTCTGAGTTTGAGGCCAGCCTGGTCTACAGAGTGAGTTCCAGGACAGCCAGAACTACCCAGAGAAACCCTGTCTCGAAACGCCCCCCCCCCCCAAAAAAGATATTCATATGCACACACAGATATTCAATTTAAAAAAAAAAACAACTTAAAAGAACAATCTTATAGAGGGAAAAGCCACTCCAAATTTCTTTCCATGGTAGACAGGGCACAAGCTAACAGTCAAGCCTTTTCTCCCTTAAATATATAAACAGCTGACGTAAAGAGTGGTGAACTGTTTTGTTTTAAGTGGTTTCATTTGTTTGAGAGAGACTTAATATACAGTCCCAGCTAGTTTCAAATTCAAGCTCGTCAGTGTTAAAGTCACCACGCTTCGCTAGGGTAGAGAGTGTTTATGTAACTAGAACGAAGAGAGCCCTAACTATAACGATTTATCAGGACATAACTTAGACTAACACACTACGGCTCTAATCCTGTGGAAGTCAGAAAGGACAAAGGGTAGGGTGGTGATACAGGCCTCTAACCCCAGAATTTGGGAGGTAGAGACAGGAGGCTCAGGAGTTTAAGGCCAGCCTCAGTTATATAGTGAGTCCCCAGCTAACCAAGGCTATAGCAAAGTAAGACATCATCTCAAAACAGACAGTAATGAAACAAAGATTTTCCTGTATTGTTAATGCACTAAAAACACAAAACTCAAAATTAAATTAGTTCATAGGCCTCACAAATTTTGTAATAGATCAGCACTGGCAAAAGAATAAACATTTACAAACTCTTGCTGTAGAAAGCAAGGTTAGTTCTACTGAATTATTTAACACTAAGAGAATATTACTAAATCAAATACAAACATTCAATTTACATACAATGAGAAGTAGTAAATACTATTTATGTTAATTAAACTTCATGTTATTAAGTAAACATTTTTAAATTTACTGTTAAAAGTATTCTCTGAAACTGTAGAGTAAAAGATTGAACAAAAGGACAGTCTCTCCCTCTCTCCCTCAGTACAGGAAACCATTCAGGGGAAACGCTCTTTAAGTCAATCGAGAACACCTATCCCTTGTCTTCCACCCATAGTCTGGGTCCTTCAAAGCTTTGCTTTTGCTACTGGACAATTTGAGAAAACTGCCTTGGTTTAGACACAACAGCTGTCTGACTTGCTTTTGACCTTCCTCTAAAGTCAATACCATTACTTTCAGGGATGGCCTATCAATCTCCCCAAAGAAAGCTTTGTATCTCAAAGTATTTATCACTAAAATAAATAAGGCATATATATTTTTTCTGTGTATTTTTCTATTTTATAACTCAGGCTGCCTTGAACTCTTGACCCCAATGCCTCAGCTTCCTGAATGCTGAAATTATAGGCACGCATCACAATGCCTGACATAGAATTTGTTTTCTAACATAAAAGCAGTATTTAAAAGATGACTTTTTAAAAAGAATGACTAGGAGGCCTGGAAAGATAGCTCAGTGGTTAAAAGAACCATCTGCTCTTCCAGAGGTCCTGAGTTCAATTCCTAGGAACCACATGGTGGCTCACAACTATCTATACTGAGATCTGATGCCCTCTTCTGGCATATAAGTGTACATACAGATAAAGCACTTAAATAAATAAATAAATAAATAAATAAATAAATAAATCTTGAAAGAGAGAGAGAGAGAGAGAGAGAGAGAGAGAAAGAAAGAAAGAGAAAGAGAGAGAAAGAGAGAGAAAGAAAGAGAGAGAGAAAGAGACTAATGCTTGGCCCTTCTGCTATAAAGAACAGCCACCATAATTTAGAACTTTGCTCACAAAATTTCTTTTCCCCAAGTTCTTATAGGTCTTGGGTTACAGGTCTTGGTTTAAGGAAGCAAAGTAATCAGTATCACCAAGTCAGGAATCTTCATCAAATGTTTGTCAATCATACAAGCCTAATTCCTCCACACCCACCTCATCATCACTGTCGGATGTCTCTGAATCTGACGAGGCTGCAGGCTGACTCACAGGAGGCTCCTTCTCCTCAGAGTCACTGCGCTTCCGTTTTGCCAGGGACAAGAGCTCCTAATTGGACAGAAATAGTCACATCAGTTTTGCTCAACAGAAAAGTATAATGAAATGCCCATTCTCCTCGTGATCTTTTTTCTACATGCCTGTGCTCTCAACTGAAGTACATACCCATAAGCACTGAGCACATGAGCAGAGACATATTACCAATGCAAACTTAAGTTCCAAAATCTGTCCTCCTTTGAGGGACTGAAATAGAGGAAACGGAACTGGAGCTACCTTCAAACTTTCAGATTCCTCTCTAAACTGCTAAGTACTGACCACCCATGCTGAATGGCAAGAACTATGTTTGCAAAGGTAATCTGCTTCATGTTTTCAATGGCAAATAGCCAGTATTCCAAGAATCTTTTATTGTCTTCCATAGAAAATTAGCATCTGTAGCTATTCTATCTAATAAGCTTACAAAAGTTTCTGAGGTCATTTTATATTTTGAAAATGTAAAACAGGAAAAAGGAGGTATATTTCTTAAGTATATAGTCCAGAGTCACAAAGTAAGTAGGATGCTGGCCAGAATCCTAATCCAACAATCCCAATATTCACTATCTCTACCCTGTCTTGCAATTTAAATACAAAGGGTGATGATGGTGGTGGTAGTGGTGGTGGTTGTCTGCTGTCTTGTGTTTCCCATTACTTTTCCCATTACTCCTCCCATATACTCAGTCCACTTATTAAAAGACATGACAAAGGGTCACTGGTTCCACTCCCTGCACTAATACCAGCTGACAGTCAGACTGTTCTTACCAGATGCCAGGTAAGTTTCAGCATCTGATTCTCTTCACAACAGACCACAATATGTATCATGTTATCACTCCATTTAAAGATAAAGAAGCATCTGGAGGGCTAGTGAGATGGCTCAGTGCTTGCTGAAAAAGCCTAATGACCTGAGTTTGGTCCTCAGAACTCATGTAAAAGTGGGAGGAGAGAAAAGTCTTCATGAAGCTGTCCTCTGACTTTCACATGTATTCCAGCCCATATACATGCATCAAACATACATACAGTTTTACAAGCATATTTTTTAAAAAAATTGGTCTATTTATTTTTATTTTATGTATATTAGTGTTTTGCCTCCATATGTTTGTCTGTGTGAGGGTGTTGAATTCCCTGGAACTGGAGTAAACAGAGTTGTGAGCTGCCATGTGGGTGCTGGGAATTGTGTAGACAGTGCTCTTAACCACTGAGCTACCTCTCCAGCCCTATACACACATTTTTAAAAGTAGCATCTGGAGCAGGACAAGTTAAGTATCGTTTAATGCTGTTTAATGCACTTAGTAACAGCTAAATACATGAGAGTACAGGATCTCAACCTGGCAAGAGAATCCTGGCTCCTAATGCAGTTATCGTTTACTAGTGTAAAACATTTTCTACTGTGTCAAAGAAAGTGCAGTTAATTGCTACTGGCAGTAACGATCCTTGATGACCGTAGTACTATGCAATTAGAAGGAAGTGCAGGACAGGTTTTAAACTACTAGACTGCTACAAAGCACCTGTTTTCTTCTGCCAGTCTCTTTCTATTTTAGGAGTACTGTCCTTCCTTGGCCAGAATGAGAAAATGACCTTCTGAGATTAACAGCTGGCACATTACTTCTTCATAAGCAGTCATGAGATGTCTGTCACTCCTCTCATATCACACCAGATTCTGACAAGGCTAGAAGTAACAAGAACACCCCTCTTTTGACCAGTGGCAATTCCTATAGACCAAATGCATAGTATAATATTTATGCTTAATGCTTTAAAAATAATAGCTGGGCATGGTGGCATATGCCTTTAGTCCCAGCACTTGGGAGGTAGAACCAGGTGGATCTATGTTAAAGACACCCTGGTCTACAAATCAAGTTTCAGGACACCAGGGCTACACAGAGAAACCCTGTTTCAAAAATCAAAAAAAAAAAAAAAAAAACAAGCCAACCAACCAACCAAGCATCCAAACAACCAAACAAAAAGACCCAAGGTACCAAGGTATCACTCACATAGATGGTTCTAAGAAACCAGCAAATACAAAGTTTAATACTACCAAAATCAATATATAGGATCCCACTATCTCTCTAAATTTCCTCCTCCTCTCTTCTCCTACTCTTCCAGTAACCACAGATACATTTTTACATTTTCCATCTTGATAGATATGCCCATTAGAGACTGGTACAAGAATGGAATCATATGGTCTGTAGCTGCTTTGAGTGTAGCTTACTTTTTTGTTGTAGTGTGTGCGTGTGCGTGTGCGGTGTGTGTGTGTATGTTCACAAGAGTGGGGGCATGGCTCAGTGAATAGGTGGAGGTCAGAGGATGACTTTTGAGTGTCTGTTCTATCCTTCTACCATATGGGTCCTGGGGATCAAACCCAGGTTATCAGGCTTGGCAGCAAGCGTCTTTACCACCATTTCACTGGTATGAATATGACTTCTTTCATTCAGAATTATACATTTAACATTCATCCATACTGCAACATGTAAACAGTAGTCTGTCTCTTTTTTTTAAATCATTTTAGTTGTTTACATTTCAAATGATATTCCCCTTCTCAATTATCCCTCCATATCCCCCCATCCTGTCCACCCTCCCCCTCCCTTTTGCCTCTATGAGGGTGCTTGCTCCTCCACCCACTCACCCACTCCTGCCTTACCTCTCTAGTATCCCCCTACGCTGGGGCATCAAGCCTCTCTCCCCTCCCACTGATGTCAGATAAGGCCATCCTCTGCTACATATGTATCTGGAGTCATGGCACCCTCCATGTATACTCTTTGGTTAGTGGTTTAGTCCCTAGGAACTCTGGGTGTTCCAGTCAGTTGATATTGTTCTTCGTATGGGGTCGCAATCCCCTTCAGCTCCTTTAATCCTTCCCCTAGCTCTTCCATTGGGGTCCCTGGGCTCAGTCTGATGGTTAGTTGTGAGCATCTGCATTTGTATTGGTCAGGTGCTGGTAGAGCCTCTCAGGGAACAGCCATAACATGCTCCTGTCACCAAGCACTTCTTGGCATCAGCAATAGTGTGAGGGTTTGGTGTCTGCAGATGGAATGGATCCCTAGGTAGAGTGGACTATGGATGGCTTTTCCTTCAGTCTCTGTTCCATTTTTTTGTCTCCATCTTTCCTTTGGAGGAGCTAAAGTCATCGCCATTGGCTCCTGGGAGCCTCTCGCTTCCCTGGAGTCTGGGACTTTCTAGTGACTACCCCCAGTTCCCCATACCCCTCTGCTACATGTTTCTATTCAATTTTCTGACCCTCTGTACTTCTATCCATTCCAATACCTGTTCCTGCTTCCCTTCCCCCCCCTCCTCTCTTCCAGGTCCCTCCCTCCCTCTACCTCCTGTGATTATTTTGTTCCCCATTCTATGTAGGATTGAAGCATCTAGTCTGTCTCTTTTTTAAAAAATTTTATTTTTTTAGATTTATTTTACAGGCATGAGTGCTTTGCCTGCATGTATGTATGCATGCATAGCAACAAATAGGTGCCTCGGAGATCAAAAGAGAACTTTGGATTCCCTGGAACTGGAGTACAGATAACTACAGACAGCTACAGATACCATGTGGGTACTGGAGACAGAATCCAGATCCTCTGCAAGGGCAACAATGCTCTTAACCATGAAGCCATCTCTCCAGCCCTATTTTATTATTTTAAATTATGTGTATGTGTGTCTGTGCACATGTGAGTGCAGGTGCCTGTGGAGTCTAGAAGAAGGCAGCATCAGATCCTCTGGATAAGAGGCAGCTGGTTGCCTACATGGGTTCTGGGAACTGAACTTGGGTCTTTTGCAAGAATACTAAGTGCTCTTAACCCCTAAGCCTTCTCTCCAGCCCCAGTTTGTCCATTTTTAATAGTAAACTTATTCCACTGTATGAATGTACCTCAGTGTATTATCCACCTAACAGATGAAAAACACTTAGACTGTTTCAATTAGTGGGGCAATTTCATGTTCATAGTTTTTACTTCACTTGAATCAAATCTAAAAATAGGACTGTATGTAAATTTGTTGATCACCTTTGCTATTACCTTTTGCCAAATTATAAACTTAAATTTTTAAATTTTATTTCTTTTATTATTATTATTTGGAGTTTTGAGACAGGGTTTCTCTGTGTAGTCCTTTCTGCCCTCACACTCAAGAGAAATCCGCCTGCCTCTGCCTCCCAAGTGCTGGGATTAAAGGTGTGCACCACCACCACCTGGCTAACCTTAAAATTTTTATTACATTTATTTGTGTGTGTGCATATGCACAATAAGGCTGCAGAGGTCAAAGGACAACCTGTGAGAGTCAATTCTCTCCTTCCATCAGTACTTTCACCTGAGTATCAGAGATCTAATTCAGGTTGTCAAGTTGACAGCAGGCACCTATACCTGCTAACCAATCTTGCATCACTATGAATACTGTAGAATTCCAGTTTTAACAACAACTCATTACAACATGAATTTGGATACACTGTGCTGTGGTCTGAATGTGCTTTGTTTCCCTGAACAGTAAACAGCAGTACTTGGTTTCCATTCTGAGACAGACTCTTACTACCTGGCCCTGGCTGGCCTGGAACTCAGAGATCTGCCTACCAAGTGCATGTGCCACATCACCAAACTTCTTGCAGTAGTTTAGCCCACAGAGAATGACTTGATGGTATTCAGAGGAAAGAAATCTAATTTGGCTATGATATGTGAAAGTGGAGCTTTGGGAAGCTACAACTTCATGACTGAATCCTGACAGCTTTGTAAGCAGACAGATGCATAGTTACTCATGTCTTTTACCATGATATGCAGCTGAGTCTGTATCATGCTGTTGCCCTCTAGCCTCCAAAACTGTGAGCTGAGTACTCCTTTCTCCTTAAGAAGTAATCTAATTCATTACAGGATTGAACTTTTAACTGTAGCTGGCAATCAAGTCCTACCCTGAAATAGTAGCTATTACATTCAGCAGATTCATGAAAACTACTGAAACTGGGCTAGCAGAATAGCTCAGCAAGTAAAAGAAACCAACCACTAAGCCTGAAAACTGCATTCAATCCCCAGAACCTGTATGATGAAAAGACAGAACCTCAAGTTGTTCTCTGACCTCCACAAACCTGTGCATGCACATATGCACAAGTGTGCACACACACCTTCTGTGGCACATGTATCTGTAACCTCAGCACCTGGAAGACTAAAGAAGGAAAACTGACACAAGCCTGAGGCCTGCCTCAGATTTCCAGACCATCCCAGGCGAGAGAACAAGACTCTGTAACCAAAAAACCAGACAAACCTAACAAATGGCATTCCATTAGTGAGTAAATGCACCATATAATCACACTCTCACTTTGTGTAGAATACTAGCTATAATAGTGTGGAGACAACAAACACCTTTACAGTGTAAAAACTGCCCTCTCCACTTCTGGAGCTCAGTACTGAATGCTACTTAGGGGAACTGCCCAAACTACTCTATGACTTAGTCCTTTATGTCCTAATGACAGCTTCCAAGTACAGACGGCTAGAACAATGTGCCAGTGAAAAGTCTCTACAACACTGCACAAATGAAGAGATTGTTATTGTTTTTATTTGCATGTGTGTGTATCTCTGTGTCATGTGTGTATGTGTGCCTGCAGAGGACAGAAGAGGGTGTCAGATTCCCTGGAGCTAAAGGTATAGGTGGCTATGAACCACCTGACAGGGATATTGGGAACCAAGCCTGGGTCCTCTGGAAGAGTAGCAAGTACTCTTAACTGTTACCCATCTCTCCACCCTTAACATGACGAGATTATTAAGGGTGATTTATTTAGATTCATTTAGAAGTTGATATCTGTATTGATTTGGTATCAGTTTAAAACAAAACAGGTCCACATGCAAGGGGCAAACCATCTTGCCTCTTCCCTATACTCACCCCATGATGTCATGCTGGTGAACACACTACGTCCACTGATCTCTTTTACTACCTCCCCTGTATTTCATCTCATCCAGTGAAAACCTTCACCTTTATCTTAGTATGTCTTAAGGAGACTGCAGTGTGAGGTGATAACATGATCTACACCAAAGACGTGCTTATGTAGTCTCAGTGCCCAATCTACTACAGGTCTAGCTGTCAAGAGATGCCACATTTAGCTTCAACAGCAGTTTCAATGACTGTTCAAAGGGCACATTTAAATAGAGAGCACAAATTGAGACCTAAAATAAAGCAAGAGACTGGAATTGATAATATAAACTGATAATCTGAGATAGTAGAGAGCTTGTGGCAGGAAAATCTTAAATTCAAGGAATTCCTGAGCTATAAGAGAGTTCAACAGCAACCTAAGAAATTTAATGAGACTGCCCCAAAATTTAAAATAAGGAAGGTATCAGGTGAAGTGGCAAAAAATTTTAGTTCCAGAACTTGAAAGGCAGAGGCAGGTGGATTCCTTGCCTTCATAACAAATTCCAGGCCAGTGAGCACTACACAGTAAGATCTTATCTTTAAAAGAAACAGAAAGAAAAAGGGGTGGGGCTCAGTAGGAGTGCATCTGTCTAGTATGTTTAAGGTTCTTGAGCACAATCCTCAATATTTAAATGGACGAACAAAGTAGAGAGGATAAATGTTCATATGAATAAAATTCATGAGGTTTCACGACTCATTAGGACGCTAAGCTATGTTGTTGTTGTTTTTTAGTTAATCCTACAGACATAACTGATACTCAACAGCTAGGTATTATTTGCCCTGATACTATCCTGATTTTTAGCATTGAAACCCCTGCACTCATGGAAACACCTCAGTCCAGGCAAACTAAAATGCTTGGTCACCTTACTACCAGCACCTACTATGTTCTAAGCATAGGGTAAATGACAGCAAAGAAAAGATACAAATGTCCAAGACTTCATGGAATTTAAGGACAAGAGTAGGAGACAGTCAAGAAAATAAACAAATCTGTATGGACAAAGCTAAGTGCTTAGAAGGAAGTGAATCAAGAACACAGGGGGCTATCTGCAGCAAGGAGAGTAGGGGAAGCTTCTCTGAAGGCTCAAATTAGAAACTTTTAGAAGGGAAAGGAGGGTATATGGGATCCCCAAGGGAGGAGGCCTCCGGGACAGCTAAGGCCACAGAGCTGATAGTGTTGGCTCAAAGAACTGAAAGAGAAACTGTCACTGATGTTTAAGCAAGCAAGAGGGGGAGGGGAATAAAATGAGGTGGGTCAGAGTAAAAATAAAGCTTACCAGAGGTTTGCAAAGCAGGGTCAGGAGTAGGGATTTTGTTTGAAGGCAGCAAGAAACCCCCAAATGGACCTATCCACTATGGACTTTCCAGGAGTACCTGGGGCCAGGGTGGAGGTGTAAAGGAGTCAGTTTGAGGCTCATTCCATCCTGAGCAGATAATAGTGGCCTGACAAAGTAAGCAGCCACTGGGATGAAGAGGATTTGGAAACCTGAGAGGTGCTAAGAGAAGAACTACAATCCACAGAATACTGTATTTACGATGCTTGTGGTATTATTTCTTTTACAGAGACACTGGCAGAGGAATGTGATCCAAATAGTGGGCACTGGTTATTTATTAAGAGCAAGGAAGGGAAAGTGGAGTGTGGTGAAGCGATGGCTCAAGAGGTGAAGGTGTTTGTTGCCAAGCCTGACAACTAAAGTTCCATCACTGAAACCCATGTGGTGGAAAGAGAGCCAATTCCCAAAGGTTGTTCTCTAACCTACACATGCATGCACACATTAAAACAAAAAACCCAATAACTAAAGGAAGGAAGGAAGAGAGGGAGGGAGAGAGGGAGGGAGGGAGGGAGGGAAGGAGGGAAGAAGGAAGGAAAGAGGGAAGGGAAGAGAAGAAGAAAGTGGTAGAGATAGAGCTCAGCTGGCAGAATGCTGATCTAGAATGTAAGGTCATAGGTTTGAACCCTCATTCATACCACAAAACCAGGCATGGTGGCTCACACTCAAGTACCTAAGAGGTATAGGCAAAAGATCAGAAGTTCAAAGCCACTGGCTACATGTTCTGGACCACCCTGTCTCCAAATCCTTCTTTTTCAATTTTTAAGTTTTGGGTTTGTTTTATTGTTTTACTATCACATTTGTTTGCTTACTGTGTATGTGTGCATGGCAGCAGGCCCCTATATACATATGCATGCCATAGTGCACACGTGAGGTCAGAGGACAAAGTGCTGCTGTTAATTCTTTCCTTCTACCATGCGGGTCCCAGGGATTGAACTCAGATCATCTGGGGCAAGTGCCTTTACCTACTGAGCAATCTCATCAGACCAAACAAAACCCTTCTGAAGTACTAATTTCCAAAGTAGCAGTGTAACAATCCTTTAAATTGCATATAATCAGCACTCAATATGGCAACTTTCTCTTCAAATTTCCAGCAAAGTTATTACACATGGAAAAAATATGAAGCTCTAGAAATGTCTAAAATATTGTAGAACTGGCATGACACCCATGTCAGAGTAGGCTAGGAAGAAGAGAGAGGAGGGCTTGCTCTATTAGGAGATGTGACCATGTTGGAGGAAGTTCATCACTGTGGAGGTGGGCTTCGAAGCTCTGCCCAGTGTGTCTGGTTTACCTTTGGAACAAAATGTAGAACTCTCAGCTCCTCCAGCCTCAAGCCCGTCTGGAGGCTGACATGCTTCTTGCCATGATAATGAACTGAACCTCAGAGCCAGGTGGCCAGCCTCAATTAAATGTTGTCTTCTATGAGTTGCCTTGATTATGGTGTCTGTTAACAGCAATTAAACCCAAACTAAGACAACTTGACTTCTCCATCCTCAGAGTTAAAACATTTTCTGTTTCTACAGCTAGGCAAGGTGGTTCGAATCTGTAATGGCAACACTTAGGAGACTAAGGGAAAAGGACTGTTCTGAGTTCAAGGCCAGCCTGCACTAAGATTCTATACCAAAACCCCTGCATTTCACACATACAGGCCTCTTCACTCCGGGCTTCTTTCAGTTTCATGATGGCAATAAGTCTTTTCTACCTAGCTTCTTGTGTACACGCAGGTTCCTCAAAAGGAACACACAATACCCTCCCCTTTATTCTTCAGTGTACTAATCCCCTTTTCCTTAGCATCTGTTCCAGGTTTCAGCTTAAATGTCATCCTTACCAGGGCAGTATAAAGCCTGATATATTCTAGTCCTTCCCTCATAACCTGCAATCCAAGTCTTGCCCTTTCTCTGCCACTTCTCATTATAAGGTCCATGAAGGTAGCAAACACTTCCATTTCGTTCATCTAACCTAACCCATTTGTTGAAAAACAACAATCTTGCCGGGCGGTGGTGGTCTACAGAGTGAGTTCCAGGACAGCCAGGGCTACACAGAGAAACTCTGTCTCAAAAAAACAAAAACAAAAACAAAAAAACAAAACAAACAAAAAAAACCAATCTCTACTCTTCAATGAACAATAAATATACAAAAGGAGTTTTGAGTTGGTGAGAAAAGGGTGCACACTGCCTCCAAGCCTGATAGTGTGTGTTCAGTTCCCAGATCCTTAAAACCTGAATTAGGAAAGAAGAACCACTTACATACTTCCACACGTGCTCCTTACCCAAATAAAGTAAGTACAGAAAAAGATTTTTAAACGGGTTTTGTATTTTTCTCAAAAGCTTTGGTATAAGGGTTGGAGAGAGAGAGAGAGAGAGAGAGAGAGAGAGAGAGAGAGAGAGAGAGATATCAGTGGTAGAGTGCCTGAATTTGCTCTCAAGAATGAACACACAGGTACACAAACAGACAAACAGAAACACACACACATACACACACATAGAATTAACCAGCTGCCAAGAATTAACTTCACTCTTCTCTAACCAGTTATAAATGAAAATAATTTAGTAAATAAGCTGCATCAAGCTACATGTAACATTATTATACAAATTTAAAATTTTACAAGTTAACACTACCACTCACAAATTCATTACAGCCTTCAAAATCTACCTCTGACATAAAACAAAACTAAGAAAAAGCTTAACTTTAAATTTCCCAAGTTTTATGAGAAACATTTATAGGATACTTTATATCAATGGTTTATACAATATGCTAAACAGAGGTCCTAGAAAATATCTAGTGGGTCTATTCAAAGTAAAAACTATTCTTTTTTCCTTCAGTATGGAGGCTGGAACCTAAAGCCTCCTGCATGCTAGGTGAGTATCTTAACATTAAATCTTATCTTTAGCTCTTTTTGCCTTTTGAAATGGTTTCACCAAGTTGCCCAGTCAGTCTAGCCTTCAGCTTACAAGCAGGCCCTAAACTTGTGATTCTCCTGCTTTGGCCTGAGTAGAGTGGCTTGGATTACAGGCTGTGCCACCAGGTCATCTTCAAAGACAAATTTCATTGCTGTCACTTCAAGTTGACTAGAAACAAAGAACAACAAGGTTTCTATAAAACAGGAATAGTGGCTCACACGCAACCCTGAGACTTTTGAGGCTGAGGTAGACACACTGTCATAAGTTTCAGGCCAGCTTGGCTACAAGTGAGACACTTTCAAGTTAGACAGAAACAACAACAAAGAAAGAAAGAAAGAAAGAAAGAAAGAAAGAAAGAAAGAAAGAAAAGGAAGGAAGGAAATAAGGAAGGAAATAAGGAAGGAAAGAAAGAAGAAACTATAAAAACATTTTAGTATAAATACACCAAAACAAGTTTTGGAGAAGGAAAGCAGGAAGCTGGGCTGGGAGCCTTGTTATGTAGTCCTGTCTGGCCTTGAACTTTTGCTCCTCTGCTTCAGGTTTCTGAGTGCTAGGATTACAGCTGTGAATTTTCATGGCTGGTTAGGGCTGAGTAAAGCACCAATGACAAGTATCCTGCTATTTAAAAATGGGAAAACAATAATGTGCCCCCTCCCCCCAAAAAAGTCGCTATCAGTTTACATGCAAAAGGAAAATCCTCCAAGGCTCAGAAGTATAGCTTGGTGACAGAGCATGTGACCAGCACGTGTAATGCCTTGGGTTTGATTCCCAGTTTTACACACACACACCCCTCCAAATTTTCAAATTGAGATCTGAGTTTTGGAACTGGCAATATAGGCTTAGATGGTACAATGCTTGCCTAATCTCTCTAACTCCATCTTCAGCACCACATAATATGTGGTGCACACCTGTAGCCCTACACTTGGGAGCAGAGGCACTCAGGAAACAAAGGCAGCAGGATCATTCTTAGCTGTCCTACTAAGTTTAATGCCGGCCTGGGCTCTATCATACATCATCTTTAAATATACAAAGACAAACACACAGAAACACACAGACACACATACCACGTCTCAAGAATGACTGACTCAAGAAAAAGAATCTCATTGTTGATGGCACACACTTTAATCCCAACACAAGGCAAAGGCACATGAATCTGTGAGTTTGAGGACAGCCTGGTCTACAGATAGTTTCAGGACCGCCAGGGCTACACAGGAAACTCTGTCTTAACAAACAAACAAACAAACAAACAAACAAACAAACAATATTTAGGTCTAGAGAGATTGCTCAGTGGTTAAGAGCACTGGCTCTTTCAGAGGACCTGGGTTCAATCCCAGCACCAACATGGTAGCTCATCACCATCTGAAACTCCAGTTCCAGGGGATCTGACACCCTCCTCAGTCCTCTGCAAACACCAGACAAGAGTGTGGTACCACAGCCAGGCAGTGGTGGTTCATGCCTTTAATTCCAGCACTTGGGAGGCAGAGGCAGGTGGATTTCTGAGTTCGAGGCCACCCTGGTCTACAGAGTGAGTTCCAGGACAGCCAGACAGCCAGGACGACACAGAGAAACCCTATCTTGAAAACCAAAAAAAAAAAAAAAAAAAAAAAAGAGTGTGGTACCTACACATACATACAGGCAAAATATCCATATAATATTTAATTTTTTAAAAAAATTAAAAAAAAAAAGTCTCTCTAGTGGCTGGGTATCAGCTCAGTAGCAGAGCATGTACTCAGTATGCATCATGGCCTAGGTTCAATGCCAGCAGCAACAGCAAAAATACAAAAACCATCCCACCAATAAATTCGTATTAGAGATTTAAATGAGCTACCAACTTTGGTACTTTAAATATCTGCCAAGTTCTTTGGGTTGCATGTATGCCCTTAACTTGGATACAATACAGGAAACACAAGCAGCTATTTCTCTCCCCAACTAGTTAAAATGTCTTACTAAGAAAGATGAACTTGCATACCAACAGTGGCCTCAATGATAAGCATGAATCATAATTGCCTGGCCTGTACCTGTTACAAATATAGAATCCAGGACTTTAGTCTCTGAGGTCTGGTTTAGTACAAGTAGGAACTATGCCCTGTACCCCTTCCCAACCTATTTTATTTTACTTGATCATATGTGCCTTTTAAAAACTGGTACATATGCCGGGTGGTGGTGGCGCACACCTTTAATCCCAGCACTTGGAAGGCAGAGGCAGGTGGATTTCTGAGTTCGAGGCCAGCCTGGTCTACAGAGTGAGTTCCAGGACAGACAAGGCTATACGGAGAAACCCTGTCTCAAAAAAAAAAAAAAAAAAAAAACAAAAAACTGGTACATATACATCATACATAGTGTTGGGTTGGGTTTTTACAGTCTATCTACATTCTAAATAAGCAATCCAAGGTGGATTCTGACACTGCTTACCCACCTCCCCTTAAATAAGTACTAAGTTGGAGGTGCTACAGTAATTTCGACATAACGGCTTAGATACCTAACTAGAAAACTCAGGGGCGGGGCCTCCTTACTAACTGTGCACCACTCTCCTGTTAAGACACTTACAGATCTGTCATGGTTTGTTCTTTAAACAAGGATCATGAACTAAACAAGCCCAGTGTCAAACCTCCAATGAAAACTCAGCAGTAGATAGCACAGCCCAAGGCCATCTTGGTCAGGAAAGATCCAGGATGTGATGGTTATATTTTGTGGATTCCTAAGATCCTAAGTCAGGTTGACTACAGACTTCTTTTAAAAGACCCTGGTAAAGTCATCTGAGACAGAGAGCCAAGCACAGTGCAAAACAGACAAAAACAAAATTAAAAAAACAAACAAACAAACAAACAAAAACCCAGAAGGCACTAGTGCCCCTGTTAGGATGTACCAGGAAAGGAACTTTTGATCTAGTAGTTCTCATCTGATAGAAAACATGCTAGCAAGTAGCTGAAGGGAAGGCAGAATTGTTGTTAAAATATTTTTGGTACTACTTACAAATTTCACATTCCTTTTTCAAAGGGAAATTTAGAGTTAAAGTTGCAGCCGCCTTCACTTCCTATTTTGGAAATACTTTTTAAAAAAATGTATTTGCTTTTATTTTGTGTGTATGAGTGTTTTTGCCTGTATGTCTGTTTATGTACCACATGTGTACCTGTGGAAGTCAGAAAAGGGGATCTGATCCCCTAGAACTAGAGGTACGTATGGTTGGGAGATAAACCCAGGCACTCTGCAAGAATAGTGTGCCGCTTTTACCCACTGAGCTCTCTCCAGCCCCTGGAAATGTTCTTTGTAGATCAGGTAAAATATCTCTACCATCTATGGAAGCACTCTACCCAATCATTCATCAAAATTCTGTAGGAAAAATCATTAAGGTCAGAATAACTGGGAGTTTGCTTCACTCCTCTTGGGAGCAGAAACCTTAAAGGGCTTTATCAAGCACCCAAACACTTTCTAACTGATGTGATAACTCTATTTAGTGTACCTTAAAAACATGAGTTTTAGCAACATGGAAATTGGCCATGAAACATTATTCTCTAGCTGGACATGAAGCCAGATGGAGTGATGGTTCAAGTTTGTAATCCCAGCACTCTGGACGATGAGGCAGGGAACTTTTAAATTAATCCAGCATGGACTTCACAGCAAGTCCCTTCCTCATAAACAAACCAAGGTTCTGGAGAGATGGTTTAGCTGTTACAAGAACTTGCTGTTTACAGAAGACCTGGGTTCCCACAGGATAGCTAATAACTGAAATAAATAAACTAAATAAACTCCAGTTCCAGGGAGTCTAATACCCTCTTCTGGCTTCTGGGCAGTGGGCAACAAGTACACACACGGTCCAGATATACACATAAAGGGAAAACATTCATATACATTAAAAAAGAAAAAAAATCTTTTTAAAAAATAAAATAATTTTCTAAAAGCTCACATTTTTTTTTCATTTTGCATTATGAAAACCTAAAGGACTATATATACTAAGCTGATATCGTAGAAACAGTATGGTTGTAATGGATTAAATCCCAATTTTACCACTTACTAGTGAATTACTTTAGCTTCTTTAATCTTGTTTTCTTCGAAAGTAAAGTGGAAAAAT
This sequence comes from Rhabdomys pumilio, assembly GCA_030674055.1. Lineage (NCBI taxonomy): Eukaryota > Metazoa > Chordata > Mammalia > Rodentia > Muridae > Rhabdomys > Rhabdomys pumilio. Next base: position 183,439,285 of record JANHMN010000002.1, on the reverse strand, counting down.
AAGATCAACTCACCATGATTTGAAAATGTGATAATGTAAATGGAGCACTTCATCAAGGGATCTAATTTACTCCAGATATAATGTAAATGATCACACCTACACTCCACAAACCACAAAACAGGGGCGGGGATATAATATAGACTCTAATGCTTCTGCCAGTCTAAAAACTTATCAAAAAAACTTTTACAGATAGCAACACACTTTTTGGTAGATTTTTAGGAGCCTTTCAATGAAAATGCCTTCAATTTATTCACTCAATTCCTACCCTAAACAGGTGTTCCTGTCCTTAGATGGTCCTTCTACTGACTCCATTACTTTCCTACCTTCCTACTACCATCTTTAAAGGGTTTTCTCTTCTCTCTCTCTCTCTCTCTCTCTCTCTCTCTCTTTTCCTTCCTTTCTTTCTTTCCTTCTTTCTGGCAGGTGTGGTGACCCATGTCTGTAACCTGTAACCCCTGTACTTAAGAGGACAAGGTAGGAAAATTGGTTTAATTCAATGACAGACCAGGCTATAGTCTGAGACCCTGTATCAAATGGCAATGTGTGTGTAGGTCTTTTCCGTTAAAACCTTACAAGTCATTCCCTAATAAGAGCCCTCCCTTTTCTTTCGTTTTTGGGGTGTTTGTTTGAGACAGGGTTTCTCTGTTTAGGCCTAGCTGTCCTGGACTCATTTTGTAGACAAGGCAAGCCCTCCCTTTTCAAGTCCTAATTAATCCTGAGACCTCTAGTCTATTACTAAGGACTCCCAAGAAGGCTTTTATACAAAAACTCTGTAGTTTATACCAACATTTTTAATTATAAACATTTGATTTATGCAATTGTCCAATTCAATACACAAGGCTGATGTTATATCGCCATTTTACAGTGGAGAACAAAAGTAAATGGCTAGAAAGAAACTAGGACTCAGAATTAGATTCTGAGTTTAGTACATTTATAAAGCTATTGTAACTTGTATCTTGCCTACCCTTCCTTTATGTTATTTACTCATGAAACATGGAGGAAATCATCTTTGAATCTCCTGATACCATCAGAGTACTGCTACAAAGCCAGCTTCCTCTCTGCAGTGTTTTTTAAAGTACAGAAGCAATGTGGGGTACTCCAAGACGCTAAGGCCACAAGTTACTTTCAATACTTCTCAGATCTTCAAGTGAAAAAAGAATCTCATTCTCAGATCTTCAAGTGAAAAAGAATTCTATGCTGCTGCATAAAAAAAGGCTAAGAGCTTGAACCACAGTCTCTCTCTGCTGCCCTACAATTCACAACTTCCAGTTATCTGTCCTCTTTTTTCCTCCCAAGAGTTTTTTTTGTCTGACATCCCAACGGGAACCCAATTGAACCATAAAGGACCATAGTCTCCAAAGAGACTACAACGAAGTTTCCCCCCAACCCCAAGCACATTCAGGACATGTATGGGTGTCCCTCCTATGTCCACATGCCTGGTCTAAAAAACATCTTCCAGAGTACACACCTTCTAGACAAATTTTCCCTCCCACAGCCCCATGCTCACCCTTGCACCTCCTCCAAAATCTCTCAGCCTGGGGTTGGCGGGCGATACTTCCTATCTCGCCCAGTCCTAATCTCCAGGTCTGCAGTCATGAAGCCCCGATCCGGCCCAAGCAGACAGCGGCCCCCTTCAGTACCCCAAACCCCGAGGCCCATCAGCCCGATCCCTGCCCCGCCTCCCGGCCCAAGGCGCCAAGTCCTCGGGGTTCCGTCTCCAGGCCTGGCCCGGGCTCCCAGGGCCTAAGATTCAGCGCGAAGACAGGAAGGGACTACAGCAGCGGGCCGGACACCAGGCGAGCCGGGCGCTTGGGCCGGGCGACTCGCAGCTCCCGTGGCCAGGACTCAGCCCTCCCGCTCTGCCGGCCCGCGCCTCCGCGGCCTGCCCTCACCTGATCCAGGTTCTCGTCGCTGCCGCTATCTTCCGTATCAGAGTCGATCACGACGCGGCCTTTCCGCTTCTTTACCATGGTGGTCCCCCGGCTCCCACGCCGGACGCCGCCCGGACTCCCCTCTTGCCCGCCTGCCAGTGGGACCGCCACTGCCGCCACCACCGCCGCCGCCGCCACCGCCGCCGCTCGACCCACACAAAGGCGACCGCGCATGCGCGCTCCGCTCCGCCCCTAGCCCCGCCCCCCGCCTGGCGCACGCCGTTCGCCGGCGCCTGGCGCCCCGCCCCACCCCATCTCCGACGCAGCGCGAGGGGCGGAGCCACGCGCCGCTGGGTTCCGGACCGGAGCTCCCAGATCTCTTCCTGCTGTACAGAAGCTTCTGCGGTGTTGGAGTTTTATGCTGCCTAGGGGTTCCCTACTTGAAGCGAATTTGAGCTGCCGGACCAGAGTCTACTCTGAGGAAGCTCATGCATCTCCAGCCTTGGAAAGCGACCTTAAGGACCACCGGTGTAGACGACAGCCCCTAGAAATTGCTGAGGGCTTGAGTGGAGAAACCAAGTCGGACGGCCGGCCTGCCTGGACTGTTTATTAGTGACAGCCGAACTGCGACCCAAAAAATAGGGAAGATTATTTATTCCAACGATTATAAAATTAGTTTCGGAGATCTCAAATTCATTGTAGGGAAGGAGCACGTGTCGGGGTGTGGGATGAGCAGAGAAGTGGCCCGGGAGCAAAGTTGTAACTTAATGAGCTATGCTAAGGAATTTCAAACTCGCTTGAGTGTTGTGTCTTTGGTAAGGGACAACAATGTCTTCAACACTGGAAGAGACTGAGAATAGAAAAATAGATGGATTCTGAATTATTTGTTAGGTAGAATCCCCAGAATTTGAGATAAGTTGGGGGGGGCAGAGGAGATGGGGTTTGCAGATTCTGATTTAGGAAGGTAAGTGCAAGCTTTATCAAGTTAAGAAAGTATGGAGTTCCTGGCAGCGGGGACCCGGGTAGCCAACGGCCTGTGAGCATCATGCCTAAGTTTTATTGTGACTACTGTGATACATATCTTACCCACGATTCTCCATCTTTGAGGAAGACACCCTGCAGTGGTCGGAAACACAAAGAGAATGTGAAAGACTATTACCAGAAATGGATGGAAGAGCAGGCCCGCAGCCTGATTGACAAAACAACGGCTGCATTTCAACAAGGAAAGATCCCTCCGGCTCAGTTCTCTGCTCCTCCGCCTGCAGGGGCCATGATCCCACCTCCCCCCAGTCTCCCGGGTTCCTCCTCGGCCTGGCATGATGCCTGTACCCCACATGGGAGGCCCTCCCATGATGCCAATAATGGGCCCCCCTCCTCCTGGGATGAGACCACCCATGGGAGGCCTCATGCCCATGATGCCCGAGCCTCCAATGATGAGACCTCCAGCCCGTCCGATGATGGTGCCCACGAGGCCTGGCATGACCCGGCCAGACAGATTAGAGCAGAAGTGCTCTCTATCGTTTTGTATTTCTTGTTGTTTCACCAGCAGATCTTGGTGCTGAGCCGGAGTGTTTACTAGATGCATGGCAAAGAACTTCCTAACAGAGAATACTTTTGGAGGGAGAAGTGATATAAAAGGGGCCGTTTTCACTTACAGTGTGAAATGTAAAAATAAAATGGTCAGCTGTTTTAGTGAAAAAAAAAAAGATAAAGTATGAGAGAGGTTTGGAAGAGAAGAGGGCTGTAGGAAATGTTTTATGCCGGTTGAATTTGAGATCATCTGACAAAGGTCAACACTGGAAATGTATTTTTATGTATTACTTATGTGCAGCGGGGCTTACATTATTAGGGAGTATAACAGTTTGAGGCTGTTCTCAAGTCTTAGAGCCCCCCATAATTCCAAATACTTGGAAGATTAAAACAGGAAGAACATAAGGAACACAAGTTCAAGGCCTGCCTAAGGCTGCATAACAGGTCCAAGGCTAAGACCTTTTCTCAATCAATCAATATATAAATAAATGTCAGGCAATGGTGGCCCATGCCTTTAATCCCAACACTTAGGAGGCAGAGGTGGGCAGATCTTTGAGTTCCAGGCCACCCGGTCTACAAACAGTTCCAGAACAGCAAGAGCTGTGACAAATAGAAATCCTCTCTTGAAAAACACAGGAGGAAGAGAAGGACGGGGGAGAAGATGAAGACATAAAGTATTGGATGTAGCTCGGTACTAGTGCTTACGAGCACATGTAAGGCCCCAGGTTCAATCTTCATTAAAAGCAACAATAACAAATGTTCATGCCTCAGAATAGTAACAGCTCTAGCACTCATCAGTCTGAGGCAGAAGAATCACATATTTAACTGTAACGTAGGCTACTTAGCAAAACCCAGTCATTCATATAGATAAATATAGATATGTGTGTGTAAAACCTATATGTGTGTATATATACATGTATGTGTATATATATATATATATATATGTATGTATATATACATATATATAATACAATACCATCTATAGAAAAAAATATTGTCTACTGTTAGCTACTTGAAAATATATTTAGGATTTCACTGAAGGAAACAAACTAAATAAAACCCAGGTACCATTTTACTCCTAAAGAGTTTTACCTAAACCCTAGACATCTGTCCTCCAGCATATTCTCAAACAAAGTCCATGGCCAAGATTATCCAAAAGGACCACAGAAGCTCCTGAATTTCTAGGTACCTTTCAGTCTAGTCTCCTGGTAAGGACCCTTTAAATGTGTTGTTCATCACATGATTTTTGAAAGAAAGCTATAATATAGTCAATGAATTTTAAAGATTGTATTTGAGTGATATCTGTTGACTTTTAATCAGTGTCTACATTGATGAAATAACTGTTCTCTCTAAATACCTTCTTGAATGCTTTCCAAAATGCTTGTTGAAAGTTTCCAATCGGGACTGCAGAGATGGCTCAGCGGTTAAGAGCACCAACTGCTCTTCCAGAGGTCCTGAGTTCAATTCCCAGCAACCACATGGTGGCTCACAACCATCTGTAATGGGATCTGATGCCCTCTTCTGGTATTGTCTGAGGACATCAACAACAGCATACTCATATACATAAAATAAATCAGCAAAAATGAGGATAATTGAATCTGCTCCCCTGCCTCTCAATCTTTGAGTTCTTAGAAACTTTAAATGAGTCATTATATAGAAGGGTTTTCAGAGTACATTCTGAAAAAGTCAACAGTGAGTACATATCACTTATAATCGCTCCACCTTGGGTGTAACCAGGCAAAGTGATGCAGACCGGTAATCCCAGCACTTGGGAAGTGGAGGCAGAAAGATTAGGAGTTCCAGGCAAGTCTCAGCTATATAGTAATTTCAAAGCTATCCTAGGCTAGATGAAACCCTATCTCAAAGAAGAAACAACCTACTGGAAGTCAAATAAGGGCCAGCAGGATAACTCATTGATTAAAAGCACTTGCCACGAAAGACTGACAATATGAACTTGACCCCTAGATCACATCCAAAGTGGAAGAAGAGAAGAAGAGAATTGACTTCCAGAGTTGTCATCTTAACTCCATTTAGGACCTCTGGCGCACACACACACACACACACACACACACAAATAAATAAATAAAAACACTTTAAATTTAAAAGCCAGGCATGGTGGCTTAAGGCTATAGTCCCAGAACTAAGGGGGCAAGTAGACATCTCAATACTAGAAACAAAGTAAGAAACAATTTTTATTCAAGACTATTCCAGACGTCAAAAGGTGTGTGTGTGTGTGTGTGTGTGTGTGCTGTAAGATATCAAACAGAAAGCTTCTCTCTCTCTCTCTCTCTCTCTCTCTCTCTCTCTCTCTCTCTCAAGTGTTTTGAGACATGGTCTCATGTAACTCTATATGGCCTAAACAGCTATGTTGATCCTCTTGACTTCACTTTCTGTGATGGTTTGTATATGCTCGGCTCAAGGAATGGCACTATTAGAAGGTGTGGCCCTGTTGGAATGGATGTGGCCTTGTTGGAGTAGATTTGTCACTGTGAGTGTAGGCTTTAAGACCCTCATCCTAAGCCGGGCAGTGGTGGTGCATGCCTTAAATCCCAGCACTTGGGAGGCAGAGGCAGGTGGATTTCTGAGTTCGAGGCCAGCCTGGTCTACAGGGTGAGTTCCAGGACAGCCAGGGCTACACAGAGAAACCCTGTCTCCAAAAACAAAAACAAAAACAAAACCCCAAAAAACAAAAAAAAACCAAAACTCTCATCCTAACTGCCTGGAAGTTAGTATTCTGCTAGCAGCCCTCAGAAGAAGATGTAGAACTCTCAGTTCCTCCTGAATCATGAATGCCTGGATGCTGCTATGTTCCTTCCTCGATGATAATGAACTGGACCTCTGACCCTGTAAGCCAGCCCCTATTAAATGTCCTTTATAAGACTTGCCTTGGTCATGGTATCTGTTCACAGCAGTAAAACCCTAACTAAGACACCTTCTGAGTGTTTGGATTACAAAATAGAAAACTTCTACGATGTATTGCTTGCTTGAAATATTTTTTTTTTTTTTGGTTTTTTTGCCTCCCAAGTGCTGGGATTAAAGGCATGCACCACCACCGCCCGGCGCTTGCTTGAAATATTAAAAAATAAAAAGCAAATATTAAATTTTAAAAATAAAAAACTAAATAAAATTTAAAAGACAAAAACTATGGATTCCTAACAAATCCTAAATAAAATTAAAAAGACAAAAACTATGGATTCCTAACAAATCGGTTTGTATTTCTTTCTGTTTTGTTTTTTGAGACAATGTCTCATATATCCCAAGATGGCCTTAAAGTGGCCAAGTAGCTAGGGATGACCTTGAACTTCTGGTTCTGCTGCCTCTTCTACTTGAGCTTGGATTATGGACTTGTCACCACTCATGATGAGGGCTTTGTTAGACAAACTACTCTACTGAGCTACATCCCAGCCCTGTTTTCACCATTGCATTTTGTAAAAAATAATTGAGATGGTCATCTTTGTTTTGTTAAAGGGGTTTAGCATGGAAAACTCTACAGCAACTACAATTTTTAAGGCCAGAGTTACTAAAACAGATAAGAACGGATCAATAGCTCAGAGAAATGTGTGTTCAGAGTTGATATAAATAGGCAATATAAGGAAGAAAACCCTCCCAAAGATTACATTCCAGTGTACCTAGAAGAAACACTAGACCAGTGGTGATACTAGTATACCTCATTTCAACACATTTCCTCATAGCTTGGGTCAGAAGACACCTTTCAGAATGAGTTCTCTCCTTCTACCATACATAGGGGGTCCCAGGAATTAGGCTTGATAGAAATTCCCTTTACTTACTGAGCCATCTTGATATCTTTTCCATGCTTTATAAAAAAAAATTAGTTTAGTAATAAATCTGCAAACAGCAGAATCCTCAGGAAGCTGATAAGTCTTGTATCTCAGTAAAATATTCCCTAACAGAATGAAGAAAGATGGGCTCAGGCTAATGTCTAACTCCAGTACTAGGGAGCAAAACCAGGTAAATCCAAGGGGATCTTTGGCAAGCCAGTTTTACCAAAATTACCGTGATAAAATATGGTGGAGCATGATAGAAGAAGACTCCTGACATTGCCCTCTAGAACCTGCATGCACCTGTGTGTACGCACTGTGAAATAACTAAAAACAATGTGTAAAATGGACTGAGTATATAGTTCAGTGCTAGTGTCCTTGCCTATCATGTATGAAAACAAACAAATGAAAACAAAATAATTTCTTGTAATCCGGATTCAAAGTTTCTTAAGTCATGGCACAAACTGGGATCTGCTATTTAGGATCATTTTGCAGATGACAATCCTGGCATAGTTGAGTCATGAGAAAAGGGTTTTCATGAGAAAGTCCAGACCTGCACAATACGGGGCAGCTGAGATCCTCTTTTTTTGTCTCCTGTGTGAGGCAGGATCTCATTGTGTAGCCCAAGTTGGCCTGAAATTCATGCTGCTATTCCTCCTTCAGTCTCCTCAGTGAAGGGATTACAAATATGGCTGCCATACTGGGATCCAGGCTGGTATACCTGCTCTGATCCAACAAGTTCTTAATTTCCCAAACTCCTTTCAGTTCTTCCTGTTTTGTTACTGTTTGTTTTCATCCTCATGGTCTAAGATGGAAATCTATCATTAGTAAGTTCTGGACTATAACATGGGAGCAAAGAGAAGGGCAGACAAGCCAGCCTCCTGCCCCCTGCTCTGGGGTGGGGATTCAACCTAGATAGGCAATTGTTTTTTTTAAAGTACTTGGGAGGCAGAGGCAGGCAGATCTCTGAGTTCTGAGGCAGCCTAGTCTACATAAAAGTTCCAAGATTTACTACATAGGGCTATAGAGAGAAAACCTGTCTATTTAAACAAACCAACAAAATAAAAATGTTTAAAAAAGCACAAAAATACAGAGAGAAGACACTGAGAGACAGAAAGAAAATGTTTCTGTGTCCTGAGATTGGTTTTTTTTTGTGTGTGTGTGTGTGGTACCGGAGTTTGAACCTAGGATCTCATGCGGGTTAGGTAAGAACTGTACCACTAAGCCGGTTTTTGATTTTTCAGCTTGAAGGCTGTGTGTAGTGATACATAACTGTAATCTAGAGGTGGGAAGATCACTGTGAGTTCCAGACCAGTCTGGCTTATATGCCTAACAAATTGTATGACAACTAGAACCAGTGAGGCAACAAAACAAAGATCTTTATTTTGAGACAAGGTCTGTCATAATTAAGGATTCACTGCCATGAAGGGATGACATGATCAAAGCAATTCTTATAAATCAAAAGTTTCAGTTGAGGCTGACTTACAATATCAGAGGTTCAGTCCATTGTCATCATGGCAGGAAGCATACAGCATGCAGGCAGATACGATGCTGGAGGAACTGCGAGTTCTACATTTTAATCTAAAAGCAGCTAGGAGGAGGCTCTGATTCCACACTCAAGCAGAGTTTGACACTCGGAGACCTCAAAGCCCTCCTACACAGTGACACACTTCCTCCAAGGCCACACCTCCCAATAGTGCCACTTCATGTGTTCATTGAAACATATGAATCTATGAGGCCAAACCTATTTAAACCACCACAGTGTCTCTAATTTTTCAGGTGGACTGAAGCTTTCTTAGTTAGCATTTTACTGCTGGGAACAGACACCGTGACCAAGGCAACTCTTATAAGAACAACATTTAACTGGGACTGTCTTACAGGTTCAGAGATTCAGTCCATTATCATCAAGGGGAGAGCATGGCAGCATTCAGGCAAGCATGGTGCAGAAGGAGCTGAGACTTTTACATCTTCCTCTGAAGGTTGCTAGCAGAATGCTGGCTTCCAGGCAGCTAGGATGAGAATCATTGGATCCCATTACAGATAGTTGTGAGTCACCATGTGGTTGCTGGGAATTGAAGGAGGGAGGGCTTAATCGACTTTGTTAATTATGTTGGAACTCCTTAGCCAGACTCAGGTGAAGATCTCCTTCACCTTGCCATGTCTTCATAATTTCCCATCTCTCTATTCTTTCTTGAGTTCCATAAACATGTGCATGGTTGTCTAATGATTCAAAAAGCAGCCTCTTCTTGAGCGTAGGCTGTGTAGATCTTATGTCATTCACATATATTGGTGAGGATTGCAGATCTGTGGATCTAAGGAAGATATAAATGATCAATGTTTCTTTGCTGATTTAAGTGACTTGTGTCTGAATCTTGTTGTGGTCAATATTTCTAGCAAGCGCTACTCCAGCTACTCCTTGGAATTTGGGATTAGGATATCCTTTTTTTTTTTTTTTTTTTTTTTGGTTTTTCGAGACAGGGTTTCTCTTTGTAGCCCTGGCTGTCCTGGAACTCACTCTGTAGACCAGGCTGGCCTCGAACTCAGAAATCCACCTGCCTCTGCCTCCCAAGTGCTGGGATTAAAGGCGTGCGCCACCACCGCCCGGCTTAGGATATCCTTAAGAAGAACATAACTTTAGCATGTAATGTATAAAAGACTTCAGTGATCAGCTAACTCTCATGAAGCTTAGCAAACAAGAGAATGGAGAAACTTCTGAAAATTGAGTCCCCATGAGGATAAACATACCTCAGTACTCAGGGCCATTAGGACTGCTGGGGGTGGGGAAGGTACTTTGCCATCAATCCTTATAACCTGAGTTCAAGCTTTTGAACCCATGCTATGATGCCCCCAAGCGATCAATGCTAAAAATTAAAATACAATGTTGTTAGTTTTTTTCTTTGTTATCAAATTTCTGGGCCCCAACTTGTGCCCCGAGACAGGTCCAGCCACTCATCTTCAATAAACCATGCTCCTTCTGAGAGCTGGCAGGCTCCTTTTACACAGGTCACAGCAGGGAAAAAGCAAGCCCAAGACGTAGGGTACTTAGCCATGTCTCCTTGAAGCCTCCCACTGAAGGAATAACAGAGTTGTGTCTTCCTATCTCTGTAGTCCCTAACTGAGTTAAGTTCATGTTCTTAACAATTGATTTCTCAATCACCATTGATTTCTCTCTCCTCCACTGCAATGGTTACAGTTCCTCTATTTAGCAATAATACCCTAACATTGTTCAACAAAAGAAGCCCAAAAGACAAAACCAATCATGAACAGAAACGGCACCAAATGATTGGAAAAAAAAAAACAAATTTTTGCTCAAAAGAGTCCAAAGGTAAACAGGAAGACAAATCTTGATGTATACAGACAGATTAGAGAAACTTACTAAAGATCCTATTTTCTCAAGAATCTAAAACAAAGTCCCAAGTTGACTTTCTGCTTCACTAAGTAGAGGTTGACTTTCTGCTTCACCAAGTAGAGGTAAAAAACAGCTGATGAGGGTTGGAGAGATGGGTCGGTGGTTAAGAACACTTTCAGGGTTTGGTTCTCAGCATTCACGTGGTGCCTACAATTTTAAGTTCATTGGTTCTGATATCTTCAGGCCCCTGAAGGTACCAAATACACATGTTGCACTTACATACGGGCAAGAGCCAGCCTAGCAAAAATAAAGATACTCTAAAGAGACATTTTGTGTCTCTCAGTCTATCAGATTATTTAAAGAATGAACCTCAAAGAAATAGGAGCTTCCCAAGGAATCTTAAGAAAGAAGAAGGAAAAAACAAACAAACAAACCAACCCCCAACTTATCTCTGGGAAACTGATTTTCACAGTTTTTATAGGAAAAATTAGGCGGAGAAACAGATTCAAAAGCCTGAGATTTTTATGGGACGAGTGAGGGGCTTCAACCTTTCCATGGGATGAAAGTTAAACGTGATCATAGGGACTGTGCCTCGCGCGGGGGCGCACACCCACATATCTCTTCATACCTATATACCAATACTTAGATAGCTACTAGGAAGTTATGGCCTCGAACTCCCAGAGATCCAAATACCTCTGCTTCCACAGAACTGGAATAAAGGAGTGGACTACCATGTCAGGCCTACTTTTAATTTTTAATTTGGCTCTTTTAATTGTTTATTGAAGATGGATGACTGGGGCTGGTTTGGGACACAGGTTGTGAACCCCAAGTTGGAAAACATGCACTAGCTCTGCTGTGTGGATTACATGGGGGCATGATTGAAAAAAGCCAGGATTGGTTGCTATCTAGGCGTACAGTGGCTCTCCAAAGGCAGTTAAGTGGTTTTCTGAAGTCACACAGCGGACAGTTCTCAAGGGACTACAAAGAAGAGGCACAAGTGGCCAGGTATCTAGAAGTGAAGAGGCGTTAGAAGTGCGGAGATCCTGTTTGAAAGATAAGAGGATTAGTATTTACATACGAGGACGGGGTACAAGAAGCAGAGCGAAGAGCTCGCTCACAAATGACAGGAAATTTCAGAAAGCGAACCGGCTGGAGAACTTTGAGGACCAAACGCCTCAGGTCGCCCTATGCTTTACGATACTTTCTGGTACTCTTGTACGATCTGAAACTCTTTTTCCTATACGCCTAGTAAAGGTATAATGGTGCCGGACGGGAAAAGTAGCTGGACCTCTACCGGAAGCGTGGAGAACCGGGCGGGAAAAATAGACGGACTGGGCGGAAGCCGTGTGTGTAGTCTGAGAAGGAGAGCTGACCCTTCTCATAGGTGGAAACCTTTGGGACCAGGAGTCCGGGAAGAGTCCAGGCAGGTGAGGGTTGAGGGGGCCGCCACTCCTCGGGAGCGCCTAGCTTCTGGAGGCTGGGGACGTGGTCAACTCCGCATCAGCCGAGAGGTGAACACCTGGTCTTCAGAGTGAGTTTTGTCTCTGGTGTGTGATCTCGAATAATTTAATTGTGGAATCTCCTTTTCTTTAGTCTTTTTAATTGGAATAATACCCGTCTCAGGACCAGGATTATTGTGAGAAGTCAATAAAAACACAGGGAGAATAGTTTCTGGCACATGATAAGCCCTAGATTTAACAGTCGTTTCTGTACATAGTAATACAGTCATACTGCTAGGTGCGGTGTGGATACCCTATTAAAAACTCACCGTTAGCTTCGGACTGATGCCACCGGTTACTGAGTTTGACTGAGTTTCTTGCAAGAAATTATTAAACAAAACACGAAGTTGTAGTATAGTTAAAAAAAAGTAGTAAGACATCTGAAAACAGGGATAAATAATGTTACTCATAATTCCACCATTTTACCTTCTTACTACTTTAAGCTCTTTTCCCTATCAAAAATCTTTGTCTTTTTATAATTTTTCTTTTTTTCTTCCAAAAGGGGTCACATAATATCCACTTTGTCCTTGAACTTTCTACATATCAGAAAATTACCTTAAATTCCTAATTCTTGTTTCTCTACTTCCCCAAGTGTTGGATTTTGTAGGTTACACCCAAATTTTACCAGGACTTTGATATTTAAAAAGTGTTCTCCATGAGCTGATGAACCATCACCTAGGAGGTAGAGGCAGGAGGAACAGGAGTTCAAGACCAACCTGGGTCATGTGGGACTTTTACCAAAAAGAAAAAGAAGTACAGAGTCTATTTGTTAGGGCGTGGTAACAAATGTCTGTAATCCTAACACTTAGGTTGAGGAAAGAGGATTAGATTCATGGCCTGTGTCTACTTTATTAGAAGCCCATTTTATCAAAATTGCCAGATGATTTAAAGGGACTATAAAGTTTAAGAAGCCCCTTGTTAGAGGGAATTATATAAGCGTGGTAAAAGCCACAAGATTCAGACCTCTCACACTTGTGGCAAAGACAGAAATGTGGAGCTGTTTGTTCAACAAACCCTAAGTTTCTAGAGTGCAGAGTATCATACTGGGACCTGGAGGCACAGCACTGAATAGTCAACCAGTAAGATACTTCCAGTCTAGGTGGGGGACATTGACAAATGAAAAAGTCAGTAAACTGTAGCCAGGATTCATGGGAATAATTTATAAGGACACTGTTCTTGGTGTAATTGGATAGTCAAGGACCATTTTACCCCCATGGTGTAACACGGCTAAGCTAAATCTCAAGGGTTATGTTATTCAGGTAGAATTAGCAGAGAACATTTTGGCCTAAGGGCAGCAATTAACTAAGGCATGTAGTCCAAAAGATGTTGGTTGGATCACAAAAGTATTCTGTCTAGTGGGAAGACACAATGGATTTGAGATATGGCTAGAAGGGAAGTTGGAGGGATAGCAAAGGAGACCTGGTCTAGTGGAGAAAGTAGATTTTATTGTGAATGTAACAGGGAGCCTCTGAAGGAATCTATCTATTATCTGTTAACTATTTGGTACTGGTGATTATTAAATCCAGGCTTCATGTATGCTCAGCATATACTCCACTGAGCTATCCCTCTAGATACTTGAAGGATTTTAATTGGTTAAAAGAAGAAAGAATCAGATTTGTACTATGTGCCTTTCTAGAGGCTGAGTAGGGAGTGCAAAAATGTGGCCCTGTGACAAGAGCAGAGAGAGAGACAGAGAGAGAGAGAGAGAGAGAGAGAGAGAGAGAGAGAGAACCTCTTCGATATATGGATCAGAAAGGAACAGCTTGTCAGAAGCATGACAGGTCTTTTGTTGTAGTTGAAGTGTTGAAGTGGCCTGGTGCTTTCTTTGTCTTGTCAAGGTGGGGTAGGTGTTCACTGTAGTTCAGGCTGCCTATTGTGTGGCCCAAGCTGGCCTGAAACTCATCATGTAGCTCGTGCTAACCTTTAATTTAGGATGCTCCTGCCCAAGATTTCCAGTACTTGGCTGTAGGTAACACTTTGATATAGATTCAAGCACTAACAGGTGGACTAGATTGTTGAGGACTTAAAATTTATTGTTGTTGTGTTGTTGTGTGTGGGTTGTCAGAAGGTAACTTTATGAACTTAGTTCTCTCCTTCCACTTTTATGTGGCTTCTAGGATTCGGCTTAGGTTGTCAGGTTTGAGTGCCAGCACTTCACCTGATAAGTCATCTTACCAGCCCCTTCCTCACAACTTTTAGCCTTTTTTTTTTTTTTTTTTTTAATGTTCATTGATGTTTTGCTTACATGTATGTCTGTGTAAGCATGTCAGAAGCTCTGGAATGGCAGTTACAGATAGGTGAGAGCTGCCATGTCGGGGCTGGGAATTGAACCTGGGTCCCATGGAAAAGTATCCAGTGCTCTTAGCTGCTGAGCTATCTCTCCACACCTCCTCACTCCCACTCCTTTCAAATGAGAGATTCTTGTTTGTTGCCTGTGCTTGTTCTTGCCGTGTGCTGACTTGCATTGGAGTCTTTTGTTTAGAATTGTTGGCCGGGCAGTGGTGGCGCACGCCTTTAATCCCAGCACTTGGGAGGCAGAGGCAGGTGGATTTCTGAGTTTGAGGCCAGCCTGGTCTACAGAGTGAGTTCCAGGACAGCCAGGACTACACAGAGAAACCCTGTCTCAAAAACAAAACAAAAAAACAAAACAAAACAAAAAAAAAGAATTGTTCTGTGGTGCTGGAGATAGGTAGAAGGAGAGAGCTGACGTCACACAGTTGTCCTCTCACCTCTACCCATACATCACAGTGCCACAGCATAGCAGCCACATACTTGGCAAGTATTATCTGCAGGGTGACAGGCTCAAAGGTCATAGATCTTTGTTTTTATATGCTTTTTGGACCAATCCCTCGGGTTAGGATGGGAGAAAGACAAAAAACTAGCATTGTATATTTTCTTTCCTCCCAGGGCTGGCTGGAGTAGGGGGAGGAGGGACTGTTCTGTCTTTCTGGTGTACCCCTTAAATGTTGGGATTACAGGCAAAGTTGATACTTCTCATTAGAACTGTGGGAGTAATATTGCTAGTGTCTAGTGAAAGGACTCAAGGCCAGGAGTTTAGTTCCACTTTCAGTACTGGGTAACATTGTGACTTTAGACAGGTCTCTTGGTGTGTTTCCTACAGATAGGAGATAACTCACTGGTTATTTGCCTCACAGGATTCCGCCTGCCTGCCTGCCTGCCTGCCTGTCTGCCTTCCTTCCTTTCTTCCTTCCTTTCTTTCTTTCTTTCTTTCTTTCTTTCTTTCTTTCTTTCTTTCCTTCTTTCTTTCTCTTTTTCTTTTTAAGTTTTTTTAAAGATTTATTTATTATATTTATTATGAGTACACTGTAGCTGTTTTCAGACACACCAGAAGAGGACATCAGATCCCATTACAGATGGTTGTGAGCCACCATGTGGTTGCTGGGAATTGAACTCAGGACCTCTGTAAGAGCAGTCAGTGCTCTTAACTGCTGAGCAATCTCTTCAGCCCTGATTCTTTTTTTTTTAATTCAAAAATTATTTGTATGTATGCATGATAGGTATATATGGACACATGTGCTGTGAGGAACAGAGGAGAATATTGTGGCTTTAACTCTCTCTTTCCACTTTTAGGTAGGTTCTGGGAATTGAACTCAGGCAGCCAGGCTTGTTCAGCAAGCATCTTTACCCACTGAGCCTTCTTGCTAGCCCTTGTTTCACATGGTTCTTATGTGGATTAAATA
Organism: Rhabdomys pumilio; assembly: GCA_030674055.1. NCBI lineage: Eukaryota > Metazoa > Chordata > Mammalia > Rodentia > Muridae > Rhabdomys > Rhabdomys pumilio. The sequence continues at coordinate 183,423,556 of JANHMN010000002.1, read as the reverse complement.
AGATAATATATGTCAGAAAATCTGTAAATATTAACAGTGAAGTTTAAATGTGGTGGTATCATTTAGGTCTCCCATTTCCCCTTTTTCTTTCTTACTTTTTTTGGTTCTCAGAATGGCATCATATATTTGGGAGTGAACTTGAATTTGTTATGTAGCCAACATGACTTCCTGCTCTTACTGTATTTGCCAAGGCTGAGGGTACAGTCTCTCACCACCAAGCCCTGCTTAGGCCTGCCTTGAATGTGCTCAGATAATAACTGACTGCAGGCTCCATCTGGGCCTGCAGATTTGTTAGACACAAAGATCTTGGGGAATCTCTTAAAGTGCAATGAGTCAGAGAGCCACCTTGTGACTGTCATTCCATCTCAACCTCAGAAGAAATTCGGGACAGACAGGGGCCTAACTTCTGAAGAAAGAGAATGTTCAAAAGACCAACTGGTTTCTGGGAGAGCGAACTGCTTGTTTTGTTTTGTTTTGTTTTGAGACAGGGTTTCTCTGTATAGTCCTGGCTGTCCTGAAACTTATTCTGTAGACCAGGCTGGCCTTGAATTCGGAGATCTGCCTGCCTCTGCTGAGTGCTGGAATTAAAGGCGTGTGCCGCCACCATCTGGCTGTGGGGGCAAACCACTTTATTGGGTTTAGTAGTTTGAAGCCTCACTGCTTGAATATTCACGACCCAACAGGTAAACAGAACCAAAGGTCAGTCCTGATTCTCTGACCCTGTGTGATGCTCCTTAGTCTCGCTCGTTATAGATGAAGTACTAATGTCCAAAGTCATGTGGCCCAGGCTCTCAGCTGAATCACTTGAGTGTTTTACTTCTTAGAACCTATTATTTCTTTAAAAATCTATAAGAAAAAGATTTAATAAAAAAAAAATAAAACCCAGGGCTGGAGAGATGGCACAGCACTGACTGCTCTTCTAGAGGTCTTGAGTTCAATTCCCAGCAACTACATGGTGGTTCACAACCATCTGTAATGGTGTCTGATGCCCTCTTCTGGTGTGTCTGAAGACAGCAACAGTGCACTCATATATACAAAATAAATAATTTAAAAAAAAAAAAAAACCCACAAGGAAAATCTGCTTTAAAGTCAATTACAACCTCCTTTTTTTTTTTAAAGATGTGTTTGTTTATTTTATGTATATGAGTGCACTGTAGCTATACACCAGAAGGTATCTGATCCCATTACAGATGGTTGTGAGCCACCATGTGTTTGCTGGGAATTGAAATAAGGACCTCTAGCAGCAATCAGTGCTCTTAACCACTAAGCCATCTCTCCAGCCCCCTCAACACAACCCCCTAAGGTAGCCTGTGGTACACACTCGAGTAATTTGGGGGTCCATCATCAGCTCTGTGAAGCTAAGGCTGTGCTTTTTATCATGCTGGTAGTTTTGTTTAGTGACAGGTCTCATGTAGCCCAACTGGCCTTGAACTCAATATGTAGCAGAAGATGACTTTAAACTCCTGATTATTCTGCCTTCGTTTTCCAGGTGCTAGGGTTACAGGCATGTGTCACCAGACTTAGATATATATATATTTTTGTTTGTTTGTTTGTTTGTTTTGCAATTAGTAGTCTGCTTGTAATAAATAGCCACTGTTCAGTAAATTGGGAAAAAACTATGAATGTCATAATACACGGTCTCTGTTGAGTTTGAACTTCTAATGCATTTATTCATTGCTTTGCTGATAACTGGTATTTCTTTTGTTATATGTAGAATTGGACTGATTGCTGGAGCTTGTTTTCTCAGCCCAGGCAAATTTTTACATTTTTACGTTTTTCTTACAATGGCTTCCATTCACAAATTACTGACTGGTACTCATATTCATAGACACTTCCTGAGGCCAGGGGCTGTATTACCTCCATTTGTGGGTAATCACTTTGTAGACTATTCTTCCAGTAGTCTTCAGAAAAAAGTGGCTTCTGCTGGCAGAGTCTCCCAGCAGGGAAAGACTGAAGAGGACTTACAAGGACACGACCACAAAGAAGTTGCTTTGGATGTACCTTCTCCTGACAGGACACCTGAAGTTAGTTTTGATAAAGCAATTAGAGATGAGGCAATGGAACATCTTAGACGTTTGAAGGATGAAATTGTAGCTCATTTGAGAGGTCCAGATGGCCGCCCACTACAAGAGGTCATAATGGAACAAGCCAGGGTTGTCTGGCAGTTTCGTGAAAAAAAGGATTTGGATAAGTGGATAGTGACTTCTGATAAAACAATTGGAGGTAGAAGTGAAATATTCTTGAAAATGAGCAAGAACAACCAAAGTGCCCTGCTTTATGGAACTCTGAGCTCTGCGGCTCCTCAGGATGGAGACAGTAACCAAAGTGGATACTGTGCGATGATCTCCAGGATTCCAAGGGTAGGTGAGGCCTATTCTCTAGTGACTTTGATTGTAGCATGAACTTTGAACATTACTTTAGAAGCATGTCAGTATGATTGTACTAGAATAATGATGGACAGGTTTATTTTGCAAAATATACATAGAATGTCATACTAGGTGGACAAGATGGTTCAGTGGGTAAGGTACTTGCTGCTAAACTGGAAGATGCTAGTCCAATCTCTGGAACCCACATGGAAAAAAGAAAGACTAACAAAAGTTGTCCTCTGGCATCCGTATGTGCTCCTCCTCCCAACATTAAACAACCTGCTGACTTGGCGAGGGCTCATTTTCTCACAGTGCAGAATGAACTAAACAGTTTGCTTTGCTGTACCTCAGGGTGCTTTTGAGAGGAAGCTGTCTTATGATTGGTCCCAGTTCAATACTCTGTATCTCCGAGTCCGTGGGGACGGCCGGCCTTGGATGGTGAATATCAAGCAAGACACAGAGTTTATCCAGAGAAAAAGTCAGATGTACAGTTACTTCATGTTCACCCGTGGGGGACCCTACTGGCAGGAAGTCAAGGTAAAATTTCAATTCTTCCCTGTTAGGAAAATGGGATCTATTGAAATTATGGTTACATTGTAGTTTTCTTTTTCATACTAATAATTCTTGTATAAAATAGAGGCAGAATGAGTAGAAGTAAGAGGACCTTGGAGGGGCTGGGCTGGAGAAATGGCTCAGTGGTTAAGAGCACTGATTGCTCTTCCAACGGTCCTGAGTTCAATTCCCAGCAACCACATGGTGGCTCACAACCATCTGTAATGGGATCTGATGCCCTCTTCTGGTGTGTCTGAAGACAGCTACAGTGTACTCATATAAATAAAATAAATTGGGCTGGAGAGATGGCTCAGCAGTTAAGAGCACTGACTGCTACAGTGTACTCATATAAATAAAAATAAATAAATAATATTTTAAAAATAAAATCTTTTTAAAAAAGAGGATCTTGGGGGAAGATTTAAAAGACAAATGACTTTTTTTTTATTAATAAAAATGAGCTAGGAGCCCGGCAGTGGTGGCCCATGCCTTTAATCCCAGCACTTGGGAGGCAGAGGCAGGCGGATTTCTGAGCTAAAGGCCAGCCTGGTCTACAGAGTGAGTTCCAGGACAGCCAACGGCTACACAGAGAAACCCTGTCTCGAAAAACCAAAAAAAAAAAAAAAAAAAAAAAAAAAAAAAAAAAAAGAGCTAGGTATGGTAGCAAATGCCTTTAATCCCAGCACTCTGGAGGCAAAGGTAGGCAGGTCTCTGTGAGTTAGAGGCCAGCCTGGCCTACATAGCAAGTTCTAGGACAGTCAGGGCTATATGGAGAGACCCTAATTTAAAGATCTTAACTTATGTGTATATGTGTCCTAGTTAGGCTCACTGTTGCTGTGGTGAGACACCATGACCAAAGCAGACTGGGAGGAAAGGGCTGTTTCACTCACAGTTCCATACAACATTCATCATCAAAAGCAGTGAGGACAGGAACTCAAGCAGGGCAGGGACCTGGAGGCAGGAGCTGATGCAGAGGCCATGGAGTGGTGCTGCTTACTGACTTGTGTCTCATGACTTGCTCAGCTTGCTTGCTTATAGAACCCAGGACCACCAGCTGAAGAATGGCCCCACCCACAATGGCCTAGGCCCACCCCCATCAACCACTAATTAAGAACATGCTCCATAGGCTTACCTATGTCCTGATCTTGGGGAAGCATTCTCTCAATTGCTGTTCCCTCCTCTGATGACTGTAAGTTGAGTCAAGTTGTCATAAAACTAGCCAGCAGTATTACTAGCCAATACATTTGTGTGTCAGTGAGGAGAAGGATGTGTGAATGTAGGCAGATGCTCTACCACTGAGCTATATTCTTGTCTCATTAAAAAAATCAATCTTCAGATTTGGCTTTCTCCTGCCTGTGGTACAAGTAGCCAGCATCCCCCCACCTTTACTCCATTCAAGGGTTGCAGCCAAGCTGAAGCTCTCACTTGCCATGAGAACACTTCACAGCCCAGCCCAGAGCTTTATTTTTTATTTTGAGGTAAGGTATCACTAAATTGCCTGTGCTGGCCTAGAACTGTCATCTTCCTTTAACTCCTAAGTAGCAAGGATTCACAGGCCTGCTGGGTGTATGTGTATGTTTGTATGTGTGCGAGCACGCGTGCCTATTGCCTATCTTTGGTCTGAGGTAAAGTGGTAAACTGCTTCCAAATTTACAGTACTGTAAAAACAAACACTTCAGAAAACTGTAGTTTTAATCCAAAGAGCTAGCCATTCTTATACATGAATTATTTTACTTACTTTCTTACCTACTTGTTGAAATGTGGTCTTGTTATGTTGCTAATGCTAGCCTTGAACCAGTGAATCTAGGTAATCCTTCTGCCTTAGTCTCTGGAGTAGCTGGAATGATAGCTTTTAGCATATGTAAAATATTTAGATATGGACATTAAATATTTATCATTGTGGTTCCAGCAAATGCTCAAGTGTTCATGTTCCAGCTCTGAAATAACTGCTCTCTTTTTTCCAGATTCCTTTCTCCAAATTTTTCTTTTCAAATCAAGGAAGGGTACGCGATATCCAGGGCCCACTTGTACTGGACAAGGTAATGTTTCCACTCCAAATGAGGCCTTCCTTAGTGAACTACAGTTGTTGTGAGGTCCAGCTCAGTCTGTTTTGCAAGGATGGCAGATGACAGATTAACATTCCTGCCCGGGCTCCTGGTCAAGCCAACTTGGACCTCTGTCCTGGGGGGTGTTAGTCGTTTTGTTTTCAGTTTACTTCATTTTATTTTAGCTTTGTGTAAGAGCTCAGAACTTCCAGGAGATGCCACTGGGAGGCCATGCTGTATTGCTGTCTTAGTGGACTACTTGAAGTGGTGGGGAGAAGCAGTCACCTAATTTTGCTGGGGCATCCCTGTGAATCCCGGCGCTTGAGGAGTGAAGGAGGAGGATCAGGAGTGAAAGGCCAGCTGTGGCTATATATCAAGTTCAGGGCCCTGTCTAGGAGAACGGAGAAAAAGAAAGCAGTCTTGTATTTGCACTTCTTATGTATGGCAAATGAAAAGTATCCCGTGCTGAGGGCTGGCGGTAGGAAGGCTCCATAGTGATTTAGGAAGAATATCCCTACATCAGTGCGTGAGATTCTGATCCATCTCTCTTGTTTTATATTTAGATCTCTTCTATAGGATTCACTCTGTCTGATAAGGTGGATGGACCATTCTTCCTGGAAATAGATTTCATTGGTGTGTTTACTGATCCAGCCCATACAGAAGAATTTGCTTATGAGAATTCTCCAGCTATTAACCCAAGACTCTTCAAATAGATAACTGGGGACTTAAGTAGAGTGATGGTCACAAAACAGACAAAGCCTTTCTTTCTGTCTACCCGGCCCCACTTACTTAATGGCCTCTCAGTGGAATCTCCTGGAAGTTCTACTGGGTGCTTACATAAAACTAAAATAAAAGAAAGTACACTGAAAACAAAATAAAGCCTTTCTGCCTACCATGTCCCCTCAGCCTGTCTCTGCTGTGCTGGAAACTGAAATTGAATACAGATCCTCGTGTGTGTGAGACAGACATGAGCTATACTCCCGTCCCCAAATGAGCATTTATTTAATGTGGCAATGAGTGTTGTTATATGTTCCTTAACATTAAGTGCTGGTGCTAAGAGAGCAGGTTCTTGGCCCAGCATGAAACCAGGGCTTCAGCTTATAGAGGCACAGTGTAAGGAACACATTTGCTGGGAAAATTCCCATAGGAGATTGTCCTTTGTAAGGAGACTGTTTTCAAATAAGGCTCTGGTGCAGCTGTGGATGGTCTTCTACCACCCTGTCCCTTTGTTTCCTAATTGACCTTTGAGGAAAGGAGTCTGCTAAACAATGTGAAGACAAAAGTCCTTGGGAAATTGCTTGCCTTCCAAAGACATGAGATTAGTTCTTACTCTCAGGGGCTTATGTAACTGTTGCTGATAGGAGAGACAGACTGTGGTTGCTAAAGAGGCCCATTCATTTAAAAATGCCACAGAGGGAGCTGCAGAGGCAGCTCAGCTGACAGAGTGCTGACTGCTCTGGGAGAATACCCAGGTCCCAGCACCCATATGGCAGCATTTTGGGTTGATTTCCAGGGGTTCTGAAGCCCTCTTTTGGCCTCCAATGGTACCAGTCTCACATGTGCACAGACATACATCCTTATATATTAAATGAAAAAAATTAAAAGGCCTATTTTTATTTTATGTGTATTGGTGTTTGCCTGCCTGTGTTGTCTGCACGATGTGTGTGCACATGCCCATGAAAGTGAGAAGAGTGTGTTGGATTCTCGGAAACACAAGTTACAGACTATTGTGAGCCAGACCACATTAGGCCCAGCCTTAGCTTGGAGACCAACCTTAGCAAGGGGTGTTTGGGAGCAGTGAAAGTAACAACTCGAAGTCAGTCCTGGGTACAAACTGACAGCCTTCTGTTCTGCTTGACAGCTCTCCAGAGCGCTCATCAAGACGGCTCAGCTCTTGTAGACCAAAGCCCAGTCTTATCAATTAAATTGTCCTCTTATGGATTCCATGGCCTGTATTCACACATACATATACTCACACACAAATACACGTAATTAAAAATTAAACTTTTTTGTTTTGTTTTTTGAGACAAGTTTGTCTGTATTGGCCTGACAGTCCTGCAACTTGCTCTGTAGACCAGACTGGCCTCAAACTCAAATCCACCTGCCTCTGCCTCATGAATTCTGGGATAAAGGCGTGTGCCACCACTACTAGGCTTAAACATTACTTTAATAAAGGTAGGAGTGGGGGTTTTAAACCAAGCCTGGAGGTAGGTCTACAATCCCAGATTCTTGTGGGAGGGAGGCAAAAGATTAACAAATTTAAGATCAGCCTGAGCTATAGAATGAATTCAAGGCCAGCCTGGGCCTCTTAATGCGACCCTGTCTCCAAATTGGGCAATAAAGGACTTGGGGTGTAGTTCAGTGGTAGAGAGCTTGTTTAGTGGGAACAGCTCTGGGGCTATTTTCCAAAGGTGCAAAATCACCTTTGGAAAGATTAGTTGTACCATTAATTACATTACCAGTGGAAAACTGTTCCAGTTTTCCCACACTATTACCATTATGTGTTTTGTGTATATGAATGTGGTGTAGATATGCATATGTCATGCATGTGGAGCTCAGGTGTTTTATTGTTTTTGGAGACAGGGTTTCTGTGTAGCCCTGGCTGTCCTAGAACTTTAATGTAGATCAGGCTGGCCTCAAACTCAGAGATCTGCCTGCCTCTGCTTCCTGAGTACTAGAATTAAAGGCTTAACACCACTACTATCCAGACACAACCTCAGATGTTAAGCTTCAGCTCTCACACTGTTTGAGAAAGGGTCTTAATCTGATACTCTGCATGTCAGGCTAGCTGGCTGGCAAACTGCTAGGGAGTCTCCTCTCTGCCTCCGGTTGCTGTATTGCCCTGGCTGTCTATATAATATAATTGCTAGAATTATTGGTATGTGCTTGAGTATTCAAGGCAGAAACATGGTCCACTGAGCCATTTTCTGTTGTTACTTTGATACAGGGTCTTACTGTGTGGCCCAGGCTGTCTTTGAACTTGCTTCTGACTCTCCAGTGTACTCTCAAGTGCTAGGATTGTTATTGAATACTTTTGTCCATAATTTCCTACCATTTTCGTGGCTGGCTTTAAACTTGTGATCTTTTTGGAGCCAACACATCCATCTTAAAATTCTTTTTTTTTAAATTGGATATTATATTTACATTTCAGATTTTATCCCCTTACTCCATT
>JANHMN010000002.1:183351084-183390351 GCA_030674055.1 Rhabdomys pumilio | reverse complement strand
CACCGCTGAAGTCTTGATTTTCCCGATTGTCTTGATTTTGGAAGTTAGTATTGTCACTTCCTTTCATCTCCAAGTGATCCTGCAACAAATTTTGAAAGGAAAAAACTGCTACCTTCTTAAAAGAGAGTATGAAAAAAAGGGGAGTCAGTCAGAGGAACAACATGGGAATAAGACTTCTGAGCATTTGTTTGACCCAGTGTTCCAAATTATAATTTCAAAAGCGGGTACTAGAGGTCACTAGAAAGAATGGAAAGATTTGTTCCCTTATGGATAATAAACACAGCTTCTTGATGCCTGGGGTCATGCAACTAAACACTACACACAGTGACCAGAAAGAGCTTGGCAAGAGTAAAAGATCTCTGAACAGAAAATATCCCAAATAAATCCAAGATCAAATCTGAACTGAACCTATTGATTCCTGGGGACCCACATGGTGGAAGGAAAAAACCAAGTTCATCAAGTTGCCTTCTGATTTCCACATGCAAGCCATGGCATGTACACCCCAGCCTCCACCACATCCCTTCCCAATAAACCATATGTTTTTAAATGTAATTAAGGGGCCAAAGAGATGGCATAGTAGTTATGCAGAAGACTTGGGTTTGAATACCAGCACCACATGGTGGGTCACCATCTGTAACTCCAATTCCAGGGGATCAAATGCCCTCTCTACCTTCCCAGGGCACATGGTACATGACATACACGTAGGCCAAATACTCATACACTTAAAATAAAATGAAAAATTAAATTAAAAAAAATTAATGCTGAGCATAATGGCATACACATTTAATCTCAGCCACACAAGGAATAGGGAGGCAGAAAAAGGTGGATTTCTGTGAGTTAGTTCAAGGCCAGCCTGTTCTACTGTTCTACAAAGTGAGTTCCAGAACAGCCCAGCCAGGTCTAGCTATATAGTGAAACTCTGACCCACAAAAAAAAAAAAGGTAATTAAGAAAAAGTAAAAAAAAATACAAAGCAAAAATAAGAAATTAGGACAGGCATGTTGGCTCCTACCTATAATCCCAGCACTTGGGCTGAAGCAGGAAAATTACCATGAGTTTAAGACCAGCTGGGGTTATAGAGTTAGACTCTCATCCAAAAAACTACCACTAATAATAAGAGATCTGGCATGGCGGCATATGACTTTAAGCTATCTACATATTGAGTACCAGCCTAGCCAGAGCTATATAATGAGATCCTTTCCTGAAGGGGAAGGGAGAGAGAAAGGGAGAGGGAAAGGAAGAGGGAAAGGGAAAAAAGCAGGAAGAGGGAGAGAAGAGAGATATTATGTGGTAAAATTTATATTTGATTTCTGCTGCTGTTTCACTATGTAGTACCATCTTTAAACTCATATCCTTGTGCCTCTGCTTCCCCTATATATTATATAGTATACCTTTATGCCTGGAAAAAGAAGTTTCACTTGAATAAGATGTAAGAGTAAAATCAGTGTAATCAAAGCAAATGAGAAAGACGCTACTTATTGCTTGTTTTTTTTGTTTGTTTTTTGTTTTTTGTTTTTCAAGACAGGGTTTCTCTGTGTAGCCCTGGCTGTCCTGGAACTCACTCTGTAGACCAGGCTGGCCTCAAACTCAGAAATCCACCTGCCTCTGCCTCCCAAGTGCTGGGATTAAAGGCGTGCGCCACCACCGCCTGGCTGCAGCAAACATTCTTAACCCCAGAGCCATCCCTCACCTTTCTCCAGCCCCTTACATGGGCATCTAATTCATACTTAATTTAGTAATTTCTTCCCTAGGGTCAGGCATACAGTGGGGCGCACAACGGACACAGGTTTCTACTTCTGAGGAGCCTGCAGCACACAGTATGTTTTTAGCCATCTGGCAGCATGAGGGAAGGTAAGTGGAAGCTCACTAAAAGTGTGCTAGTTATGGTAGATTATGGTAGTTCTGGTGGCTTCTCTCAGTTTTCACAGTTCCATTCACCTGGGAGGTAGGAATTCCATGGATGGTCTTGTGCTTCTTCCTCCTTGTTTTGGTGACATGACCACCTGATTCCATCTCAGCTTGCTCCTCACTGCTAACTTGTATCTCAGTCTCATCACAGGAGAATGCAGAAGACTGATTTTCATCCTGGGAAAAGAGGAGACAGTATGTGTCAGATCCTGCATGCATGCATGCACACTGATGACTGCCTCCTAAACCAGAGGAACTTGTCACAGATAATGAACTAGTACTTGCATTTTCATAAACCTAAGTAAAAAGTTACAATATGAATACAGGGTGGTCAGAAGGAGAACATCCAAACAGATCCGCTTATGTGTTAAGTTATGGCTTACATATTAGAGTAGTGGAGAATATTCTTTTCATTATTGAATACCTAATGATATTAGCTATGATTCTTATATTTGTGGTAGAAAGGAAAATAAACTTGGTTCTTCTCCTAGACCATAAAGGATCTGGGTGGATTACCACTGTTTTTCAGTACAAAGGATCAAATGAAGGTGCGCCCCACGCTTGTAAGTGCCTAGGGGTGAACATCATCCAGCCCCTTTTTCTACTTTGTATGTTGAGACAGAGTCTCAAGTTACCCAGGCAGACTTTAACTTTTAATCCCCCTGTCTCAGCCTCCTGAGTTACAGGTATAGTCCCATCACATAAGGTTGGGCTGTTTTTGTTTTTTAAATAAACTTAAATATTTGAGTATGACTTAAAATATTAAATGCAAGCTGTGGAAAGTGTGTGTTTCAAGGTAAAATGCTCACTGACCATGTCCAAGGCCCAGAGTTTGACCTTGGAGATGGGGCAAGCGTTATGCCCAAAGGCAACTGTGAAAACCATTGGTTCTCTTACCTTTGCTGCTGTAACTCACTGCTAAAGTGGAGTTCTGTAGGGTCCTGTTTGTCTCTAGGAAATCCTGGCATGCCCATTCAGAGTCTCAGGGCTTGTGTGTTAAACGGGGCTCATCTTAGCTCTTCTCTAGCCACTTTAGTCAGTGTACCACCTTTAGAGCCTTAAATTCACCTTCAGACGTTGTTCTGTTACAGGCTTGTAAACTGTAGGTATGGGCATCTTTATTTCCTCTTCTACTCCCTACCCTGCTTAGCCTTTCCCCCTAGTGCTGAGAAATAGAACCTGAATGCTAAGCCAGTGCTCCACCCTTAGCTAAGGCCACAGTGCCCTACTTCTCAATTTGTGTCTTCTGTTGTTTTTGGAGGCAGTGTCTTGATATGCAGCCTAACTGTATTAAACTCAAATATACTTTAGTTTCCCTAGTGCTGGGATGAGTTGCTGGTACTATCTACACCCCGCTCTTTCTGTTTTCTATATCAGAGTTGGCTTGCTGTTCTGTATAGTCTTAATTGAATCATCTGCTTTGTCCACCTATCTTGATTCTGTGGAGGGTTTACTCAATAAATGATTGTAAAGTATGTTTTTCTTTGTTTGTAAGGTTTTCTATACGAGCTCTATTCTTCAGAGATGTTTCTCCTACTTATCTTAGTGTGGTGTTCAGGCTGCAGCTTTCCACAAATGTCTGCTGTCTGGGTTATTTGTTCATTAGGAGCTTGAAGGGGAGGGGGGCTTTTCTTTTCTTTTTATTATTTATTTATTTATTTGGTTTTTAAAGACAGGGTTTCAGTGAGTAGTTGTAGTTGTCCTGGAACTCACTGTAGACCAGGCTATATCAATCCACCTGCCTCTGTCTCGAGTGCTGAGATTAAAGGTGTGTGTCACCACTGCCTACTTTTTTTTTTTTTAAAGTGGATTTTTTTTTCCCCTGCACATATGTATGTTTATGTGAGGGTATGGGATCCTCTGGAACTGGAGTGACAGGCAGTTATAGCTGCCATGTCAGTCCTGGGAATTGAACCAGGTCCTCCTAGAAGAGCAGCAAGTACTAACCACTGAGCCATTGATTCAACTCCAAGGATGGAGTTTTTCATATGGCTGGATATACTAGATCCTTAGATGGAAGGAGTGTATTATGCCCTAGGTTCCTTGAATGCCCAATGGCAGCCGTGGTCTCAAATTTGAGGCCAGTATAGGCTACACAGGAAGACTGTGTCAATAAATAAATCAGGAAATCAATAAATCGGCCTGGAGGGACAGGTGACTGGGGTCAATTTCTAGCATCTACATGGCAGCTCACAACTGTGACTCTAGTTACAGAGGATCTGATGCCCTCTTTTGACTTCTAGGCATACACATGGTGCAGATGGATATGCAGGCAAAACACTCATACTAATAATATAAAGATAAGTCAACTTTAGACAGAGGTGAAATATTGCAGAAGTAGAATAGTCTCAAATGATGCAAGGTTCATGAAAACCTTAAAGAACTGAAGAGCTGACGGAGAATACAAAGGGAACTAAAGGACAAAGAGACAAGGGGAGTGGGGGAGCATCCTGATAGGCCTGTAGACCAATGAACTAGCCCAAAATAAGTTCAGGATAGAGGGTCTTGAGGCAACAGGGGATACTGATTAGAAAGCAAATGGCCCAGGTGTGGTGACTAGACCCTTAAATCCCAGCACTAGAAGGCAGAGGCAGGAAGATCTGTTTCAGACCACTAGGCTACACAGAGTTCCAAGCCGGTGTATGTAGAGTCACACACACACCAGTGGGGGAGATCAGCAGACGGATAAGAAGAATAGCAAAAATTTCAAAACTGGGCATACCTCTACTACACAGCAAGTTTGAGTACATTTTGGGCTACAAGAGACCTTGTCTTAAAATGAAAGTGATAATTTCAAAGATGGAGTTAGAGACATGGCTCAGAGTTAAGAGCACTTGTTACTCTTGTAGAGGACTGAGGTTTAGTTCCCAGTACCCATGGTAGGCATCTCACAACTTCCTGTAACTCTAGTTTGTGGTTTCCAAAGGCATTTACAAGCACATTCTCTCTTTCCTGTCTGTCACTCTTACACACACACACACACACACACACACAGAGTTTATAAAGAAACACAACGGGGCTGGAGAGAAGGCTCAGTGTTTAGGGCACTTGCTCTAATTCCATGGAATAAAATAAACCTAAAAACAACCACAAAAGGAAAATGAACTCAGATCTGCTACTTAACCTGGATATTTGTGATTTTTAAGTCTAGTTTCTATCCAACTCCTCTCCTGCTGCCTCTTCTGTCTCACAACCTACATTTACCTTTTGCTTTCCTTGTTTTTAGCTTTTTACTTCCTTTTTAAGACAGGGTCTTGCATTAGTTTAGGCTGCTATTGAACTCAAGAACTTGCTGCTCAGTCACTGGAATGCTGTCATGTAAGTGTCATGTATCATGACACTTAGGTACTTCTGCATTTGTGTAAAGACATCCATCTTATTCATTAGGCGACATGGCATTTTCATCATTTATAGTAAACGATGAGACAATTCACTCCCTGGTCATATTACTAATGATAATAACATCATATAACAATAATATCATATCTTTTTGTCTTTTTCAGATAGGGTCAGGGTCTGGTTCCCCCTCCCAGTGTTGGGTTTTTAAGCATGAGGCTCTATACCATCTCCTATACCTTAAGTTATCAGTAATAGGTATTAATTGTTTACTAATCTGGCCGGTTAGCTCAGTTGGTTAGATCGTGGTGCTAATAATGCCAAGGTCGAGGGTTCGATCCCCGTACGGCCAGTAGTGGAATTCTCTTGCCGGGCAGTGGTATTGCATGCCTTTAATCCCAGCACTTGGGAGGTAGAGGCAGGAGGATTTCTGAGTTCTGAGTTCGAGGCCAGCCTGGTCTACAGAGTAAGTTCCAGGACAGCCAGGACCACACAGAGAAACCCTATCTTGAAAAACAAAACAAAACAAACAAAAAAAAAATTGCTTACTAACCAAACACTACCGTTTGACGAATTAAGAAGTGATAACGAACATTACTCACCTGAATTTTATTTTCTTTCCTTGTTTCTGGATTCAGGTGTGCTTTCAAGGCTCTTAACAACTTGTCTGCCTGTAGAAAGAACAGCTAGCTCATCATTACAGTCAAAGTAAGAAAGCTATGCCAAACACCTCCTTTCTTCTGATTATTGAATGCACTCTGGTCAGGCTGGCAGACTAGAATAGTAGCTTGGGTAGAAATGGATTTCATACCCCAGTGGCAAAGTCAGTAAAGAAAAAGACACATAGTGCAATACAGTGAGGTAGGTATATGAGAGAGCTCTGACTGTGGTGGGCTCCATAGGACAGATGTATGTCAGCAGGTGATGGGATGCCCCAGCTTTAAGACAGATGTCCTGGCTGGGGCTACTGAGATCTTGAAAATGGGGAAGAGGTTCAATCATACAGAATAAGATGGAGAAAAAGCAAGGGAAAGAAAATAGGACAAATGATGAAGAACTAAGTTCAGCATAGCTAAACCACAACTAATGGAGAGGAGACTGAGGAAAAAAAGTTGGGAAAATAATCAAAAGCACAGCTTCCCTAGCTGGACCTGCCTCATAAGGCTTCTTGAGTATAAACTTTATCCTTGCAGCAGAGAACAGTCTGTGGAGAGTTGGCTTCAGGGTCAACTGGATGCTTAGGAAAGCAGAACTGTGGCCTGAAATGTAAAGACTAGTGCAAACCTTCTCAAGAAGTCAATCAGCAGGAATATCTAGTTGACTAGGGAAATGTTTTGGGCCCAGTTTCTCTTGTGGGCAAGTGGTAGCATGCAGTGAGGTCTTATACGTCCCTGGGAAAGAGAACTCCTGGCCTCAATTTCTATTCTAGGAAAGCTTCTCTTGTTCTTTCCAGGAAGAGAAATACTATTCTGACTGGCTTTCCTTTTTATAAAGAGCAAATGTAATCAGACTTAGCAATCCCCTTAGATTTCCAGGCCAGAATGACATCCTATTGTAAAACAATCAAAAATCAGGTTAGGTTCTTTTTTTCCCCCCCTATTACACACAGGTACACAGTTGAAGGCCAAGACTCTTTAAAAAAATAATAATTTTATTTATTTGTTTTTAATTTTAGGGGCTTGGAGATATAGCTTAGGAGTTAAGAACACTAGCTGCTCTTCCAGAAGACCTGAGTTCATTTCCTAGCAACCACATGGCAGCTCACAATCTGATGCTTTCTTTTGGTCTACAGGCATACACATAGACAAAGCACCTTTATATACATTGAAAAATAAATACAAAAAATTTTTTTAGCTGGGATAATGATGCATGACTTTAATCCCAGCACTCAGGATAACAGTAAGCTAATCTCTGTGAATTTGAGGCTCGCCAGATCTACAGATTGAGTTTCAGATAGCTAGAGCTACATAGTGAGACCCTGTCACAAAACGAAATAATAAAATTAACTTTAAACTGATACAGTAACTTCTTTTTAAAGATTTAGTTATTTTATGTGAGTACACTGTCACTCTCTTCAGACACACCAGAAGAGGGCATCCATCCCATTACAGATGGTTGTGACCCACCATGTGGTTACCGGGAATTGAACTCAGGACCTCTGGAAGAACAGACAGTGCTCTTAACCAGTGAGCCATCTCTCCAACCTAATATAATAACTTTAAACTTTTTTGGGAGGGGGGCTTTTCAAGATAGGTTTTTGTGTAACCCTGGTGGTTTTGGAACTAGTTCTGCCTTTGCCTACCTCTGCCTCCAGAGTACTGGGATTAAAGAGATTAATATACATATTAATTCTGGGATTAAGTCACCAGTAGCTTAACATTTTTTTTTGAGACAGTTTTTCTGTATAACAGCACTGGATATCCTGAACTCATTCTGTAGACCCAGTTGGCCTCAAACCCACAGCTCAAACTCACAGAAAGCTGCTTACCTTTGCCTCCTGAATGCTGGGATTAAAAGCATGTGCCACCACTACCTGATTTTAAAAATGTTTTAATTAAAATATATTTACATAATGTCCTTCCCAGCCCATCTTTTTCCTCCAACTTCTCTCCATGTATCCATGTACCTGGCTTTGCTCTTTTTCAAATTCATGGCCTTAAAAAAAAAATGTTAAATACATGCAACTAAGTCTATAACTACAACCTGCTTGCCCTGCACAAGCCGGAAAAGCCACCTGCCCTACTTCCCACAGGCTCGTCTGAAGAGAAGACTTCGGGCTAACATGGCACACTCTTAGTCTCTGGCAACCACCCCAGTGCCCACACAGGGGCTCAGTTTTTGACCATTCATGGACACAATCCCAGCTCCTAGCTGATTCCTCCACTGTGAGATCAGTAAACACACCTGAGATCTGCCTCCTAATGCACCTGCCTTTTGTCTACTTTTAATCTGGTCTAATCTGGCCTATATCTGCATAACCAAGGGAGAGTAAAAGCCTATTATTGCTCAGTCCACATTTCTTGTATGTATATGATTCCACACACTTAAAATAGGCTCAGTCTCTGAGCTTAGCTCTTTCCTTCTCACACAATTTATTGAATGGCAAAGCATGAAATTTGCTCTGTACTTTTGAGTACAGGAGTTTTGTTGGGGTTAGGGCCCAAGCCACATGCTACAACTGTACTAGACGTCTCTGCATGAAGACAACTACTAATAAATAGTAGTAAACACTACAATGAACCTAAAGTTTCCTCTCAAATATGTAATCCAGGTCTTTTTTATTTTATTAAGACAGTGTTTCACTATGTAACGTTGACTGGCCTATAACTTACTATGTGGACCAGGCTGGCTTCAGACTCAGAGATCTACCTAATCTAGGGCTTAGTTAAGGGTTGACAACCTGAACCATATGCCCAGTCTTGTTTGTTTGACATGTTTGCCTTCAATTCATGATCCTCCTATCTCTGCCTCCTCAGTGCTGGGATGCAAATTCTTATTTATTTATATGTGAGTCTGTGTCTGTGTGTGTGTGTGTGTGTGTGTGTGTGTGTGTGTGTACACCTGAACTTGCATGTGCCACGGTGCAGGTGTGGAGTTCAGAGGACAATTTTGTACAGTTAATTCTCTTCTTCCACTATGTGGGGTCAAAATACCAGGCTTGTGTATCAAACACCTTTATCCAATGAGCCATCTCACTGCCTGACTAGGATATGGTTTCGTAACATACTCTCTCACTGAGGATGCAACAAAGAAAAGTGAAGTTTCTGAGGTAGAAACAAATGAAGACATTTAGCAGGTCAAATAAAACGGGATGAAGCTCAAGTTGAATTACAAGTTTAATTCATTAGCATTCATTCATCGACTGAATAACTGTTCTTACATTGTGCAGGGCACTGTTCCAGGAGCTAGAGAGACTGGTGAACAAAGCAGACAAGCCTTCTGTTGGAAGCCCTCAGTGGACTAATGGGAAAGAGTTTATAATCCAAGTCAGCTAGAAATAAAGAACACATCAGGGGCTATGAAGCAAAACCCAAACTAAGTAACTGAGGTAGGATAAGGTGCTCAGTTAAGGTGGTCATCAGCTGAGTTGCAAATGAGATCAGAGGCAACAGGTATAGCCTGATAAATAAAAGGTGTAGTTAGGCCAGAGGTGGAGGTATAAGCCTATATATAGTCCCAGCATAAGTTTCAGGCTACTCTAAACTATATACTGTTTTCCAGGATAGCCGGGGCAGTATAATGAGACTTCGTTTCATAAAAAGGAGGAGGAGAAGGAGGAGGAGGAAGAGGAGGAGGAGGAGAAGAACGAGAAGGAGAAGAAGAAGAAGAAGAGGAGGAGGAGGAGGAGGAGGAGGAGGAGGAGGAGGAAGAGGAAGAAGAGGAAAGAAAGAAAGAAAGAAAGAAAGAAAGAAAGAAAGAAAGAAAGAAAGAAAGAGGAATCATCCATCAAGATAGCAATAACCTGAAGGACTAAGCTTCATTCACTAAACTCAGAAACATTTCCAAATATTAATTACTACCATTCAGCCAGATAAAAGGTGTATCTATGGCCTCATTATTCTGTTTAAAGCACTTTAAAAACATTTGTGACAACTGATTAGACATTTAATGCAAATATCTGGCATATACATGTGGGAAATCTCAGCTCCAAATACAGCAAGCCCAACCTCACAATGAATCCCCACATTTTCTCTTAGCACCTTGCAAACTCAGGATTCAAAGGCCTTATCAGTTTTGAAAAAGACCACCATCAAAATAGTGGTTAATGTATAGACAATCATACTAGATCTCGGTGGATAGGCACCCCATTAAAGGCTCATGAGAGTGAAGGTACTGTCACAGTTTACTAAACAGTTAGTAGTAGTTTGGGAGTTTTTCAGAAGTAGTAGTTTGTAGTAGTTTTTCTTCAACTACCTAATAACTGGCATAGAAATTACATTGATTACGTCCTATGGGCCTTCGTTTCTCATCTGGTACCAGGAAGTATTATTAGCATTCTCATTAAGAGGCCTTTATGAGTTCTTGGAAAAAGCCTCCAAATAAAGTAACAGCCAAGGCTTTTCTTTCGTTTAACAAATTCAAGTCACTGCGAACAAAACCTACCTACTCGCCCCAAAACTAGTGTCTCTCAGGGGTTCCCTCTCAGTCACTTCGCGCCCTGCCCCCCGAACTCCAGGTCTCTTCTACCCCGCCCACCCAACTGCCCGCACCACCAGCCAGCACCGTACCCTCAGATTAGCCCGGAGGCCCAGCCTTTTGGCTAAATTTTGCAGGTCGCTGTACTTGAAGGAGTCCAGCTCCTCTGTAGAGGGGATGGTCATCGCGTTCTGCAATCACGGTGATACCCAGAAAAACAACCACACAAAACAAAAACAGCACGGTTCAAAACTGGCGCCACCGGAGACGTTGACAAGCTGACTTTTATACTGAGTTTAAACCACGAATGCTGTACGTCCATTGGTTAAACTGCCTCGAGGGTGGGGTTTCCAATGCGGGCCAGTAGCGTGACTGGCTGAAGACAGCTATTCGGCAAACCTAACTAATACGCAGGCGCTGAGAGTAAAACATTGGTCCAATGAAGACGCAGGAAACGAGTTGGGCGGGACCTGGGGCGTGCGTGAAGGAGGCGCGAGCTTCAAAAAATGGCGACTCGCTCTCGCCGGCGTCTCCCCGTCTTCGAGAGCCAGTCCTGTAGTGATTCTTGTGATACACCTTTTTCTTCTTCCATAGACTGGGACACTGAGGTGGTGAAAGGGTTCTCCCTTCTCGAGTCATCCGGGTCTAAGGTGAAGGCGTCACCTGTCTACTTGCGGCTGCCTGCGTGGTTGGAGCCGGAGAGATGTGCCGTGTTTCACTGCGCGCGTTGCTTCGCGGTGCTCGGTGATACCGTGCACCTCGCCTGGGACCTGTCGAAGTCCCTCGGCGCCCTGGCCTTCTCCAGTGAGTGAGGCGAGGGTTGGCGTCTGAGGAAGGCAGACCAGAGCCAGATGAGGATGTGGGACAGTACCTCAGCAGGAGGGAGAGGGAGGCGTGGTTTTGTTTTCCCGAGTTGTACTTCAAACTCGGGACCTCCTCTGAGCTGAGCCAGCGCCCTTGGCTGAGCCCCACCCGTTTTGTTAACTTTTATGGCTAGATGAATCTGATGGGAGGTATTTCTTTTCAAAACCGGTTTATCTTCTAGGAGTCACAAACAACGTCGTTTTGTTAGAGCCTTTTTTGGTTGGCATAGAAGGTTCTCTCAAATCCAGGTACGTGTGGAGAATTCCTGGGGTGCATCTCTCTCTCTCTCTCTCTCTCTGTGTACACATATATATACACATATATACATACACACACATACACACATATATATGTATATATACATATATACGTATATATATACATATATATATATATTTATTTATTTATTTATTTATTTATTTCCTGGTTTAATGACAGTGAAGAGTCCGTAACTGTTTTAAACAAGAAAGAAACTTTGTGTTGTGACATGTTTACTCTTTCCATAAATTCTTTACCCGTTTGAATCATATTAACATGGCATTAATGAAAGTTAAAGCTGTTCTAAGGTCTGTGAGATAACTAGGACTATTTAATTTAACTTGGAGTGTATAATATAAGTATATAAACATAATATAAATCATGACAAGACTAATTCTATAGTAATCTACAGTAAACTCTGCATCTTTGTTTGCTAATATTTTTTCCTACAGCAATAAAATACTCTGTGAACTTGGGCTTAAGAGTGAGGCCAAACTAAGTTGTAGCCATACCTCCATTCAACTTTGCCTATCTAAAGACACATTCCTATTCTCTCAAAGGGGCCAAGGAAGGTGTGGCCTATTTCCATTGAAGTTGTTTGGAGCAGAGGCAGAGGTACTCATAACTGACGTAAAGGGGCACATGTGCCCAGAACTGTGACCACTGCCAGCTGTAATGGACCATTAGGCTGTGGACATTGTTGAATTGAGAATACTCTGAATTCATACAATATTTCAGAAGCATTTAGGGATAAGGGTTGAGATAGGCTCTCTTACTCAGTACTCTTACTAGCCAGGAACTCATTATGTCACCCATGCTGGCCTAAAACTTGCGGTGATCCTCCCTACATTTCAGACTTTTGTGTGTGAATATGTCTATGTACGGGGTGGAGCATGCATATGTAGGTCAAGAGGTAACTGGAAGCAGTCTTTCCATGCTGGATCGAAGGATTAAACTCAGTCAGGGTTGGTAGCAAATACCTTTACCCACTGAGTCATTTCACTGGCCCTGAAGTAACATTTTTGATATAGTTACATCACAAATTATTTTACTTTTGAGATTGGTAATACAGGTTTTGCCTTGACTTTAGACTTCTGTCTGCAAGTGTTGGGATCACAAGCTTGGGAACCTATACCCAGCCTCTTTTAAAAAAGCCTGATAAAAAATTTTAATTATAAGTCTGGTGGTGGTAGTACACACTTTTAATCCATGCACTAGGGAAGCAGAGGCAGGAGGATCTCTGTGAGTTCAGGGACTGCCTAGTCTACAGAGCTAGTTCCAGGACAGCTAAGGCTACATAAAGAAACTCTGTCTAAAAAAACCAAACAAATAAACAAGCAAAAATTTAATTATACATTTGGAGATGTGCTATAGCTCAGAAGTACAATGTTTTGCCTATCCTGTATGAGGTTCTCTAGCACATTATAACCTGAGAATAGTTTTATTACATTTATTTAGTGTATGTATTGTGTAGTCACATACCAGGGTACACATACAAAGGTGAGAGGACACCTTTGAGGAGTCCAGTCCCAGGATCACGGTCAGGTTGTCAAGCTTGGTTGCAGGAACCTTTCCCTGCTAAGCTGTTAATCCAGTCCTGGCTTCCTCACTGAGTTACTCTGCTTGTGTGTATTCTTATTGAGGTAATGGTCATTTTAACTAGTAAACTTGAGGTCTTGAGATACCTTTTTTACTATCTTTGAACTCAGTAATTGATTATTAGTTTATGTTGTATGTGGCACAACACTTATTATAAATTATCTCAAAAAGTGTTTTTGGGTTACAATCTATTGACAGTTAAAGCTTTGGCCAGGCACGGTGGTGCCTCTAAGCCCAGCACTCAAGAAAATGAGTGAAGTGGAGGAAAATCTTTATTCCACTCCACTGCCTGATATTATGTCCTGTTGTCTTTCAGACTGACAGACTATTATAATGAATACAAATTAAAATCTAATTGACCTTGTTCTATATAAGGAAATGGAGAAACCATTGTATTTGTTTATATATTAGAACTAACTGCCCTTCAGTGTTCATGACCCAGTGGCCCAGCAAGCTAAATAATGCTAACTAAATCTAAGAGAGCAAAACCCAAAACATCTTAAGTAAATTACAGTAGTAAATTTCTTTATGAGGTAGGGAGCCGTGAACTACATAAGTAGTCAGAGATAGTACCAAAATTAGTTTTGAGGGTTTTTTTGTCTTGTTTTGTTTTGTTTTGTTTTGAAGGTTTTCGGTTTGTTTTTTGTCATGAATTATGTTCTTTGTTTTTGTTTCTTTGAAACAAGAGTCTTATATGGCCCAGGCTATTCTTGGGAGCCAGTGAACTTGATGAAGTCCAAACAGGTCCTTGAACTTGAGTTCCTCCTGCCTATGCTTCTGAGTATTAGAGTGTAACAGATACTATACCTGATGAGGGTAGTTATTTTTCTTTTCTAGATTTTCATTATTTTATATTCTGCTTCTTTCCTTTCCCACCAGCACATACAACCTTTTATTCTGTAATTCCTGTGAGACTCCTGTTGGTTTCCATTTATATTCTACCCATGCTGCTCTGGCTGCCTTGAGAGGCCATTTCTGCCTTTCTTGTGATAAAATACTGTGGTGAGTAGAGACATTACTTATTAAATAAGGCTTTTAAAAGATTCTAGGGAAGTCCAGGTGTTTATAACCAAAGAAGATGCAAAGGCCAAACATTATTTATTATATATATATATATATATATATAACTGCAATAAGGACAAAACATAATCCTAAAATAAATATTGTGATTACATTAGATGGTTTATTATACTGTGTCTTAATATGGACTAATTTAAGAGTTTTTTCCTTAAGGAAAATTTTGGAAGGTATGCTTTTGCAAAATAATGTCATCATAGACATTAGACATCATAGATAACTTGGAGACATTTTATATATGGGATTAAAGACGTGCGCCACCACCGTCCGGCTCTCAATTTTTTTTTATTGTTTTTTGTTTGTTTGTTTTTTCAAGACAGGGTTTCTCTGCGTAATAGTCCTGGCTTCTTGAACTTGATTTTTAGACCAGGCAGGCCTCGAATCACAGAGCACTGCCTGTTTCTGGAGTGCTAGGATTAATGGTTTGTGCCACTGCTCCTGCTCTTCTCTCTGTCCCCCTGGCCCCCTCTCTGTCTCTGTGGGTTTTTCCTATGTTCACTTTCTGTCAACTGGTTGCTGGTTGTGCCTCTTGACCTACAGTTACTTTATTCAATCTTGCTCATAATAAACAGCTGTCAAATTAAAGGTGTGTGCTAGGGCTAAGCCACACCACAACTAGAAACAGGTTTTTCCAGTATACAATTTTTGTGTTCACAGTGTGATCTAATATCCTAAAACAATCTTTCTAACTAATTAAACATTTAACTTAGGTATTTCATTACAAGAAACTGAAAGAACAGAGAAATGGCTCAGAAATTAAGATTACTTAGCCAGACATGGTGAAATTCAACGCCAGCCCAGTCTACAAAGGGAAATGCTGTTTTGAAAAACAAACAATAGCTGGGCGGTGGTGGTGCACGCCTTTAATCCCAGCACTTGGGAGGCAGAGGCAGGCAGATTTCCGAGTTCGAGGCCAGCCTGGTCTACAGAGTGAGTTCCAGGACAGCCAGGACTACACAGAGAAACCCTGTCTCAAAAAACCACAAAAAAAAAAAAAAAAAAAAAAAAAAGAAAAGAAAAAAAGAAAAAAAAAAAGAAAAATAAACATATTTTAATGTACTTAGATGTTTGTAGTGATTTATGGGTGCCAAAACAACATTTATAAGGAAAGTCACCTTTAACTATGAGACCATTCAGTGAATAATTAGCTTTTCCAATTATTCATGCAATTTCCAACAGGACACCATTATACTTCAATAATATATTGTAAATTTCTTTCTTTTTTTCATGTTTTGTTTGTTTGTTTTTGTTTGTTGTTGCTTTTTTGCCTGTTTGCTTTGAGTGGGGTCTGGGTCTGGCTCTTTTGCCTGGCTGGTATAAAATTACTATGTGTATACTTGTGCCTCATTCATTCTATAAATTCTGTTTCTCTAGTGAATCCTGGTGAATTAAAGACATAAACGATAATGCCTGGCTTCTTTTTCCCCCTAAGTTATTGTTATTTAGAATTATATTTAAAAAGAAAACAAAAATGTAAGCATTAAAAAGCATCCTCTTATTTTTTCCTTTTTTTTTCTTTGTTTTGTTTTGAGACAGGATCTCTATATCCATGCCAGACCTGGAACTCACTTCCTAGTCCTGGCTAGCCTTTAATACAGAGGTCTGCCAGCCATTGCCTTCAAAGTGATGGGATCAAGGCATGCACCATTATGCCTGACCTATTGAAAATTTTTTACCACTGGTGCTCATTCATCTGATTCTGGATTTGTCTTTAGTTTTTCCTGAGACAGTTTTGTCATTGAGAATGAGAAAGGTTCAGGCAGAGTTTGTGGTTTTAATTGAGATTATTTTTTTCTCCAGTAAAATACACTATGCTGCTTCAAGCTGTAAGGTGTTGCTCAACAGGTGTTTTAGAGGACAAATTTGGTGATGGTACTAATATTTTCTCTATATATTTTCTCTCTAGCTATCTGTTAAAAACAAAGGCCATAGTAAGTACATCCGAGATGGATATCCACAATGTACATTTACCAGAAAAGATTGCAGAGGTAAACTTGGTTGTGTAGTTACTTATATATACAACATTTTCATTTTGGGTTTTCCTTTTGGAGACAGGATTTGTAATTGTGACTCTCCTCATATTAACTATGTAGACCAGGCTGTCCTAGAACTAGGCTATATCCTTTCCCTTAATATAGGCAATTTTTAAATGTGCTTTGTTTTGTTTTTAGATTTATTTTTAAGTCTGGTAACAATATAAGCAGCAAATCAAGGGTTGCGTATAAGATGTGCTCAATCTGCCTCTCCCCAGCTGAAAGAGAAGATCGTGCTAATGCATACTCGGTTAGACTCGCTGATGAGGATTCTGAAGGAGAAGACTCCTCCTGATCAGTCTAACCAGGAAAACTGAACAAGGTAGAGTGCAGAACTTCTTCAACAACTGGTGCACTGGTCCTCTCTTCTGTCTTTGTTTCTGAATCACTCTGCTTGACATCATACTAACTTGAGCAATATGTTCTAATCTTCTGGCTCCTTCTCATTTTTTGGCTTCTTCTGTCTTTACTTGTGTTTAGCTTGTTCTTTTTTCAACCTGTCTCTGTAAAACTCTGCTGGTAAAACTACATCTTTTCGTTTCTTTCTGCACTGTCCCTTAAGTAGCTTCCTTTTCCTCTCCTCATTAGAGTTGGGCATATTCTATTCTGTCAAGTCTTTCTCTGATTTGTCATGTCTGCCACTCAATCAAACATGGATGCTTCTTTCTATAAACTAATTTTACCTTCATTGTTTGGATTAAAGGTGTGTATTAAGGTAAGGGTGTGTCTGTATGCTGTATTCCAGCCAGAGGGTATAAAGGGGGGTGCGCGCGCACACTACCACAACACAATTAGAAACATTTTTTTTTTTTTCCAGGAACAATCTTGGGTTTCACAGCATGAGCAAAGATCCTGCAACATATGACTCTATATTTCTTTAAATTTATTTCAGTACATTTATTCCATAATTCCTGTCTCTGAAAATGTATTTCACTACTAATAACCAATTAGCATGCAATGTCCCTTGTGTCCACTGATAAAAAAATGAACAGTTGGCCAGGATAAAGAGATGGAATTAAAAGTGATGGTACTTTTACATGCCAGTTATATGAATATTGATAAATACTTGCTTGTTTTGAGACAGGGTCTCTCTCTCTCTCTCTCTAGCTTTGGCTGTCCTGGAACTTTCTGTGTAAACCAGGGTAGCCTTAAACTTACAGAGATCCACATGCCTCTGCTTCCTCTGCTAGAATTAAAAAAGAATGTCACAGAGGATTCATTTTTGCTTATGTAAAATAGATATGTATATTTGATGGTGGTGGTCCCTGCCTTTAATCCCAACACTCTGGAGGCAGAAGTGGGAGGATCTCTCAATTCAAGACCAGCCTAATCTACAGAGTGAGTTTTAGGACAGCCTGGTCTACACAGAAACCCTGTCTGGAACAACAACAAAAAATATATATGTAATAAATAACAGTTAATAAATTGAATGTATTGCACAATAAAGAATTTGTGTCTTTTTGCTGGTTTTTTTTTTTAAGATTTATTTATTTACTCTATTTATATTAGTATACTGCAGCTGTCTCAGAAACACCAGAAGAGGGCATCGGATCACATATTTAAGTCCTCTTAATTGCACCATGAGATTTTGTCAAGTGATTAACCTTGTTACATTTACATTTGTCTGCATACACTTAAAGATGTTCCCATGGTGTCACAGAGCGGATAAGGGGTGATGAAGGTACTTTCATTCCCTGATAATATGTACAATTGATGGTCGACGGGGCAGAAAGACATTTTCTTCTGGTAAGGTGCCCACACTCCTGTAAATAGCCCTAATGAAGCTCACTGGATCATACACACACAAAAGACATGAAACCAGAAGAGGGGCTGGAGAGATGGCTCAGTGGTTAAGAGCACTGACTACTCTTCCAGAGGTCCTGAGTTCAATTCCCAGCACCCACATGGTGGCTCAGAATCATCTGTAATGGGATCCAATGACCTGGTGTGTCTGAAGACAGTGACAGTGTACTCATGCATAAAATAGAAAAATAAAATCTTTTAAGAAAAGAAAAAAAGAAAGCAGAAAAGAGCTATGGGAAAAGTGACTTTTTGGAATGGGAGGGGAACAGGGGAAGGGGTGTGAATACGATCTAAGTATAGTATATACATATATACATACATATACATACATATATACATATATACATACATATACATATATATATATATAATGAAAAGGACATAAAATCCATTGTGTGTGTGTGTGTGTGTGTATGTATATATATATATATATATATATATATATATATATATGCTAATAAAAACTTTAAAAGATATGTTTCTTTCAGAATATGCTTTGTTTATAAGGGAATGCTGGGATGCATTTCATAATTCCATTTGACCCTGTAAATAATTTTAAGACCTCCCCCTTCCCACACACACCATAAATATGCTGATGTCCAACAAGGTTTGACAGAGATCCATACTGCACAGAACTGAATATTCGATCATAGGAAGCCAAAAATATAATAGGTGTATGCCATATCAAGGTTTGAGAAAGGTAAATGTCACAGGTATGGATGCCAGTATCTAAACTGGTACCTCTGTGTGTGATTTACTAGTAACTGTTACTCATCTAAGTGCTGTAAGTCCTCAAGTCCTTTAGCAGTCAGATAATGAAAGCCAGTAGCTTATTTCTCTTTATTTGACAACAGCCTATCTTGAAATTTTTAACATCTTTCTTTGCCTAGGAGTAGAGGGACACCTCTTCTTTCTGATATAGGAATCTACTTTTTAGATGGAGTCTTGTATCCCAGGCTAGCTTCAAACCAGTTACATAGTCAAGACTCTGAATTGGCCCCTCAGTCTCCACTTCCCAAACGCTAGGAGTACAGATATACACCACTCTATATCTATTTTGGAATCTATTTACATATACTCTGTCTTTCTATGGAGTGCTTTCTTTCCTACAATGAGGGTCTTGAAGATCAAACCCAGGTCAGGCTTAGCAACAAATAAATGTCTGTATCTGTTATTTTATGGCCCAATTTATTTTAAAGATACTGTTAAACCTTGTTAGGTATCCAAACCATAATATCTTAAAAATGACTTCGGCGCCAGGCAGTGGTGGCGCACGACTTTAATCCCAGCACTTGGGAGGCAGAGGCAGGCGGATTTCTGAGTTCCAGGCCAGCCTGGTCTACAGAGTGAGTTCCAGGACATCTAGGGCTATACAGAGAAACCCTGTCTCAAAAAAATCAACAACAAAAAAATGACTTTGGCTCTTGGCTTTAGTGTATTCTTCCTGTACAAACTCCTGTACTAGAAACATGGAATAAATGTGTAGGCTGAAGTATAAAAAGACAAGAGAACAGTCTAAGCAAATTTCAGTACCTGTGGGGTACTGAAGCGTAAGTAAGGAGCTGGAGGACAGTGGTATAACTGGTTGGTGTGCTGCCGTCACTGGTTTGCCCCAAAGGATCTAGAACTTCACCATGACACTGAAGACCAATCCTGAGAAAGTCTGGCTTCAAACCAAACAGTCTCTGGTAGCCCTTTGCCCAACACCTATGAGATCATGACCCAGCTCTTAAAGCCAAGTGTTGTAGGGAGTGGAACTCAAGATGGCGCTTGGCTGAATGCCAGATGCCCCTAGAATGTTGGCTTACCATTTTAGGAAGCCTGGGTGGCAAGTAGGCTAGGCTTTACTGCGCATGCATGCATTCTGCTTGCTCATCCATTATGTAAGATCGGGCCATGTGACATATTTGCTCAGCACCAATCAAGAATAATTTCGTGGCAGGTTCTGATTGGAGAGGACACAGATTTAAGGGCTGGGAGCTAGAGCTCGTGGGCCTTTCACGATACTTTTTTTCTATTCGGTTTTTCAAGACAGGGTTTCTCTGAGTAGCCCTGGCTGTCCTGGAACTCACTCTGTAGACCAGGCTGGCTTCGAACTCTGAAATCCGCCTGCCTCTGCCTCCAAAGTGCTGGGATTAAAGGCGTGCGCCACCACCGCCCGGCTAAAACTTTTTTTTTCCCCCCATCAGACTCCGCAAAGGAGTTTCCAACCGCGCCGACCAAGCCGCTGCGCCACAGTGCGCTGGCTGTCAGGATACTTCAAAGTTCCTGAATAAACCATGTTGGGAAGAAGAACCCGTGTCTGCTGTCTTCTGGTCGGTGCAGGAGGCAACAACATAATGTTACATAATATCTCTTGCTGTCTTCAGTTAAAACTAAACAAACTTGGAAATTGCTCATGGGAAGAACTTAGTGGATTGGTTTTTACCATGATCCTTTTTAAAATCTTACCAAAAACCAAGGACTTACCTCAGATGAAGCATAAAAGGTTAAGTTAAATTGATCATGGTTAAGTTAAATTGTGATGTTCCTTCTCTTCAGATGGTTATGTTACTATTGGACAATATGGATCAGAAACCACTACCAGTATTAAGAAAACCAGAAAAAAAATAAAAACTGAGGTGGTGATATACAGCTTTACTCCTAGCACTCACAAGGTAGAGGCAGGAGGATCTCCGTGAGTTCAAGGCCAGTCAAAGTGACCTTGTCTCAACCTCACCCCCAGCCCAACATTAGAAAGAATACAAAACTAAAGCCTACTTTAACTAAAGGGAACACGGAAAGTCTTCTTTTCCCATTGTCACTTACGTTAACTGAAATTACTCATTTCAAAGTAACAACAGACAATGAAATTTCAGTGCATTCTTTGCTCATGCTTTATTGCTAAAAATATATACATACAGGTGCAGTTTCAGACTCTCAAAACAGTTCCTTTTCCAAGAAGTCAAATTTCTTCAAAATTCTCACAGATGCATAGATTAAGAAGCTGCCTTCTGTAGTGCTTCAAACGTCCAGTGAAGCTCTTTGAATCACCTCATACACTGGTGCACAATAGAAGGTACGAGGAGGGCAAGCCAACAGTGACACCCATGCTTGAAGGGCAGAAAATGCACCACTCTCAAGTAGATTACTATTCAATCTTTTTCATTGAAGGGGTGCTTAGGTTTAAGGTTAATGCCCAGACTAGTAATGTTTATAGACTGATAACACACTGACAAAATACTTGTCTGATCCTTCAGATAGGGTGTCAGTGCTGAGGACTGGCCCCAGAGTCCAAGTGTTCTCCAAGAGCTATGTCCCAAGCACAAAAGAACATTTAAATTAAGGATACAGCATACCATTCCCAAAGATGTCAAAATGCTTGGAACATCACCAGTAATCCTAACTGCATTCTGCCTTTCAAGGTACCTTATAAGCCTGAGTCTACCAAACACATTGAGTCTTGCTGTCAGGCTCTGACTTTAGGGACTGTTAGGAAGAGATTGCTAGAAGGGAGAACTGTGACCTTACATCTTTATTGGCTGGCAGAGGGTCAGTAAGTGACAAAGAACTTCTATTTGGGATACATCATATACCTCAATTCCTATGTTTTAGTGGAAAGCAAACATCACACTGACAACTTTAATTCAGCTCTGAAGGTTGGAAGTTACCATTCCAGTCGACATCCATAAAAAAGTAGCACAGCTAAAGTTAAATGTGAAACTATTTTTCCATCATATAACATGTAAATTGGACTGAACCCAGTGAAACAGTTTTATTTAAAATCTATTTAGGTCTTTCAGACATCATAAATACTTCTCATCATTTGTCAAAACCATTTGTAACTTGCATTTCAAAGTCAAGAATTTCTAATGCTACCACTATGAGGTGTTTTTTGTTGTTGTTGTTTTTTGTTTGTTTTTTTTTGTTGTTTTTGGTAGTGCTGGGAATTGAACCCATTTTCTCAGGTAAATGTTCTGACAGTAGATTACACTTCTGTTCCTTTCAGTATTGTAACAAACCAATACTCATTCATCCAAATAAATGTCTGTTTTGGAGGAAGAAATTCTTTTCCTGTTCATCAAGAATTAAGTTTCAGGCAAGTTACACATTTTGACCAACTCATCTAAAGTGAACTCCAGCTCTACAGTTGTAAATACAGCCACAGGCACAGTCTAAGTAGCCAGACTTCTGTAGCTTGACAAAAACCTTGCTGCAGGGTCCTTGCAGATGGTCAGTCAGCAGCTTCCAGAACAGATGCCTCATTACTGAACTGCAGTCTGTGCTCACTGATGCTGGAGTCTGGCTATGGCATTCAGGCTAGCTCCTGCCTGTTCAAGACCATGAATCTTGCTCAATCTATAGGTTTAAGAAACCCCAAATGTAGTCTATATAAACCTAATCAGACAAGTCCCACAGCTAGTAATTTTGCAGTGAACACTGTTATTTCTGAAGGAAGATGACTCTACTTGGCCTACTTCCCCACTCTTCTGAAACCCTGCACCATCCTGATTACAGCAGCTTATTCAACATGCTTAGTTTATCTTTTATTTGCAAACATGCTTGGGAATAAATAGAGCTAGGAAACAGAGCGAGCACTGCTTGCTGTATTCCTAACAGTTTGAATGTCTTGTGGTTGCCCCTTGGTTATCTTATACTTCCAATTTTCAATGGAAGTAAGACAATCTTTAATTAGAAAATAAAATTCAAACAATAAAACCAAGCTATTGGTTTAAGTATCTATTGCTTCATTATTGATAAATGCATATATAAAATGACTAGTAACTACCTAACAACAAAAAATTTCAACCATGCATTAGAATGTTAGCATTCTAGAATCAGTTATGGGCCTGCAACTATTGCTTACACTTCCAATCAGGCCTAGTTTTAATAAACATGCAAACCCTTTGATTCCAAATCTTGGGAAAAAGCAATGATACATGCAAAACTTCAACTGAACACGTCAGTCCAATTCCTCAGAGACGCAGTCAGGTACTCCGTTAACTACTGTAATGCTGCTTCAAAACAAGCCACACACAAAAGAGCTAAACTTAAGACTTCTGCTTGGTTCTAAAAGGTTTATCTAGAAATCCTGGCCCTTGGAAGGTAAAGAATAAGTGTAAAACCCTGGGAAAAAGGAACTGAGGTGATCGTCTTTATGGAACAAGTTTTCTTGGCCACTTACTGAGAGCTGGAGGTGGTGAGGGTACTTGGGCAGAATGGTTTCTTTTCTGATTTGTATTAATGAACAGCTCCCTGGGAAAAGTTGAGGAGCAGAGCTAAAACAGTGTAAACAAAAGCAGTAATGCCCTGAAATTCAGCATAGCCCTCTGCATTTAAAACTCTTGGCCAAATGGTTCTTCCAAAATGGTATAATTAGTAGCCAAGCAATGTTCTGAATAAAGTAGAGACAGTATGCTTGCACCTACAGCACCATGAGAATGTAAACCCTGAAGGCTTGGGGGGGGTGTGTCTTTTTCATATTTTGCATATCACTGGTACGTAAAGAGTAAACAAGAGACTACAGTAAGACTGAATACTAATTAACCACATATTTTGAGACCACAGATCTTGTAGCATACTTTTGCATTTAGAACCATAAACTTGGCTGTTAAGGGTAATCTCTGATCTAACTGAGTTAGCCACACCTTCATGATCATGCAGTTGTTCTGAATATTGCTTGGTTGTCCCAAAAGCTAACATGGACAGTATAGGACACCTAAAGAGAAACTACACTCAATATTGTCTTTTCCCTACCCTTAGGCTTGTAATAAAATAAGAGTCTTATATCTACAAAACTACTTTTTTACTTTTCTTCCCCTGGGAAAACAAAAGAGCACAGACCCAGATCTTTTCAGGGATGTTCAAGGTGCTAAGTGGCCACAATGAACATGAGGTAAAGGAAGTGAGTGGTGGCCCTGGTTCCATTTTACATCTCAGATAAGAAAGGAGTGAGTATGCTGGGTTCTCCTTGTTAACAGGATAACACACTGGCCATGAGCTTATTGCATACACTGATCAGATGTTCAGAAAGGCCCTGCCTGGGCACTGCCACTCATTTTGTTCACTTTTAATTCTAACTTCCTTGAGGCTAAGTACAGGGAAAACTCCTGTAAGTAAGCTCCTGAGGCTCCCCTTCCCCCGAGACACACCAATCACACACACAAACCTTTTCCTTTTGAAAGGGTAGCCAGGAACCCAATGAACAAAGGTTATATCACTTGAATAAAGCATAGATCATTCTATATAGTAAATGACTATTAATACAAACAATTTAAGCAAGACCCTTACATGTTGGCTTCACCGGGATTCCAGATTAAGCAATAGAAAAATTTCAACAGCTGTAAACTCTAGGAAAACAAAATAGGATCTTTAACACATATATCAAAGTTGGTATTTTTTTTTTCACACAGATACATTCATATACATTCATAGTTTAAATGCCTTTTAACTAGGATGTGGTTTTTTTTTTTTTTTCTTTTGTGGAACTCTATAAAACTGCAGGGCCCCAAAAACTCGACCACACAGCTTTGTGAGCACAATTAACCACACATACAGAACTATTATTGCTACAGAATTCCACCTTTTTAACATTATTATTAGTTCATTTATGGCTTTTGTTATTTGCAACAGGAAACGTCCTTTCCTATATACTGTGCTACTTTATGTGCATTACTTTTTCAAGGTTTTCCCCTTTGTTTCCTAAATGCTTTTCAGAAGCAGATTCTCCCAGGCGCTAACCACCTACTTGAGTGAAGAGTATAGATACTTAATATTCTACATTTCCTATCATACTAATGTAATCCTATATGTTAATAAATCCTACATATGCTTTTCTTTTCTTTTCTTTTTTTTTGGTTTCCTGAGACAGGTCTCATGTATCCCAGGCTGACCTCCAACTCACTATGTAGCAGAGGATGACTTGAACTCCTGATCTTCCTGCCTCAACTTCACAAATGCTGGAAGTTTACAGGCATCTACCACCACACCCAGCAGGACTCTATTTCTAACAATTATAAAAAAAGAACACACACAAAAAAAAAAACAAAAACCAAAAAACAAACTCACAACTCTCCAGAAAATGGTTACTACCAAGTTTCCTAGGCAGCTTTTAGAGGTAGGAATTCCATTTTACAGAAAACTTTATTTTTCAGAACAAAGCAACTACTTTATTTCCATAAGGAAAGTAGAAAAAAGTGAAAGCTGTCAACAATCACCAAAGGAGAGGCCAACATACTTCTTGTCAACCTACATGGGCCGCACTGAGCTATCAGTTCTCATGAGAAAGACTGACTCGACACCCAACACAGCTGTGGAACTGAGCAAAGCCTAAAGTACAGGATACTCCAAACTGCTGACAAAGTTCTGCAATTAGCACACATGCTGCAAACAGGAAAGGAAATAGCCACAGAGTAAACATTCCAAAGCAATCAGCATAGCATCCCAGACATGCAATACAGAAAATTATTTTCTGAACATAAAACAGGAAAAACGAACCCAAGACATACAATGCAAAATCAATACAAGAACAAGCTAGCTTCAAACTAAGAAGGCAAGACAAGCATGAACCCAGGCCTTGCTTTAAGGACTGAAGAGCTACAAAGGCAACTATTTCTAGCTACCTTGTGAGAGGCTTAGCATTCCCCCAAGCACAATGTTTCTCAGTGTGAACCCACATTTCTGTTCAGACATTAGTTGTTTTGGCCTTTGTCTCCTATCCCCAGGGAGACTATCATAGATTCATACACAAAAAAAGTAAAGATCTAGGATTTTCCACACTTTTTACACTACTGGTTATTATCAATATTTCATCTTGAAGTTTAAAATTATACTAAATTCATGCACTAACCCCTAACATGGCACTACAATAGCTGTCAAGCACTACTGCTTACAAAACTATACACATCTCAAAATGGAAGACATTGGTGATTTTGTTGTTCTTAAACAACTTGTAACACTTGTCCACAAGTATTAAAATATACATTATATATATATATATATATTTATATTGCACATATCCCGTTTTTGTTTAGTAACTTCAAAAGAAAAACTGCCAGCTTACATGGAGAAGGGAGGAGGCACAGCTATAAATGGAGGCACAACTCTAAAGTGGTAGTTTTTGCTGCTATTAAGAAAACCCAAGTAAGACTATAAATGGAAATGTGCCACACACCAGGCAACTAGAGCAGGGATCCACCCATGCTGTGAACACCGTTTGGTGTTAACCATGCAGGATGCAGGAGTGTCTCTGATAAAGTGCACCCACCTGGAACAAGCATCTGGAACAAAGGGGTGACACTCCCCTGGTAGTGATGGCCCCTACCCGAGGGCAAGGTGCAGAGCAGCTTGGCATCTAGATGTTCTCAATCACCAGCTGGCTTTGTCTTCTAAATAAAAATATTAGTGGCTAGGGCACTTGAAAAATGTGGGTTATATTTTTGTTTCATTTTGAGACAGGGTCTGTCATTCAGGGTGGCCTTGATCTTTTATGGCCAATCTCCTGCCTTAGTCTTCAAAATGCTGTAGTTACAAGTATGAGCAACCAAGCCCAGCAATTTAGGTTACCTTTAACTTGTTATTTCTCCAGTGTTTTATCATTATTTGCTCTCATTAATAGGTAATTTAAAATAAATATTTACGAAAAAGCTTTTAGCATAAATTCAAATTTGTTGCCCAATCTGACTAACCATGAATGTTCAATACTTCCTAATTTTGATCATTTCTATGACTCAAACTCACAGCACCTGCAGCACTGAGAAACTGTTCCAGAAATCAGCTCCAACAGCATCTGTTTCTAACTCATCTAACAAGCTTAAAACTCCTCTACTGGCAGCCGTTGCAAACAACAGTATCCTCTCATATAAAAGCCTGGCATCTCATGTAATAGACTTTCACTGATTGGGAAGCAAAGAGATTATTTTAAAAATAGTTCCACATAACACAACTATTAAAGGAAGAAAAGAGCATGTATCACCTCTTTTTGGAACTAGTTTTCTTGAGTTATTTCCCCCCAAGTCCCTGAATTTCCTTTAAATCTATAGTGACTAGCAGCTAGATCCACACTTCTTATCATCAGATCTGCTTTTCAGATTTGAAGCTTGATTCAAATCCCAAATTTCTTTTGAGATTATAGTGAACCAACCACAGGACTGGGAACATTGCTTCTGAGGCCCATTCTCTGGTAACAGCTCAATTCAAACTATGAAAATTTACCTGAGTCACAGAATTTCAGAATAACATTACATTATCACCTAGAAAAAAATCTATCCAAGTACCCATCTTGGGTTGAAGGAAGTTATTTATACTTTTATAAAAAAATGCAACTACATAATGTAAAAATGTTAAAAAGTCAGACAATGCTACATTGGACAGCTTTGCTTCTTTTTCTTAGAATAAAGGATTTATATGCCAAGCCTTAGTTTTCCCTTCATTCCTGTAAGTCCTACCACATCACCCTGACAGACCACATATGCCAGCTTCCTTCCAGCCACATGGAAAGCCAGTCTCACATGCTCCATGTCATTCCACAAAAGGAATATAAAAGAGGGTATTACTGGGCTCCATTTTTTTTCCTGCTGGTTTTGAGTCTCATCATGATGTCGAAGCTGGCCCTGAACATCTGATCTTCCTGCCTTGGCCTCCCACGAGCTGGCAGTACAGGGTGAGCATTACCTCATCCTATGTTTTCTTACACTCTGAACTAGCCACAGGCCCAGCTGGTCCTTCTTATAAACAACAGTTTTCTTCTTCAAGAGAAATATATTGTTTAAAAACTTGGATTTATACACATAAAACTGTAATGGTTTCACTCCCATATGAAACCAAACCTGGTTTCTGCTTTTATCGTATCTTGTATTTGTCCAGGAAATCTGTCAAAGAGTGAACCAGAACTTAGATAACATTTCTTTTACCTCAAATTATATTAAATATTTGGAATTTACCTCTGCGGTTTCAACTGTGCTTATAATAGTGTTAAAAATGGAAGACATTTTTTAAAAAAAAATCTGAAGTCACCCACATTTGGTATTTGTTCAGTCTTCTTGTTTGGATCTTTGAAAAAGAAAACAATTCACACCACATAACCTAAGCACTTGTTTCACATTCAACATCTTCCTTCTACTTGCAAACAGTGTCTTTCTAATTAAAAAACTGCAGAGTCAGTTGTTTATTTTCTTCCTGAAGTCAACAGGGCAGCTGCATCCTCAGGGCTTTTCTGTGTTGAGTCTGACATGAAATAAAAGAAAAGCAGTCTTTGCATCCTAAACCATGGAGGTAATCTGTGGAAAGACACCGCATCTCACTGGGGAAAGTAACGGGATGGAAGAACCAGGACGTCTCACTGAGCAGTCCACACAGGAACTCCTGGAAACACACATCAAATGGAAAAATAGGAAGACTGGGACAGGCACTTCTAAATACACTCACTTCTAAAATCAGTATTTAAAACATACACATACGCCAGGCAGTACCTTTAATCCCAGCACTTGGGAGGCAGAGGCAGGCAGATTTCTGAGTTCGAGGCCAGCCTGGTCTACTGAGTGAGTTCCAGGACAGCCAGGGCTACACAGAGAAACCCTGTCTCAAAAAACAAAACAAAACAAAACAAAAAAACCCCAAACAAACAAACAAACAAAATAGAGTCAGGTGGTGGTGGAGCACACTTTTAATCCCAGCACTTAGGAAGCAGAGGCAGGCGGATTTCTGAGTTCAAGGCCAGCCTGGTCTACATAGTGAGTTCCAGGACAGCTAGGGATACACAGAGAAACCTTGTCTCAAAAAACAAAAAAACAAACAAAAAAGCAAAACAAAATAGAGGGCTAGAGAGATGGCTCAGCGCTTAAGAGTACTGACTGATCTTCCAGGGGTCCTGAGTTCAATTCCAGCAACCACAAGGTGACTCATAACCATCTCTGTAATGGGATCTGATGCCCTCTTCTGATATGTCTGAAGACAGTGACAGTGTGCTCACATAAAATAAATAAATAAATCTAAAACACAAAACAAAACAAAAAACCAAAAAACCAAAAGAAAAAAAACAAAAGAAAAAAACCAAACAAACAAAAAACAGAAGCCAGTAGTATGGTTCTCTCTCTGTGTGTGTACACAGTGTGCAATAGATAATAATTATCAATAACTAGGTCTTGTGGGCTTTATTTATTAACACAAATTTCTTGCTATATATTCCAGACTCTGTTTCCCACTGCAGTTTCCCAAGTCCCAAGAGCTGGGAATAAAGGGAGTGCCATGGTATCTGGCTTGTACTTATTTTTACCGTCATCTTCCGATGCTGTTAACAGTTTAGTGTTTTGCTTCTGTAGAGCCCTTTTCAAGCTGCCACAGTACTCGGAGTGATTATCCTATCACTACTTACTTGCCAAGTCCTGAGTTCAGAATGTTGAGCTGAATATAAAAGCACCTAAGGTCAGGAAAATGTTCATCTTGTGTGATAAGGTTCCTAAAAATAAAAGAACATAAAGATAAGGGTCTTGGCTTCTTTTTTTTTTTTTTTTTACCACTGTGATAAGACACCGTGTCCAAGGTAATTATTAATAAAAAAAAAAAAAAATCATTTAGTCCCAGAGGGTTAGAGTCCAAAGGTGGCACACAAAGACATGGTGGCAGGAACAGGTAAGCTCACATCTCTAACAGCAAGCAGGAGGAAAGGAAGACCCAACAGGACTGGCTCTGAGTCTTTGAAACCTCAAAGCCTGACCCCAGAGATACAAACCTCTAACAAGGCCAGACCTCCTAATCCTTTCCAAAAAGTTCCACCTACTGAGGATCAAGCATTCAAACGTATGAGTGTATGGGGGGCAAGCCACCAAAGTAAGGATAAACATATCCTGTACAGACACTACAAGTATTAACTATACAAACGTATGAGTGTATGGGGGGCAAGCCACCAAAGTAAGGATAAACATCTCCTGTACGGACACTACAAGTATTAACTATACAAACGTATGAGTGTATGGGGGGCAAGCCACCAAAGTAAGGATAAACATCTCCTGTACGGACACTACAAGTATTAACCATACAAACGTATGAGTGTATGGGGGGCAAGCCACCAAAGTAAGGATAAACATATCCTGTACGGACACTACAAGTATTAACCATACAAACGTATGAGTGTATGGGGGGCAAGCCACCAAAGTAAGGGTAAACATCTCCTGTACGGACACTACAAGTATTACGTATACAAAGACACTCCAACCAAGCTATTCGAAAGAAAATTCACTCTCATAAGTACTCCAAAGGAATAATCATAATGTCACTTTCTGTATACCTGTAGAATTAATGTTTAAAAATATCAACATTTTTGGAGAAGTTCTGAAGCTTTTATGCAACTCTCTGAATTTATGATACTGTAGAGTCTTTCTGGAGGGGAAAGAAACTGTAATTCTGCATGAAACCTCCAATAGTTTATAGTTGTCTTTTAGTGCAAAGCAAAAGACTTTAGCTTTTAGTGCAAATACATTTTCCTCTCTAAGATGAGGAAGGATGTTATATACCTTTTCTCTGGCTCATACCTGTTTTCTTCTACTTGTGGATCAGATTAAAAAACAAAAACTACTCGTGCTAAAGGGGAGGGGTTTTGCTTTTTTTGTTTTGTTTTTTTCACCCTCTGCTGTCAGCTCTGCTAAATCTAGGGCTAACAAAACACATAATCTATCATCAACACTCACATTATGACACTTCCATTCCAACTGGCTCTCACTAATATGCCAGTTTATTTTTGAAACAAGATTTCTGATAGATGTAAATTCTCGTCCTGAGCACCAACACACCCAGCAAATGTCTCACCAATCCAGAAACCAGAAGCACAGACGTTCCTAGAATTTAACTGAAGGCCAATAAAAAAAAAAAAAAATAAGGGGGCTTCCAATTACAAAATTACAAAAAAAAAATTAAACAAGAATCAAATACAAATATTTTGATAGTACCACACTGTCACTGGTGTACACCAACTACACAAATGAGATTCCAGCAGTATTTCCAAAACTATAGTTCTAAAAAAAAGAAAAAGAAAAAGTAAAGCATCGTAGGCCGTTTCCCTTGATCCTGGGTAAGAAATCAACATCGGTGAATTCCACTGAGACCTGTTTGCAGAAATTAATGCGCCATTAGGGCATTACCAGGACGCACAAGGACAAAGCTGCTTACTACGGTCATAAAAGTTTGGCAGGTGCGAGTATGAGGTAAAGGCTGCAAGAGCCTATCTGTAATACACATACTCAAATGAAAATACCAGAGGGAGTCTTTTACAGCAAATCTCAAGGTCAACGCGCCAGGGACACAAAATATCCAGCTGCAACAGGCCTGTTAACCGATGACGCCTTTGGTAAAGGGTCACTGTGTGTGTTATAAACAATACAGATTCTTAGAAAAATAAACCGGAGGTGCACACAGCGGCTTCCAGATACAGCCTGTGTATGTGCAACTCGGAGAACCAGGGTAAAGCACTCAACGGCCAAAGCGAAGGGCACAAGGAAGAGCGTAGAGCGCGGGTGAGGGAAGGACGCGCCACATACCCGGAGGCGGCGGAGCCGACCGGACGCGGCTGCGGGCTGCAAATGGAAAGCCCTGTGAGGCACAGGCCCCGCCGGCTCTCTCACTAGGCTCACCGCTACCCGGTGCTAGGTTGTGCCGCCCCACTAGCTGCTCCTCACCCCGTAGACAGAAGGCCTTCTCAGCTCACCTCACACGGTCCAGCACAAGTACTCCGCTTCTCGCCGGAGGCCTGCCCCGGGCCCGCAGGCCAGCTGCCCGGGGCACGCCTCACTCCGCCATCTTCGCTCCTTCTCCAGTCCTCCAGTCCGCCAACCCAGGGGCGGAGGCGCAAAAGGCTCCGCCCCACCTCCGGGTGTTGATTGGACAGCACCTTGCTCGCGCGTTCTTTTTCCGTCGCAGATTGGCTGGAAAGTACATCAATCAATCCCCCCCCTTTTTTTTTTTTGAGCTTAGTGCTCCAGCCGAAGTTAACGAGGAAAAGGGTTATTGTAATTCACTTGAGGAAAAGCATTCCACACGGAGGCAGTCTCACTTTTTAGTAAGATAGTGCGGCAAGGCCAAATGATTATTTTAAATTATCGATACCGTTAGCATATACTGTTACTAGTAATTCCTCTCTTGGCCTAAAGGATTTTTATCCCCGGACTAACACTACACCCAGAGGAACAATTTCATGATGTCAGGTCTTTTGACTTTGACCCATTTAGAATGAACGTTGCCTGCTGTTTAAAGGTCAATACAGTAGCGAGTTTTCCTCACCTGGACCTGCACGCTGAATGAGAAAATGTTAATGGCATTTGTTGTTTCTTCCAGCTGTAGTATTTAAATATCCTCTAGCGGTGTTTCCAGGAGAGATAGTGAAGGCAATAGTGCGACTCTTCGAGGTGATGACAAACGTTCTTCTGGGTAAGCAGTGCTTTCTAAACAACGGGGTTATCACTAGGCCATTTATTAAATCCAAATTCCTATGCTTCCCTCTGTGGTAAGGATGCTATGTCATACAAAGACAAAACACAGTTGTCTATTGAATCTATTGGATAGTAATATATTATTATTAGAATGTTAGAACCTATTGAATAATAATAAATTCAAAAGCTACACTGATTTATTGGCTGCAACTTGCCAAGCAGCCTTGATTTTCCTTTGTAGCTGGGCTGGTGGCAGAGACTTGTATATCCTAGGATGGCCTCAAATTTGCAATGTAGCAGAATGACCACACGGGTTATGTCCTGAATCTCAAGTGAGCAACAATGTCCTCCACCCAAACACATTATACTACACAGTATGTATATGTGTATGTATATGTATATTGTGTATCTGCACAGAATATACTACAGGAATGCCTGCAAAGGATTACACAAACCTCTGTTCAATAAAGTTTTACTACATCCAGACAGAGCTGATACAAATGGGAAAGTCATCACAGTTAGATATTAGTGAGCTCATTTAGAAACACACGGCATACTGAAGCCAGCTGAGGGGCCAAGTGAGCTTCAAAGGAGGAATATGGTCAGGGACAGACAGATGCACAGACAACAGTAATTCAAGTGAGCACTATCAAGCAATGAGGCTGGTGCTAAGCTGAAGCACTGACCAAAGAAACGGCAGAAATAGCCTTGTCTGTCCTTAACTCACTTAACCAGAGGTTCAGATGACAGTGGACAGGGCTGTCACAATCAAATCATGCTGCTGTGTCCTTCTTATTTATATGTGGCATGGTAATTCTCCTGTTTGATTGTGTGTGTGTGTGTGTGTGTGTAGTGAAAACTCAGACTTCATGCATATAAGACAAGCATTCATCAGAGCTATATCTGTTTAATACATCCAGATCCAGGTCTAACATCCTCCTGACCTCCACCAGCACCAAGCATGCACACAGTGCATATTACATATACATACATGTAGGAAACACACATACATATGAAACAAATTAATCTTTAAAAAGGTCAAATAAACAGGCCTTGTAATATGTGAAAGATGATGTAACATATTCAGTTCATATATTTCGATTTTAAATACATTTTAAAAGATTTATTTTATGTAAACAAATGTTTTGCCTGCATTTATGCACCTACATGCTTGTTTGGTGCCTGAAGAGGGTGTCAGATCATGTGCATCTGGAGTCAGGGATCATTGTGAGTCATCATGTCAGGGCTAAGAATCATGCCTGGGTCCCCACAAGAGCAAAAGGGACTCTAACTGCTGAGCTATCTCTCCAGCTCCATCGTGTACTTCACACCTCTAGCAATCCTCCAACCTCTGCCATCTCAACCCCAACTTATTTGGTTAAGTTTATAGTTTTTAATTTTTTTTGAAAATTTTTACTTTTAAGAATTGAGGCTGGGGTACTGGTGGAGCACACCTTTAATCCCAGCACTTGGGAGGCAAAGGCAGGTGGTTTTCTATGAGTTTGAGGTCAGCCTGGCTTTCAGAGTGGCTTTCAGAATAGCTGGGACCATATAAAGAAACCTAGTCCCCTCTGCAACCCCCTCCTTCAAAATTGGGGCTGAAGAATACCACACAGTCTTAATTACTGTAGCACTGTACTAATTATTTTGTTTTCTAAGACAGGGTTTCTCACCGGGCAGTCTTGTTTTGTTTTGTTTTGTTTTGTTTTGTTTTGTTTTTCGAGACAGGGTTTCTCTGTGTAGCCCTGGGTGTGTTAGAACTTGCTCTGTAGACCAGGCTGGCCTCCAGTTCACAGAAATCTGCCTGCTTCCTCCTCCCAAGTGCTAGGACTAAAGGCATGTGCCACCACTGCCAGGCTGTAAGTAAATCTTGAAATTGATTTCTCCAGTATTGTTAACTCTGATCTACATATTTGTATATGGTATTCAACCATAATCCAACTAATTTTCTTTCGTTTTAACCTTACAAATCATATCAACAACACTGTGCTGTGCCCAGGCCATGGACCTGACTGGAGACTGGGTCTTCTGTAGCAAAGTTATTGTCTGTTCTTTTTTGTTTGTTTGTTTTTGTTTTTGTTTTTCTTTCTTTCTTTTCTTTTCTTTTTCTTTTTTTTTTTTTTTTTTTTTTTTTTTTTTTTTTTTTTTTTTTTTTTTGGTTTTTTTGAGACAGGGTTTCTCTGTGTAGCCCTGGCTGTCCTGGAACTCACTCTGTAGACCAGGCTGGCCTGGAACTCAGAAATCCACCTGCCTCTGCCTCCCAAGTGCTGGGATTAAAGGCGTGCGCCACCACTGCCCGGCATATTGTCTGTTCTTACAGGGGACATTTCATTTCCCAGCAGCTAAGTGCTGCTCACAACCACTTGTAACTACAGTTCCAGAGGACGTGACACCCTCTTTTGGACATTGCATGCACATGGTGCACAAATGTGCATGCAAGCACTCATACACATAAAAAGAAATAAATTTTAAAAGATGAACTTGCAGTGCTGGCGCCCCTGCCTCCACCTCCCATGCTGAAATG
The DNA here is from genome assembly GCA_030674055.1 of Rhabdomys pumilio. Classification (NCBI taxonomy): domain Eukaryota; kingdom Metazoa; phylum Chordata; class Mammalia; order Rodentia; family Muridae; genus Rhabdomys; species Rhabdomys pumilio. Next base: position 183,355,418 of record JANHMN010000002.1, on the reverse strand, counting down.
TGTGCCAGCATACCTGGCTTTTTAGTGTTGGGCCTGAAACCAATGCATGTTAAGCAAGCATTCTACCAACCAAGCTGTGTCTTCAGCTCTATTTATTTTCTATTTTAAAATTAATTTTTAAATGCACTGGTTAGTTTTGTCAACTTGACACATTTAGAGTTACCTGGGGAGAACCTCGATTGAAAAATTGCCTCCATCAGATTGGACTGTGGACATGTCTGTCAGGGACATTTCCTTGATTAATGATGGATGTAGGAGGACTGAGCTCATTGTGTATGTTGCCATGCCTGGAGAGGTGGATCTGTGCTGTGTAAGAAAGCAAGATGATTGAGTCATGGGAAGAGAAGCCAAGCAGTGTGGTCTCTGCTTGAGTTCCTGCCCTGACTTCTCTTGATGATGGAGTGAAATCTGTAAGTGGAAATAAGTCATTTCTTTCCCCAAATAAGATCTGGTAGGTGCTTATCACAGCAACTGATAAGTGAACTAGGACTCAAGGTTAACATCAGGTTTTGTTGTGGTAACGGTCTGATGGCTTTTGTAGGGCTGGAGAGATGGCTCAGAGATTATAAACACTTGGACCTGGGTTCAGTTCCCAGCGCCCATAGAGTGGTTCACAACTATCCATGCATGACCCAGGAGATCCAACATCCTCCTGACCTCCACCAGCACCAAGCATGCACACAGTGCATATTGCATATACATACATATAGGAAACACACATACATATAAAACAAATTAATCTTTAAAAAGGTCAAATAAATAGATCTTGCAATATGTGAAAGACTGATGTAACATGTTCAGTTCTTCATCAGCTTCTCAGTGTTCTTCAAATTACTTTCCACAGCATCTCAAACCATGATTCCTTATGAAATCCTTTGGGAAAATATTGCCAAATAGAAAGTGGACTGTCAGCTGGGCAGTGATGCCTTTAATCCCAGCACTTGGGAGGCAGAGGCAAGTGGATCTCTGAGTTCAAGGCCAGCCTAGCCTGGTCTATAGAGTGAGTTCCAGGGCAGCCAGGGCTATACAGAGAAACTCTGTCTCGAAAAACAACCAAAAAAAAAAAAAAAAGAAACACTCCCCCGCCAAAAGAAAGTGGACTGTCTCTGAAGTCTCTCTCCACCCTTTTGCAGTTTGCAATCTGCATCGTTCCTTTCTGCGGAGAATGGGAAGGTCTGAGTGAGTGAAGTCCTCACTAAATGTGTGCCATGATATGAACAATTTTGCAAAGCTGTTAACCCATATGGAAATGGCAAAGCAACCTGGAGAATCTGAAAACAAGTGTCCATGGGGATGAATTTCTGTATGCAGACTAGCAACTGTGCTTCCTCCTGCCAGGTGTTTACAGTCTGAAATTGCTGATTACAGAGACCTCCTTCAGAGGCTAGTTAACCCCTCCACCTGTGCTGTACCTAATAGACCAAGGTTCCAGGTGGCAGATATAGCCATGACACAACCCTACTTTATCATAGCTTTATTGTACATGTTCATGTGTATCTGTTCTTTCTTCATTCCCTGGAAGCTCCTAGTCTGGGTACCAGGACCCAAGCTGGACACAGCACCCCTCTTCCTCCACTTCTGACTTTTTGGTGATTATGAGGTTAAAAGAATCACCAGTGGTGACAGGGTACAAATGCAGTCACAGAACACTCATCTTTGCAAATACCAGTAACCGGCTGCTGCAGCTCCCCCTCCACCAAAAACTGCAGTACACAAAACATTTAAAACAGCATATTCATTCTTTGAAAGCAATTCAATTTTGAGAAAATTAGTTCAAATAATGAGAGTTCCCATGACCATTCTCCACAATGACATCCTACAAGACATATTTTGATAGCAGCAGCTAGAAATTTGTTCTTTCACTGTTGGCAGAAAACTCTTTCCCTCAAGAAACTGAGCACCACAACCACAAATGGTGGCACACACCTTCACTCCATAGGCAGAGGCAGGTTCTGAGTTCTAGCTTGGTCTATATCAACACACACAATGAGACTGTGTCTCATAAGGAAAAAAGGAAGGAAAGGAGAAAGGGAAGGAAGAAGGAAGGGAGGCAAGGAGGGAGGAGGGAGAAAGGTCACCAAGCTAGCTAGCTAGCTCTAGCTGGTGGTAGCACATGCCTTTAATCCCAGCACTAGGGAGTCTAATGCAGGAGATTTCTGAGTTTGAGGCCAGTCTGATCTAAGAGTGAGTTCCAGCACAGCTAGGGCTATGTAGAGAAACTCTGTCTTGAAAAATAAATAAATAAATAAATAAATAAACAAACAAACAAACTCAATCATTCATACATACATACATACATACATACATACATACATACATACGAAATCCAGCATCCTGACACAAAGGGCTTTTCCCTCGCCCCCCACAATACACACTTCTCAGAAACTTCTAGGTCATAACAACAAAAATTTCTGATTTCAAGGTCATTAAAAAAAATCAGACAGGAATCACTGAGCTCAATCCTTCAAATATTCAGGAATGATCCAGTCTGAATAATATACAATAGTATTACATTTCTTGTTTTAGTATCTCCAGGAAAATGTAGATTTTCACTGGAATTAATGCCTATAAGCACCAATACATTTTAGACCTTGAATATTTTTTGTTTTTCCAAGGCAAAGTTTCTCTGTGTTGCCCTGGCTGTCCTAGACCTTACTTTAAAGACCAGGCTGGCCTCGAATTCAGAGATCTGCCTACCTCTGCCTCCTGAATGCTGAGATTAAAGGTATGCACCATCACCTGGCTAATCTTGAATTTTTTTAAGACTTTATTTTTAATTGCACGTGTTTGTGTGTGTAAAGGGTGTTAACTTGAGTGTTCATGTGAGCAGAGGCCAGACATTGGATTCCTCTTGAGCTGGAGTTATCATGAGCCAATCAATATAAATGCTGAGAACTGAACTCGGATCCTCTGTAAAAGCAGTGTTAACTGCTGAGCCAACCCCATTGTTTCTGAAACAGGGTCTCCCGTAGCATAAACTAGCCTCAAACTTGGAGCATGCCTTGAATTCTTGTGCCTCTGTCTCTGTCTTCTAAGTGCTAGAATCGCCAACTAATTCCACCACAATGGACTTTAAACGCTTTTTTAGATGTGTTGTGAGATCTGTAGAGGTAGTGAATTGCTAAGATCTGTTGATCTATACTAGAATGTCTAAAATGTTGGATTGTTTCCTTTTTTAAAAATTGCATTTTATGTGAATATATAATGAATATTTTGCCTGGCCCATGTATGTACGTGCACAAGTCTCATACCATCAGGGGCCTGAAGAGGGCGCTAGATCCCCTGACACTGGAGTTAAGGAACAGTTCTAAAGCTGTTGCTTATGTGCTGAGAAGTCAAACCTGGTCCTCTGTCAGAGCAGCTCTTGCAGGTAGTCCAGGATGGCCTCAACTCAGCATGTAGCAAAGCTTGACCTCCTGATCCTTATGTCTCTACCTCCAGTGGAGGTGTTTGGGTCCACATTTGTAAGCATAGCACTTGGAAAGCTGAGGTGGAAGGATTGTTGCAATTTTGAGGCTGGCCTGATACATATGGCAAACTCCAAGCCAGTCAGATAAGACTCTGTCTCCAAAAAAATAGTCATAAAGAGAAAGACATAAAATATATTAGATCTTATTAGATCTTCCTTAGAATTTATATAAAGAGACCAGAGCTGAAACACTGTGCCTCTTGGCAAACTGAACCTCGAGATGAATGTCTGTACATCACAGGCCCAGGCAGCAGTGACATATACCTGCAACTGATATTATAAGCATAAATCTGACCAAGGGAGACACTATATTATTTCAAACTTAGGACATTTGAATTACATAAAATTGTTATAAAACACCAGATAAAAGTCAACCAAATGCCGGGTAGTGGCGGCCACACCTTTAATCCCAGCACTTGGGAGGCAGAGGCAGGCGGATTTCTGAGTTTGAGGCCAGCCTGGTCTACAGAGTGAGTTCCAGGACAGCCAGGGCTACACAGAGAAACCCTGTCTCGAAAAACAACCAAAAAAAAAAAAGGGCAACCAAATTCTTTTGTTTTAACAACAATTAATTTATTGATGGATTGAGGAATACAATTTTAATGGGACAATAAGGCACAACTGTGGATAAAAACAGTTTGCTATACAGCCAAGGGGGGCATAATCTTAGAAACTTTAAATATTTAAATCAAGAAGCTTCTCAAGTACTTCTCAAACAGATCAGTATCAGACAATTATTCCCTTTATACAATTCTTATGTCACATCATTTGATCACAAAGTCTGACAGATATTTCATAAAGAATTCCCAGTTCATGCAGACCCCAGCCATCTATCCTAGCCACGCCCCTGCTGCTGACCCCAGCC
>JANHMN010000002.1:183326744-183342256 GCA_030674055.1 Rhabdomys pumilio | reverse complement strand
GAAAGAAAGAAAGAAAGAAAGAAAGAAAGAAAGAAAGAAAGAAAGAAGACAACAAAAGGACTGGGGCAATGACTCAGTGAGAAAGCAAGGAGCAAGCTTCAGGCTGAATCAAGGGATCCTGCCTCAAGGCAAGAAGGCAGAGACAGACTGAGGAAGAACCCCTTCTCTCTTGAATGTGGACTTACACACTCACATGCAAACTCTACAACACGCCTATGAAGGAGGAGGACTAGCAGGAGGATGGGGAGGAGGAGCAGCAGCAGCAACAAATTCAGAGCACTAATAGTCGATTCTTTTCAAACAGAGACTAAGAGGTGACCCAACCTTCCCCGTTGACCTTCCCCGTTGGTTCCTAAGCATGGAGCACTGGATTAAAGGACTACCGGTGCACTGTTATTGACCAAAGTCCACAGGATACATTAAACTTCCTTGTCTTGCAGGCTTCCCTGAGTCTTGACAAATTCCTGATGTTTACTACTGTGATGCCATACAGTGTGGTTTCACTTGCTTCCAAATCCCACCGTCACCTCCTTCACACCAGCCCCCATCTACAGCCCCATGGACCTGATTCCTCTGGTACTAAGTCCTCTCCCAACCAAAACAACCTCTATCAGTTTGTCTCTGTCTTCATCTTTTTCTCTCCCTGCCCTAAAACAATGTATTAAGCCATGGCAATAAAACACATTATACTAAAAGAGAACAGCTGCAATCCCACTGTGTGCAAACAAGAACCCATTTTGGGAACTGCAGTTCATTTTGGATCCCAGAGATATACTAGAACTTTGAAGGTGCTGAAGCCTATCAGTCATTATTACAATAAACACTTCTTTTTTTGTTTTGTTTGTAGCCCTGGCTGTCCTGGAACACACTAGGTAGACTAGGCTGGTCTCACAGAAACTCCTGCCTCACCCTGAGGGCTGGGATTAAAGGCCTACAGCATCATGCCCAGTCAACACAATAAATACTTCCGTTCACTTATTTAAAAATTTAAGAGGTGGGGGGAGGAGTATGTGTGCTCATTCAGGGACTGAGGCAGGCATACATGTCAGAGAACACATGTCACATGCCTGTAATACTCAGTTCTCTCCTTCTATCATGTGGGTTCTGGGATTTGAACTTAGGTTATTAGGCCTGGTGGCAGGTGCCTCCACCCACTGAGTTTTCACCATGACCCTTTTTTATTTTTGGGTTTTTTGTTTGTTTGTTTGTTTGTTTTTTAGACAGGGAGAATCTGTCACATAGGTCTGGTGGATCAGAACTCGTTATGTAGCTAAGGCTGCCCTCTAACTCAGAGATCTTCCTGCTGTGACCAAAAGCAAGATCATCCAGGCCCTGTACATCCCTGGTCCTTTTTAATTTTTTTTTTCCAGACAAAGTCTGGATATGTTGCCTATCTGGCTTTGAATTTGTGATTCTCCAGCTTCAGTCTTCTAAACAGGTGGAATAGACATACCTGTGTCCAACTAATCTTTTCTATGTGTATAGTAAAAATGATAAAATTTGTGATCTTTACCATTTAAGATTATATTTCACCAATTAAAAATATTCATAGTGTTGTGAACCAATGGCAAAGATATTTTCTTTTTTAATGATTTATTTTTACTTTATGTGCATTGATGTTTTATCTGCATGTCTGTCTGTCTGTGTGAAGCTGTCAGATATTCTGGAAATGGAGTTACAGACAGTTTTAAGCTGCCATGTGGGTGCTGGGAATTGAACCTAGGGCCTCTGAAAGAACAACCAATGTTCTTAAAGGCAAAGCCATCTCTCCAGTCTTAGCAAGGATATTTTCAACTTGCAATTTGAAACTCTGTATCCAATAATCTCCACTTTACTCTAAGGAAAATTCTGAAAGAACTTTCGAAAAGTCAGGAAGAAGAAAAAGGAGGAGGAGGAAGGAAGAAGAGAAAGAGGAGGAGGAGGAAGAGGAAGGGAAGAGAAAGAAGAGGACAAGGAAGAGGAAGAGGAAAAGAAAGAAGAGCAAGAAGAGAAAGAGGAAGAGGAAGAGGAAGAGGAAGAGGAAGAGGAAGAGGAAGAAGCCCCACAACACAACGGCTGCCGGGTAGGAAACTTATGAAATTGCTGATATGAAGAAATTTGAGATAAACACTTTTTTTTTTAAACTTTTTTTCTTGAAACGTGCATCCTGCTACATTGCCAAAGCTTTGAAAGTATCCTTAGCCTGCAGCTTCTCAAGTAGCTGGAAATGCAGGCACATACCTGATCTCAAACAGAAGACTGCTCTGTTTTGTCTTTGTTTTTTGAGACAGGGTCTCTATCCCAAGCTGGCCTTGAACTCACCCCCACAGCCAAGGATGACTTTGTATTTAATGATTGGTTGGTTAGTTGATTTTGGTTTTGAGACAGGCTTTCTCTGTGTAACCCTGGCTGTCCTTTAAACCTGCCACTGTCTCCCAGTTCAGGGATTAAAGTGTGCACCACTGTCGCCAGCCTAAGGATGCCTTTGAACTTGTGATGCTTTTGCCTCCGCTGGGATTATGGGCATATGCTCCCACACTCAGTTTTAGAAGGAAACATTTTTTTTTAAATAATTTTTTAAAGTGTATCTATTTAAAGTGTATGAGACTTTTGCTTGCATATTTTGTCTGTGCATCATGTGCACATTTGGTACCCAAAGAGTCCAGAAGAAGCCATCAAATTTCTCTAAGACTGGAATTGTAGATGGTTGTGAGCTGCCGTGTTTGTACTGGGATTGGAACATGGGTCCTCTGGAAGAACAGCTAGTCCTATTAACCTGTTGAGTCATGTCTGCAGCTTCTAGGAAGTGTTTGTTTGTAAAAGAAATGCTCAGGAGGATATGGTGGTGCATCCTTTACTCCTAAAGCTTGAGAGGCAGAGATAGGCAGATCTCAGTTGAGTTCAGAGGCCAGCATTGTCCAAATATCAATTACAGACCAGCCAAGGCTACATAGTGAGACTATGCCTTTAAGGGAAAAAAAAGAGCAATCAATGTTCATATACAGACAAATCTGCTTCAGGAAAAGCTGTAATCCCCTGTTCAAGAACAGAGGTTCTTGTAGAATATTCCTTTTAACCCTCGGATCCACAGATAAAGGAATACATGACTGTGAAAAGAAAAAAATTATTTTTTTCTCAAAATGTCTACTGGCCAGGTACCTGTGATTCTGGATGCAACACAAATGGGCTACATCTGTCTCACGTGGCATCTACTGCCAAGTTGTCCATTTGTCATCTGTGGTCCTCAGCGACTCAAGGTTAAGATGGTTCTCTGACCAAATACCACATCCTGTTATTTAATGTATAATAAAAGCATGATCCAACCTCCATCAGCAGACACACTGAGGAAAACATTTCAAGTTGGGAGGGGCCCACCCCTTTAATCCTAGTACTCTGGAAGCAGAGGTAAGCAGATTTCTGTAAGTTCAAGGCCAACCTGGTCTGTATACCCAGTTTTAGGACACACAGAGCTACATAGTGAGACCCTGCCTTGAAACAAACAGGAAGGAAGGAAGGAAGGAAGGAAGGAAGGAAGGAAGGAAGGAAGGAAGGAAGGAAGGAAGGGAGGGAGAAAAAAACAACTACTGGCTTAACGTCATTAAGGCTACCAAGAGAATGAGTGTTTACTGTAAAGTTGAATCATGTATACTTTTCTCTGATTCCATGCTACAATTTTCCCAATTATTTATTAACTCCTGGTCTCAAGACCCACAAGAAAATATTTATACTAGAGTATGAAGATCAGGCAGACATATACTAACATATGCTAAATCATGGCTTGATGTGGTGGCTCTCAGGAGGTTGAGGGAGTCTCCAAGTTTGAGACTTGCCTGGACTACAATGTGAGACTCTATCTATGAAAAATTTAAAAATAGGGGCTGGAGAGATGGCTCAGGGGTTAAGAGCACTGACTGCTCTTCTAGAGGTCCTGAGTTCAATTCCCAGCAACCACATGGTGGTTCACAACCATCTGTAATGGAATCTGATGCACTCTTCTGGTGTGTCCGAGGACAGCTACAGTGCACTCATATACATTAAATATACATTAAATAAAAAAATCTTAAAAAAATAAAAATAACTTAAGCTGGTTGTGGCAGCACATGTCTTTGATCCCAGAGACAGGAGAATCTCTGTGAGTTGAGGCCAGCCTGGTATACAAAGTTTACAAAGGCCAGGGATGTTATACACAGAAACCCTATCTCATAAAAATAAAAAAGAAATAAAAGAAAAAAAATAACTTAATAAATAAAAACACTAACAACCTGCAGACAGATGGCTTTGCAAGAAGCAAGCAGTACTTGGCCCTGAAGGAAGAAACTGTGGTTCATTAATACAGTTTATAATAAACATGAGAGTAGTTCACAGGATTCTGTTGTTTGTATTCAGCTTTGTTTCTACTGGAATTTTTCACTTTAAGCACCAGGATGTGGAGGAAAAGCTCAACAGTCTTTTAGTATTTTGTTCAAAAATCTTCTCTGACCTAAGTAACAAGATATACTTTAGTGATTCTCAAACTACACCATAAATGCCAACAAAAATGAGCTCACACTCCTCCCAAGATAAATAGACAACCAGAAACTGAAACTTCAGGAGATACTTGTAAAATGAATGTAAATACAGCATCCTGTATGTAAATACAGCATCAGGTATGTAAATGCAGCATCAGGTATGTAAATGCAGCATCAGGTATGTAAATGCAGTATTATGCATGTAAATGTAGTATTATGTACTCTAGACTTACTTGTATTTGTTCTAATGTTTTCAAATCTTCTAGTATCTGTAAATCACTGGGACTCCATTTAATCTGTAGCCTCACAAACTGCTGGGCACTACCACGCATTCTTTCAAGGCAGGGTTGGGCTCAATAAGTTTCATACAATTTCAGTATCAACTAGTGTTGAAAGAAAAGTAGAAATTCAACTTCAGCTTCCTGGAAAAGTGTTGTAAGGGACTGGGCAATAGTCCAACGAGGGCAGAGGGAAATGCAGTAAGTATTGAAAGAAAGGAAGGCAAGAGGCACAGGAAAGTGCCATTCTGTTACTGGTACTTTAGTGAAATCCACAATCTAAGAAATCCTATAACAGATGAAGGACCAGCATTAACTCTCACAGGCAGGGCCTGGGGTCTTGCTCCCAGCTGTCACTCTGGTAGCCTTTACAGTTCTACAGTGTCTGGCACACAGGAGATAAATGAAGTACAATGGCAAGTAACACCTAATATATTGCAAGGCACTGTTTGAAGCACTTGCAACATGAAGAATCTCTTAGTGGGGACTACAGATGTAGCTCAGTAGAAAGAGTATTTATGTATTGGAGAGATGATGGCTCAATGGTTAAGAGCACTAGCACTGACTGCTCTTCCAGAGGTCCTGAGTTTCCTGAGTTCAAATCCCAGTACATGGTGGTTCACAACCATCTGTAATAGAATCTGATGCTGTCTTCTGGTGTGTCTGAAGACAGCTACAGTGTACTCATATACATAAAATAAGTAATTCTAAGGAAGGAGGGAGGGAGGGAGGGAGGGAGGGAAGGAAGGGTGCTTACCTGGCACACATTATGCCTTGGGTTCTATCCCAAGTTCCCTAAATATAAGATGTTGTGATATGTGCCAGTAATCTCAGCACACAGGAGGAGACAGCAGTATCAAGAATTCAAGACCAGCCTTAGCTACATAGTAAGTCTAAGGCTAGCTTAGGGAACATGTGATCCTGTCTCTAACAGCAATCAAATTCCTGAATGAACTATGGAAATGATCTATAAAATCCTTTAACACTTCATTTTACACAGAGAAAACTACACCCCAAAGATCTCAAGTAACCTGTCCATGGTCAAAAATGGTAATCCAGGAATTCCAACTTAGCTTAGTCCCACGATCTGATCACTTAACACTCTGCTTTTCTAAGTGTTAAAAGAGTAAATGAGTCGGGTCCCAGCACTTTAGAAGCAGAGGCAGGCAGATCTGAGTTTGAGGCTGGCCTGATCTACAGGGTGAGTTCCAGTCAATATTACACAGAGAATCCCTGTCTTGAAAAACAAAACAAACAAACAAAAGAAAAAGAAAGAAGAGAGAGTAACAGACCACAAAGAGGTCGGGGAGAGGGAAGGAAGTCTGTTAGGGCACATGACTGACGCTCCTTACAGTGCAGTTTGTTGCTCCGGCTGTTGAGTGGTTCTGGTCCATTCACATCTTTGCTCTTCTCATTATCCTCAATGGGTCGGAAATGAGCCAACGTTCTCATGAATCCTCGGAAGTTTACCTGATCCTCTCTGATTAGGAAATATAACAGAACACCATGTCAATCAGAGTGGGAGACTTCTGTTTGTATGTTTTGTCTTTGGCAGTGTTTCAGAGTCAAACTCAAGGTCTTCCACAAGCTAGGTAACCACTCCACCACTAAACTATACAGATTCCTGGTGACTGTTTCTTATGGACTCAAAAAATGGTCAACACTTTGATCCTGAGTAGCCTGAAAGTCCATTTAGCAAGCTTCCTTTCCATATGCATGCATAACACTTTTGGGCTTATACAGTATCTCCATCTAAACAGCCTCACCCCAGTAGTGTGAAATGGTATATTATTTTCATTTATTAAATGATTAACTAGGCTGAAAGAAGAAAAGGACTTAACTATGGTCAGAGTTATCAACTGGATTTACTTATATATCTAAAAACTGGATTTTAAGTAGGGCCATCACCACACATGAAAGCCAGTACTTAAAACTCTCTCTGCTTTAAACTCTGGAACAACCAACATGTTTATTCTTCCAATAATTTCCACAATAAAGCACATTTTAGAAAATCTTGCTTGTTTGTTGTTCTGAGTCAGTCTGCCTCTGTAGCCAGCTTGGCTCTGCATTCACGATATCCCAGTTTTGGCTTTCCCAGTGCTAGGGCAATGGGTGTAAGCCACCAGGCTCCGTCACTTTGCTCCACTTTCCTTCCTCTCTTCCTCCTAGTGCTGGGGATTATGCACAGAGCTTCACCTACACTAGGCAGGCACTTTACCACTGAACTATACAGATCCAGCCCTGTGGTTCTCTTTTCTTTTTAATGTTTTTTTATTTTTTATTTTATGGGTATGAGTGTTTTGTCGACATTTATGTCTGTGTACTACTTGCATGTTTGCTGACTGTGGAGGTCAGAAAAGGTTATCTGAGTCCCTGGAACAGGAGTCACAGTTATAAGCCTCCACGTGGGTTCTGAGAATCAAACCTGAGTTCTCTAAAGGAGAAGCCAGTGTTTTTAACTGATTAGCCATCTCTCCAGCCTCCACCCCATACTTTCCTTTCTGTTTTACCGAAACAGGATCTCACCTATATAATCCTGAGTGGCCTGGACTTTTAAAATGCCTGTTTTTTTTTTTTTTTTTTTTTTTAAATCTTAAGCATTTCTACAATAAAAATAAATAATACAAGGCATAGCAATAGATACCTGTTATCCCAGCACTCAGGAGGCAGAAACAGAAAGGACTGCATTGAATTTAAGTCCAATTTAGGCCACATAAATGTACTAGGTAGGCCAGGCAATGGTGGTGCATGCCTTTAATCCCAGTACTCAGGAAGAAGAGACAGGCCGATCTCTTGAGTTTGAGGCTAGCCTAGTCTACAAAGTGCGTTCCACTACATACAGAAACCTTGTCTCAAAAACAGACAGAGTACAGGGCAAGCCAAGGATACAAGCAATACTTTTTCTTGTAATAAGAAAAAAAAGGGGCTAGGTATATAGCTCAGTTGGTAGTGTTTGCCTGACATGCACGAGACCTGTGCTTACTCTCCAATGCCACATACACTGAGTCTGTTAGTGGTTCATTCCTATAATCCCAGCACTCATGGGACTGAGGCAGGATCAAGGTCATTCATGACCACATAAGTTTTTTGGGGGAGGGTAGTTTGAGATGGAGGGAGAGCTTGGACATGACGGTAACTCTAGGAAGACAGGCAGATCTCTTCAAGTACAAGGCCAGTCAGAGTTACATAGTGAAACTCTATCTCAAAAAAAAAAAAAAAAAAAAAAAAAAGGATTTTTAGGCTGAATTTGTAGCTCAGAATGTGAATGCTTGTCTAGCACACATGAAGCCTGGAGTTTGAACTTCAGCACTATATAAACTGGTCATAGTGGCATACACCTATTGCTTCCATTCAGTAAGTAAAGAGACGAGGATCAGAAATTCAGGGTAGCTGATGCTGCCAAGCCTGATAACTGAGTTTAATCCCCAGAACCAACATGGTGGGAAAAAAACGAACTGACTCCTGAAAGTTGTTCTGACTTCCATGTATGCCTAACACACACACAATTATACGTTAAGACACATGTGGCTTGTTTACTCACAGCAATCCTATCAGGATCAGGCGGCCTACTTCCCAGTTACCTAAAAACAACCGCCAGGCATAGTGGCACATGCCTTTTAACCTCAGCACTTAAGAGACAGGCAGGTCTACCTAGTCTCAGGCCAGGCAAAGCAATCCACTGTGAGACCCTGTATCAAAAAACCAAAACAAAAACAAAACAAAATCCCTGTCTTAGCTAAGTAATCCCAACATTTTTGAGGCAGAAGTAGGATTATTTTTAATTTGAGCTCATTTTACACTACAAAGGGATCATGTCACAAAAAAAGAGTTAAGAAAAAAAAAAAACCCTTGGGAGGCAGAGGCAGGTGGATTTCTGAGTTCGAGGCCAGCCTGGTCTACAGAGTGAGTGCCAGGACAGCCAGGGCTACACAGAGAAACCCTGTCTCAGAAAAAAAAAAAAAAAAAAAAAAAAGAAGAAGAAGAAGAAGAAAGAAAGAAAAAGAAAAAAGAAAAAAAAACCCTCTGGCCTCTATGTAGATATAATGGGTAATGTCTCTTAAGTGTCAGATAGATAATACAGTTCAGAGACCTACTAATGTGAGAGATCAAAGAAAAGCTAGCTCAAAAGGGGGACCTTGGCTTCTTTCATGCAGCTCACTCGTGGAGCATATAGTACCTACAGCTAACCAAGCAACCAAGCAATACAAAATAAGACTCAGATTGTTTACCAGGGCAAAATATTAAGGTTATCAATGTCTACACACTGTCTGAAGAAAACAAAACAAACAAACAAAAAAACTGTTTTTTTTTTTTTTTTTTTTTTTTTTTTTTAAAAAAAAAAGAAAAAAAAGCCTGGGAGCCAGGTAAGTACTTGGTAAGAAGCTGGGGCACAGGCAGCTACAGGCCCAGCCACAAGCCCGGCCATATAGGCCGCTACAGCCCTAGCAGCAGACTGAAGAAGGCGGGGAAATAACCAGAGTCAAAGGAGATTCAGCTTTGCCTTTTAAAACACACTTCAAGAGGGGGTCAGATGGCTCGGTGGGAAAGCTCTTGCCAAGCCTGGTGATCTGAGTTTTCCCCAGAATCCAACTGGTGCAGAGAAGAACTGACTCAGGCAAATTGTCCTCTAACACATACAAAATAAATGTCTTTAAAAAAAGAAAAAGAAAAGGACTTCCACAAGCTGTTTCTTCAAGTAATTGATGGTGACTGAGGAGCTCTGAAAAAGAAGTTGACAAAATCTCCATTGCCAAGGTTTGTGTATAAAGCGCGTGTGTGAAAGCTGTGTCTGGGCAGGCTGCAAGGCTCTGCAGGCCCTGAAGGCACACCCAACAGAGGATGCCAGAGGCAAGAAAGGCACAAATGGAGGAGAGCAGAAGACTGCTCAAGTCCAACGGGCTCTGACTTCGTGACTGCTCCTACCATTCTGATCTAACTGACCCTGAGTTTGTTTTTCAATTAAAAAAATGTTTTTAAAATGTATTTAAGTATTTTGCTTGCATGTATGACTGTGGAGCATGTGTATGCTGGCTAGTTTTTCTATCAACTTGGCATAGGCTAGATTCATTTGGGAAGAAAGAATCCAGAATAGCCTGTAAAGCACGCCTTTTGTTTTAGGGAGTTTTTTTCTTTGGTTTGTTTTGTTTGAGACAGGGTTTCTCTGTAGCTCTGGCTGTCCTGGAACAACTCTATTGACAAGGCAGGCCTCGAACTCAGAGCAAACTCAAGTATCCACCTGCCTCTGCCTCTGGAGCACTAAGATTAAAGGTGTGCACCACCACTGCCCCAGCTGCCTTCAGGGTATTTTTTTAATTGATTGATGTGGGAACGCCCAGCACTTTATGGGTGGTGCTATCCCTCGGCTCACGGTCCTGGATAGTATAAGAAAATAAGCAAGCAAGCTAGTAAGCAGCATTCCCCCAGGATTCCTGCCTAGAGGTTCCACCCTTGAGTTCCTGTCCTGATCTCCTTCAGATGATGGACTGTGATTTAGAACTGTCAGTTGTACTAAACCCTTTCCTCCCTAAATTGCTTCTGGTCATAGTGCTTTATCTCTATGGGGCCCTGGGTTTGATTTTCAGCAACATAACAGCTCATAATCATCCACAATTCCTGTTTCAGCAAATCTAATAGTCTCCAGTAGCACCATACAGGTGGTGGACACACAGACACAAAAATAAATACAAAAAACCAAGCTGAGTGAAACACAAGAGATAATCTGCATATGAAAATTAGGGGTGCCAATTTAATTCTGGGCAACCATGATCAGAGAGAACTATCCATTCTATTCTATTCTACTTATTCTATTTATTCTATTCTATTCTACTTATTCTATTTATTCTATTCTATTCTATTCTATTCTACTTATTCTATTTATTCTATTCTATTCTATTCTATTCTATTCTATTCTATTCTATTCTATTCTATTCTATTCCACCTTATTATTATCATCATTATCAGCACTGTTCTTATTCTACATTAGCAATTACTGTAGCACAGACAACAAAGGAAGGAACCAAAACCAACTGCCCCCACTCACCCCTCTGAGAAGAAGGCATTGATGATCCGGTCTCCCAGTGGGTTGATGGCAAGTTCTGGAATCCTCTGGAAATCTTCCCGGCTGCCAAAAGAATCACCTTAAACTAGAAACCACTGGCCTTTGGAATGGACTCTTTTTTTAAGCCAATAGAGTACAACCTGGCAAGAAAATTGCCTCCTGGAATTACTTCTGTGGCAAAGTATTAAAGTAACCAGAATTTCTGCCAACTGTTTTTTGCACCAACTCAGGTGTGAATGAAGCAGGATTTAATTTTGCTACGCCCAGTATGTCCAGCAAACAGGTTATGTCAATGAACAAATACTATGCTGCTCCTTAGTAAATGATTTCTTGAACATTGCCACTTTGTAATTATTAAGTTTGGCATTGTGAATAGCAAATAGACACAATCAACTACCACAGAACTCAAATGTAGGCTAGAGGAGCCTGAAGACTCTTGCTTAGGAAGAGCTAAAACACCTATGAAATGCAAGAAATTCTTAAGAGATTGTTTCCACTCAAGAAGCCACTAACAGGACAGTGGCCAGGCTGAGCTATTATCAAGTTCCAGCAGAGTTTGGACCATAGGGAGACCCTCCTATAGTTTCCCAAGAAACTTACAAATAGAAAGAAAGAAAAGAGGGAAGTAGGAGCAGAGGCAGGGAAAGAAATGAAGCAGATTTAACCTTGAACATGGTAAGAGCAGTCAGTTTCACGTAACAGTGCAGGCTGTGATATCATTCTTCATACATACATCTTGTGCTGCTCCAACCTCAACCAACACAGTATCGCTGTTTTTGTATGCCACGCTTTATGCCCTTGTAGAGTTGAGGAAATTGAATGAGACAAAGTAACTTGCCCTTGCCACAGCTAAAGGGCAGAAATGCTTTAAATCTAAGACTTTAAGTCAAAATATATTTCTTGTAAAAGAAAAAGTTTCCCTTATGAAATTGTTTTTAAGATACATCCTATTGTGGCATGGCTGCCCAGGCTGGCCTTCAACTTACTCTGTAATGGACGCCAGGCTGGCACACATGGTTTCCCTGCCTCTGGCCCTGAGTACTGGGATTATAGGCATTTGCTACCATACCTAGCCCATATGAAAAATTTTGAACTTTGCTGTTTTAAAAACTGTTCAGTATTTTCTGTAAAACTTGTTGGATACCCTATGTGAAGATCATAAGACTGTCCATGATTTACTTTCAAGTCTCAGTGTCATGGAGGGTAGTGAAGAGCTAAGGCTTCTACCACTGGTGAAGCACCTACCCAGCAGCCAAAGGCACCAAGTTTGATCCCTAGCACAGCCCAACCCAAAAGGTAGAGAAGACTGTTACAGATCAAGAGACTGAAGAGCTGGAGGAGTAGAGCTTTGGAAGCAGCCTGGTTGGTAGAGAGCTTATAGAACATGCAAAAAATCATGGATGCAAACCCAGCACCATATAAACTAGGTAAAATAGTAAGTCCCTAAAGTTTCGACAAGGGAAGGCAGAAGTAAGAGGATCTCAAGTTCTCAGGCATCCTTGGTCACGTAATAAACTTAAGGGCAGTCAAACAGAACAACAGGGGCTGTAAGATGGTTATGTCATTAAAGTGCTTGCCTCACAAGCCTAAGAACCTGAGTTCAGATCCCTAGCACCCATGTAAAAAAGCCAGATGTGGCAGTGCACATCTGTAATCTCTGCTCTAGGGAGGAGGAGAAAGTAGATCCCTTCAGCTCACTGGTCAGTCAACTTAGCAGAATTGATGAATTCTAAATTCATCAAGACCTTACATTAAAAATTAAGATTGGGCCATGCACCGGTGGCACACGCCTTTAATACCAGCATCTGTAATGGATTCTGATGCCCTCTTCTGGTGTGTTTGAAGATAGCTACAATGTACTCACATACATAAAATAAATAAAATCTTAAAAAACAAAACAAAAAACCAAACCAAACCAAAAAGCCGGGCAGTGGTGGCACATGCCTTTAATCCCAGCACTTGGGAGGCAGAAGCAGGCAGATTTCTGAGTTCGAGGCCAGCCTGGTCTACAGAGTGAGTTCCAGGACAGCCAGGGCTACAAAGAGAAACCCTGTCTCAAAAAACCAAAACCAAACAAACAAAAACACTATGTTTTAATAATTATCTTATGTGTATGAGTGTTTTACCTACATGTATATCTGTGTACCATGTATGTGCTTAGTGCCTGAAGAGGCCAGAAGAAGGTCAGATTCAACTGGAACAGGTGTTAGTAGATGGTTATAGGCTGCCCTGTGTGTGCTGGGCAGAATCTGATCCTTCTGGAAGTTCAGTCAGTGCTTTTAACCACTGAGTTGTTTCTCTAGCACCTTCCAGTGTATGAGTGAGAGAGAGAGAGAGAGAGAGAGAGAGAGAGAGAGAGAGAGAGTGTGTGTGTGTGTGTGTGTGTGTGTGTGTGTGTGTGTGTGTAGCCTTGCCTGCCCTAGAACTCACTTTGTAGACCAAGCTGGCCTCAAATTCACAGAGATCTGCCTGCCTCTATGTCCTAAGTGCTAGGAGGTGTGAGCCACACACCCCGAAATAAACACTCTTTTAACTGCTGAGCCATCTCTCCAGCTCCTCCTTTTACTTTTTTTTTTTTTTAAAGACAAGGTTTCATATGACTCAGGTTGTCTTCAGTCAGACACCAACCTCCTGCCTTTTACCTCCAAAATGCTAAGATTATAGACACAAAGCACTCTAGTAGGCAAACTGCTGTCCCTATGACACTAATGGACATGCCCTGGTTGATCTCAAATTCTAATCTTCCTGCTGCAATCTCCTAAGTGATGGGATTACAATTGCATACTACCATGTCTGGATCAAATTCTGCTTTTTTAAAAACATGTATCCATCTATTGACAAATGCATGTCTATATGTGGATACTGAGGGTGGAGCTCAGAGACAACTTCGAGAAGTCAGTTCCTTCCTTCCACCACTTGGCCCAGGCATCAAACTCAGCTTGGCGGTGATAAGAGCAAGCACCTCACCTGTGAGACATTTCACTGGCCCAAAATACAATTATTTTTAGAAGACAGCATAACTTAGTATGGGTAGCTCAGGATAGCCTCAAATTCTTGATCTCCCTAGCTCTACCTAATGTGTGCTAGAATTAAATGCTGCTGCCACAATGCTCTACAAAATGAAGTTTTCAATTATTATTATTATTTTTTTAATGTGCATTAGAGTTTTGCCTGTATGAGGGTGTCAGATACCCTGGAACTGGAGTTACAGACAGAATCTGCCATGTGGGTGCTGAGAGCTGAACCTGAGTCCCCTGGAAGAACAGCCAGTGTTCTCAACCACTGAACCATCTCTCTAACCCTACTTTTTTTTTCTTTTCTTTTCTTTTTTTTTTTTTCTGAAATGGTATTTCAGATACCACTGGCTGGCCTTGAACTTGTTATGTAGCTAAAGATGATTCTGAATTTCTAATCCTCTCGCCTCCATCTCCTAAGTGTGTATGGCCAGACCTGATTTGTGGGATTCTGGGTATTAAACCCAGAGCTTTTGGGTGCTAAGCAAACACCCTACCCACTGAGCTAGCTAGCTATATTTTCAGTCCTCATTTTACCCATGTTGATCTAAATCTTTGTTGTAAAAAATATACCCCTGATAAAATCTGAAATGTAAATATAATATCCAATAATAAAAAAAAAGAAATATACTCCTGGGCTGGAGAGATGGCTCAGTAGTTAATAGCACTGACTGCTCTTTCAGAGGTCCTGAGTTCAACTCCCAGCAACCACGTGGTGGCTCACAACCATCTGTAATGGGATCTGATGCCCTCTTCTGGTGTGTCTAAAGACAGCTACAGTGTACTTACATACATAAAATAAATAAATCTTAAAAAAAAAAAAAAAAAGAAAGAAATATACTCCCAAGTACATTACAAAATGCTAGTATGAGGGCTTGGGAGCTATGTAGATGGCCCAGCAGGTAAGGTGCTTTCAGAGTACCTGGGTTCAAGTCCCAGCACCAATATGGCAGCTCATGACTGTCTCAGGAGGTAAAGGCACATAGTACCTATACTTATGGTACCAGCTGAATCCTCAGAACCCACATGGTAAAAAAAAAAAAAAAAAAGAGAACTCCCGCAAGTTATCCTCTCCAGGCTCCCTCCAACATCTACCACCCACCTACCTACAATAAATGTAAAAAAATACATTAAAAAACCCAGAAATTTGAATGTATTTCATTCCCATCTCCAAGAAGTTTATTAGCAGAAGACAACACACATTCTACTCTTTTCACACGAAATGCTAATGATGACAGTTTATGAAACATTCCTATTCTACTCAAAAGTCTTCTCATACTTCCTGTTGCGGTTTAAACTTTACAAGACCAGTGAACTGAGCGGATCCATTTCCACATTTGGCAACAGACAGAAACTGACCTGGCATACTGAGGGCAGAGCCTGAGGACAGTACCTCTGGATTTAACCTTCCTTGATCACTTAGAAAATTGACTTCTTTTATCAATCATAATTGATTAAGATGATAAAGATTACTAGGGTCTAGATTATTTAATACAGCAAAAAATTATTACATAATTTGTTCTATAATACAGAGTCTACCTACTCATCAAAATGTAGTTCCTCTTGTCTAACAAAATGATAAGAAACAATCCAGGAAGCCAGATGTGGTGGCAGACGCCTTTAATCCCAACACTGGGGAGGCAGAGGCAGTGGGTCTCTGAGTTCCAGGCCAGTA
>JANHMN010000002.1:183299242-183326734 GCA_030674055.1 Rhabdomys pumilio | reverse complement strand
AACACTGGGGAGGCAGAGGCAGTGGGTCTCTGAGTTCCAGGCCAGTATGATCTACAGAGAGCTCCAGGATTACACTGAGAAAATCTCATTTCTTGAAAACCAAAACAACAACAACAACAATAACAAAATTATCAGGGCTGGAGAAATGGCTCAGTGATTAAAGGCACTGACTACTCTTCCATAAGACCCAAGTTCAATTCCCAGCACCCATATGGCAGCTCACACCTATCTGTAACTCCAGTTTCCAGGACTTCTGACATCCTCACAGGGATATGCATGAAAACAAAACACCAATGAACAAAGAAAAAATTTAAAAAGTTATATATACAAACAAACACACACACACACACACACACACACACACACACACACACACAATATCAGTGATGTATAGACACCATGGCCAAAATGGTCTCTACTCTCCAAATGCAAGACATCTAGTATGCCCACCCTTGAAACACAGACAGCTGGGGCTAGAGAAATGGCTCAGTGGTTAAGAGCACCAACTACTCTTCCCAAGGTCCTGAGTTCAATTCCCAGCAACCACATGGTGGCTTATAACCATCTGTAATGGAATCCAATGCTCTCTTCTGGTGTGTCTGAAGAGAGCGATGGTATACTCATATACATAAAATAAATAAATAAATAAATAAATCTTTAAAGAAAAGAGAAAGAAATACAAACAGCCCCTAGTGTGCCCACCCTTGGAATACAGACAGCCCGTAGGGATCTTGGTCTGGGAAGGAGAGAAGAAGGAAGAAAGAAAGGAAAGAAGGAAGGAAGGAAAGCAAGTGCTCACCTGAGAGTCCCGTTCTCCCCTTTGTCCAGGCTGGTGAAACGGCTGTACAGGCGCGTGATCTGACTGTGGGAAACTGAAGGGCAGAAAATCAGTCCCAATCAAAGCAATCAACCTGCATTCCCACTACACCTACGGCCTGCAGCATGCCTCAGCATGAGGGAGATGGGGAGCTATGCAAGACGTCAACACAGCACATTTTAAAAAAACTAAAGTATAAAAAGAGCTAGAGAAGAAACTAAATCAAAACCAATGAAAACTGGATCTTAAAAACTGAAGCATAGGCTTAATTAAGAATGTATTAGACTAGGATGCAGCTCAGCGGTAAAGTGCTTCACATGCACGAAGATCTGAATTCAGTACCAATACACACACAGCTTTGAAAACACAGAACAGTAAGAACTGAAGGATGAGCGAGATTCTGTGTTTGATCCCTAGCGTATCTCTCACTTTTCTCTCTCCCCAGATAAATAAAGCTAAAAGAGAGAGGGGAGCTGGGCAGTGATGGCGCATGCCTTTAGTCCCAGCACTTGGGAGGCAGAGGCAGGTGGATTTCTGAGTTCGAGGCCAGCCTGGTCTACAGAGTGAGTTCCAGGACAGCCAAGACTACACAGAGAAACCGTGTCTTGAAAAACCAAAAAAAAAAAAAAAAAAAAATGTAAATGGAACAATACCCAATGTTGTCTTAACACTCAAGTCACCAATCTCCTATGCCAGAGCCATGAAATTAACAGTTTGTTATGACCCTTACTAGACTTTTCTTGTGTGTGTGTAGCTTTATACAATTTTTAAAAAATATTTTAGTTATTTTTATTTAATGTGCATTAGAGTTTTGCCTGTATGAGGGTGTTGGCTCTTCTGGAACTGGAATTATAGACAACTGTGAACTGCCATGTGGGTGCTGGGAACTTTGGAAAAACCTGGGTCGTTTGGAAGAGTAAACTGTGCTCTTAACCACTGACCTATCTCTCCAGCCCAATTTATAGAATTTTTGAATTCAGGTAAACATGACAATCTAATCCAACTCTTAAAATTAATAAATGACTAGGCAGTGGTGGTACACTTTTGCACGCCTTTAATTCCAGTACTGTTTATTGGTACTGAATCTAGTACCAGGATTTAAAAGATGGCTCAGTGGTTGAATGTATTCTGTTCTTCCAGAAGTCCTGAGTTTGGTTCCTGGCACCCATGCTGGGCAGCTCACAACTGCTTGGAGCTACAGCACCTGGGGAATTCAATACCTCTGGCTTCCAAGGATACCAGCAGTCACTTGCACAGACAGAAACAAAATAAAAAATAAATATATTTTTATATATTTAAAAAATATTCTGCATGAATATAAAAGACTATGAAATACTAATTGAAAATTAAGCTGTTAGGGGAATAGAGAGATGGCTCAGTGGTTAACTATACTGGCTGCTCCTCCAGAGAACTCAGGTTCAATTCCCAGCACCTACACAGCAGTACTACACAGGATAGTCTGCACTCCAGCACTGGAACATGGGACTAGTTAGATGCCTGGAGCTCACTACAAACAGTTGAGATGCAGAAGCAGGCGGATCTCTATGAGTTGGAGGTCAGCCTGGTCTACCTAGCAGGTTCCAGGATAGCCAAGGCTACATATAGAAACCCTGTCTTGAAAAAACTAAAAAACAAAAAAACAAAAACAAAACAAAACAAACCACCTAATAAATGAACCAGCACTTTGCAAGGCAGAGATAAGTGGATTTCTGAGTATAAGGCTAGCCTGGTCTATAGAGACAATACCAGGACACCCAGGGCTACACAGAGAAAGCCTGTCTTGAAAAATCAAACAAACAAAAACAAAAAATACTAACAGATGACCAAAGCAACTTCCAAAGTGAACTAAAGTCTAGAGCTGACCTTGAACTCACTCGATAGCAAAGGCTAGCCTCATTCTTGCAAGCTTGCCTCAGTCTCCAGAGTATTAGTATTGTATACATAGACCACCACATTGGGCTTCAATCTACCCTTAAAGAAGCTACACAGTCCACACACACAGTATTAGAACTGCCAGGAATAAAAGTAGGACATGCCTCCAGTAAAAACAAACCCACTGAAGGAGAACAGCTAACCAGACAGGCACCTATCACTTGTAACATCCATGGAAATTTCAGGAGAAAACAATTTCCCTTAGAATAGACTGTGAATACGGACATGTCTTGAATGAAGCTGTAGTCTGCTCTGCTGAACAAATACTTTATACTGAAAGACTGAAAAGATCCTAGTAACCCTGAGCTCAGAGCCGTCTATTAAAGCTGCCCCTTCCTCAGGATGGGAAGATATTTCAAGAACGTGCTAATCACCAAGGTGAACTGGCAGAGGAAAGCATACAAAGTTAAAGAAGATGGGCCGAGTTATTTGTCATGGCTTTCATCCTAATCTGAATGAACAAGACAGGACGGGTTAAAGTGTACAGCTGCAGGCCACAGCAGCTCTAGGGATCCCTGCAGAGTGGAGCCTGCATCCCTAGCGGCTCCTTTTAATGTTTCATACCCTGACATCTTCCCAACATAAGGACTTCAAGGTCTAACCTATTCTCTTAAGAATTAACAGAGACCATCATGTGATGGTGGCATATGCTGCCTTTAATCCCAGACCTCAGGAGGCAGTAACAGGCAGATCTCTGAGTTCAAGGTCAGTCTGGTCTAAAGAACGAGTTCCAGGACAGCTAGAGATACATGGAGAAACCCTGTCTTGAAAAATAAAAACAAGGGCTGGAGAGATGGCTCAGTGGTTAAGAGCACCGACTGCTCTTCCAGAGGTCCTGAGTTTAATCCCCAGCAACCACAAGGTGGCTCACAACCATCTGTAATGGGGTCCAATGCCCTCTTCTGGTGTGTCTGAAGACAGTGACATGTACTCACATACATTAAATAAATAAATAAATAAATAAATAAATAAATAAATAAATAAATAAATAAATTTTAAAAAAGATTTAACAAAAAAGAAAAGAGAAAAAAACCCAAACAAACAAACAAAAAATAATTCAAAGAGATCAAAAACTGTGTTTTCTAAAACAAGCAGAGGATGGACCTCGGTGGAAGTGCTTCAGAGTATGCTCAAGCAATGGCTTCCAACACCAGCTCAACAAAATAATAAATCCAACAAATAATAAACAAAATGCGCACTTGGGAGGCAGAGGCCAGCCTGGTCTACAGAGTGAGTTCCAGGACAGCCAGGGCTACACAGAGAAACCCTGTCTCAAAAAACCAAAAAAAAAAAAAAAAAAAAAAAAAAAAAGCATCTTCTCAAAAGAGAGTAAGCTCAATATTACTGAACAGTAGCTAATAGGCAATTACTATCAATTTTCTCAGGAGTGACGATAGTTCTGGGGCTATCAAGTTACACATTTCCCTCTCCTACAGAACACACCACAGTAAATAAGGGTAAAGTATCTACAACTTCTTCCAAATAGTTGAAATTGTGAGTTGGACATCAGCTTGCCTAGTGAGTTCCAGGTCACCTAGGGTTACATAGTAAGACCCTGCCCCCAACTCCATCCCACCCCACCCCCACAAAAAAAAAAAAAGCAAGATTCTAGGTTCAATCACTAGCACCAAAATAAATAAAATAATTACTGAACAAAACACAACTACCAACAAGACTGTAACAACCCACGCATCAGAATGAACGGGGCTCACTTACCACTGACTCTTCTGCATATTTCAAAGTTTACATCACAAAACCTCAATTCTTTGAGGTCTTTTGTTTTGTTTGGTGGTTGTTGCTCCTGTCTGTCTGGGTTGCTGTTGTTTGAGATTGTATATTTTTTTGGTTTTGGGGTTTTGTTGTTGTTGTTGTTTTGTTTTTTTTCAAAACCTATACAAGATTACTCTGTATAGCCCTGGCTGTCCTGGAACTCACTCTGTAGACCAAGCTGTCCTCAAACTCAGAAATCCACCTGCCTCTGCCTTCCAAGTGCTGGGACTAAAGGCGTGTGCCACCACTGCCCGGCAAGATTGTATATTTTTAATATTTATTTATTTTTAAGTTTTGCCAGAATGTATGTATGTATGTATGTATGTGTATAGCACACATGTGTTTAGTGACAACAGAGGCCAAAACAGAGAGTTACAGACACTAGTGAGCTGACATGTGGGTACAGAGAACTAAGCTTAGATCCTCTCTAAGAGTGGCAAGCACTCTTGACTGCTGAGCCATCTCTCCACCCGCTTCTATTTAAAAAATAACATTTATGTGTGTGTATGCAAACACGTGTGCACATATATTTGTGCCACAGCCCACAAAAGGTTAGAGGACAACTTACCAGAGTTGATTCTCTTTCCACCATGTGGGTCCTGGGACTTAAATTCTGGGTATCAAGTTTGGTGGCAAGCAACTTTATACAAGGAGCCATCTAGCCAGCAAAAGACCATATATTGCTATACAGTCCAGTCTGGCCTTGAACTCAGAACTCTCTGGTCTTAGCCTCCCTAGTGCTGGAATTAAAGGCATAAAATAAGCTACCACATCTGGAACTGGTATGAAAATCAAATCTCTTGACTCTGATACATTCAGGTCAGACCACAGTAAGTTTACTGTTTGCTATACAAACCCTAAGGTATCCTGTCTGCTGTGGCTTCTTTAATATTGTTTATTGCATGTAACACATGTATTGCTACTCTGTAGCATGTTTTTCTGCTTAAACTCAGAAGACTATGCTTATATCTCTGCAGCTGCTTCTAGGGTCAGTGACTTTCTATGTAACTTCAAGTCGTCTGTTTTCTAAACCCCTTCTTCATTTGTAAGTGCCAGAGTTTTATTCTCTATCTTGACACACAGATCCCCTTATCCCTTTCTAGTAAGAAATGGGAATTTTGGAAGAAAACTAGAACTTTAAAATTATTTCAAGCCTGCCAAAGATATTCTCTCTCCATTTCCAATTCAGCAGGACACAAGATACAGCAGGGTCCTCTGTATTCCCCCAACACCATGGTGTGACAAGAGGTCAGCCAGGAAGGGGTCCCAGAAAGAGGCAGGAGCACCCAGAAGTTCGATTTCAAGAAACTATTCTCAAGCAATTGCCGTCCTTGGGCCTGTGCTCTGCTGGAACTAGAGAGAAACCCACACCCTTCATATCATCACTACACCCTTTCAAACAAACAAAAACTCATTGGTCTGTACAACTCACTTCCTAAACCTGTCCAACACCTGCCCATACCCACTTGACACACACCATAGAGCAGAAACTAAAAATAAAATCAATCTTCATTCCTAATATTTAGTTGGCATGAACCTTTGCTCAAAGTTAAGGGTTTTGGCAATCCACAGCAAGGCTATTCCTATGGTTAATTGTACTAAGGGTCATGACATAAACTCCTAAGATACTGTGACCGCCCTCCAATTACATCTGTAATACAGCTGACCTATAAACATGTAGAATTGTGAAAGAGGGTGATAGAACAAAGTCTAAATATAGTAGTTATTTTATGACAACAGTGTTTTCTCTTTCTTTCTTTCTTTCTTTCTTTCTTTCTCTCTCTCTTTCTTTCTTTCTTGCCAGGGTCTCACTATGTACCTCTAGTTGGCCTGGAACTTGGAAATCTACCTTCCTCTGCCTCCATATCTAGCATTGTTTTTGTTGACATTTTAACTATATGCATGTGTGAGTTTCTGCATGTCAGTGAGGGGACCCTGGAGACCATAAGCATCAGATCCTCTGGAGCTGAATTTACAGGTTGTTGTTACTCACCAGCCCAATATGGGTGCTGGGAATCAAACTGGGTCCTCTTAACTGATGAGCCATCTTTCTGGCCCCCAGTGGTTTTTTGTTTTGAGACAGGGTTTCTCTGTATAGCCCAGGCTGTCCTGGAACTCACTCTGTAGACCAGGCTGGCCTCAAACTCAGAAATCTGCCTGCCTTTGCCTCCCAAGTGCTGGGATTAAAGGCGTGCGCCACCATTGCCCGGCATTTAAGAAACACATAAGTGTTTCTTAAACTATGAGAAACTCCAGCAAGGCAAGGTGGAACATACGTGCTATGACAACACTCAGAAAACTGAGGCAAGGCATTGTTTTGAGTGAGGCGGCCTCGAAATAAGTAAGACATTAGGCTATGTCTTCTTTTAGCTTTACTTCCTCAGGATTAACAAAATAATATTAGTGTTAGATTTCTAAGGTACACTGAAAATAAGCAATGTATAAAATGCCTCCACCTCTATATACAGAGAGGTTAGTTATATAGCCATAACCAGGATCTAAACAGGTTTTATTTCTAGCATATGCAAAGATGATTCTATCTATGGTCCAAAACAATTGTAGTTTGGCCCCTGAGTAAAGGTGCTTGCTTCACAAGCTGGACAACCTGAGTTCAATACCTAGAATCAAAGGTAGAATAGAGACAACTCCATCAAGTTCTCCTTTAGCATTCCCTCACATGAAGACATGAAGCCTGGCGGGTGGCACACGCCTTTAATCCCAGCACTTGGGAGGCAGAGGCAGGCGGATTTCTGAGTTCGAGGCCAACCTGGTCTACAGAGTGAGTTCCAGGACAGCCAGGACTACACAGAGAAACCCCCGTCTCGAAACCCCCCCCCCCAAAAAAAAGAAGAAGACATGAAGCGGCAGGTTCACCTCCCCCACACATGCTATTTAAAAACACTGGAGAGAGCCAGACCTAGTAGCACAGGCCTTTAATTCCAGCACTCACGAGGCAGAGGCAGGCAGATCTGAGTTCAAGGTCAGTCTGGCCTAAATAACAAGCTCCAGGACAGCCAGAATGACACAGAATTTGAGACCACGTCTCAAAAAGCCAAAAATAAAATAAAACCCCAGGAAATTAAAAAAAATAGTAGCTAGCAACTACATTACAATTATACCAGCAGCATTCTAAGGAACTTTTTTCATTTATCAGGATAAGTTATTACTAATTTTGTTTTACAGATGATGAAAGCTGTGTAATTCTTACTCAAAATTATTTTTCCTAGTATTTAATGGCTAAGTATTAAATAGCAGCAGCTACATTGGTTTTGTGTGTGTGTGTGTGTGTGTGTGTGTGTGTGTAAGAGTGTACACACACACACACACACACACACACACATTGTTTTTTCAAGATAGAGTTTCTCTGTGTAGCCCTGGCTGTCCTGGAACTTGCTCTGTAGACCAGGCTGCCCTTGAACTCAAGAGATCCGCCTACCTCTGTCACTGCCTCCCTGGTACTAGAATCAAAGCATTTTGAGAGTGTTGCACACATCTGTAATCCCAGTCCTTAGGAGACTGAAGCAATAGGATCTCAAATTTGAAGCCATTCTGTGCTACTTAGGAGAAATGGCTCAGAGGTTAAGAGTACTGGTTTTTCTTCCAGAAGTCCTGAGTTCAATTCATAGCAATCACATAATGACTCACATCCATCTGTATTAGGATCTGGTGCTCTCTTCTGGCCTTCAGCCATACATGCAGGCAAAATAATATATATATATATATATATATATATTAACTAAATTTAAAAATTTTTTTTAAAAAAAGGAGATGGAGAGAGAAGAAGGAAGGAGAAGAGAAGAAGGAGGAAGAAGAGGAAAAAGGAAAAAATGAAACAAATCTCTACTGATTTGTACCTAGATACACTGATGACTCAATCCCTAGGGTAGAGGAATGACATTGTATCTAAGTAGGGGTAACAGTTGCCAAAAGCCACTGAAACACCCTAGGTTAATTTATCAAAAATGAATCCATTCATGAATCAAGACTCAATTCCTATACTTCACAAAGCTAGCTCATAGACTGTCTTCCCTAAATTCTGAATGTGGGTGCTGTACAGTTTTAGCTTCCTTATGCCCTGATGCTAATCACAACTGTCTCTGGCTTATCTCCCTGGCCAGGTTGAGGGTGTCTTGTTACCATCTGCTCTCAATACCTAGCATAATATTAAACAGGCACTTCGAAAACTCCGTATTTGTTTCATTAGGTTTTCCCAATCAATATATACACTGGTTTTGCTGGAAACTTAGGGACTCTTTCTCATACTTGAATTACTCTTGGTTAACCAGGATAATAGTTCTTTCATGATCACCTAGGTTTGTCCATGAGTCACAAGGTAAAACGCCCAGGACTAATGAAAAGAAACTGGGATGACATCACTGCTCCATTCATTCTGAAAACAGCCTTTCCACAACTGAGCATGATGGCTCATACTTATAATCCCAGCATTTGGGGGACTGAAGGAGGACTGTCATGAGTTTGAAACCAGCCTGGGATATGTAGTGAATTTTTTTGTTTGTTTGTCTTGTTTTGTTTTTCATGACAGAGTTTCCTTCTGTAGCCCTGGCTACCATGGAGCCTGTTATATAGATCAGGCTGATCTCAAATTCTTCTACCTCTGGAGTGCTGGGATTAAAGGTATAGGCACCACCAGGCCCAGTTTATGTAGTGAATTCTAAGCAAGTCTGGACCACGAGGTAAGATCTTTTATCAAAAACCAAAAGAAAACATAACAATGGCTTGTCCCATACTCACTATGCTTCCCCACGATATGACTCTGTGCTTTAAACATAGACAGAAAGAAGTTATTACATTTACAAGTGGGGTCAGAGGTAAATGCTTGCTGTGGGTATTTCTACTCATGGAATCAGAGTAAGTTGTGAAATGTCCTTAAACATGAGTTGCCAAACAAAAGCTATAAAAAGCAAAGTATTCTCTGTCTTTCATTCAAAATTGGCCACATGTTAGTAAGGGATGGTAAAAGCAAAGCAATCTGACAGGGGTTGGGGATAAATCACATTTCTTCCAACCTGAATACTCTAGAAAGTCTAACTTGTCAGCCAGTCGGGACAACTTTTAATTTACCTAAGGACTCATTCCTGCAGAATGCTGTAGTTCCCTGTACTCCTTGGTACTATCTGCCATTGTGTTATTTGCTCACATTATCATCAAAGACAGGTACCATGAAGACATAGCTTACGAAAATCAAAGAGAGCCGCAAAGGATTACTGAGAAAGCATTGTAGCAATACAATTTATCATACATTATCAAGGGCTTTTCAAAGGTATGGTGGTGTTTTCTGTGCTTCTCAATTCCTAAAACCCTGTTGCTCCTTTGTTAAGGTTAACAAGGAAGAAACTAGAGCATATATTTAAAAAAAAATATGTTCCTGGTACAAATTCACAGATTCTGGAGTACATCCAATTTCAATATCAATCGCATAAAGCACAGCAACACAGAAGATATCAATATATATGAAAATAGGACACATATCTTCACTGTGTCTCTAAAATCTTGATCACTATATCTGTGATTTTTCTTCAACAGTTCAGATTAAAAAGCCTCACTCGAGTTTTTGGACTCTTGATTGCTTAGAGGTCTTCAGTTCCCAAGCCATAAGCCTTACTCTATTCTATGATCTTCTTTGCTGAGTTTTTCCCTGTGTATGATTTTAGTAGTTTTAGCTCCTTGCTGAAAAACCTCATTGGGATGTATAACGTTTTCTCCAGGAACCATTCAGATTTCCTGGATCTGCTTCTGCTTTCTCCACTGTTCAGGATGCTTCTGTAAGAGGAATGATAATGGAAGAAAATGCGCGGACTTTCGTGGGCAAGAGTGGAGTGGCGATATCTATGCTCAGTTGCTGGATCAAGATTCCGGGCTTTTGAAGCAAGACAGCACCAGAGGAAGTACACCCCAGTTCCGAGAAGCTACAAATGAACGTACAGGTACCCAAAGCACCGGAGGCTGCATGGAACCCTCCCAACAAAGTCACCGCACCCCAGACCAAGACCTCAGCGACGACCGCTGTCAGTACTGAGGCCAGCCGGAGGCGCCGGGCCGCCTTTCCACCCCACAACCCGAACTCACAGCCAGTCTCCTTCTTGATCTCCTCGAGCTCTTCGTCCCGCAGTAACGTGGAGGCCCGAGACCCCATCGCCGTGACCGGAGCTCCTCCGGGAGCGGGAGCGCCAGAAGCAGCGGCGGCAAGAGGGAAGGAGGGAGGAAAGGGCCAGGGGTCAAGAAGGGAGAGGGCACTGTTTCACTTGCGGCCCGGGGAGGGAAACAAGGGGTGGCGCGCGGGGGAGGGCTGCCCGACACCAGCCAATCGGGAGCGAGGCCACGCCCTGCGCAGGCGCTAACGTCAAAGCTTGGCGCTCGCGCCCGGAATGAATCAGCCGGGCCGCTGCGGGAGTCCAAAGGGAGGCAGGCCACGCCCCCGGAACCAGGGCAGCCGCCGGCGTTAAAGCGGCGATACCACTGTCGCGCTACGGACAGCACTTAAAAGGGCAGTGCGGCCTCTCGACTGTTTTCAGACAAACCAGAGGCAGACTCACAGGGTAGGCAACAGGTTTCTCACAGGACTCAAGCACCAGGAATTCCCACCCTACAGGTGACAGGGATTCAGGAGAGAAACAAAACCGACGAAACGAGTTGGAAAACCCCATAGTAGTGCAGCTGGGACTCGTACACTCTTTCCTGCTCTATCTATATCTATCTATACCTATTTCTCTCCCTCCTTTCTCCTCTCCTCCCCCTCCCACTCTCACTCCCCTGGCCACGAGAATAGGGAATTGGGAGCCGCCTTGGCCCCCCCCCCCCCCCCCCGCATGCTTATTGACTGAATCTTTTCTGCGCTCTTTCCCCGGCCGCAGGGGGCGCTGGGAGCCGGCTGAGGTTTGCATAGCTATTGGCTGTATTTTTTCTGCTCTCTCTACCCCGGCCGCAGGGGGCGCTGGGAGCTGACTCGAGTCGGCACGCTGATTGGCTCCTCCGGAAAGAGGCAAGTAATTCGCCCCTAGGGCGAGGGCGTGGTCGGTTTTGTGGCTTCAGTGGCTGGTGTTGTGAACTTTTTTGCGTCAATGCTGTGCTGGGATAACTCCCAGTTTTTGTTTTTGTTTTTGTTTTTTTGTTTTGTTTTTTTCAAACAGTAGTCCCTCTTCAGTTTAAGGAACTAACCATTTGACAAGAATTAAGGTCGGAATTTCCCAAACTTGTTTGCCGTGGAGACAGAGGACCCTGAAGGTGAGCGAGATTGTGAATAGTTAGAGCATGGATGGTCGTTTATTTATTTGGATTTTTTTGTTTTTGTTTTAAAAATTAGGATTTTTAAACCAGAAGCCAGCAGTTGTTAAGTAAAAGCAGGAAAGTTGCAAGTTGAGCCCAGCCTAGACATATTTAAAGAGATTTTTTTCCACTTATGGATACCATACTTGTAATTCCAGGAGGTGGAGGCTGGAGAATTAGGAGTTCATGCTCAGGACAGCCTGAACCCATAAAACCCTTTCTAGAAGTGGAGAAATGCTTCTTTTTTCCAGAGGAGCCCTAGCTGGTCCCAGCGTCTTAAAAGGCTGGGATTACAGACTTACGCTTCCATGCAGGTCTTGCATTTCATTCTTTTTTGTTTGAGACAGGTGCTCTATATAGCCCTGGCTGACCTGGAACTCACTATGTAGATCAGGCTGGCCTCTAACTTAACAGAGATCCAACTGCCTCTGCCTTCCAAGGGCTGGGATCAAAAAAGCCAAGTGCATTTTATTCTTCAGGTATTTTGTTTGTACTGATGAAAAAGTTAAAAAGATGCATGTTAGTGTACATCCTCTCAAGTGAAGTCTTAGTTTTCCTGTGGCTTCACCTGTCTGGTCTCTTGACTCCTTTGTTTAGAACCAGCTTAGTACCTAAACATCTTAGCACCTTTCTCAAATCACCTTAAACTACTAGCTTCAAAATTACTTAGGTCATTGCAGCTCAGCCTGAGTCCCCAAGGCCTCCCTGCCCACTAAATTTCTATTCTGACTCAGTTGTTTTCCTAATTAACCCTGGTTGACTTACCCATTGAGATCATAGCTGTGGTATGGAAATCTTGATGTCAGACACATACATAATCCCGTTCTCAGTCAGCCTGGAAGTCTTTTCATCCTGACCTTTTTTTTTCCCCTAGTTTTTTTTTTTTGGGGGGGGGGGGGGGTAGTTCAAGACAGGGTTTCTCTGTGTAGCCCTGGCTGTCCTGGAACTCACTCTGTAGACCAGGCTGGCCTCAAACTCAGAAATCCACCTGCCTCTGCCTCCCTAGTGCTGGGATTAAAGGTGTGTGCCACCACCGCCCGGCTTCCTTCCTAGTTTTTAATCTGCATCTTGAGGGCTGTATTCAGTTAAACCCCACGTTAGGCCTGGCACCTGATGACTACAATCGCAACACTGAGGAAGCAGAGGTAGAAGTTACCTTTGGAAGTTCAAGGTCAGCACGATCTAGATAGGACATTTCAGGCCAGCCAGGGCTACTTGGGTAAACCCAGTCTAAACACAAAAAACAGTAGCAAAACTGTCTTTGCTATGTGGTTTTTTTTTTTTTTCTGATTTGTTTTAACCTTTAAGAATAGTATTTGTGTGTATGTTTTCAACTGAGAGGTAGGGATGTGTGCATGCGTGCGTGCGTGTGTATATGTGTGTGGTGTGTGTGTGTGTGTGTGTATGTGTGTGGTGTGTGTGTGTGTGGTGTGTGTTTAAGGTAGGTGTGTGGGTGTGAGGTGGGTGTGGGTGTGTTGTATTTTCACCAGTGGAGTTTAGAAGAGGGCATCCTATCCCCTGGAGCTGGAGTTAGAGGGTTTGTGTGCCACCAAGTGTGGGTGCTGGAAAATACCAAACCTAGGTGCTCTGGAAGAACAGAGCAGCCCTAACCACTGAGCCCATTCAGGCTGTCTTTAACTTTCTTACTTCCCAAGGATTTCATTTTGAATTCAGATAGAACTCTTGTTTGCTTAGCTGCAGATTGGGTTCTGGTTGCTGCAAGTATCTGTCTGTTTGAGAATCCTACCTTAAAGTATATAAATATAGCTGGGGGTGTAGTTCAGTGGTAAAATGCTTGCCTAGCATGCCTGAGACCTCAGGAATCCTTACACTGGAAAGGTAATATAATGTGTATGTCACTTACCTGATTACATGCGCTGTACCTTTTTATTTCCTGGCTTAACGAGGCTCATTACTTCACCACTGTTGTATATTTTTAGATTGAAGTTTGCTGCTTAAATCTATTCCATTATTTCCTAATGGAATAAACACAAACAGCTTTCAAAGTTTAACAATCATAGAAAAAGAAAATCTGCCTGGGCTTCTGAATGCAGCAACATCCTTAAGACAGAATTGTTGTATATGATACTGTAAATAGAGAGGACCCCCAGCTGAGAGCCTGTCTTAAACAAACAAACCCTAAACCTGGGATTAAAGGCACCTGGCTAGGGAATTGTATTGATTGATGATTGATAGAGACAAACGCAGCCCATTGTGGGTAGCACCATTAGAGAAAGGGTGCCACGCCTTTAATCTCAGCACTCTTGGGAAGAGAGGCCAGCCTGGTCTACAGAGTGAGGTCCAGGACAGCCAGGACAAACCAAAAGAAGAAAGAAAAACAACAAGAGGATCTTTATAGTCCTGTCCTTGAGTTGAGAAGGGAGACCAGGCTGACTTCCAACTCATTGAGATCTTCCTACATCTGCCCCCTACTTCTGAGAGTCCTGGGATTAAAGGTGTAACCAGCATGCCAGGCCCAAACTTCAGTATTATACTAGAGAATGTTAGAATACTGGCACTAGAGACTGCCCTTCCAAAAACTTGGGTTCGGTGCTAGGTACCCATTTGATGGCTCACACCATTTGTAACTTCAGCTCCTTCTGGCCTCAAGGGAATTGCATACATGTAGTTCATAGGCATACATGGAAATAAAATACCAATGCATGCAAAACAGTAGTAGTAGTAGCAACAGTAGTAACCCAACATTAAGTCACAAGTCTTTAATAACAGCACTCTAAAACATTCCCTGTGACTTCAAAGCCAATCCAGTCTACAAAGAGTTTCAGGCCAGCCAAGGCTACACAGTGAGACCTTGCTTCAAAAACACAATAATAATATGTTAAAACTTTTAAAATTAAAAACAATACTGGAGCTAGGGATGTATCTCAGTGATAGAGTGCTTGTTAGCCTGTGCAAAACTCTAGGTTCAGACCCCAGCACAATTAACATTATCAGGCAAAAACACTTGGGAGCTAGGAAGATGGCTCAGTGAAGGCCTGAGTTCAATTTCTACCACCTGTGTAGAAAGCCAAGCTCAGCATAAGTCTTTAATCACAACATCTAGGATGCAGAGGCAGGTGAATCTTTATAGTAAATTGTATGCTAGCCAGGACTATACTATAATACTTAATTTTAATAAAATAAGTAAAAGGCCTCTGTTTCATTATTATGAGAAAGAAGAACCATGCCCATTTTTTAAAAGATTTATGTATGTATGTACTACAGACACACCAGATAAGGGCTCAGATCCCACTTCAGATGGTTGTGAGCCACTATATGGTTGCTGGGAATTGAACTCAGGACCTCTGGAAGAGCAGCCAGTGCTCTTAACCGCTGAGCCATCCCTCCAAACCCCACCATGCCCATTTTTTAAATTAAAAATAATCTTTCATACAATGTATTCTGATCAGTTTCTCCTCCTTCATTTCCTTCCAGATCTTCCCCACCTCTCCACACTTCCAACCCTCTCCCTTCTCTCTCTCTCTCTTTTTTAGAAAACAAGCATGCCTTTAACTCCAGCACTTGGGAAGCAGAGGCAGATAGATCTCTGTGAGATAGAGTCCAGCCTTATCTACATAGTGAATTATAGGAGAGACAGAGCTACATATTAAGACCTTACCTCCAAAAAAAAAAAAAAAAAAAAGAAAGAAAGAAAAGAAAAAGAAAATATACAAACAAAAAGCAGGAGAAACATACAGACACACAAAACACACACAAAAAGCACAAAATTGAAAGCCAGAAAATATAAGCAGAAGTCTAGTAAGGTTAAAAAAAAAAAAAAAAGCCCCAGATAAAGCAGTGTGAGTGTGAGACAAAACGTTTCCCAAAGTACCGTTGAGTTCATTTTGTGTAGGCTGTCTACTGCTGGACCTGGGGCTTGTCCTTAAATGTAGTTTGTATACCCAGTGAGACTCCACAGGAGAAACACAGGATTTTTCCTTTGTGAGCAGTTGTCAATTGGAGATCGATTTTTAGTCAGTGATGGGAGGTTGTCCACTTCCCTCTAAACACTGGACCCATCTGGCTTGGACCTGCGCAGGCCCTGTGCATGCTGCCATATGAGCTCATATGTTCCTAATTCCCACTGTCTCCAAAAGGCAGTTTCCTTGATTCCATCTATCCCCTCTGGCTTCTACAATCTTTCTGCCTCCTCTTTTCCACATAATTCACTAACCATGTCCATTTTATAAACAAAAAAGCTAATCTTATCTTGCCCATAACTCTATAATTTTGAGTTTCCTATGTATGAATGAAAATTGTGGAGCTGGAGAGATAGATAGATTAGAGCTTAGTAACACTTAAACTCTTGCCCAAGACACAGTTTTAGTGCCCAAGAGTAACTCCAGTTTCAGAGGGATCTGGCGCCCTCTTCTGGCTTCCTCAAGCACTAAACTCATGTGCATAGACATACATGGAGGCAAAATACCTGTACACATAAAACACCTGTGGTTTTTCTTACCAATCTCAAGTGATGAACAAAACCAAACTACTCTTCTCGTCCTTCAGAGCAGTGGTTCTCAACATTTCTGAAGTGGTTCCCCTTTAATACAGCTCCCTATGTTGTGGTGACCACCCCCCAACATAAAATTATTTTCATTGCTACTTCATAACTATAATTTTGCTACTGTAATACACACACACACACACACACACACACACACACACACATCTGATCTGTGACCCCTGTGAAAGGATTATTTGACACCCCATCCCAAAGACTGAGAACCACTACTTTAGAAATCTGGAGAAATAGATGCTGGCACACACCTTCCATCCGAGCAGAACCAGGTGGACCTCTGAGTTTGAGACCAGCCTGGTTTTCAGAGCAAGTTCCAGCACTGTACAGAGAAACCCTGTCTCAAAACAACAATACAAGTAAACAAAAAATAGAAAAAGGAAAATTTAGAGAAAAGCTAAGTAACCAAACTTTCAAAACTATGTTTGATTGTTGGTTGGTTTGTTTGTTTTTGAGAGGGTTTCCCTGCCTGGCCTGAAATTTGCTATGTAGACAGAGCTATGGAATTCACAGAGATCCCTTCACATCTGTCTTCTAAGATTAAAGATGTACACTACCATACCCGGATCAAAATAGTCTTTTAAAAATAATTATCTCGGCCAGGCAGTGGTGGCGCACGCCTTTAGTCCCAGCACTTGGGAGGCAGAGGCAGGTGGATTTCTGAGTTCGAGGCCAGCCTGGTCTACAGAGTGAGTTCCAGGACAGCCAGGGCTACACAGAGAACCCCTGTCTCGAAAAAAAATAAATAAATAATGATCTCTTTGTTAATTTTCAAGTGTCTGGATGCTTAAGGAAGATTCTTTGAAAGTTGCTTCTGGAATTAAAAAGCATGGATCCCAGCAATGACTACCACTTCCTCAACCAGATTTTGTGGAGAAGGGTGAAGCTCACACTGGTGTCTGGCATCTTTGAGGGTGTGCTCCAGCATGTGGATCCTAACAAGATTGTTGTCCTGAAAAACGGTTTGACTCTATTCATCATGGTCCCCTCCTCTTCAGGAGATTAGTGACTGAGTGTAGGGGATGACTGTTGGCAGCGTAGAAGTTGGGAAAGTAGTGGTGTTCCTATTTAAAGAAAGGCAGTAAAAGAACTTTAGACTGCTAGTCCCCAACAGAGCAACATGGCTTCCTGTATTGGTTGGTCCTCACTTCTGTATTTTCATTGGCATTATAGGGGAAATTTTCTTCTTTCATTATTTATATATTTAATGTGTGTGGGTGTTTCATCTGCGTGCCATGTGCATGCCTGATGCCCACAGAGGCCAGAAGAGGACATAGGAGCCTCAGGTACTGGAGTTGTTACATAGGTGCTAGGTATCAAACACTGGTCCTCTGGAAGAACAGTCAGTGCTCCTAAATGCTGAACACCTCTCCAGCCCTGTGGTGATCATTTTCAATACATAGTTTTAAAAATTGGAGACTTTGGTTAATTTTTGTTTGTATGAATATTAAAACTAATCTTGTTATTGAAATTGCTTTTGGCTTCAACAGAGGGGGAAAAAAATCACTGATGTAAAGGATTAATTTTTCTCAGGCAAAAAGAAGTCCAGAAGTCAGGGATTCAGGGCCAGTCTCAACTACATAATGAGTTTGAGGCCAGCCTGGAATCTATAAGAACCTGTGTCAGAAACCCAAAGGAAGGCTGGGAATGTAGCTCAGCTGGTTGAGTGCTTGCCCAACACACAAGCTGTTGTACCACCTAGGCCAGGTGCAGCATACAGGTCTCTGATCCCAGCAACTGGGGTTCTTCCCTCACCCCCACCCCACCCCCGCTTTTGGCAGTGTCTCATTGTGTAGCCTTGGCTAGCCTGGAACTTGCTATGTAGATCAAGCTGGCCTTGAACTCAAGAGATCTGCCTGGCTCTGCCTTCCTAGTGCTGAATTTAAAGGCCTGTGCCACCACACCTAGCTCTTTAAAAGTTTTGTTTGTTTGTTTGTTTGTTTGTTTTTTAGAACATTCTGAGGTTTATTCTGTTACTCAGTTGTACAGTGTAGCTTTGTAATTTAACTGACTCTGAACTTCTTTGAGAAAGAAAGATTTTTATAAAACTCATATTTCAGTAATTTTAAGAGCCTTCAGAGTTTCTTGCAGTTTTGGGGATAATAGTATGTTATTAAACAGATGGATTATTTTCCATTGCAGTGAAGAACGTAGAATCAGGCCGGAGTGTCCCAGGAGTGAAAGTGTTTTTCGGGCATGAGATTTTGAATGGTAAGTTTTGTGTTCCCTGGATGCCAATTGGAATCTCCCGTGAGAAACCCACATCTCTGCTTCATTTGGGTATCTGAAAGAAAATGGAATTTGTCTTGTCTTCAGTACTGTATGTATGAACTTTTTTTTTTTTTTTTTTGAGACAGGGTCATAGCATTCATGTATAAGAGCTTGCTATATAGATTTGGCTAGCCCCAAACACAGAGATCTTCCTGCCTCCACTCCCTGAGGGCTAAGACTAAAGCCATGCGCCATAGTCCCAGCTTGTATTTATGTAATTTTATTTAATTTTTAAAATTTTTATGTGTATGGGTGTTTTGCCTATGTTATATCTGTGTACTGACTGTGTGAAGTACCCATGGAGGCCAGAGGAAGGGTGTTGAGTCCCTAGGGACTGGAGTTACAGACAGTTGAGAACTGTCATATGGGTGCTGAGAACTGAACCCAGGTCCATAAAATGTTTACCTTGTAAACATGAGACCATGAGTTTGATTCTTAGACCTATGTAAAAAAGTAGTAGTATTAAAAGTAGTATTAAAATTAGTAGTAGTAGTAAAAGTAGGGGTAGTTTGTATTTATAATCCCTGCACTGGAGAGGCAAAGACAGATGTCTGGAGCTTGCCGTACAGTGAGTCTAGCCTCCAGGGCAGGACGATCAGAAGTTCACGGTCCTCCTACCACAAGGGAAGTTTGA
This sequence comes from Rhabdomys pumilio, assembly GCA_030674055.1. Lineage (NCBI taxonomy): Eukaryota > Metazoa > Chordata > Mammalia > Rodentia > Muridae > Rhabdomys > Rhabdomys pumilio. The sequence goes on along the minus strand of JANHMN010000002.1, from coordinate 183,307,510 downwards.
GATCTGTCTTGGCTACATGAAACTCTGATTCAAAAAACCAGACAAAAGTACATCTTAGACTAGTGTAATTCATATCCTGCGCAATTAGATTAAAAACCATTCCTTTGAGCCAGGCACTGGTGGTGGGCGCCTTTAATCTCAGCACACTGGAGGCAGAGGCAGGCAGATCTCTTGAGTTTGAAGCCAGCCTCATCGACAGAGTGAGTTTCAGGACAGCCAGGGCTACCCAGAGAAACACTGCCTCAAAAAACAGAACAACACAGCAGCAACAACAACAAATTGGTTTTAAAATCTCTGTGTAATATTCTCTCACAGTTCTTTTGGGGTTTCTGCCCTACCTGTTACTATCTTTTATGGTATCAAAGCATAGATGCCAGAGCCTGTAAGTGTATCAGTAATTATCCGTGGTAGAAATAATGCATTAGGATTGAAGTGAATACAGATGAAGTCTGGGGGCCTGGAAAGACTCAGGAGGTAGAACTGCTTGCTTTTATGTTCATAAAGATCTGAGGCCAGGGTGGTTTACAGGCCTGTAATTCCAGCTCTGTTGGGGCTAGAGACAGTAATATCTCTGTGCTAATACCAGCTCAACCCTGGGTTCAGTGAGAGATACTGTCTCAAAGGAATAAGGCAGGAGTAATAATGTAGGGGCCAGATATCCACCCCTTCTGGCTCTTCGTAGATATGTGCTCGTTTGCATACATATATACATATATCACCACATATAAACAGCCCTATACATACACACACACCTTTGATACCTTTGATCCCAGCAAATGGGACACAGAAATAGAAGCAAGCAGACTTCTGTGAGTCCAGCCAGGTGCCTGTGATAGAGATCCTGTCTCAAAAGTGACAAAATATAAATAAAAAGAACCTATAGACTCAGTGGAAATAACACATCAGCACCATGGAGCATAAAAAAAAAAAAAAAAGACAGAAAAGAGCAGAGAGAAGTTCCCGATCCTTCTGTGTGACCAGGGACCCGAGGACACAAGGTTGGGAATCTGCAGGCTTTAAACCCTGAGCCACTAAAGGGCTCTGTGACTAACAGTTCACTTTCAATCCCAGTTTATAGCCTACGGTTGACCATGGTGTATGGGATGGAGTGGCTATGGCTTTCCAGCTGGAAACTGTTGAAAATCTTTGGGTTGTTTTTCAGTGGAACTAATGGATGAAGCGGAAGGTGCATCGGGAGAAAAGGCATGCTCTGTTAGGTATGAGTTTTCTTCACTCTGACTGTTTTCAAGTGGGCACATTAGAGAAAAAAGGCTGAGCTCCAGCTGCTTACTTCTCAAGTGGGTTAAGGAAATAAGAACAAGCAGGCCAGTGTGGCTATGTCTAGACAGCATTCAAGCTGAGATTGCAAGCAGCACAGAGATGGGCTACAGTCCTCACGGTTAACAAGTAGGGAGATGGCACCAGTAACAAGGACTGTTCAACAGAATATGATCTTTTTGTAAGGACAGCATAAATACAGAACGAGCTGGAACAGAGAAAGTGAAAAATGAAGATGTAAATGTCTGTGAGCCTGCTTCACCTGCACCAGAGGTGCCAGCCAGCTCTCTCCTCAGTGACCTCAAGTGCTACCCGGCAGGTGAGTGCTGGACTCTGAGCGTACCAGAATAGTTTTATTGTGGCTCACAATAAAAATGGTGAATTAAGATAAGTATTATAAAGTACGTGTTTATTTGACATGGGTGTGCATACTGTGTGCTGGGACTAGGGTGCTACCCGCATTGAGTACAGGAGAGTTTAAATGAAGGGGTGGGAAATCAGTGTGGTGCTGCAGCTTCTGTGACCCACCCTCCAAGAGTGGAAGCAGAGGATCAAGAGTTCAAGGATAGCCGTGGCTACATTGCTGGTTTTAGGATAGCCTAGAGTAAGTTCAAGGATAGCCAGGGCTACATAGCAGGTTTGAGGACAGCCTAGGGTAAGTTCAAGGATAGCCAGGGCTACATAGCTGGTTTGAGGACAGCCTAGGGTATATGAGACCCTGTGTCAAAAAAGAAGAGGAAGAGGAAAAAGAGGAGGAAGAGGAGGAAGGAAAAGAAAAGAAAAATATGAGTAAAAGATATAGAATGCTAGTACTTTTACTACCAAATGCTGAGAAATAGCAGGACAGAAAACACATGGATCATGTGCCATTAAAGTTTTTGAGTGTCTTGGGCAGGAATTACAGAAGTAGTAACATGCATAAAATCCTAAAGGAGGGAAAGCCCAGAGCTGTTTGGATGTCCTGGGAAATGCTGTCTGATTGTTTTGAGTGAGTCTCGTCCTGGATAGAGCTGGCTGCTGTGCTACTTTTATGTAGTCCAAATTGGCTTCAAGTTCCTAGTGACAGGGTTCAAAAAAGGGCCACCTCTCCAGGTTTTTGTGTTTGTTTGTTTGTTTGTTTTGTTTGAGATAAGCTTTCACCATGTTGCTCTAGATATCCTGGAACTCACACCTGTATACCATGCTGGCCTTGAACTCACAGAGATCCACCTGCCACCATGCCCAATTTTAAATTGGTTGGATTTTGCTGTTTTGTAATAGGGTCTCACTCCTATAGCCCAGAATTCATTCAGTAGCTAGGGCTGGCCTCAGATTCTCAGCAGTCATGCCTAGAGCCCTTAAGGGCTAAGATTACAAGCATGAGACACAGCATCTGCTGAGAAATGTGTTTGAAACTGAGAAAAGAAAAAAGGTAAAGGCTCGAGAGGAAGATCTCAAAGCATCAGTTAGGAAATCATTACACCTGGAGCAGAGAAAGAAGGTATAGGCAGTGAGGTGGGATTGGTGGGCACAAGAGTTTATAGATCCTTAAAGAGACGGGGACTCTAAAGGGAGAAAAGAGGCAAAGCATGGAAGAGCTTTTTTTTGATTTTGGTTTTTCATTAAAAAATAAAGTGTTTGGTGGTGTACACCTGTAATCCCATTACTAAGAGACTCTGAGGCAGAAGGGTCTTGAGACTGATATCAGCCTGGGCTACAAAGAGACCATTTTTTCAAAACAACAACAACAAAAAAAAAAAACAACCAAGAGCACAAAGAAAGAAATCTAGACAGCTTTGTGAAGAGATTATAGTTTTTAGAGGTAATATCACTATAATATAGGTACTTAGAACAAGACAGAGGTAAAACATGGGTGAAATGGAGGATATTAAAATTAAAATAATCTTGTTTTTATCTCAAATTTACAGTACTCATTGCCTTATCATCTTGATAGTTGGGATCATAGGCATATGTAGCCCTGACTGTCCTGGAATTCGATCTGTAGCCTGGGCTGGCCTTGAATTCACTGAGATCAGCCTGCTTCTGCCTCCACATGCTGGGGTTAAAGGTGTGCCCCACTACCCTGTCTTGGTGGTCTTTTTAAATTTCAGTTGTATTTTATTTGTGTGGGGATGTATGTATGTGTGTGTGTCATCAGGTGCATGAGGTGATGAAAGCCAATTCTAGAGAATGACGGCAGTAGTTAGATAGGAGGCACTGTGCCCAGATGTATGGTAAAGGTGGGGCACATGCAGTACCTGACAAACTAGATAGATGTGGGGGAGAGGAGAAGGAGGAATCTCGCATTTAGGGCAAGTATGGAGCTGTGTAAACTAAGAAGAGAAAAACTTCTTAGAAGTAGAATGTAGAAAAGTTTTGGAGGAGCTGGAGAGATGGCTCAGCAGTTAAGAGCACTGACTGCTCTCCCAGAGGTCCTGAGTTCAATCCCCAGCAACCACATGGTGGCTCACAACCATCTGTAATGGGATCAATGACCTCTTCTGGTGTCTGAAGAGAGCTACAGTGTACTCACTCACATAAAATAAATAAGTAAACAAAAGAAAAGGTTTTGGAGACCTGAAAAGTTTTGTGTATTAATTAGTGTTCTCTAGAGGAACAGAACCAATGTGGGGGGGGGGGAGAATGTGTTAAATCAGTAACAACAGCTAAGCCACTCCTGAGAAGTTGAGAACCCGTAGTTGCTGGGTCCTTGAGTAAAGGCTTCCACCGTTGGAGAAGTCCCACAGTGGTGGTGTCCCGCTGCCACGAGAGCAACTGCATTAGTTACACAGTGGCTCTAGTCTGTAGTAAGCTGACATTAAACCCTTCAGTTTTGGTCAGCTTGCTTGAATAAAAGGCACTCAGGTGGTCTATTGCTGGGTCGATTGTAAGCTGAGGACAGCATAGGCTACACAATGAAACCCTTTCTCCAAAAATAAAAAAACATAGCCTAGAGAAGTCTGAGATGGAGAGAGACCTTCAGAAGTCAGCCAGTAGACAGTCTTTGAAACTTTGAGACCAGCTGAAGTCAACCAGAGAGCCTGTATAAATGCAGAAGAGGAGGGCTGTTGCCCTACACAGTTGCCCATCAGCATCGTGGCCTTTGCACCACAGTGTTAGAGATAAGGAAATAAAGGATGGGGGGGGGGGGGGGGGGTGCCTGTGAATCTGTCTGTGTACGTCTTGGTTCTTTTGTGAAAATCAGAGGACAGTCTCACCTTCCAACATGCAGACCCTGGAGATGAACTCACATCACCTGCTATCAAGTCTTTAACAGAACTCTCTTGAACAGTCCAAAATAAATCTTTTTTAAACAAGATTATTTTTTAATTGTGTCTGTGTGTGTCTATGTGTACATGAGTGAAGATGCCCATGAAATCTAGAAGAGAATCAAATCCACTGGAACTAGAGTTCCAGGCTGCTGTGAGCTGCCCAACACAGGTGCTGGGAACCAAACTGCTGGTTTGAATGAGAAGCCCCTAGGAGTCTCATAAATTTGCATACTTAGTTCCCAGTTGAACTGGTTGGAAGGATTAGGATGTGTGGTCTTGTTGGAGTTGGTGTGTCTTTGGGCTTCCAGGTTTCAAAAACCCATGCCAGACCCAGAGTCTGTGTCTGTGTCCCTCTCCCTCTTCCCCCCCCCCTCTCTCTCTCTCTCTCTCTGCCTGTGGATCATGTAGAGCTCCCAGCTACTGCTTCAGCACGATGGCTGTCTGCTTCCTGGCATGATGATAATGGACAACCTCAAATTATAAACAGCCACTAATTAAATGCTTTCTTTTATAAGACTTGGGTTGACCATAGTATCTCTTCACAGTAATCAAATAGTACCCATAATCAAGACAACCACAGAAAAATAAATCTTAAGTTAGGGTCTAGGGATGTAGCTCTGTAATGGGAGATATTTAGAAAATGCCACTGCATGGACTGGCTAGCTAATCAGTGGGTCGGCTCTGCTTAGCTCTGGCCACCACATTCTGCACTAGAAGTGGCCAGAGGCCAAGCATGCCACAACTAGACCCATGAAACGCCAGTGTGGGAGATCGCTCTGCCAGTCCACCATGCTGCATCCACAAAGCTCGGCTGAACCCCAGACAACAATGTCCACCATCCTCTCAGTACCCAGTAGAATAAAGACTTTTTTGGTTTTTCAAGACAGCGTTTCTCTGTGTAGCTGTTTAGCCCTGGCTGTCCTGGAACTCACTCTGTAGACCAGGCTGGTCTCGAACTACGAAATCCGCCTGCCTCTGCCTCCCAAGTGCTGGGATTAAAGGCGTGTGTCACCACCGTCCAGCTAGAATAAAGACTCTTAATGCTTAAAGATTATCCAATGGATTTATATATTTGGAAATGCTCAAATAACAAGATGCCCATACAATTATAATTGTTACCCAATATCTAACCTTTGGATAGAAGTTGCTACCGAGGACTGCTTTCGACCCACCTGTCTTTCTCCATGGTCGATAGCCTCCTCCTTCTCCCTTTCCTCCTCTCCTCCCAACTCCTCATTCTGCCTGCCTTTCGTACTGCCCAATCACCAAGCTCCACTGCATATACATTGTAGCAGTAGCAGGAAATTATCCTGCTACATAGCTCAGTTCGTAGGATGACTGCCATACATTAACAATGAGCTGGGTTCCATCTCCACTATCATTAGATGTGGTAGTACACTGGGGAAGTAGAGACAGGAAGATCAGAAGTCCAAGGACATCCTCAACTACTTAGTGAGTTCAAAGCTTACCTGAATTACATGAAACCCTGTCTTAGAAAAACTAATATTAATAATTAGCAAGATTTGGAGAACTCCAACCATATGGGTACTGTTCCTTTTCCAGGACTCATTTACTTTAAACTGTTATTTTTTGTTATGAAATATCTTTTCAAAGTGCTTGACTTGAGAGGGTCAGTGGGTAAAGGTGCTTGCTGAGTGGTTTGAGTATGTCTAAAATTAACAGGAGGGCCATTCTCTTGTCAAGGAAGACAGGTACATTCAATGTCATCCTTCTCTTGTAGAGGAAGAGGAGGTGACATACACAGTCATTGATCAGTTCCAGCAGAAGTTTGGTGCTGCAGTAAGTACTGTCAGTCATTTCCAGTGTGGTCTGTATAGATATCCTGTCTGTGTCTTACAAGTTGATTTTAAGATATTGATGTTTTCCCTAGTAACAGAGTATTTTGGTAGTTTTATTATTTTTAAATAGTTTTTAAAATACTCTGTGTTTGGGTGTTCTGCTTACATGTATGTTTGTGTATCACATTCATATAGTGTATGTGGAGTCCAGAAAAGGGCATTGTTGTGGGGTATTCACCAAAGAAGACTGCTCTGACATGGGGTTAAGCCAATAAAAAGTCTGGGAAGATGCCTTAGTTAGCAAAATGCTTGCTGTGTAAGCATGAAGGCCTAAGTTAGTATCCCAGCACCTAGGTAAAAACAGAGCATGAGCCTCTGTCCCCTCTCTGCTGAGGGACAGAGATGGGCAGATTCCTAGAGCTGCTCCATGTTCACTGAGAACCTGTCTTCAAAAGTGTAAGGTGGGCAGTGACTAGGGAAGACATGGATCTCTGTCCTCACATGCAGGTATACACACATACTCACAAGAGAATGTACACACACACACACACACACACACACACACACACACACATATGATCTAAGCTGGGTGTTTGCTACATTCTTATGATCTTAGCACTCTGCGGGTTAGAAACAGACAATTAAGTGGATAAGACCTGCTTGGATTCAGTAGCTTAGTTGGAGGTCAGCCTGAGGTATGAGACCCTTTCTTAACCCTTCCCCCAAACCCAGTGTTTATCACTTGTCAGAGTATGGTGGTTAGCATCACAATATCATAAAAGACATTTTTCCCTCCAAAACCTTCCCTTTCTTTAGTGTTTGTTTGAGGCAGGATTTCTCTGTGTAGCCCTGGCTATCCTAGAACTCCGGCTTGCCTGACTCCCGAGTGCTGGGACTAAAGGACCTTCCCTTTCTTTAGTGCTTGTTTGAGGCAGGATTTCTCTGTGTAACCCTGGCTGTCCTAGAACTCCGGCTTGCCTGACTCCCGAGCGCTGGGACTAAAGGTGTGCTCCTTTCCTTAACAGATGCTCCACATCAAGAAGCAGAGTGTCCTGAGCATTGCTGCCGAAGGCGCTAATGTGTGTCGCCACGGGAAACTCTGTTGGCTTCAGGTAAAAGATTTTTTTTTAAACTAAAATGTTTTCTTTGGTTTGTTTCTGGCATGGTTTTATATAGCCTAGACTGGCCTTGAACTTGTGTACCTGCTAGGCTTTGAACTCCCATTCCTCCTATATCTACTTCCCAAGTGTTCAATGTAGAGTATATGTGTGTGTGTATACATATATATGCACATGCACATATAAATATAAATTTATACACACACACATATACATACATACATGTAACGGACCACTCTGGCCCACGTTTGGGGGCCAAACTGTAGCGGCCCGCTCTGTTCCGCAGGTCCGGGTTTAGCAAGGGAGAGAGTGGGGGGAAGAAGGGGAAGAGCCGCGAAGAATAGAGACAAGCCAGAGGATCTGTAGTAATGTCTTCTTTACTGTCTCCACCATACACACACCACTATACCTACTACTACCACACCACCACTACAAGGAAATCCTGGGTATTTATAGGCTTTTGCCACATGCCTTGTAGGTGTGGATATGACGTAAGTCTTACAGGCGTGGACAGCACGTGCGCCTTACAGGCATATATATGGCGTAGATAGCACGTGGACAACACGTGCACCGCATGCCTTGTAGGCGTGGATACCACGTGCTCTTTGCAGCTGGGGGCAATTAACAGCAAAACAAGCTATGTGGGATATCAGAGTGTGCTTCCGCTGTTGTAGGCCGTTGAAAACCAAGTCTCATGTCAGGGTATATGGCTCAAGATGGCTGCAAAGCTGATAGCTGCTTTCTAGCCGCTTTCTGCTTAAAGCCGGCTCCCAACACATACATACATACATACATACATACATACATACATACATACATACA
>JANHMN010000002.1:183277540-183296416 GCA_030674055.1 Rhabdomys pumilio | reverse complement strand
CCCCTGGTCACCGTGGTGCTCTCCTCTCCCTGCTCCCCCTGGTCACCATGGTGCTCTCCTCTTCCTGCTCCCCCTGGTCACCATGGTGCTCTCCTCTTCCTGCTCCCCCTGGTCACCGTGGTGCTCTCCTCTTCCTGCTCCCCCTGGTTGCAGTGGTGCTCTCCTCTCCCTCCTGTTCTTCCTCTTCCCTTCTCTCCTTTCCTTGGTCTTTTCTCCTTTAGGGGTTGATTTTTATTTTTGAGGATCAATTCCTAAAATTTCAGTGTCCTATTTAAATATGTGGCTCATTTTTACTCTCCTACTTACAAAGTTTGTACCATTTCTTATATTTGCAGTTTCTTTGGGCCTTCCTTCCTTTTTTTTTTTTTTTTTTTTTTTGGTTTTTCAAGACAGGGTTTCTCTGTGTAGCCCTGGCTGTCCTGGAACTCTGTAGACCAGGCTGGCCTCGAACTCAGAAATCCGCCTGCCTCTGCCTCCCAAGTGCTGGGACTAAAGGCGTGCGCCACCACTGCCCGGCCTGGGCCTTCTTTTAGAATCTTTCAATGCACAATACTGATGCTGCTTTTGTGCCACGCTTACTCCCAAAATCTAAGGGGAATCTTCATTGTTCCCAGGGAGCCATCAGCATAAATATTTTTCCCTTCTATGGAATAAACTCAGAGCCTTACACATCAGACAAGCATTGTTGCTATAACTGATCACAAATTGAGCATGACCGCTTTGATTTTCTCTCCTATAGTTCTTATAAGTTCTCCTTTAGGTGAGAAGGCTCACATCACTTTTCTTGAATAAGAGTCAAGGTGTCAGTTCTCCCAGAATTCCTTTGAGGTGAGATCCTTTTCTGTGTATTACCTAATCCTCTTTTGTTGTGTGATTGTTTTCTGTTTCATACCTCAGGTAGCTGATGTCCTTCAGTTTTCTATGGAAACAGGTGGCTTTCTTCCAAACTGTATCAGTACTTTGCAGGAGAGTTTAATCAGACACCTTAAAGTTGCTCCCAAATACCTTTTCTTTTTAGAAGAGAGACAGAAGCGTATTCAGGTAAGTATTGAAAGATGTGTCGTTAAATTTCAGGTGTGCTCTGCACAGGACTGTTAGCCTGTTGGATAGAGAAGTGATGAGCTTTGCCAGAGTTTTAGATGTACTCATGAGGCACAGTCTGTGGTTTCAAGTGGACAGAAGCCAGGGTCCAGATTAGTTGGTTATAAATTTAAAAGTACTCAAATTGAGACATTGGAACCAAAGTCACCTTAGTTGCTTTTCCCAAAGCAGTATCAATTTCCCTTAGAGCATAATATCCTTGCATGCAGACCTGGGTTGTAGCTATATTTCTTACCTACAGTTGGCCAGATGCTAAAGTCTGTTTGCTCCAGCATTTCCCTTCAATGCTGCTGGGATAGAGCTCAGCACTGGGGTTTGTTTTTGCTTTTGTTTTTGTTTTTGTTTCTCTGTGTAGCCGTGGCTGTCCTGGAACTCACTCTGTAGCCCAGGATGGCCTCGAACTCAGAAATCCACCTGCCTCTGCCTCCCAAGTGCTAGGACTAAAGGCATGCGCCACCACTGCCCAGCCTCAGCACTGTTTATGACAAGTGAGGGCGCTACAGCTGAGCTATTCCCTAGCCCTCCCTCGAATTTTGTGGGGTTTTATGCTACTGGGAATGAAATCTAGGATCCTAGACACAGTAGGCAAGCTACATGCCTGGCTTGCTCCCTCCAACTTGGAATAAGAAGTCCAGACATACCAGCCTTCTTCCCAGCCCTCCTGTTCTCTGACTCACAGATGCTGTGTACTGGGAGGAGGGGCACTATACACCTGCTCAGAAGGCCACGGATATGTGAAAATAGAAAGCAGTAGAAGAAAATGACAGTGTTTTAAGCAACTAGAAACAATCATTTTCTTTAAAAAAAAAATTACTTTGTTTTTGTTTTTTAGAGAAAAGGTTTCAGAATTTCTTTGTGTAACCCTGGCTGTCCTTGAACTCACTCTATAGGCCAAGCTGGACTCAAACTCAGCTCTGCCGCTGTGTCCTAAGTGCTGGGATTAAAGTCACAAACCACCACCGCCCAACTAAATTTTACTTGGTATTAATTAAAAATTGTTTTGCTGCCTCTAGGAAAATCCAGAAATATGGTTAACAAGACCTCTTCCACCCTCTTTATTGAAAATCTTGGCCCTGGAGACAACCTACCTGCTTCCACTTCGCTTGGTGCTCCTGGATGAGGTGATGTCAGACTTAACCACACTGGTGGATGGGTACCTGAACACCTACCGAGAAGGTTCTGCAGACCGGCTTGCAGGCACAGAGGTAGGTGCAGCTTTCCGTGGGTGTGTTCTCTGCCTCTTCCTCACCTTGAACACGGTGATAGGACCTAATGTTTCTGGGAACTTGCTTGTGTGGTTGGGTGTCTACAGTGCTTGAGATCACTAGGACTCACACATTCTCAGCAAACTCTACCAATAAACTACATGCACAAACCTTCCTAAAGTTTTGTCTTAAGCAAAGGTCTTTATTTCTTAAATACTTAAATTACTCAAAAGCAGTACAATCAAAATTTTTAAATAGTAATTATATCGAAAACACTAGAGGGCACTACAGGAGCACATTTGAATAAATTTATTTTTTGTCTATCTGTGGGCTTTCAGGGATCATGTTAAGGCCTTTATAAACCTGTGCTTCTTTGCTTTCCTAGCCTGCCTGTATGGAGCTGCCAGCAGAGCTTCTTCAACTCCAGGACTTCCAGAAGCAGCGCCGAGAGCGAGCTGCAAAGGAGTACAGAGTGAACGCACAGGGCCTCCTCATAAGGACGCTGCCGCACCCAAAGGAGCCAGTGACTCGCACAGCGGGGAAGGACGAGCGAGTCCAGGGTTTCTTATTTTGTAAGACGTCTGGTGTAGACCAAGTTCCACACTTTATATGTCACGAATCTCGTAAGGATGAGAATTCTTTGGATAAAGAATCTAAACAAACCACAGCAAAGTCTCAAATTGTGCCTCCCAGGAAGGAAGGCGAAGCCTGTGAGGACTCTGAGAACAAACCAGCGCATTGGGAGTCAGTGGGGCCAGGAGACCTGAGAGCCAAGGAAGCCCATTCCCTGCCTCCCATGCAGACATTTCAGTCACATTTTTCTTTGAAAGAGGAGATAGAACAGTTGCTGCTGGTGGAAAATCAGGGAGCTTTAACAAGCCCAAGGGAAGACACTTTGGTGTCACCTTCTCAGGAAACCTGGGAGGCACCAAGTGACACCTTCCATTTTCCCAAAAGAGCTATGGTTTCTACACTTCCCCCCTGTCCAGCCCTGGAGAAGACAGATTCATGGATAAGTCCATCTCTAAATCTGTTTTAGGATTTAAGGCTTGTCACTGAGGCCAACAGAGTTCCTGTGAGTCTGTCATGGGGAGGTGGCTTAGGTCTCAGCCACAGGCTTCTGGGAAATGGTGGCCTCGTGCCTAGTGCTGAATTCTGTCTGGATTAGGAGGGGCCTGAGGAGAGCAGTAAGGGGTGAGGTCCAATTTCCATCAGTGTGTGAGGAAATAGTCTCAGTAGCTGATGCATACTTCTCAGCTTTAGCTTTAGAGGATTTGAAGAAGAAAAGCTCGCTCAGTGTCTAGAGGAGCTGGTTTAGGAATGTTGTAGGGCGGTTCCTGTGGGTGGCGCAGAGCTGGGGCAGCTGCACAGACCACCACTTCAGTCCAGAACATCACCGACAAACAAAAGGTGTCTGTTTTTGTTTGGGTTTGTTTTGTTTTGCCTTTAGATTGAAGTAGATGTGAAGACTTACACACAGGCTAGACGTGTATCTGCCTGCTCTACTTGAATTGTGCACTTCGTATCGTATGGGCAGACAACAGGTGATGCCGCTGCAGGGGCATTCCCTCAATTTACTTTATATGACATTAATCTTAAGGCTTTGTCCATTTTCCTTTCCCTAAGAGAGCAGGGCGCTAATGTCTTTGTTGTTATTTCTTTCTGGTAAATGTAAAATCTGAGTTCATTGTACTTGCCTAGAGGTGTTAATTTTCTTAGATTAAAAAACACGGCCTGAAATGAGGGCAATTGTGGTTACGAAAATCAATAAACCTGCTTTGGCATCAGATCATCTCCTTTTCTCTTTTTTTGAGTGACAGTATAAAGATTTTAGGGTAATATTTCAACTTCTAGATCTAGAGTCTTGTTTAGAAATCTGTATTTTAGCTAGGTGCACACCTCTAAGCCCAGCACTTGGGAGGTTAGACAGGTATGGATGAGCGTTTGAGGCCAACTTAGGCTGCATGGGGAAGACACTCCTTTACTAATTTTTTAAAAAATCTGTCAATCTCCTGTCACAGGACTGCCGGTGCACCTTGGGGATGCAGGGACAGTCTGGGATTATCATTGGACAACCAATTGTTTTATGGAGTCACTGAAAGAATTACTGTTCCCTCTCAGATTTCCAGAACCAAAGCAGGATGTAATGGCCATCCCTGTAATCCTAGCATTTGAGAGGGCAAAGCAGGAGGATCCAAAACTCAAGACCATTCTCAGCTGAGGACTGAGTTCAAAGCCTACCTGGGCACAGGAGACCAGGGATTTTAAAATGAACATTTTTAAATTCTTATTTTATGTGTATGAGTGTTTTGTCTGCATGTATATCTGTGCACCATGTGCTCTCAGGAACCAGAGGAAGGCCAGGCAGTGGTGGCACACACCTTTGATCCTAGGGCTTGAGAGACAGAGGCAGGCAGATCTCTGAGTTTAAGACCAGCCTAGTCTACAGAGTGAGTTTCAGGACAGCCAGGGCTACACAGAGAAAGCCTATCTCAAAAACAAAATTAGGAAGCAGAGGAGAGCATTGGACCTTAGCCCTAAACAAGACAATTCTACCTTTTCCTCTAAGGCTCAGAGAACAAGGCAGAACCAGAGGTAGAAAGGTGAGAAGCCAGGGACAGAAGGGTTACACATACCTTCTTTTGGGCAAGACACAGCCATTGCAACCCAAACTCACAACAGCTGCAAATGACTATACAAGAATGGGCCTGTCACCTAAAGTAAGAAAAAAGATCCACGTGCCTTTAATCCCAGCTCTTGGGAAACAGTGGCCAGTGGATCTAAGTTCCAGGATAGCCTGGTCTATAAAGCAAGTACCAGGACATCCAGGGCTACACAGTGAGACCCTGTCTTGAAAAAGAAAACAATAGCTGAATAAGAATGAGCTTGTCTGTGGAGCTTTCAGGGAGGAGGGCCTCAGGCCTACCTGTCAGTGCTGACAGGTTAAGTGAGAAGGGAATCCCGTGTCATTAAGTACACACGTAATGACACAAAACAACAGTGACCCCACCAGGCTGCAGTGGGTAGTTCCAGACCAGAGGTCCCATAGTTAGCTCTGGTTAAACTAAAATGGGTCTCAAAAAAGACCAAAAGCTATGAATCTCTTAAAGGAGCTGGTAGGGAGATTAATCACAATGCCTTAGATCCATGTATGACATCAGAGAAAGAATGAATGATGTATGGATGGCATCCCAACAAGCTGCACAATAAAAAGAACTCTCTCCTCCCCTCCCTCCTTCCTGGAACTTGCTGTCCCTCAGGGCTGGAGGCCTTACTTTGTTGTTATTACAGAGTTCTTACTTAAAGTACTCAGGCTTTAGCTGTCAGGTGGCTTTCCAGCTGTAAACAGTGATGCACATGGGGAATTTGAGAGCCCCAGAATGCAGAAGTGGTGACTGACGCTGAGGATGGCGCTGTGGAGGCGTCAGAGCCCCAGGCTTCACGAACTGGCCTCTAGTTTACACTGTCATCAGATGATCCCATCCGCTGTTTGCATCTAACAGCTGTCACTGTTGTTCCTTAAGAAAAGGAAGAGGGGATTAAACATAAAAATTTTATGGCAACAAAAAGAGGGAGAAATGGGCTGCAGGTAGGACTCTAGTTACTACTCAGATACTGTTCTCTTTGTAAATCATCTACTTATTCTTATGTGTAGGGTTATTGTGTATGTATGTCAGTGCACCCTATGCATGTAGTACTCAGGAGGCCAGAAAAGAGCACTGGATCTCCTAATAACTGGAGTTATAAGCCACCATGTAGTTGCCGGAAAGGTCTTCTGGAAGAGCAGCCAATACTCATAACTGCTAATCTATCTCTCCTGCCACCATATTTTCTTTTCTTTGTTTTTTTAAATATTTTCTTTTTTAAAAATGATTTTATTATTTAGTATGTATGAGTGTTTTTGTATGCATGTCTGTGTACCACATAGATGCCTGGTACCCACAGAGACCATAAGGCGATATCAGATCCCTTGAAATTGGAGTTACTGACAGGTGTGAACTGCCACATGAGTGCTGGGAGGAACTGAACCTGCGTCCTCTGGAAGAGAAGCCAGTCTCTCTCTCTCTCTCTCTCTATCTCTCTCTCTTTTTTTTTTTTTTTTTTTTTTTTTTGGTTTCTCGAGACAGGGTTTCTCTGAGTAGCCCTGGCTGTCCTGGAACTCACTCTGTAGACCAGGCTGGCCTCGAACTCAGAAATCCACCTGCCTCTGCCTCCCAAGTGCTGGGACTAAAGGCGTGCGCCACCACCGCTCAGTGAGAAGCCAGTCTCTTAACAGCTGAGTTGTCTCTCTAGACCCATAAATATTTTCCCTAAAGAAAAAAAATGGGTATAAGCTGCCTCATCAGGCAAAGTGTTTACCACCAAGGCTGATGACCTGAGTTCAATCCATCAGTGACAGATGTAAGTTCCTCCCCCCCCAAATAAATCAAAAACCCTTAGAGTCTTGTAGGAGACATAAATAAAAATGTTTAAGTAAAATCACAGTTAATGGTCAAGGCATACCAGTTCAAGCTAATGCTGAGAGAGACAGAAAAGATTTAGAGAGGGGATGATACTTTTACTGGTTCTGAGGTGTGAGAACTAGCTTCTTGAGAGGTCAGAGGAAGTGCTCTATGGCAGGAGAAGAATTTTCCTGTGGAGAGGAGCAAACAATACAATGGTGAGAGGCAAGGCAAAGAGGTAGAGAGCATCAATGTGTGTCCTCTGTGTGTGTGTGTGTGTGTGTGTGTGTGTGTGTGTGTGTGTGTGTGTGTGTGTTTTCCTTCAAGCCAAGAACTGACTCAACTAATGTAAGCAAAAAGAGAATTTATTGGAAATATGGGTGGCTCTTAGACATGATGGGAAATTTAGAGAATTAAACTTGGAAATAAAATCAAGGACGGATGATGCAGAACTGGAGGGAGCAGGAACTACTCAGCTGTTGAGCAAGTGCCAATATAAATCTCTCTGTCATTGAATAATCTGACTTGGAATTCCAAATCCTGAGGCAAGGAAGGGAGATGGGAAATGGGATCAATTGTTATGCACAGTTAATGACTGGATGGCATAAATCAGTGCACATTATAAAAAACTTTAGGCATCTACTAAGATTTCTGCCTTTAATAGAGGATGATGTGGAGGGTGGAAAGATGGCTCAGTGGTTAAGAGCACTGACTGCTCTTCCAGAGGCCCTGAGTTCAATTCCCAGCAACCACATGGTGGCTCACACCCAGCTGGAATAGAATCTGACTCCCTCTTCTGGTGTGTCTGAAGAGAGCAACAGTGAACTCATACATAAAATAAATCTTAAACAAACAAACAAAAGGATGATGTGAGCCGGGCAGTGGTGGCGCACGCCTTTAACTCCAGCACTTGGGAGGCAGAGGCAGGCAGATTTCTGAGTTCAAGGCCAGCCTGGTCTACAGAGTGAGTTCCAGGACAGTCAGGACTACACAGAGAAACCCTGTCTCGAAAAAAACCAAACCAAACAAAAACAAACAAACAAAAAAAGGATGATGTGTGTGTCTGTACCTGGAATCCCAGCACTTGGGGAATGGGGGCCGGGGGAAGAGTGAGAACACAGAGTCTAGGGGCTGAGGAAATAGAGCAAGGGTTCTGAGAACTTGCTGCTCTTTCAGAGGACACAGGATCCGTTCCATTGGCCACATGGGACTCAGAAACATCTGAAGCTCCAATACCAGGACATATGGCACCCTTCTCTGGCTTCTCTGAGCACAGACATATAGGCAAAATCCTCATTCACAGAGAACACAGAGTCTGGACTACATAGTGTGAATCCTGTTGCCAGGAAAAAACAAAACAAAAAACTCAACAAATACCAGGAGCTGAGGCCATGGCTCAGTGGGCAATGTGCTTGCCATGGAGACATGAGGACCTGAGTTTGGAACCCCAGCACCCAAGTAAAAAGCTGAACATGGTGATTCTCTGGGACTCATTGGTCAGCCAGGCTAGTCAATTGGTGAGTTCAAGTTTCATCAAAGATACTTTATTTAAACACACACACATACACACACACACACACACACACACACACACTGGAAAGTTCAAACAGCCTCAATATGTAGCCCTAGCTGTCCTGAAACTCACAGAAATCTGCCTGCCTCTGCCTCCCAAGTGCTGGCATTTAAAAGTATGTGTCACCACTCAACCTTCAGCTAATTTTGAAGAGCATATGTAAGAAGCCATCTGAAGTGCTGATCACACCCATCAGTCATTTGGAGGAAGGAGGTGCATTTCTGTAAGATGAGGAGAACTTACAATAATGACAGTTGTTATTCAGTTATGTGTGTAAGAAGGGAAGTGGTCTTTGGAGTGATATCCTAGAAATGCAATTAGAAGAAAATGACACACAGAGGGTTGGGAAATCAAAGTTGGACAGCTGAAAGCTGTGTATTGAAATATTCCCTTTAATGGGGGGTGGGGGAAGGTCCAGTCGTGATGAAATGCAAACAGGAAAATTGTGTGACTCATTGTTAATGCTAAAAGGACAATGGATATTAAAATATTATGTATTAGTCTGTTTCTCTTATGCTTGGGGTTAAATATTCTCTTTATCATTTTTCTGAAATGTAGAAATGCAGGGCACTGTGGACTTGCCTCTGCTGGGAGTCCTTGTTGGCACGTGTGAAGCTCCGGTGTTGTCCCTAGCACATGTTAAACTGAATAGAGAAGTGCACTCCTGTGATCCTCTCAGGAGTTGGAAGCAGGGAGGATCAGTTCCAAGTCATCTTCTGCCAGTTGGGAACCAGCCTGGAGAAGTCATTGTCATTTCCATGGTTTCTATGTGTGCTTCAGGTGCTGAACAGGTAATAGAAGTCAGGGGATGAGAAAATAAAACAACACTTGAATTTCAAAAAAATTATTTCTGAAGTTAGGCGAGGTAATGCACTCTGGGGACTCCTGCAGCAAGAGGAGCCTGAGTTTATAGCAGAACCACCTGACACTGTCTTTAAAAAAAAAGCATCAGGGAGGCATGGTGGTACACGACCCCAGCACTCAGGAGGCAGAGGTGGGCAGATCTCTGTGAGTTCCAGGAACACCTAGGACTACACAGTGAGACCCTGTCTCAAAAAAAGAAAAAAATGAAGGAAGGGAGAAAGGAAGGAATAAATAAAAGAGAAATAAAGAAAAGAAAAAACGAAAGGAAAGCAAGACAGGCAGACAGACAGGCAGGCAGGCAGGCAGGCAGCTAGCTTTTGGAAACCACCACAACACAACTATGGTCTTAACATTAAACAAAATAATTAAATAGATACTTAAAAGTCAAGAACTCATAAGCCTTCAAAGAATGGAGAAACTGTGACTTACCAACAGTAAACTGAACTGTAAATACTGGACTTTGCCAGACTGGTGTGAGTGGTTTTCTGGGGGGTTTTTGGATTAAAAATTCCAGGAATAGAACAAGCAAAGTGCTAGATACATTGTGTTGAGTTATGGCCAACACAGTGTGCTCTGAGGTCCTGTGAAACCTCCACTGGGAACTCCTGTAGTGATTTCCAGGTGAGAGTAACGACTGGAAACACTTGTGGAAGAAGTAGAGACACAAATGAGCAATGATGGGGAACAAATCAGAAACCTTCCATTTTGTGAAGCAATGTAGAAGTTGATACAACGAAAACCTACTGTTTTGAGAAAAAACTGAAGTGATAATTCAGCTCAAGAAATAGAATATTACCAGTGCCACAGACCTTGCTCCTTCACAATACACCTCCCCGGGTAAATTTTAAAATATATCCATGTTTGTGTATCTGTGGGGCTATGGAGGGATATGAGTACGCACAGGTGACTCCAGTTGCAGGAAGATGCCAGAAGGGGGCATCAGATCACCTAGAGACAGAGACGGAGCTAAGGCAACTGAGGGCTGCCTGATGTGGGTGCTGGAAATTGAACTCCAAACCTCAGCAAGAGGAATACACTCTTAACTGCTGAGCAATCCCCAGCCCCCACACCTTACTTGTATTAACAATCTCAGCTCCCTTCCATACCTCGTCCCAGCAATGGCTATTATCTGCAGCTTTATCTCTAGGCCTTTGCTTTTCTAGCTAAAAATGCACCCAGCAAAGTAGTTTGCCTATTTTGAAAGTCACACATATGAAATCACATTGTAGCTAGGAAGTGGTGGCACATGTCTTTAATCCCAGCACTCAGGAGGCAGGGGCAGGTGGATCTCTGTGAGTTCAAGGCTAGCCTGGTCTACATAGTAAATTCCAAGACAGCTAGAAGTACATAGAGAAACCTTGTCTTGAAAAACCAACCCTCTATCCCCCCTCAACCCAGCCCCCCAAAATTACAACTCTTTTTGCCTGGCTCCTTTATCCGACATTATTTTGATGTGTGTTGTATGTCTATGCCTAGTTGACTTTCTTTGCTGTATGGTATTATGTGTAGCCTACCTGTGATGGATATGCTCTGACAGATATGTCATGAAGTGAGTTCACAGTTGTGCGAAGATCGCTTGGGAAGATTACAAGACCACTGATGCAGAGCAAAGAGGAAAAGAGCAACCACTGCTGCCAGTGTAGCTTGACCACTGTTAGAGCAAAGATGGATTTTGTTCTGGTTTAGCTTGGTTTTGCTTTTGATTTATTTTTGTCTGTTTGTTTTTGACACAGGACTTCTACGTAGTTCTAGCTGTCCTTGAACTCACTATGTAGACCAGGCTGGCCCCAAATTCACAGAGATTTGCCCTCCTCTGCCTCTTGAGTGTTGGGATCAAGGTGTTCACTGACACGTCTGACTATGCTTTTGTTTTGTCTTTTCTTTTCTTTTCCTTTTCTCTCTCTCTCTCTCTCTCTCTCTCTCTCTCTCTCTCTCTCTCTCTGAAACATAGTCTTTTCAGGGGTTTGAATGAGAAATGCTTGTGTGTTTCAACACCTATTCTCAAGTCTTTGATGCTGTTTGAGGAAGTTTAAGAAATGCAGTCTTGCTGGGCAGTGGTGGCGCATGCCTTTAATCCCAGAACTTGGGAGGCAGAGGCAGGAGGATTTCTGAGTTCAAGGCCAGCCTGGTCTACAGAGTGAGTTCCAGGACAACACAAAGAAATCCTGTCTCAAAAAACCAAAAAACCAAACCAAACCAAAACAAAACAGAAATGCAGCCTTGCTGGAGGACATGTGTCACTGGGGTGGGCTTTGAGAGTTCATAACCTCCCTCTACTTCCAGATTGCTCTTCCTGTTTGCTTTTCCAGTTCCCTGTGATCTCGCCACTGTCTGGATCTGCTGCTAAGAGTACCACCTGCTGCCATGCCACAGTGCCAGGATGGATTCTGAACTTTCCGGAACAATGAGCCAAAATAAACCCTTCCATAAGTTGTTTTGGTCCTGGTGCTTTACTACAGCAAGAGAAAAGTGACCAATACAGTGTCCTTATGTGGGCCTGTTGACCTGGAACTTGCTGTGTAGACCAGGCTGAACTCAAACTCATGGACCATTTGTTTCTGCCAGGTGTACAAAAGCTGAAGATTACAGTTATGCACTACAGTGCCCAGATTGTTTTCTTGTTTTTGAAATAGGGTCTTAAGTAGTCCAGGCTGGCACATACCACCATGCACCACAAAATTTTTTCATACTGACATAGAATGAGGACCCTTTAAAATAATAGCAAAAAATTTTATACAACATGTGCAAATCAGTAACATAGTTATTTTTATTATTAGTTATTCTGTTATGCATAATTTATAAGCCTGCCTACATAGTAGGTTTGCGTACACCATTAGCATCATGCACACGTGAGCTCTGCACTGGATTGTGGGATTATAACAGCGTAGGAGGCTGGGGGCAGAGGGTGACAAGTCTGTCCTCAAAAGAAGACTATCTCAAAAGTCAAAACAAAGTACTCTTACAGGGTCTAGGAAGATGGTTTAAGTGCTTGCTCTGCAAGCATAAAGACTAGATTATTGACTCCTCAGAACCCACACAGGTATCTGGTGACCTATCTGTAATTCTGCCACTCTGTAAGAATAGAGAGATAGGGGACCCCTGTCTAGCCAGACTAGTAAAATCAACAAGCTAGGTATTCAATTGAGAGACCCTGCCTCAATTAACAAGATGAAGAGCAATGGAAAAAGACTCCCAATATCAACCTCATGCCTCCACAGGCATGTGCACATGTGCATGCACACACCACACACACATACTAAAGTAAATATTATTATGACATGCGTGACTATACCACAGTCTATTCTATTGTGTGTATTGGTTTTGAGGCAGTACACTGTTGGGAGCCAACTTTTAGCAGAAAGCAGCTAGAAAGCAGCTATCATCTTTGCAGCCATCTGGAGCCATATACCCTGATGAGAGACTTGTTTTTCAACAGCCTACAACAGCTGAAGCACACTCTGATAAATATCTTGTTTATCCCACATAGCTTGTTTTGCTGTTTAGTGACCCCAGCTGTATGGTGCACTTGGTAAAATGTCTTCACCTGTGTTCTCCTGCGTGTGCTTATAAATACCCAGGATTTCCTTGTAATAGTGACAATAGGAGTCAATAGGAGGTGTGAGTATAGTCTATGGGAGACAGTAAACGAGACTTACAGACCCTCTGGCTTGTCTCTATTCTTCGTGTCTCTTCCCCTTCTTCCCCCACTCTCTCTCTTGCTAGACCCTGACCTGTGGAACAGAGCGGGTTGTTACAGTACACAACTTTCAACTTTCTGGCATACAGTAACAGGCGTTTGTTTCTTAAGGTTGAGAATACAGTTTAGTTAGTACAGAACTTGCCTGCCATGAACAAAGCCCTGAGTTCTATTCTCAGCACTACGTAAACTGAATATGGTGCTCTACCCTCGCCATCCCTACATTTGTGAGGTGGAGGCAGTAGGATGAGAAGTTTAAGGCCATCCTCAGTTCATAGTGAGTTTGAGTCTAGCCTAGGCTACATTCGATCCTGACTTAAAACAAAAGAAACAGGAGTCAGAGATATGGCTCAGTAGGTAAAAGGGCTTTCAGCCAATCTGGATGACCTGTGTTCAACCCTGGAATCCACAGGATGAACGGGGAGGACCAGTTTTTGCAGGGTGTCTTTTGACTCTTGCATGTATCACACATGACACAGAAGCATCAAACAAGCAAACCAGGCTGGAGAGATGCTCAATGTAAAAGCACTTGCTACTCTAGCATGAGGACTGAGCTAGAAGCTCACACGCCCACATTAAAGACTGGGTGTGGCTGCTATGGCCCCACAGCTCCAGGTCCAATGACAGGCGGTTTCTCAAAGGAATAAGGTGGAGAGCAAGCAGGACACCTGACGTACACAACACACACACACACCAAATAAACAGAAACCCTGACGTACACACAACACACACACACACACACACCAAATAAACAGAAACTCAAGTGTCTGTCTCATGCTCTTGAAATCTGTAGACAACTTTTTCCCTGTGTTTCTCATTTTAAGCTAAGGGAGCAAGTTCTTTTTAAATTTTGTAATTTTCCCAGCACTCAGGAGGCAGAGGTAGGCAGATCTCTGAGAAACAACCTGGTCTACAGATGGAGTTCCAGGACATCCAGGGCTACATAGAGAAACCCCTGTCTCAATAAACCAAATATATATACTTTTTAAATTTTAGGCTGTAGTGATGACTCAGCAGTTTAGAGCACTACTTCCTCCGGAGGACCCAGGTTTGATTCTCAGCACCTATAGGGCAGCTCACAGCCCAGTGAGCTGGAACTCCAGTTCCAGGGGACTCTGATACCCTCTCTGACCTCCTCAATCACCAGGAATTAATGAGCACATGCCAGTAAAACATTCATACACATAAAAATATAAAATGTTAAATTGTTGTTGTTACTATTATTATTAGTAGTAGTAGTAGTATGTATGTATGTGTATGTGTGCCTGCATGTGCATACATGCACATGTGCTCACGCATACAGGCCTACACCACAGCACTCCTGTTATAGTGGTTGAACTCATGTTGTCAGGTTTGCATGGCAAATGCTTTACCCACTGTGCAGTCTCACCAACCCTGAAGAAGCAAACTCTATATGGGGAATAGTGGTTTTGTTTTGTTGAGATAGGGTTTCAACAAAAAGAACTGTCCTGGCACTCACTTTGTAGACCAGGCTGGCCTCAAACTCACAGAGACCCACCTATCTCTTCCTTCTGAGTGTTGGGATTAAAGGCATGTGCAGCTATGCCCATCAAAAAAATATGGTTTTTTGAAACAATGGTTCTGGCAGGAACACATCACAGCTCCTTGTTTTCTTTAAAGTTTTATTTCTAATTATGTGTGTTGTCTGTGGGTTTCTACAAGTGGATGAAGGTGCCCATAAAGGCCAGAGGTGTTGGAAAGCACTGAAGCTGGAGTCACAGGGAGTTGTGAGCTGCCTGACGTGGGTGGGAGCTGGGAAGTGGACTCCCATGCCCTGGAAGAGCAGTGAGTGCTCTTAACCACTGATCTCTCCAGCTCCAGCTCCCACATTACAGCACTTCTGAGTCGGGCCTTCTTTCTTCCTTTTCTCTCTCTCTCTCTCTCTCTCTCTCTCTCTCTCTCTCTCTCTCTCCTTAAAATTTTTAATTTTATTTTTTGTTATGAGTGTTTTGCCTGTAGATACAATGTGTATGCTTAGTACCCAAGATGTCCAGAAGAGGGCACCAGATGCCCTGAAACCAGAGCCACAGTGGGCTGTGAGCTGCCATGTGGGTGCTGGGAATTGAATATGGATCCTTAAGGGGTGCAGCTGCCAGTGTTTTCAAATATCAAACCAATTCTCCAGTACCCTAAAACCCTATCTCCTAAACAAAACCAAACACCGTCCAGGGACTGGAGATATATCTCAGTTCTTGCCTAACGGGAGCAGAACCCTGGGTTTGATTCTCAGCACTTCGTTTAAACTTGGATCCTATAGAGTCCAGGTTGACCTCAAATTCGCTATATAGTGGAAGATGACATTAAACTCGACCCTCCTGCTCTATCTTGTAACTGCCAGAAACATAAAAATTCTTGTGAGCCACTGTGCCTAGTTGGCCTTAGGTACTTTTCGAAAAAATGTTAAGCTCATAAATCCCACAAAACTTTTAAGTGCTGACTGAACTTGTAGTGAATCCACAGATGACTCTCAAGATAATCAACACCGAGGAGAGACTGATTCCTAGTATGAGTTTAGTTTGAATCTCCACTCATTTGGAACTTTCTTTAATATCTCTTGACAATGTTTTTCCCATAAATGTCTGACACAGCTTTGTTAGAATAACTTCTAGGTACTTTTTATTTTGAAATAATTTTAGATTTACAGAAGAGATTAAAAAAAAAAAAAAAGAACAGAAAGTTCCTGGAACCCTTTTCACTCAGGTCCCCTAGTATCCTACAACATTGTGATGCATCTATAACCATTATGAAATTAGTATCAGTAAATTATGATGACCTGAACTATACAGTTTATTTAGATTTCACCTGTTTTTCCAATAATGTATTTTTTCAGCCCCATTACTCAATAAAGGTAACTATATTGCATTTTGTTTGGTGCTACTTTAAATAGTATTTGTTAAAAAATTTATTTTCTACCTGGTTATTCATAGTGCATAGGAATTCAATTGTCTTACCCACTAATTTTGATTTTAGTTTTTTAAAAAATCTACCAACTTTAATAATTAGTCATATTTTCTACACATGCATATCACTTATGATTAATGACTTTTATTCCTTTCTAATTATAGAATCTTTACCCTGGTGTGGTGGCACATGCCTGTAATTATAGCACCGGGAAGA
The DNA here is from genome assembly GCA_030674055.1 of Rhabdomys pumilio. Taxonomy (NCBI): domain Eukaryota; kingdom Metazoa; phylum Chordata; class Mammalia; order Rodentia; family Muridae; genus Rhabdomys; species Rhabdomys pumilio. The sequence continues at coordinate 183,280,396 of JANHMN010000002.1, read as the reverse complement.
CTAAGGCACAAGAATCAGAAGGCTGAGGCCTGGGCTCTGTGGTGTTTCAAAAATCAGACAGAAAACTCTACAATGTCATCCTTTTTTCTTGGTTTTTTTTTTTGGGGGGGGGGGTGTTTTTTTTTGTTTTGTTTTGGGGGTTCTGTTTGTTTGTTTGTTTGTTTGTTTGTTTTTCGAGACAGGGTTTCTCTGTGTAGCCCTGGCTGTCCTGGAACTCACTCTGTAGACTAGGCTGGCCTCGAACTCAGAAATCTGCCTGCCTCTGCCTCCCAAGTGTTGAAACTAAAGGCGTGCACCACCACTGCCCAGCTTTTCTTGGATTTTTGATGACTGGGGCTTCCAGTATTCTACAGAAGAAAATTGGGAATAGAAGGCCTCCTTGCCTTGTTTTTTTATTTCCATAAGGAAACATCACTGGAAGGAGGGTGGCAGTGATGAAGAGATGCCTCACCAGTTAAGAACACTTGTTGCTCTTGCAGAGAATCAGGGTTCCATTCCCAGCACCCACACACAACCTATTCACATACATCCATAACTCTAATTCCAGGGGACCCAATGTTCTTTTCTGACTTCTGAGGTCACCAGACATGCATATGGTACACATACATATATTTAGAAAAAAATTCACACACATAAATTAAATAAATAGGTCTTTTTTTTTTTTTAAGTAAAAAAACCTATTTGAGGTAGTAAGTGAGGTGGAGGGGCTGGTGTGAGCTGAAGGCTCTTCTGGGATGTACAGTGAGGTCTGGCTCAGTCCAAGTGAGGGTGAGACGGGTCTTCAAAAAACACTGAGGGGGTGGGGTGGGAGTGTCTTTCACTATTCAGTGTGTGTGTGTGTGTGTGTGCACATGCATGTATGCATGAGAGAATGAGAGAGAGATTTTGTTTCATTTTATTTAACAATTATCTTTATCTAGCAAAACATTTCACATTTCTTCCAATTTGCCAAGAGATTTAATAAGATAAATGGATACCTGATTTTAGCAACTAATTTTCTATATCCACTGGCATGATCACTTTATTATTTCCTTTTTTTATTTTGGTTTAGGACTAATTTTTACAAGTATTTAAACTAATATTGTATTCCTAAATTGCTTTACTTCATCTAATACTGAATTAAATTTGCTAATTACCTTATGACTGACATTGACACATAATTTTTCTTTGTATCTTTTTGTGTTTTCTTAATAAGATTATGTTAACTCTAGTCAGGCATGCTGGTGTCATCTGTAATCCCAATGTTTTGGAGAATAAGACAGAAGGATCAGGAGTTTGAGGCTAGCCTCGGCTGCTTAGCAAGTTTGACTCCAGTGTGGCCTACTCAAGATATCTCAATAAAACAAAAAACCCATGGGGGGAAAAAAACAGAGGAAACAAGATTATAATAACTTTATGAAGTATATTGTGGACGGAAACTTGTGAGCCAGAATTTAGAGAGTAGAGGATCAAGATTTCAACACAACCTGGGTTAGAGAGTAAACCTCATATGGAAAAAGCAATGTGGTAGGACCAGGAGACGTGCAGTGAGGGCCTGAGTTTGGGATCCCAGCGCTCACATAAAAGCCATGTGTGGGGACACATGTCTGACACCTCAGCATTGGAGGGACTAATTTTAAAAATAATAAAAAAATATTATTTTATAATATTTTTTATTTATAATAAAAAAAGGAAATAATAAAGTGTAGAGAAGGGTCTGGGGCTCTCTGGTCACCTCGGTTAGCCAAAAGGGTGAGATTCTGCTCAGTGAGAGTCTCTCTCAAAAATAAAGGGGAGAGTAATTATCATACCTGGCCTGATGTTTGTATATATATATATATGTGTGTGTGTGTGTGTGTGTGTGTGTGTGTGTGTGTGTGTATGTGTGTGTATATGTGTGTGTATATATTTAAAAAGTTCACTAAATGCTCACAAGAGGGCAGGATGCAAGTTCTGCTGATAAGTCTGCTTGCCTAGTAGTCCTGAAGCCTGAACTGGATTCCTAACACCACATAAATCCAGGTGTGGTGGCCACATGCAGGAGGACCAGAAGTGTAAGGTCATCCTTGAACACAGGAAGTTCAAGGCCAGGGTGAATGTGGAGTTGCACATTTGTAACCCTCGCACTTTATAGACAGGATATTGAGTTTGAGGTTGATTTGGGCTTCACTTGAGACCCAATGTCAATAACAAACAAATGAACAAACAAAAGTAAGGCTTGGACCAAAGCCCTGTTTGGGAATGTAGATCAGACCCGAGTGAGAGTAGACTCAGGGTCTCTCAGCAGCAAGGTGCTAACCAGGAAGCAGAGAAAGAGTCAAGGTTAACAGCATCACAGAAAATGTAGTCAGGACTCTGTAAGGGGCCATGCTTCCACTGAACAGCCTCCAGAGGCAGGGTGCAATCTTAAAAGAAGACAAGAATGAATCCAGGAGCCCAGGCTGAGGCCTGTCTAGATTGACCCATGCACACTGTAAGGATAAACAGGAAGACAGTGTGATGTGCATTCAGAGAGCCACATGGCCAAGGCTAAATAGTATAGCCATGTTAGAGGAAAAGGAAAGAGAGATGGTGCCAGGTGAGGTCCTCATCATATGAAATCCTATAGGCACCAGGCAACTGGTATTCAGAATTGTGGGGCCACAGAGCAAACAGGAAGTATTTCATACCAGAATGTCACTTTTGCAAAGAAAAGATGCAGAGCCAGATGTCTTAAGTTAGCAAGAGAAGGGGAGTCAGGCGAAAGTCCAGAGTGAGAAAAGAGTTTGCAAAATCAACGCAGCAAAAGGAAAATGAAACTGACTTGTCTGGGTTACTGAGGTCACTTCTGGAAATCTTTTTTTTTTTTTTTTTTTTTTTTTTTTTTTTTTTTGAGAC
>JANHMN010000002.1:183214813-183268630 GCA_030674055.1 Rhabdomys pumilio | reverse complement strand
AGAGGCAAAGGCAGGGAGATCTCTGTGAGTTCAAGACCAGAATGGTCTACAGAGGTCCAGGTCAGCCAGAGTCACACAGAAAAATGTTGTCTCAAAAACCAACCAACCAACAACAAAAAAATCAGTCTTAGTTCAGTGCTTGTTAGCTCACTAAGCTCCCTCACCACTCCTCTTCCCAAATCCGTAATCCCTTTGATTGAATTTAGGACAGTTTAGGTTTTTTGTTTTAGGTGGAGTCTCACTATTTCTCTCTCAAATTTGGAGGCATCATACTAGCCGTGCTTCCTGAGTGCTGGGAGTATAAGAATGAGCCACCAGATGCCTGGCTATCTCAAAACTGTCACTCCACAGACTGTACACAAAAGCTGAAACCACAGCTGGGAAGTGGTTGTATACACTTTTAATCTCTGCACTCCAGAGGCAGAGCAGGCAGATCTCTGAGTTCAAGACTAACCTGTCTACAGAGCTGGTTCCAGGATAACCAAAGCTACACAGAGAAACCCTATTTTAATAAGTAAATAAATAAAACAATATAGTATAATTAATATAATATAATTTTATTGCCAAGCATGGTGGCATGTTGAGGTGGAGAAGTTAGGGAATAAGGTAGCAACCTGGGACTCCATTTCTCTTCTATTAGACAGACACCCCTCTTTCGTTAATACACTTCACAAACTGAAACTCTTTCCTGTATGTACTGTGCACACACGTACCCTTCTTGGAACGATACTCCTAGCAACCTGTTAGCAAGTTAGGACCCCCTGCCTTTGTGGAGTCCATACACATCCTGTAGCAGGAATGGCAGGGCCACCTCTATGTAAACAATGGGGGCCATGCGGTTACAAAAGTGTCTCCTGTAGAAGGACCTAATTGAGGACTGCCTGAGAGACCAAAGATTGCTGGTGCAAATAATGCCAGCCAATCAGGAACTGCCGTTTAGAAGAGATGCTTTTGGGCTGGAGAGATGGCTCAGCACTTAAGAACACTGTCTGCTCTTCCAGAGGTCCTGAGTTCAATTCCCAACAACCACATAATGGCTCACAACCATCTGTAATGGGATCTGATGGTATGTTTCTTCTAGTGTGTCTGAAGACAACAACAGTGTACTCATATACATAAAATAAATAAATTTTTAAAAATAAAGAAGAGATGCTTTCTTGGGATCAGTGGGGGTGCAGTGCCCCACACCAAGGGCAGATAGGGTTGGGAGGCGAGTAGTCCAGGGCACAGGAAACAACATCCATCTCTAAACAATGGAATAAACTTCCCCTGGTACTGGCATCAAACACAGAGATTCTATTCAACTATATCCCAGTTATGTCTCAGTATGAGGATGTCCAAACTGGTTTTGAGTGCATATGCAACATAGCAAACAGTTCTCAAGTGAAGTTTTAGGGAGATATGTCTATGTATAATTGAGTAATCATGCGGTTGGCCAAGCATGAGCAGTAGAAAAGAGGTTACATAACTTAAATCTGTCAGTCAAAATAAAGAACCACTGAAACAATGCCCCTTAGTGACCATTCCCCTCTTCCTTTTGACTGGGTAAGAAGTGTGTGACCTGTGCTTACAGCTTCCTTTTGGATAAAGTTACTTGGTTGCATTTACAAACTGTGCACATTCACTCTCTACTGACTAGACACTAAGAACCTGGAAACTCACTGCATCCTGTCAGTCAAGGACAATGTGGCTGTCCTCTCAGCTACTCAGGGCAGCAGGATCATCTGGGTTCAGGGGTTGGAGACAGGTCTGGGCTACATTGCAAGACACTTTCTCATGACAAATAAGACCAAATCACATCATGGACACAAGAAATAAGACCTGCAAAATATTTTAAAACTTTTTGTACTGAATTTCAACTTTCACTCATGACAAATTCATTACATGCTTTGTCTTGCCTCCTTTCTGACTCTACCGTCATCCTAAAATGGTCTGTTGTTTTCACTGATAAAGTTATCTAATTTATTTCTTATGATTTCACTAATTTTTTTCCTCGTTCACAACTCACTGTTCTAAAACTCTAGTGTGTCTTTTTTTTTTTTTTTTTGGTTTTTTTATTTTGGTTTTTCAAGACAGAGTTTCTCTGTGTAGCCCTGGCTGTCCTGGAACTCACTCTGTAGACCAGGCTGGCCTCAAACTCAGAAATCCACCTGCCTCTGCCTCCCAAGTGCAGGGATTAAAGGCATGCGCCACCACTGCCCGGCATACTCTAGTGTGTCTTAAGGAGTTTAAAATCCTCTTCCAGCTGTGAAACCAAAACAGGGGCCACACTGTTGTTAAGGAGCCACATGTTATACATTGTTATTAAGTCTCCATACATTTCAAGAATAAGTGTCTGATTCTTTAGCATAATGTATCCTGTAAACTATGTTTTTCAACTATGCTGAACTTGTAACAGATGATGTATGCTCATGCCTTTGCCTTGCTCAGCCCTGAACATCTGTGGTGGGTGAGTAATCCTTCTTACACTTATCTACCCCACAGACAGCCTTGAGCCTGAGTCCCCACTCTTCTGTCCAGGTACTAAGAGCCAATTATCTCAACAGCTGTTTTCTATCAACCCTAACCACCCTTCACCATAAAAGGGACCTCAAAAGTCAGTGAGGGGCTGCTCTCCAAAACCCCAACTTATGGAGAGGAATTCCTCTGGCTAGTCCCTTGTGTACTTCTAAATATAGCTTGCTTTAATCAGACTGTCTTGGAAATGTCCCCACCCCCAACCCAGATCTAACACAGCCTCCTTGGGTACCAGGCATACACATACATGTAAGCAAAACCTCCATACGCATAAAAGGAAAATTAGAAACCCACCAATCAAATCAGCAAACGACCAACAAAAAACCTTATGCCATTTTTTAGAGACTTTCCCTAGCATTCTCTGATATTTTTTGTTTTGTTTGTTTTCCAGGTATTATGATAGACTGTACATTCTGCAATACCCTAAATTTGATTATATGATCTGAAGGATGGAGAGAGAGACAATGGAGAACTTAATAGAAGACTTGCACACTCCTGGTTGTTCATCCAAACTGACTTAAAATCACAGGCAGTTGACTCAGGAGCCATCTGATTCTAGAAGGAGTGAACTTTCACTATTTAATCAGCCATACAAACAAGGAAGAGACTGCTACAATCTCTATCTATATATCTATATATATATATATATATATATTTATATATATAATTTTAATATATATATTAAAAAATTTGTTGTTGTATTTGTTGTTTTCTGAGACAGGGTTTCTCTGTGCAGCCCTAGATTGTTCTGGAACTCACTCTGTAGACCAGACTAGCCTTGAACTCACAGAGATCTGTCTATCTCTGCTGGAATTAAAGCATTGCTGACTGAGACCAGAATATCTTAGACTGCTCACTGAGCTCCATGGTTCACCTATCAAGTTTCAGACAGTGAACTAGAAGGTTACTGAGGAATTAAAAAATTTAATTATACAAGAGGAAGTAAGTTCAAGACAATTGTCTTGAACTTACTTCCTCTTGTATTATTAAAATTTTATAATTTTAATAATTATAATTAAAAGGGTGAGTATAAAATCCCTGAGATTGTTTTTTCCTTCTTCTTCAGACAAGGTCTCACCTTGTAGTCCTAGCTGACCTAGAACTCACTCTGGAGACCAGGGTTGCCTCAAACCCACAGAGGTTCACCTGCCTCTGCCTCCTGAGTATTAAATGTGTGCACCATCCCTCATCCCCCTTTAAAGTACTGAAGATTGAACGTAGGGTTCTCCACACGCCAGGTATATGTTCTACCACTGAGCTATAGCCTCAACCCCCTGTGTGTTTTCTCATATCATTTCAAACACCAGAGTGCCACGCCAGACTATATAATACACTACAGTATTTAAGAAATACTTCATTTAGGTGTGGTGGCCCATGCCTTCAATCTCAGCAATCAGCAGGCAGAGTCAAGTGGGTCCTGTCAGTTCAAGGCCATTTTGGTCTACATAATGAGTTCCAGGATAGTGAAGGTGGAGGCTACAAAGAGAGACCCTGTCTCAAAAAAAAAAAAAAAAAAAAAAGGTTCAACTTTAAAGCCATACCAGCCTGGTGGTGTAGACTTGTCATCCTAGCACTCAGGAGGCACAGGCAAGTTGATTGTTATTTCCAGACCAGAATATGCTGAGTACAGATAGAGACAGCAGTATAGAGCTGTGGGTGTAACTCAGTGGTAAGCAAGTGACCATGCTTGAGCCTTTGGATTCAATTCCCAGAACCTCAAAGCAACAAAAAACAAAGTCCAGTGAATTTAAAACAAGAAGTCTACAAATCACCTTAAGCTTAAGTGCTTTTCTTCTGTAGTGCTGAAGGCTGCACCTAAAAGGAGGAAAGCATATCTGTAACTTCAGGAAGGTCTAACCCTCTTCTACCCCCCACCCCGCCTCCATGCTCTATACTATGCTAAGTAAATAACCATTGTGCTGCCCCCCCTTTTTGTCAACTTGACTCATCTAGTCATCTGAGAGGAGGGAAACTGGAATGATTAAATGCCTGCATGAGATCAGGCTGCAGGCTAATCTGTAGGGCATTTTCTTAATTAGTGACTGATATAGGAAGGCCCAGTCCATTGTGGGTGATGTCAGCTCTGGGCTGGTGGTCCTGGTTCTTTAAGAAAGCAGGCTGAGTAAGCCATGAGGAGCAAGCCAGTAAGCAGTATTCCTCCACTGAATCTGTATCAGCTCCTTCCTCAAAGTTCCTGTCCTGTTTGAGTTCCTGTCCTGATTTCCATCGGGATGAACAGTGATGTAGAATTGTAAGCCAAATAAACTCTTTCCTCCCCAAGTTGCTTTGGTCATGGTGTAACCCTGATTAAGACAGGCGCCTATCACGTGAATTATACCTTTCAGCAACTCACTGTGCTGGTGTAAACAAGATTCCATTTCTTATAACCCTGGAATGCTAAAGCACACAGCCATCTCAGCTAGCTAAGATGCCACCTCACATAACCTGTGGTGCTCTGGTTTCTTGAGGCTAATGGAGAGCCCCAAACTAACTATTGTGCCAGAGAAACATTATACAGCGGGCATTTTTCTTAACAATGAATGTATAACCTGCCCACAGGTTATACTATCCTTATACACAGGTACTTGCTATCCGTAACTAAAGGAATTCGAATAGGGAAGTGTGGTCAAGGTGTGGCTAGTTTGACCACAGGAAGAGTGTGTTTTGTTTGGTATGTTAACGTTAGGGGGTCAGGAGTAGATTACATGCCTAAAACACAAGCATTTGGGAGGTCAAGTTCCATTCCCAGAACTGAAAATCAAAACAGCAAAGAGAATCAACTTTAGAGTGGAAAAGGTTCAAAACTCTTAGCAGAGAAAACTGCCTTATTAATATATATACATTATATAATATTCAGTGTTTGGTTTAGGACCCCCATACAAGAGGCTGGGGTGCATATTTCACATAGCCCGACCTGAGTCAGAAGGTCATTTTGATGACCTCTTGAGTACTAGGATTACATACATTCTCCAGCACACCCCGATTTCTTGGTTCTGTTTTCTCTATGTCTAACTCGGTGTGCTTTCTGCCCATCCAGCACACAAATCTGATTTAGGTGTTGGTAAAAATAAGATTACGAGAAAAGAAGGATGGTTCTGAGCCAATATGTCATCCTCTACCATGAGCTCCTTAAAGATAATGTGCTAAACAAAACACAGTCTTCCACATATGCAGGTACATGTATGATGTGCAGATTTTACGTATCCCTACCTGAATCAGAAGGAGGTTTCACTGAGCTCAGGCTAAGCTTCCGCTGGCTATTTAGCTGAAGTTGCTCTTGCTTTGAGAGCCAAAGTAGTTTTAAGTTTTAATTATTGTGCCTAAGAGACTCATGAAAGAAAAGTCCTTCTAACCTGTAAGTCCCTTGCCTGATGACAGATACTTCCTGAAACGTTGGAGGCAATTCTTTTTTTTTTTTTTTTTTTTTTTTTGAGACAGGGTTTCTCTGTGTAGTCTTGGCTGTCTTGGAACTCACTCTGTAGACCAGGCTGGCCTCGAACTCAGAAATCCACCTGCCTCTGCCTCCTAAGTGCTGGGACTAAAGGTGTGCGCCACCACCGCCCGGCAAGGCAATTCTTTATGAGAGAGAACAAACATGTTTTTGCTCCCCTAAACAAAATTGTTTGACTCAAGTGCACTGGATGTGCTTGATCACATGTAGGCAGGAAATATGTCAGGATGTCGTATACTTGCCTGATTGGATGTAGGCAGAGGTACACAGGCAGGAAGTTTGTTAGAATATAAGCTTGCTCTGGCTGAACCTGATGGGGAATACAGTGACGTTACGGGGTTGCCTTTTTATGCCTCTGGAAAATATGACTCTTCACCATTTTCTGGGAACCCAGGAATGGACCTGGACAGAGTCCATCTTCCTGGCAGATATTTAATTAAAGTTTGCTTTAAATTTGGCTCACAATTGTGGTAGTGGTCTTGTTCTTTCCCAATGGGATTAACATTGCCTACATTTCTCAAGTGCTGGGGTTACGAGCATCTGCTACCATGTCTTAGAGTTTGAGTAAGTTCATTATGGAGCCCAGTTACAAATCCCAACTCAATTTCCCATTCTTCAATCTTGAAAGATGAGGGACAATGACTGATGGGTTGTTTCCTTCCTTCCTTCCTTGCAGTGTTTGGACGAGAATGTCCCCCATAGGCTCAGATGTTTAAATACTCAGTCCCCAGGTGGTACTGCTGTTCGGATAGGTTTAGGGAGTGTGACCTTCATGGAAGAAATATGTTCCTGGGGACAACTTTTGAGACTTGAAAGCCACACACCATTGCCAGTTCACTCTCTGATACCTGCTTTTAGTTCAAAAGGCGAGCTCTGCACTTGCTACTCCAGCCACAATGCTTACCACTTCACCACCACGAAGGACTCATGTTCCTCTGGAACTGTAAAGCTACACAAAGCCGTCTCTTTCTTTTATGTGGCTTTGGTCATGATATTTTAAATGTGAGGCGGTGGTGCACATGCAGTGGAGGAAGGAGACTGCTTTTTTTTGTTTTGTTTTGTTTTTTTTTGTTTTTTTTCAAGACAGGGTTTCTCTGTGTAGCCCTGGCTGTCCTGGAACTCACTCGGTAGACCAGGCTGGCCTCGAACTCAGAAATCCACCTGCCTCTGCCTCCCAAGTGCTGGGATTAAAGGCATGCGCCACCACCACCCAGCGAGACTGTTTTACATGACTTTGATGCACTCAATATTTTCTGCAGAAAAATGAAAGGATCTGTAGAATCACTGCTCAGTTTCCTTAGCCATTGCTTCACTGAACATTTTGAAGCACATTTGATTATAACAAAAGTCACAAATGAGGTCAGTAAACTTAACATTTCAATATGAATAGCCAAGAATAGATAAATTCAGTGCCCTGAAAATCCCTTGAGGAAGTCATTGTCTACTAGTCACTGTCAGGCTAGACATAAACTTGATTTAAGGTGGGCATGGCCTTCACTCTTCTTTCCTTTACCTCTCAAGTTTTTGAATTCCCAGTGTTTGTTATCATGCCTCGTCCTCCCCGGGGGATGTTCGAAAAAGCCAGGAAACATGTTTTCAAATAATCCCCAGGTTAGTTTGATCTTCAGAACAAAATTAATGTAAATACAACAAGAACTATTTGCTATAGCACAACTCTCTATTAAAAAAAAGATTTTAAATTTGTGTTTGTGTGTGTTTGTGTACACACTAGTAAAGTGCCTGTGGAGGCAAGAAGAGGCTGACAGATCCCCTAAGCTGGAATTACAGATGGTTGTGAGTCATCTGATGTGGACTCAAGGGCCTCTGGAAGAGTAGGAAGTGTTCTTAACCACTGAACCATGTCTCCAGTCCACAAAGCCTCCCTGGCTTGGCCAAGTTATGGTCTAGACCTTAGCAATCTGGCCATTGAAAATTTCTTTAGCTAAACATTTTATTTTCTGCCTGCCCACACCCCACCTGAGTTGTCTCAGGCAGTTTCATTAGCTGTAATTTCAAAGGTGACAGATTTGAAACTCTTTGTGTTTCTACTACTCTCTAGGGCAAGGTCCTACATGGAAGAGCACACCTAGATCTACCTTCCCGGTGTGTAAGTGCTTAGGTTTGGTTTTGGGATTTTGGTGCTGCGGTTCAAACACAGAGGATTATACATGTTAGACATGCCGTCTACCTCAGGACTACATCCTCAGCCTCGGTTCTTGAGAAGTTTTAGTGTTGGCAGAGTACTTAGTGTCTTAGGGCTGACAGATTCACAGAGGCTGGCTGGAGAGCCCAATAGGCAAGCTCTTCATCTTCTGCAGCTCTTCACAGACATTATACATAGACACAGAGACTCACACAGAGATTCCAACAATCCCCCAGCTTATCAAATAACTTGTCAGAACACTGAGATAAAGCCAAGAGGTCAATGTGGTCATGAATGACAGGATTTGGAAGATACCATCAGTTACATATCTTGTTTTAGGCAGGGTTTGGGAGATAATCCTTAGATTTATCCATGTATATACATAGGCTCAAGCAACTAGGTAAATGAAAACAGAAACCATTAAGGTTTTCAATGGAAAGAGTAACGTGTAGCTGAACACAATTATGCTACCCCCAAGGGTTAAGGTCAGTTGTTTTTTCGCCTTTTAAAGATTTTAAATTTATTTTTATTATGTGTATATAAGATATACCATGTGTTGGTGCCCTTGGGGGCCAGCTGGAGTTACAAACAGTGGTGGGCCTCCTGACACAGGTGCTAATAATCCAACTCCAGCGCTCCAGAAGCTCTTCTCCCCTCTGAACCATCTCTCCAGTGTTCTATGTTAACATTTCGTTTTGAGACAAGTTCTCTCTATGCTATGTTCCAGCTATCCTAGAGCTCAACAAGGCAGGCCTCAAGCTCGTAGAGATCCTCCTGCCTCTGCTTAAGATCTGGGATTAAAGACATGCATCACCACACCTGCCTGCCTGTTGACTTTTGTTTAAAAACAATTTTTTTTAAGATAGATTCTCATGTAAAACTTAGGATGGTGCTGAATTCAATATTCTCCTGTCTCAGTCTTCTGAGTGATAGGATTACCTTTTTTTGCTTTTTGTGAGAATGTAGGGGCGGGGTAGGGTATCATGTATCCTAAGCTAACTTTGAGCTGAGTTTGTAGTTGAAGATTACTTTGAATTTCTGATCCTCCTGCCTCCACTTTTCCAGTAATGGAATTGCAAGTGTGTACTACCATGCCTAGTTTTGAGTGGTGTTAAAATATTAAAGTAACCAGGTATAGTGGTGAACACCTTTAATCCCAGCACTCAGGAGGCAAAGGCAAGTGGATTTCTAAATTAAGTCTGGTCTACAAACTTAGTTCCAGGACAGCCTGTGTAAAAGGTTACACGGAGAAACCCTGCCTAGAAAAACCAAACCAAACAAACAGACAAACAACATCAAAAACTCAGGAACTTTTGTTTTTTTTTTTTGGTTTTTCGAGACAGGGTTTCTCTGTGTAGCCCTGGCTGTCCTGGAACTCACTCTGTAGACCAGGTTGGCCTCGAACTCAGAAATCTGCCTGCCTCTGCCTCCCAAGTGCTGGGATTAAAGGCATGCACCACCACCGCCCGGCAGAAATTTTCAATCTGTATTTGGGTCACACATCTTCTAGTCTTTGGTTACTTCAGAAACTTGTGAGATGTATTTGTTCTAGAATTATTATTAATATGCCTTCCTAGTGAGAAGATTAATAAAGGAAAAGGTTCCATTTAATATAGAGTGTGATGGGTTCTAAACAAGGTTTAAAAAGTCATAGGCAGAAGAGTTTACTAACTTTATACACACACCCTAGGCTTATGCACTCACTCCATGGATGTTCTCTTCCCTTTCAGGTCCTGACTCCACTTTCAACAATTTAAACAGAGACAGGAATCTTCAAGTCCGGCCGCATGGGCTGATGGGAGATTTACACAGTAAAAATATTGCCAGAATCAGTCTCTGTCTGGTTTTTCCAAACCTGGCTAAATTATTTATGTACACCACTGTTGGATTTTTCTTTCTTTCTTTCTTTTTTAAATAATTGTTGGTACCCAGGTTCATTTTTCCCATGAGGCAGAATTGTGCTCCTCCTGATAAAAGTACAGGGGATTTAGCAGTAGAAACAATTACTGATCTCCTGTGCTGCCTCTTTGGGCAGTGTCCTTTGGGAAGGAGCCTACTGGCCAGCTGTTAAGTAGTTTCCCTTTGTTGTGGGAAAGGAGCCCAGTTGAGAGTCAGTCTTGCTGAACAGACATTAGCATCCATACTGGCACTCTTGATTTCACTAATTTCTAACAGGCCTACTTGGAGGGTTACTATCTGTGCAGCTCTCTTAACTGGGTTCTACTTTTTCAGCAAATCTATTAATTAATTATTTATAGCTCTGTCACTTTGAGTTCCTTCTATATCATGCCCACTTAAGTAAGATGTATTTGATTTTTTTTTTTTTTTTTTTTTTGAGACAGGGTTTTACTATATAGCTTTGTCTGCTTGGAAATGTAGACTAGGCTGGTCTTGAACTTATAGAGATCTGCCTGCCACCCCCTAAGTGCTGTGACTAAGAGGCCTCGGCCACCACAACCAGCTGTATTTAAGTTGTAATTATTGCAACTGTAAAGAATGAGTGGGAGTCAGCAGAATGTCACCAGGTCCGTCTTGTCAGACTGACAGTTGTTCTACATGTCCTTGTTCTTTCTAGTACTTGACAAGGATTCAGTCCGAGACAGATTAAACCTCAGAGAGCGACAGCGGTGCAGATCTACCCCCTGTTGGAAACAGACTGAGACTCGAGGGCTCCTGTGCTCATTAGAAATACATGGAGGTGGTCCATATGTAAAAATGATCTTTTAGTGACGACTTAGATATTTCAGGATTTAAAAAAAAAAAAAGATTTTACGTATTTGAGTATACTGTGGCTATCCTCGGGCACACCAAAAGAGAACATCTGGTCCCATTACAGATGGTTGTGAGCCACCATGAGGTTGCTGGGAATTGAACTCAGGATCGCTGGAAAAGCAGTGAGTGTTCTTAACTGCTGAGCCATCTCTCCATCCCTGGGATTTTTTTTTTTTTTTTAAGTATGGCTTCCACACCCAGTAAAGCCAAATACAAAACCCACACATCTCAAGCCTTGAGGAGTGTATTGCTACTGAAATCACTTGCAAAGTTAAAAAGAGCCTCAGGGGTCACAGTTCCCAGGCAGGCAGCCTGGTCAGCCATTTTATTCCTTTTTCTTCTTTTCCTCTGCTGCCCTAGACAATGAACTACAGCTTTCTTATTAATGTCAGTGTGTCTGCTTATGTGCCCATAGCAACCTGAAATTGTTGGATTTCTTGGAGTTGGAGTTACAGGAGTTGTGAGCTGTCTGATGTGGAAACTTAATTCTAGTCCTCTGCAAGAACAGCAAATACTGTGGCCTGTGGAGCCACCTCTCCAGCCCCACAGTTACTTAGTTTCATCAATATCTTGTAAGTCAGACAAAATTTCAGAAGTATATTTAATATTCTTATTCCCTGAGGTGAGTAGCTTCTTGGAAAGCCATGAGTGTGAACACTGGGAATTCATACCTGCAGTCAGTTTTATTATTTACTCATCAACTGCTTTATTTTTATCAACTGCAAGAGCTTCAGAGATGACCATGAATTCAGCATTCTGTGTTTAGGTGTTTGCAGGATGGGGGTGGGGCTGTCCTTCAAATGGTATCTTACAAATTTGACAACAGCTAATCTGGCACCACATGGTCCTTGATCCATAAAACTGATAGTGAACAGTTCCATGTTTGGTTTCCTCAATGGTTGCTGGGTTGGTTCCAGTCTACTGGAACACTTATTCAGTTATTAACTCAAAGTGCCTTACTGAAATTAATGGGCATTGCATAAAGTCATGTAGAGCTTTTGTGGCTTGGTAGTAAGAAAGTGTGTCCATTAATAAAAAGGAGGGGTGGGGAGTTGGAAAGATGCCAGCATTTAAAAACACTGGCTGTTCTTTCAGAGGACTAGGGTTTGATTCCCAGCATCTACAGTTGTAGCTCACAACTGTAACCCTAATCCCAAGGGTTCTTGTGTCCTATTCTTACCTCTGGAGGTACTGCATGCACATGGTGCACAGACTTATAGGCAAACATCTAGACACATTAAAAAGTCAGCTGGGAGGTGGTTGGCCCACATCTTTAATCCTAGTACTCTGGAGGCAGAGGCAGATTTCTGTGGGTTTGGGGTCAGTCTGGTCTACAGAGCAAGTTCCAGGACAGCCAGAGCTACACAGAGAAACCATGTCTTGAAAAATCAAAAAGAAAGAGAAAGCCTAATAGGACAGTGGGATGGTTTGGTGTCTCCTCAAGTCCCTTCAAGTCAGACAAGAACCTGTTTCACTGTTTCATTTCTTTCTTTCTTTTTGAGACAAGGTTTTACTATGTAGCTCTGAATGTCCTGGAACTCCCTGGCTGGCCTTGAACTCAAGAGATTCACCTGCTTCTGCCTTTGCTGGAATTAAAGGCATGCACCACCACATGACCTTCTTTTTCCTTACCTAGGACATTGTGTGTGTGTGCACTGTCCCATGGTGAGCTTTTCTGTCTCCTGGAGAACACTACATAGATCACTGCTACTTCCTCGAGGCAAGGTATTGTTATCCCTTTCTGTTTTGACTTAAATTTGTTGAGAAGCTATACAATAACAAGCCTGGTGAATAATACTAAAAAATTTCTTCCTTCTTCCCATGTATAAAAGGACCAAAAATAGAAATTTGTTAAAAAAAAAAAAAAGCCAGTGGTGGCTTGTGGCAAAGGCGGGCAGATCTCTGAGTCAGTGGATTTTCCTTTTCTTGACTGACAGCAGGCATTTCTTAGTCCACTGTAGTAGGGTCTCTGCCTCTTAAATGTTCAGAAAAAATTCCATGGCAACCTCTGGCTAGACCCAGAAAGTCACCCAACTGTTGTCATAGGGGTGATACATGGGAAGTAGTTTTTCTCAAGTGAACTTCTGTGTCCCCTGGAGAATTCAAATCCTAAGTACTTATCAGACTTTTGACAGATTTGTGCTTGTTCTTGCAGGGATTATGTCCTCTAACTGCCAAGAAATTTAAGCTCTGAAAAGTATTTTCACTGGTAGCCTCCTTGCTACCTTTCATACATACACCCTGTAGGAGACCTTTACTTAACAGTCCCTTAGGTCTCTGACTAGACCCTCCCAAAGGCTGTATGTAGGTACTTACACTCTAATGAAAGCATAGTCCAATAAAACTCTTTGGCTTGAGTTTTGGGGTTCTGTCACTGTGATGCCTATTCCTCATTGTCAACTTGACTATATCTGGAATGAACTACAATCCAGATTTGGAAGGCTCACCTGTGATCCTGATCTTGAGGCATAGTGGCTATGAAAAGCTTAGGCCCAGGCAAGGTAGTACGTCTTTAATCTAGATCCAGTCATGTTGGTACATACCTTTAATCTGGGCCACACCTTCTGCTGCAGACCTACATAAGGACATTGGAAGAAGGAAGACTCTCTCTCTCTCTTCTTTGTCTGCTTGCCTTGTGGGACTGAGCAACTGCTAGATCCTACGACTTCCATTCACAGCTGCTGCTGACCATTGTTGGGAGGTTGGACTACAGACTGAATCAACACCAAATTCCCTTACTATATACCCATAAGTTCTGACTCTAGAAAACCCTAATACAGTCACTCAAAAGCAATCCTCCCCCACCAGAGATTTTAAAAAAGGGATGTTTTATGTCTCATATAATACACTAACATGTCTTCTGAAAGGGGGTTAATAGAATGTAAGGCACAAGGGGAACAATAGGCAGGAATCCTTCAGTATTTGACCTATAGTCCTGATGCAAAACCATTTTACATAATTTAGCATCTGCACTAGAATGAAGGGTATGGTATCTCAAGAGTAGCTTGGTCTTATAACTTTTTTTAAATTAAGAGACCTGCCAGAAATGACTACATGCTTTTACCGGTATCCTGAGGTTAGGTATTTCACGGCCTTCCTTTAGAATTACCCAGTCACAGTAGTGTGTGTATGCCCTGCCTTGTGGCTGCTCTACGACCTCTCTTACGTGGTCTAAGTTTTCTCCTAGTCCCCTTAAAGACTCAAGAGCTTTTCTGTAGTAGGAACGTCTGTAGGGCACAGGCAGGCTCAGGTCAAACTCCTACCCCTAGTCAGCCTGGTGAAAGGTTACTTATTACTGTCTCATGAGCAAGTCAAGTAGAGGAACTGGGCATTCACGCATATATAAAGTTATGCTTAAAACGTGTATCACCAAAGCTGCATCTCAAACATTACAGGAAGGCTAGGGTAAGGTGTTTCCTGAATTCCTAATAGTTTATTATTACTAACATGTTTGAATGCATATGTGTGCATATTGCAGCACACATGGAGAGGTCAGGGGACAACTTTCAGGAGTCTGTTCTCTTCTTCCACCACACATTCTGGGATTTACAAGAATTTTTCCCACTGAAACCTCTCTCACTTTTTTTTTTTTTTTTTTTTAACATTAGGAGATGGGTGTTCATGATAGTTCACATATTCACAAGAAAAGTAATTTGTTCCTTACTGTTATTTGTACCATAAACCAATGTGGGAAACATAGAGGTCATTTAAAGTATACATACTTCTCTTCTTCTTTTTTTAAATTCAGGGTCTCACTATATAGCCCTAACTGCTCTGGAACAAAGAAACTCTGTTTCTGTCTTCTGAGTGGTAGAATTAAATGCATGCTACTACACTTAATTATTTCATTTTCACATGCTTGTGTGTATGTATATACGAGTGTATAAGACAGTGTTAAATACCCTGGAGCAGGAGTGATGGGTTGTTTTGAGTTGTCCAATACTGGTGCTAGGAACAGTCCTAAAAGCAACAAGCACTCTTGGCCACGGAGTCATCTTTCTAGCCCCAATTCAACAATTCCAAATTGTTGTTTTATAGGAAGAGGAAGCTTGTGAATTTCCAGCATTAAAAAAAAAGATAGCCTATACTTTTTATTCAGAGGCAGAAGCAAGAAGATTGAGTAGCAATATGTGATCTGTTCACTGTGAAGGTGTGCCTCAGTGGTAGAGCACATTCTCAGGGCCTTGGATTTGATCCCTAGCACCACCCCCTGCCAAAATAATAATAATAAAAAATAAATAAATTGTCAATTTTGGCAAAATAACATAAGGCTTCTTGGATGTCTTCTTTCCACATGTCTTCTCTCTTTAAAAGATGGGCATGTGAGATCTAAGAGAACTGTTGGGTTTCTTCAGTCTTCACCAGAAATTTCGCCTTCTGACTCTGTGATTTGAACAGTAGAGTTCTAACCTTGTTTTTCCAATTCTTTTATTAGATTCTTCAGCTTGACCTTTTGCTTATGTAGTATGTGTTGTGTGCACACGGATGTGCTGGCCTGGGTGAATCATGTGGAGTACAGAACAGACAACAGAAATCTATCTGTATCAGCCTGCACTTTATCAGAATGAGACAGGGCCTCTTACTGAATGAATGGGAAGCTTTTGACTGGGCTGGCTGACCAGTGAGCTCCTGGGATGTGGCTGTCTGTCCTCCCAGTGCAAGTATTACAAACATGTACAGCTGTATGGGGCTTTATTTTTTCATGTGGGTACTAAGGATTGGAATTTATGGTCTCCTGTTTGCCAAAGTGAGCAGTCTCTCCCACCTTTGGCAATCTAACTCAGCAACCTTCTCCCTTACAGTATTGCACTGACTTCTTAAAGGGGACTGATCCCTGCCTGGGTCCTCTGGGTTCTTCTAATCTTTTGTTTCCATTCCAGACTTCTATGAATACTCCTGTAAGATGGCCCCTCACTTTATTTACCACTGCTCTTTTGAATCTTGTGCTTGATTTCTGCCATAGTAAACTTGTTTTGTTAAATGTCCTTTCTACTATGCATCATGACAATTAAAAAATTCTATCACTGTTTATATGCATGCATGTATATGTACATGTACGTCTAGTCCCCAGGAGGCCAGAAAATCCCCTGGAACTGGAATGATTACAGATGTTGGTGAGCCACCATGTGGGTGCTGTGAACCAAACCAAGGTCCTCTCCAAGACTGGCAATGAGCCATCTCTCTAGCCCATAAGATATTAAAATACCACCCACCATTTGTAGTTTTCTATTTATAATCAGGAACACATTGACTGATAAAACTTGTTTAGCGTCTTGTGTGTGGGAAAGATTCTCAGGATTGGCATCTAGACAACACCAGTAGATCTGATAATTTGCCAAATTTGATTAACCCCCATTGCTTTGTCAAGAATCTGAAATTTAGCAACTCCCCACTACTTCCTTTAAATCTTATGACAAAGTTATCTTCCTTACTTTTCAAGGGTCAATCAACAGCCAGTTTATACAGGATGTATTATAGGGCCAGATCCATCTGCTTCTAGTCTAGCAGGATTCACTGGACACAATAGATGGAGCCCTTGGGTTTCGGCTCTCAGCATAGTGCTCAGGAGTGCCCGAATGAGGTGCTGGGTAGCTGAAATGGAGGCAAACACATTTTTCACCTGGGATGGATTATCTTGACACACCTAGTACTGTTACAGTTAAATTGATCAGAAGTAGAAAAGTGAGAACACATTCATGGAACTCCATTTTGATTTTTTCCCTTTGTGGGTACTGGTGGCATCTTGCCCAACTGAGCACCTGATATGTGGGGTCAGAACAATTTTTCTGACCTGTTCTCCCTGCAGCTGAGCTTGTGGTGAGGAAGCCACTTTTGAACATTTGCAGTTCTTTTGTATTTTGAACCAAGTAGGTCAACATTAGGCTTTTCTGCCTCTGGAAACAAAACGTCTGCATCAGTACTGAGCAGACTATTTTGGCAAAATAACACAAGGCTTCTCTGAGGTCTTCTTTCCACTTGTCTTCTCTCTTTAAAAAAAAAAAAGGGGGGGGGGGCTTCTTTCTACTTGCTTTGATTCTTGCAGAATTACTTTTGTAATTTAAGAACACACCTGTGCGTGTAACACACACACACACACACACACACACACACACACACACGTATGTGGTGGTCAGGGGACAATAAGCAGGAGTCAGCGCTCTACTTGTACCACGTGGGTTCAGGTCGTCAGAATTGGTGACAAGTGCCTGTATCTGCGGAGTTGTCTTGCCAGACCCTCTTATAAAAATAAGTGTTAATTTTAAACTTTGTAAAAATTTAAGGTCTCGTTTACAGATTTTTTTTTTCTCCTGAACTTAAGGTCTATAGAGGCCAAGAGACATTAAAAAAATAAAAAGGACATTCTTTTTTAAAAATTTTTCTAGTCTTTAATTTAAGCAGATCAGTTCCAAAGGATGCAACTTGGACCCAATTGGAGTTACTCAAGGTACAGTACAGACAAAACAGATATTAAACCAACAAGTGATTCTTGCAGAAAACGAAAGGGTGAAGTCCAACAATTCCTTATAAGTCTTGAAAACGAGTGGATTAAGTACAGAAGATGGCATGATGGCGCATACTTAACGTCAGTACTCGGGGTGTTGAGGCAGGAGACTTTCCTCCGAGCTTGAGGCTAGCCTGAGCTAGAGAGAGACTCCGTCTACAAACAACCCCGCCCCGCCCCCTCCCGCCCCAATCCTGCGGTTGCTCAAGTGTAGGCAGGGCGACTCACCCCACTGGGGAAAAGAACAGTGTATGGAAGGTGAAGGCGCCTCTGCGCCAACATTCTTGCGCCTAAGGTGGACAGCGTCGTCAGGAAGACGAATAGGAGACGTCTCCAAGTTGGCACGTACAAGGACTCGCCCCTGCTCAAGCTGGTTTCAGGGTAGGCCCACTACCTGGAGAAAACTTCCAGAGAGAACGCCAAGTAGCCCCTCCCACCGGCAAGAACAAGATTATTCCCAGGATCTTGGGCGGTTTCCATTGACGTTACTTCCGGGAAAAGTAACCTTTCTTCGGCGGTTGCAGGGCCGCTGAGATCTCGCGACATTTCCTCCCGCGAGATCTGCTTGCTCACTCCAGCGATGACATCCTCCTCCTCCCCGTCGCCTTTCGGCAATCTTCGCCAGTCCCAGCCCCGACCAATCTGCACTCAGATAGTATAGATGAGGGTCTCCCCCAGAACCCCGGTCCGCGCGGGGAGTCAGGCGGCAGCGGCGGGGTACAAGCTGCACGAGGCCGACCGTAGCGGCACTGTCAGTGGACGCGGGCTAGCGACTAGCAGTGAGCGTGGGCGGGGCGGGGGTAAGCCAGCGGAGTACCTGCTCGATTGTTCTGGCCTGGCTATGGCGCCTCTCCTCCCCCCCGCCATGGCTCCCCGTGTCCCTGCTCCGCTCCTCTCAGTGAGTGAAAGTGGCCGCCGCCGCCGCCGGCCCAGCGCCCGCAGCCGCCTCAGCGCCGCCGCCATCTTGGGGTCCCAGGAGCCGCCGAGGGAGCGAGCTAGGAGCGTTCCCGTCCAACGCAGTCACCGTCCCTCGGCCTCAGAGAGCGAACCGCAGCTCCACAGTCGGCGGGGCGACCCCCCCCTCCGGACCCCGCCCGCACCCCGCCCCCCCTCCGCCGCCGCCGCGGCGGCGGGGCCCCTCGGCCCGAGGTGAGGTTGAGTAGACGTGGGTGGGTGGACGGAGGGGGTGTAGTGTAGGCCCCTATGCGCCCCTCTCTGCGGGCGACGACTGGGCCGCTTCTTAAAGGGGCCGTCGCCCCCGGCCCTTGGATTTGTTGGGGTTAGTAGAGAGGATGGGTGTGGACACTCCCCATAGGGTTGGGACCTCAGAGACCTGGGCCTCGGCTTTTCTGTCGTACCTCTGGATCTCTGGGGTTATGGGTGACCTCAGCTACCCGAGGAAGCCCGTGGAGCACCCACACGTGGGGAGTGTTAGACCAGGTGCACGTGGGACCCGGTGGGGCGGTGTCGGTCTAACACGTGTGTGGGTTTGGAAGTGGGGAGGGGCAGGGCGGAGGCTTACTGGGTTGGACTAGGAACCGGGTGAGGGTTCTACCTGTCAATTTAAACGAATGAGATCGGTGGACTTGATAGAGTATCACTTTCTGAGGAGCGAGCCACGATATGGGTAAATGATGCAAGTTGCTAGTTGGTGTTAGATGGGGACAGGCCGACACGTGCGCAGACTTAGAAATGTGTCTGTTACATCCCTTCTGGGTTTTTGAGGCTTTTGCAGTGCATCTAAGCAAGTGTCATCTTACTTTGACAATTCCTTCTTGAGCTTGCTGATGAAAAGTACTACTTCCGTATTCACGGAGGATGGAAGCCCCCTACAGTTTAGAAGTTGGATATTGCCGAAGAAGGCATTTAACTATTTTAGTTAAGAACTAACTGTGCTCCGGACTCTTTGATTTACATTCTTGTACTTCTTTGGAAGGAATTTGGAGGTTGAACTCCTTAAAACATCGCTGGTGATCAGCTTAGTTTTCGCAGTTAGTGATACATAATTTTCATTCCTAATTTTCACGGTGACTTATTGCTGCTCCCTTCCTTCCGGTCTTGTCTTTTTTTTTTTTTTCCTCCCCTGTTTTTCTTTTTCCTGTTTGTTTTTAGTCTGGATGGCCGGGAACTTGATATCCTCCTGCCTCAGCCTCCATGGTGCTACTATAATTGTGCACTTCCATCCCCGGCTTTTTCTCCCCGAAGGAGTAACACCTTTATCAGATATGATTGCAGCTCAGATGAATCAGGCACAGTTCAGAAAACTTCAGTGTTTGCAGAGTTGTACAACTATCACCACCATTTAACAGTGACTTTAAAAGAAGGCCTAGAAACTTCTTAAATACCACTTTTTCCTCTTTCCACAGCACTTGGTGACAATCTATTTTCTATCTTAGGTTTTGTTTTGTTTAAATGAGATAGGGTCTCATAATGTAGCTCTAGCTATCCTGCAACTGACTATGTAGACCAGGCTGTCCTGCAACTCACAGATTCATCTGCCTAAGCTTCCTGTGTGCTTGGGTTAAAGGTGTGCAACGCCATCCCCAAAAGAGGTGCTATACTTGATATTTCCATCTTACATAAAGGGATGCTAAAATATGTACCCACATTTTACTAGCTGCTTTCATGTAACATGTCCAAGGTTCATATATGGCGTAGTATGTAAACTTTGCTGTTTTTCTTTTCTTGCTGTTACTTTTTTTTTTTTAATTTATTTTATATATGTATGTGAGCCTGAGTGTATGATGTACCCACGTGTATGCCAGAGCCATGGAGGCCGGTTAGAAGAAAGCATCAGGTCCCATGGAACTGGAGTTGCAGGTGGTTGTGAGCCACCATGTGGTTGCTAGGAACCAAACCTTGGTCTTATTGGAGAGCAGTAAGCACTCTTAATGCTGAAATGTCCCAGCTCCCCATTCTATTTTTTTATGAGCCAGGGTAGTTTTGAACTCATAATTCTCTTGCCTCTGCCTCCTAATAAAGGTATGGGCTATCTAGGTTTGTTTTGTTTTATGCTAGAAATTCACAAGCACCCTCTTCCTGTAAAACAAGAATTTGAGATTGTTAAATTGGTGGTTTTTTTGGCATTGTCTTCTTCATCTTTGTACTTAACCAACTCTGGGCTAAAACCTTCAAAACTTTTCAAAAAGCAGAATTTGAATTTCCTTTGGACCCAGCACTCTGATGAACAGGCTGATGAAGTGATATGTAGGCAAACTTTGCTGCCTCACCCGCTCACAAATGCTGTTCTCCCTTGCACTTGTCTGAGCACTGTTCACTTTGCTCGCCTCTTTTGTGCTGTGTTCTTAGGTCTGTGGTGGTTTTGACTGTTCTGAACAGAATTTTGTTTCCATGTTACTTTTCCCTAAACAACTATTCACATCCTGCTTATCTAGTGTCCCATTTAAACATGACCTAATGGTGACTTAAAGTGTACAGAGATAGATGTGTGCTTTATGTCAACCAGTGCAGCATTTGGCATCTGTGAGTTTTGGTGTGGGAGAGCAGCACTGGAACCAGCCTCCAGGGTACTGAATAATCACTATGTACTCACGAGTGACATTTTGGAATTACATATAGGACCATGTCTTTGCCACATAGCCCAGGAATAGAGTAGTTCATACCTTATGTATTTGTATAAACCCACTGTATAATGTTTACATGACAACAGAAATAGCTCAAGGTCACATTTCTTAGAACGGTATCTTTCTTAGTAAATGTGTCTGTGGCTAGCAAAATCTGCATATCTCTTTGGGTGGGGGAGGGGTAAAACAAGGCCACAAAATGTTGTAGCCCAAGGTGGCTTGGAACTTACTCTATGAACCATGGTATCCTCAGATTTTCAGCAGTCCCAGCTGTGAGCCACCTTCCCTGGTACCTGTCTATATTCTAAAATGAATTTTGTTTTTAAGGGATTGTAAATTTCATTGTTTTAGTTCACTGTGTTTTTTCCTCTGTAGCAGTGATTCTCAAACTTGCTAGTGCTTCTAGTGCCTCCTCCATTAATACGGTTCTTTATGTTGAAGTGACCCCAGTCATAAAGTCAGTTTCAGTGCTGCTTCATAACTGTAGTTTTGTTATGGATCGTGATTTAAATATCTGTGTTTTCTGATGGTTTTAAGCAACCGCTCTGAAAGGGTCTTTTTTCCCAGAGGAGTCGGAACCCACAGGGTGAGAACTATTGTTCTAAATCTCGAGAGGAATTCAAACCAAGTTAAAGAATATTAACATGCATATATACATACATACATATACACACACATATATACATATTTACTTTTATTTAGTATGTACATTTATGTGTATATGCCATATCACACGTGTGGAAGTCAAAGGACAATTTGCACAACTTGTGGGAGTCTTTTTTTTTTTCTACCATGTGGGTTCCTGAGGTCAAACTCAGGTCATTCAGTTTGGAGGCAAGTGTCTTTGCCCCCCTTAATCATCTTGCCAGTTCTCAAACTAGTTTAGAACATAGTTTTGGTTTTTTTTTTTTTTTTAAGGTTTTTATTTATTTATTATATGTAAGTACACAGTAGCTGTCTTCAGGCATCTATCTCATTACAGATGGTTGTGAGCCACCATGTGGTTGCTGGGATTTGAACTCAGGACCTCTGGAAGAGCAATCAGTGCTCTTAACCGTTGAGCCATCTCTCCAGCCCGAACATGGTTTTTTTTTTTTTTTTTTTTTTTTTTTTTTTTTTTTTTTTTTTTTTTTGATAGGGAATGTGACTATAAAAAAACTTCTCTGACTGGACTGGGGTGTGCTTCAGTGGTAGAGTACATTTTCAGGGCCTTGGATTTGCTCCCTAGCACCACCCTCCGCCAAAATAATGATACTACTACTACTGCTATTATCCTAATAGCACCACCCTCTGCCAAAGTAATAGTAATAGCAACAGCAGCCCAAAACCACTGGTGGTGCTTGCTTATAATCTTATGGACATAGGAGCCTGAAGCCAAGAGAATGAAGTTTTTTCTTTTGAGACAGGGTTTCTCTTCTTAGCCTTTGCTATTCTAGAACCCCCTCTGTTGACCAGGCTGGTCTCAAACTCAGAAATCTGCCTACTGGGATTAAAGACAAATGCCACCACTGCCCAGCATTTAAAAATTTTGTTTATTTTGGTTTCTCAAGACAAGGATTCTCTGTGTAGCCTTGGCTCTTCTGGAACTTGCTCTGTAGATTAGGCTTGCCTCAGGCTCTGCCTCCCAAGTGTTGGGATTGCTGGGCTGTGACTTATTTTTTAAAAAAAATTATTATTTTATGTGTATTGGTGTTTTCCTGCATGTGTATCTGTATAAGGGTGTCAGATTGCTGCAACTGGGGTTACAGACAATTGTGTGCTGCCTTGTGGGTGCTAGGAATTGAACTCAGGTCCTCTTAACTGGAGGAAGAACAGCCTCTTAACTGCTGAGCTGTCTTTCCAGCTCCAGAATCAACAGTTCTAAGCTCAATGCCAGTCTGGGCTATGTAGTGAGTTCCATAAGCACTTCTACCCTCTGAGCCACTTGGTATCCTGAAGACAATATTTATTGATTTTTTTTTTTAAAGATTTATTCATTTAATGTATATGAGCACACTGTTGCTGTCTTCAGACACACCAGAAGAGGGCATAGGATCCTATTACAGATGGTTGTAAGCCACCATGTGGTTGCTGGGAACTGAACTCAGGACCTCTGGAAGAAAAGCCAGTGCTCTTAACTGCTCAGCCATCTCTCTAGCCCTTATTTTGATTTTTTGAGACAAGGTTTCATTGTCTAGCCCTGTCTGTCCTAAAACTCATTTTGTAGACCAGGCTGTCCATGAACACACAGAGATCCACCTGCTTCTGCCTCCCCAAGTGCTGAGATTAAAGGCTGAAGACAGTTTTTAAAAGTTGACTATTAAACCTCAGAATTTTGATATGATAGATGTTACCATTCAGAAGATAAGAGATGAAGCATTGCTATTAAAACCTATTACGAGGAGCTGGAGAGATGGCTCAGTGGTTAAGAGCACTGATTGCTCTTCCAGAGGTCCTGAGTTCAGTTTCCAGCAACTACATGGTGGCTCACAACCATCTTTAAGGAGATCTGATGCTCTCTTCTGGTGTCTGAAGACAGGGACAGTGTACTACTCATAATAAATAAATATCTTAAATAAAACAAAACAAAAATCTGTTTTTCAAACTACATCCCCAGCACCAACTGGCTAGTAGCCAGTTGGTGCTGGGGATGTAGTTTGAAAGAGTGCTTGCCTGTTATGCACAAAGCCCTGAGGTGGATTCCCAGCAAATATACTGGTCATGCTACCATTTTATGTAAGGACCCAAAGTTCAAAGCTAGCCTGGGTTACTTCAGACCATGTCTCTAGGTAAATTAAGCAAACGAGCTAGGAAGTCATGTGTGTGCTTATAATACCACCACTCAGATCTCTGAGTTCCAGGACAGCCGGGGCTTTGAAGAGATACCCTGTCTCGAAAAAAATTACATAAATGAGTAAATATATTTAGTAACATATTTAAATATTATATAGATTTATATATAAATTTGTTTAATAAGTAACTAATAAGCTAATTAACAAGGTAAATACCTATCTTTTGAATTTTCACTAAATTTGGTTGATATTTATCCCTATTTTACAGATGACAAAATAATATTTAGTAAAATCAGATGGCCAGTAAGTGGCAGTGTTCTCCTTTTGAATTTCCCAGAAATATTTTAAAGAACCATTTTTGTTTGAGGTAAGTTCACTTGTAGCCCAGGCTGTCAGCGGAGGCTAACTTGAATTCTTAGTTTCATGCCACCATCTCCAAAGAACTAGGATTACAGACATATACCACCACACCCAGTCTACGTGGCGATGGGATTAAAACCCAGGGCCTGATACCTGCAACGTGAGCGGTTTACCAACTGAGCTATATTGCCAAACCCAAAGCCAGTGTCATCTTCTATATTTCCAGGTTTTTCCCTAAACTGTCACTGGCTCTTTTCTATAGGAATTCAGGTTTATCTTCTTGTGAATATGTCCTAATAATAATTGTTGATTAACAAATCCTAATTTTGTTATGGAAAACACTGGTGCTTCTCTAATAATACCTTAGACATTGTTCAGGACTCTGTTGCTTCTCCCTCCCTCTCTCCCTTCCTCTCTCCTTTTCTAACTTTCTCCTCATTCTACCTAATCTGACAGTATTAGGGATTCAACCTCAGGTGCCATAGATGGGAGGCAAATGCTCTAATCACTAAGCTACAGTTTCAGCTCTAGGGCAGGGGTTATTATTAAGGTTCTGAATTTGGATGGAAACAATTTACATCTTAATAACATGTAAGTGAATAAGCATTTTCTTCAATTCTTAATGTAGGCAGCACACTGTATTACCTCTACTTGTTATTAAATTCAGTAATAAAATGCTAATTTTAAAATCACAACAATTTTTAAGTGTATGTTATATTTTATACATTTAAAACTCATATTCTGAGCCAGATGTGGTGGTGTATGCCTTTGGTCCTAGTACCTGAAAGGCAGAGGCAGGCCAACCTGGTCTACATAGTGAATTCTCGGACAGCCAGAGCTATACAGAAAAACCCTGCCTTGGAAAATCAAGACAAAAAACAAGAAAATTGTATCCTATGTTCAGTTGTATAGTGCTTGCCTAGTGTGCACACGGAACTGAGTTTGATCCTCGGCACTTAGAACTGACATGTGATATTCTGAGAAATGGTTAACACAACAGGTTTTATTAGAAGGCACATAAATGTAAGAACCATGCTCTAGAGCCCACCTCCGGACTCCCAGCTGTTGTTAGTTATGATGTCTATAAAAGCATGCCATACAGTTCACTCTTTCTCCTCTTGTCTATTAGAAATGTGGATCACATTCAATGTTTTTCATATTAGACTTCACAATTTATTTTCTACTACTTATCTTCTGCACTGACCTTATATGGGAGGCAGTCTTTATGTAGCATCAAGGTTCTTCATGATTGATTTTTTTTTTTTCCCCCTAAGAAAATTTGTATCAAGGATGAGCAGCTGAATGTTGAGTTTATACAGCTGAATTCTTAACCTGATGGGTGTTAGTTACCTAAAGCATCACATTGAATGGCTCCTCCTTGACATATTGACTAGCATATCTGCCTGGGATGCTGGACCCTGGTATGTAGTTCCCCTACAGGAGGTTGTATGGTTTTGTAGGGTGTTGTGGTGTACATATCTACAACCTTAAGTTGGAGGTAGTAGCTGGAGGATCACCGCAGTTTTGAAGCCAGTTTAATCTAACAAGTTCCATGTTAGCCAAAGGATACACTCTTAACTGGAAAAACAGCCACCACCCTCAAAACAAACTAAAAAGCAATGAAAATTGTACTGAAAACTTTAAGTTTCTTTATAAAATAATTTCTGTAAACTGGCTGTGGTGGCACACAGCTATAATCCCAGCTCTGGCAAATGGAGGCAGGAGAACCAGAGATTCCAGGTCATTTACTGAGAGCCAGTAATAGTTTAGAGAGAACCTGGTTGTGTAGTATTTAGTGTCTGGTGATAGACCTCAGTTGGTAGAGTGCTTATCTACCATACATATATAAAGGCTTGGATTTGACCCATAGTAACATATAAAATGACTGTGGTGGCACACACCTCTAATCCTAGCATTCAGGCGATAGCAACTGGTGGACCAAAAGTTCAAGGTCACTGTGAGTTCTGTGCCAGCCTGCCCAAATTAAAAGACTTGGGTTTAATAGCTGGGTGTGTCAGTGAGTGCCTGAAATTTCCTGTTCCTAGGAAGCTGAGACTGGAAGATTGCTTGGATTAGAAAATGAGTTCAAGGCAAGGCAGGGATGCCTAGTAGAACTGTTGTGTGGGACTGGAATTAAGAGCACTTGCTATACTAGTAGAGATCTCAGGTTCAGATGTTTCTGTCTACATGGCAGTTTACAACTGTCCTTAACTCTAGCTCTAGGGGATCTGATGCTCTCGTCTGTTCTCCATAGACACTAGGCACTCACACATAAGATCAAAAAACAACAACAAACCTCTTCTACCCCTTGTGCTGGAGAGATGGCTCAGCAGTTAAGAGATGGCTCTGCCCTTCAGAGGTCCCAAGTTCAGTTCCCAGCAACCACATGGTGGCTCACAACCATCTGTAATAAGATATGCTGCCTCTTCTGGTGTGTAATAAGATAGCAACAGTGTACTCACATAAAATCAATCTTAAAAAAAAAAAAAAAAAAAAACCCAAAACTACAATATTAATCCCAGTACTTGGATTGTGGAGGCTCCTCAGTTTAAGGTTGCTATGTTAGCTGAATGTTTTCATTTTGATGGCTTACTTGGATTCAGATTACTGAGACCTTTTAAATGAAGGTATTAAGAATCAGCTTATGTGCTAGAGAAATGCTCAGTGGGTAAGAGCATTGGCTCCTCTTCCAGAGGTCCCAAGTTCAATTTCTAGCACTCACATAGCAGCTTACAACTGTATATAACTCCAAGATCTGACCCCTCACCCAGACATATATGCAGGCAAAACACCAGTGCATTTAAAAAAACAATAAAACAAACCATAAACAACACTTAAAAATCAGCCTGACTAAATTCATCGTGCAAGTTTTACATAGGGGTTATCCTGAAAGGGTTCTGTGGCAACTGTGGAAATGAATGGATGCTCCTTACTGTTTAAAAGGCAGCTGGATAGACAATTACACATAAGATTGATGTCATACCATCATAAAATTAAAATAAATGTCTATCCCCCCCAAGAGAAAAAAGAAAAAAAAACCCAAACTCAACAACAAAAACCTGTTGATTATGATGGTACAGCCTTATTACAGGACTGGTGAGGCAGAGGCAGTAGGATTTCCGAAAGTTCTGGGTCAGCCTGGTCTACACACAGCAAGTTTTGGGCCAGGCTGGATAAGTAGAGAAAAATCTTTTTTTTTTTTTTTAAATTATAGGAACAAAACCAACCAAAACAAAAAACAAAATAGAAAAATACTTAAGTTTGAATACATTTAGTAGGTAAGTTACTGAACTACTGCTGGGGGCGGGTGGCGGGGGAGAAAGAGTGTGAGTCCAAGGCTCACTTTGTAGCCCATGCTGATTTGAAGTTTGAGCTTCCCACATCTGCCTCATGAGTGCTACTTGGGATTATAAATTGAGATTATAGGTGTATCCCATCAAACCTAGTCATTATTAAATTTTGAGCTTAGATCTAATCTGTAAAGTGAAAATTAAACAATTTCTACTGTTGAACTAAGTCACGTGTAAAGTACTGAGCACATCAGTGAATGTTAATTCTCGTTTTCATTTAGGAAATAAGTAAGTACGCTGATGGCTGTAACACTCAGTTTTGCTCCAGATGAGAGGGAGCTTGTGTAGTAAGAGGAGAACAACTGATATAGCATGGAGTTTTCTGTATCTTAGGTTTATGTGTATCTTTAGAAATAATGCTGCAAAAGCTGGACACCTGTGATAGTGCAGCCTTATCTCAGGACAGGGGAAGCACAGCTAGGTAGATTTCTGAGTTCAAGACCAGCCTGGTTTACAGAGAGAATGCAGCAGAGTTACCTCATGAGACCCTGTCTCAAGCCAACCTTCAGAAATGCTGCTATGAATATTTTTTCATCCTGTGAAAGAACATGTGATGAAGCTGGAGAGATGGCTCAGCAGTTGAGGACTCAGGTTCAAATCCCAGCAGACACATGACAGCTCACAGCGTAACTCCTGTTCTAAGGGATCCAATGCCCTCAAACAGACATGACATACATGGAGGCAAAACGCCATACACACAAACAACTGAGTTACTCCAGTTTTGTATGTGGTGGCTTTTCTTCCCCGAAGTTAGTTGCTGAGTAGAATAAAATGTGGAAACAGAAAAATAAAGAGTAAACATCTGTAGGATTAAGCAATATACAAATGGTGATCACTTTATCCCTAGGAATGTTGTTCAGATATGTTGTCAGAAAGGCCAGTGGAAAGTCATTCCACAGAACATGAAAAACGTAGTTCGGCCTGACCAGACAGTTGGCATGTCAGAGTACGTTCTGTGGGTTCTATCAGCACAACTTAGATCCCCAAACCTGCAGTGGAAGGAGAGAACCAACTCCTAAAAGTTGTGCTTTCCTCTACATGCAGGTATGAGCATACACAGTAAACACAGTTTAAGGAAAAATTAAAATTATAATGAATGTTTAGGTCTAGAAGTGCAGCTCAGTCGTCCTCGGTTAAGTCTGTAGCATTCCTGACACGCACACACACTCAAAACAAACACCATTCTCGGTTAAGTCTGTAGCATTCCTGACACGCACACACACTCAAAACAAACACCATTTTTTGTCTTTTCTTGAGACACGGTTTCTGTGTGGCACTGGCTATCCTGGAAGTTGCTCTATAGACCAGGCTAGTCTTGAACTTGGAGATTGTCTGCCTCTGCCTTTCTCTCCTGAGTGCTAGGATTAGAGTCCTGAGCCACCACTGCCAGGCTAACTGTGTCCTTGACAAGGTACCTTTCCTCTCTGGGCATCTCAAATTGTAAACTGAAAAGCTGGACCAAAACCTGTTCTACCACTGCCTGGTTCCTATTGTTTTTTAGACAGTGTCCCTTGTAGTCTAGGCTGGCCTTGAACTTGTTATGTAGCAGAGGATGACCTTGAATTTTAGGTACTCCTACCTTTCTAGTGTAGTGATTACAGGGTTGAGCCACTTTTTCTGGTTTTACTCTTAGATCTTTATATGATTTCCAGTGTTTATACTTAAAACAACAACAAAAACAATCCAAATAGATTGAGCATACAGGGAGTTTCTAGAAAATGATGAAGGGAATTGTGTATAAAGATGAAGAAATATGACTCCTATGGTGTAATAGAATAGTTAGCTACTATGTGTGAGGCTTTGAGTTCTATCTTCAGACTGAAATAGGATATTAATTGTAAATTTGGTAAAAAACAAATCTTGGAGAATTAAACCTGCTTGAAAGATGAACTGAACAGTTGATGGGCGTCAGTGATGGCTGTGGCTGGAGAGTTGTCTAGTGGGTAAAGGCTTTTGAATCCAAGTTGATCATCTTCCTGCATCCACATGGTGGAAGGAGAGACCCAACACTGAAAGTTCCCCTCTGGCCTTCACCTCATGCCTCGAGCGTGAGCATGTTCACACACATACACTCTTAACAAAACAGTTGATATATAAAATAAAGAGTGGATGTTTAACTTTACTAGAGCAGAAGATAGTTTAGGCTTAAGAATAGGTTTGGTGTCAGGCAGTGGTGGCGCACGCCTTTAATCCCAGCACTTGGGAGGCAGAGGCAGGTGGATTTCTGAGTTGAGGATAACCAGGGCTACACAGAGGAACCCTGTCTTGAAGAAAACCGGAAAAAAAAAAAAAAAAGGTTTGATATAATTTAAGGATTATAAAATCACAGATGTGTGAGTCCACCCTCGTTCAGATCTGGCCAATAAATTATGACATTTTATATTTAATATCTTAGGACCACTTTACTCAGCATTGACTTCTGCTTAAGATCACCTTTTGGCTCTTCCCAGCAGCAATTTCTTGAGCACTGCCATACTCAAGGGACACTGATAGTCTGTGGCTGGTAGTCTAGTTGTATACCTAGGCTTCCAGAGTGCTGGGGTGACCAGCATGAGCCACAGTGTCCAGTAAATATGTACAAATTAAAGTAAAAAAAAATCACTATGAAGCCTAAGGTTCCCAGGAAGGAATGCAGACTGATGAGATGCTTTTTTTGTTTGTTTGTTTTTGAGACAGGGTTTTTCTGTGTATCTCTGGCTGTCCTGGAACTCACTCTGTAGACCAGGCTGGCCTCGAACTCAGAAATTCGCCTGCCTCTGCCTCCCAAGTGCTGGGACTAAAGGCGTGTGCCACCACCGCCCAGCAACTGATGCTAATCGTATTATAAATATATGAAAATATCTTAGTAAAAGAAGAGAGGGATGGAAAGATGACTCAGTGGGTAAAGTCTGTGCCATGTGGTCATGAGGACCTGAGTTTGGACCTCTACCATTTCAATTTAAAAGTAAAAAAATGGGTCTATAGGCGTGCACTTGAGTCACAGTGATGGAGGTGGAGGCAGCGTGGTTCCAGAGACTTGCTGGCCCACCGATATTGTAGAAAATATTTAATCGGGTTTTTATCCTGCCTTAGATCCTTTAGTTTCCAGATAAAAGACACAAAGCCTTTATATTTGCATGCCTTTAAAGCTCTAGAGCTGGGCAAATATCTACCCTCTAAGCTATTAGTATCTACCTCCCTATCAATAACCCTGGAGTTATAATTTTCCATGTTCTGCCTGGGCTGCTCTTAGTTCATTTGACCAGTCTTCGGGGCCATGTTTTTTTCTCTTTCTCGTGGTCCCTGCCTCAGACCTCCCAGCCCAAGAACCAAAACTCCACCTATCTCTCTTCTGCCCCTCTGTAGGCATTATTCACCAATAAGGGATAACTTGGGGGACAAGGTTACATAACATCTCTTCCACTACCCTGGGCCAGTATTTAGCATTATAATACATTGCAACTCAAAAAATCTCAAAACAGTTTTAAATTAAGGAACAAGGTTTACACAACAAAGGCTGGTAAAAGTGAGAATCTGCTCCCTCTTCTGGTACAGAATTCAGCATTACAATACATAACAACAAACCAAGCTTAACCACTAAGCTACTAAATTGGCAAATTCCAGGTTCAATGAGAACCCCGTCTACAATAAGATGGAGAGGCCATTGAGATGGTTCAGTAGATAGAAAAAATAGAAACACTTGCCAAACAGTCAATTTTACTTTGATCCCCAAACCTGTAAAGCACTGATTTCCACATACCCATGGCACATACTCACATTATGCACAAATTTAGACATACAAAAGAATAAAGATGGAGTGAGATAATTGATAAAGTTGTATTTCATAGGGCTGCGGGTTGCATGCATACTACAGTTGGACAATTAACTAAATGAGTGACTGGACACGGGCTGCTCACTGTTGAAATGCAAATTTTCTGTGTAGCTCTGGATGTCCTGGAACTCAGTCTGTAGGTCAGGCTGACCTTGAACACAGAGATCCATTTACTCCTTCCCAAGTGCTGGGATTAAAGGTGTGTGTGCCATCATGCCCAGCTTTGCAGTGTTCAGAATATATAGTCAAACAAGGAAAGGGAGTTATTTTAGTATGAACCTGCTTAGCTTAATAAATAGATACAGATTACTATACTTAGAAATGAGATACATGCCCTGTTTAATATGGACATATATAACACATCCATGATGTATTAGTTTAAAAAGTTATATAATGACATCACGTAGTATACCTAGTGCCTAGATCTTTTTTGTTTGTTTTTTTTTCTTTCTTTTTTAAGATTTTAAAATTTATGTATATGAGTGCTCAATTTGCATGTATGTCTGCATGACATAAGAGAGCATCTGATCCTATTACAGATGGTTGTGAGCCACTATAGGGTTACTGGAAATTGAACTCAGGACCTTTGGAAGAATAACCAATACACTTAGCTGCTGAACTATCTCTCCATCTCTTTGGTTTTCCAAGATAGGGTTTCTCTGTATAGTCCTGGCTGTCCTGGAACTCTATAGACCAGGTTGGTTTCTAACTCAAGAGACCCAATTACTTCTGACTCCCAAGTGCTGGGATTAAAGTTGTGCACTATTATTGCCCAGCTAGTGCCTATATGGTTTATCTTTAGTAAAAGGAAAAAGGGCTGTGTTGTGGTTCTAAGGAGAATGTGAGAATGGTCCCCATAGCTTCATATATTTGAATGTTTGGTTTCCAGTTGGTGGACTGTGTAGAAAGGATTAAGAGGTGTGACCTTGTTGTTGGAGGATGTCTTTCACTGGTTGGGGTTTTGAGGTCTTAAAACCCCCACTAAGTCCAGTTCATTCTCTTTCTGCTTCTGCCTGTGGATCAGAATACAGGCTCTCAGGTATTGGTCTAGCATTATGCCCGCCTGTTTTCCTCCGTCCTCCTTGCCATGATGATCATGGACTAGCAATTGTAAGCAAGCCACCATTAAAATGCTTTCCTTTATACGTTGCCTTGGTCATTTGTGGTTTTTGTTTGTAATAAAATAGTAATTAAAGCCTCTTGGAGAAATGACCAATTATAGAATTGATGCAGGAAATACATATGATAAAGAATAGAGACCCATAGATAAGGAGTGGTAACTGTTAACAAAACAAGTTTGTTTCAGCTTTGATATTGGGGACACTTCTTATTTACCTGTTGATTTAGATTTGCTGCTGCTGCCCTGTTTTTGTTTGTTTGGTTTGGGTTTGTTGTTGTTGCTGTTTTAAGACAAGAGTTTATGTCACAGCCATGTCCTGGAACTTGCTCTGTAAACCAGGCTGGCCTCAAAATCCTAGAGATCTGCCTGCCTCTGGAAGTGCTGGAAATAAAAGTGTGTGCCATCCTGCCCAGCTTTATTTTTTTTAATAGTGACATTCTTTAAATTCTTTTAAAAACTTTATAATTTTATTTATGTGGATGTTATGTCTGCATATATATCTACTCACCAAAAGAGGGCATCAGATCTTCTAGTGATTATGACCCACCATGTAGTTGCTGGGAATTTTACTCAGGACCTTGGAAGAGCAGCTAGTGCTCTTAACCACTGAACTATCTCTCCAGACCCCAAGTTTTTATAAATCAACATTTATTTATTTGTGTCTGTGCACAAGCATGTGTTTGTGTGTGTATGTGTGTCCGGCTTGTGCGCCACTCCAATGCACAGTTGTGGAGAAGAAAAGACAATTTGTGGCAGGTGGTTCTCTTCTTCCACCTTGTATATCCTTGGAATTGAACTCAGGTCGTCAGGCTTGCAGGCACACAGTTTTATCTGCTGAGCCATCAGACTAGTCCTGTTTTAGTTTAGTGTTGCTTTTTGTAATATGTTCCCTTATACCTTAGGCTGGACTTGAACTTACTGTGTTGCTGCGTATAACCTTGAACGTCTGATCCTCCTTGCTCTACTTTTCTGGTTCTGGGATTACAGGCATACGGTACCATGCTTGGTTTGTGTAGGGCTGGGAACTAAACAGGATTTGTGCATACAAGGCAAATACTGTTCCACCTGAGCTACATCTCCAGCTGAGGTGCTGCTGTTTTTTGTGCTCTTCCTTTTAGGCATGCCTGATGTTCAAGATTGTTTGAAGATTTACCCACATTCAAAAATACTTGGAAAACTTAGACCATGTGTAGATTTTTTTTCTTGTTATATACTTAATACAATATTTGCATAGCATTTGCAGTGTATTAGGTAACAGTAACTGAGAGGTTCATAGTAAATAGGACATATGAGGGTTATAAATACATGCCATTTTAATGTGAACACATCCATGGCTATGGGTTTTGCAGGGATTCTAAAATCAATATCCTGTGTACACTTAGGAATAACTGTATATTTCATTTGAGAAATAACATGCAGGTTTCGTTAAGGAAGAAAAAATAGGATTAAGAAAATATATAATCGGGCTGGAGCGATGGCTCAGTGGCTAAGAACACTGGCTGCTCTTCCAGAGGTCCTGAGTTCAGTTCCTGGCACCACATGGTGGCTCACAACCATCTGTAATAAGATCTGCGATCTGCTGCCCTCTTCTGGTGTGTAATAAGAGAGCAACACTGTACTCACACACTACATATGTATGTATGTATGTATATTATCACAATATACTTATAGGGTAGCAGTATATTTTTTTCTTTGCCACTGTGGAAAGGACAACCTTTTTAAGGCAGGAGTTCTGCACTTTTAAAATGTAGGCATTACTTTTTATCTCAAGAACTGTGCTTTGAGTAAGCTGGAGGCTTATGGCCTGTTAAGTTGCTATTGTTCCCATATTATAGTGAACCCTTAGGGCAGGGTTCTCAACCCTTGAAGGAGGTTAGGAAGACTCTTTTACAGGGGTTGCCTAAGATCATCAGAAAACATAGATACTGCTCTTCCCCGCTTCTTGTCGTCACCTTTGCTCTCATCTCCTGAATAAACCTCACATGGAACTGTTAAAAAAAAAGAAAACATAGATATTATTACATTATGATTTGTAATTGTGTGATTATAGCAAAATTAAAGCTGTGAAGTAGCAATGAAAATAATTCTGATTGGGGTCACCACACCAGGAGGAGCTGTATTGTAGGGATTGTAGGGTCGCAGCATTAGGAAGGTTGAGAACTACTGCTTTAGGTTAAGGCTTAGGCTGAGCAGAATGTTTCTTTTTCTTTTCTTTTCTTTTTTTTTTTTTTTTTTTCTTTTTGGTTTTTCGAGACAAGGTTTCTCTGTGTAGCCCTGGCTGTCCTGGAACTCACTCTGTAGACCAGGCTGGCCTGAACTCAGAAATCCACCTGCCTCTGC
This sequence comes from Rhabdomys pumilio, assembly GCA_030674055.1. Classification (NCBI taxonomy): domain Eukaryota; kingdom Metazoa; phylum Chordata; class Mammalia; order Rodentia; family Muridae; genus Rhabdomys; species Rhabdomys pumilio. The sequence continues at coordinate 183,233,909 of JANHMN010000002.1, read as the reverse complement.
CTCCCAAGTGCTGGGACTAAAGGCGTGTGCCACCACCATCCGGCCGAGCAGAATGTTTCTTGCCTTCCTGATTGAGTACTCTGCCTCCTTTTGCTCTTTGAAGGCAAGCCAGTTTTTCTCCTTGTATTTGCTTCTTAGTTTGATGTTTGGTACATACTTATCTCTTCCTAATCAAAAACTTTGTGATTTATTTACCAGGATAAAGTGACCAAATCATTTAGAGTTCAAACCACTATGTGAAGGGAGAAGGTGTAAAATATCCTTGTGGAGACTGGTCAGCTTAATGACGGCACTTCCTGGTTTTGCTATTTGTAGCAGAGACTGGTGGTGAAGAATTGGGACTTTGAAGTTTCTGATATTCCACTTAGGGCCTCTCACAGGCTAAGAAGACTCTAGCTCTGAACTAGTAATAGACCAATAATATAAACATTCTCACACTAATAGACTCTTTTTTTCTATAGACTTTTCTAAGTGTGTGTTTGTGTGCAAGAGCACATAAGTAGACTAAACATGGACATCAGGCTATTATGAGGAGCTGACATACAGTCAGTATAACCAGGACTATATAGAGCCTCTGAGCAGGCCAGTCAGTGGTCTGTTGCTTTATCAATGTAGTAATAGTTTTTCCATCCTTAGAAATGGCAGTGTGAGTCAATATAAGCGAAGTACTCTTTACCTAAAGATTGGAATGTGTCTGATAGGATTTTAAAAGAAGGTATTTCTCTTGGGAGTCTTTCTACTCCGGGAAAATTTATACTTTTCCTTAATCTATGATCCCTCTGCTTTAAAAAAAAGTCCAAAGACCAAAATTTTAATTCCAGTTCTTAGGAGAGATTTTGTAGAATATTCTGATAATATATATATTGTTCTGGTAAATAGGATACTTTAAACATGAATGAATAAATATAAAATGAAGGTGATGTTGGAAACAAGTCCTGTCCTGCATAGTGCACACAGTCAGCACTGTCCTGCACAGTTCACACAGTCAGCACTTCACCTTGATAATTGTAATTCAGTCTTGTGATTAATGGAGGAAAAACAGGAAGTGAGTATAAAATCTCAGGGTTGTTTAAGTGCTTCATAAATTGTGTTGCAGTTGATGGCAGTGTTTCTATACTTTGCCCTTACATTAGAAGGCAGTGTCTATTGAACTTTTTGTAGTCTGTTATTGTCTCAGTGTCTTGTGTTTGAGAGAGCCTGATTCCTGTTTATACTGAAGGCAACCATGTAGGAGAAGGGGAAGAGAGGTATAATCTTTGATATATATTTTTTTTTAACTTATCTCCATTCTGCAGCTGTGCTGTTGGAGGTCCTCGTGCATGAAGACAGATTTGTTCTATGGCCTCGGAGTTGGGAGCCGGGGACGATGGCAGCTGCACTGAGCTGGCAAAGCCCCTGTATCTTCAGTACCTGGAGAGGGCCTTGCGGTTGGACCATTTTCTACGACAAACATCAGCCATCTTCAACAGGAATATTTCTAGGTGTGTTATTTTTATCTCTGACAATATTTTATTACATTTCTGATTCCTGTCTTTAGGATTTAAGGTTAAACTTTATATGGCTTTTACTTTTAGTATTTTCTTTTTTTTTTTTCAAGTAAAACAACTTTTTCAAAGACTATTTGTTCTTTAAGTTTTCATTTATAGTAACCTTAATCAACCACTTAATCCTTTTTCTTTCTCTTTACTTTTCTTTATTCTTCCCTCCTTCCCTCTCTCTTTTTTCTTTTCTTCTTCTTTTCTTTTCTGTTTTTTTTTTTTTTTTTTTTTTTTTTGAGACATGGTCTCATTATGTAGCCCAGACTGGCCTGGCCTAGAACTCACAGATCTCCTGCCTCTACCCCTGGAGCACTGGCTTTAAAGATTTATCTTGCCTGACCACTTAGATTATATACACACACATGTTTATATGTGTACCCATACTGACCTCAACTGACCCTGAACTCTGGATCCTCCTGTCTCCATTAGGTGCTAGGTTTATAGGCATGTGCCATTGCACTAGGCTCAAAATATGTTTCGTTGGATAACCCCTTTAATTATGGACTTACTGTTCTTCCATTTATAGTGATGACAGTGAAGATGGACTGGATGACAATAATCCCTTATTGCCCGAGTCTGGGGATCCCTTAATACAAGTAAAAGAAGAGCCTCCAAATTCATTGCTTGGTGAAACCTCTGGAGCAAGCAGTTCTGGGTTGTTGAACCCATATTCACTGAACGGAGTTCTGCAGTCAGGTCAGTGTGGAGTGGGAGCCCTCTGCAGCTGCAGTTCTCTTGGGGGCAGTCAGCGTTTCATTTTTTTTTTTGTTTTTTGTTTTTTGTTTTTTTTTTTTTTACTCTTTATGTTTCTTTATCCAGAATCAAAATCTGACAAGGGGAATTTATATAACTTCTCTAAGTTGAAGAAAAGCAGAAAGTGGCTAAAGGTAAGAGATAAGACAGAACATTTCCAGTCCAAATAACCTACTAAGATTATAATTAGAAGGAAAGTTATCGGACCATTCTGGAATATTGAAAGTTTTCTAGAGATAGTTATTTCATACTGGAGTTTGTTTTGTGAAGAAAATTCAACAAAGTAATTTTTTGTAGGTGTTTTATTAAATACGACACACTGAGAAAAGAGCAGAAATTGATCAGATAAGATCCTCCCTTCATTATCTTGTATTTAGGAATGTTAATTGAGTTTTCATGAATTTTTGAGTACTTCATTCAATAAATTCTCAGAATGCATCCATGTGCCATATACTATTATTGTAGGAGACAAGGCTGCTCTGTATCATCTATACTCTAAAGGAGGGAGGTGTAGTGAGTAAGAGTGTAAACAAGTAAGTACAACTTGAAGGTAGCATTTCTACAGATCATTCTGAATGGTCAGAGTGAACCACGTGAGTGTCAAAGGTAAGAGCCTTTAGCATAGGAAACATATACAAGAATCATTAAAAAAGAAGCAACTTGGTATGTTTGGGGAGGAGAGGCCTGTGTGGCTGGTGCACAGTGAATGGGTGGTAGAGGTAAGCTTACAACCTGACGTGTGTAGGCCTGCATTCTATTGTGTATTCCATTATTAGGGATGCACTTACTCAGGTCATAGTCATATGCAGGTAGAGTGGCGTTGTCTTTATATTTACACTGTTACTGTGAATGGCCAAACTAAATAGTGATTTTTTTTTTCTATTAAAAAGGTTTTTTTTTACGTAGCATGTGCAAACATTTAATTAAAAAAGACCTAATAATTTACAACTTTATGCTTTTGCTGTAATGTAAACCTTTACTATTACTACCATGTCCTTTAAAACTCATGGGTTTAAAGTCTAACTTGTTTTCTTTCCAAAAGATTTTAGGAAGTTAGAACTACAGAAACCTTTATACTTAGTTGTTAAATTTTAAAACATTGAAATATGGCTCTGGAGAGGTGGTTCAGAACACTAGTTGCTTTTGCTGAGGACCTGGGTTCTCTTCCCAGCACATACATGGTGTCTCGAAACCATCCATAACTAAAGTTCCAGGGAGTCTGATACTTTCTGACGTCTGCAGACACGGAACATGCACAGAGTTCATATAATTGCATGCAGGCAAACCAAATGCATACAAAATAAGTAAATCTAAAAATAAAAATTGAGATATAGTCAGGTGACACACCTGACTCTCAGCAGTCAGAAGGCAGAGGGAGGTCTCTGTGAGTTCAAGGACAACCAGGGCTACACAGAAGAAACCCTGTTTTAGAGGGTTAAAATTTGGGATATACTAAGTCACTGGTCATAAAATGTAAACTTTAAACTTGTGTGACTTAGTAGCTTTTAATATGTTCACAAACTTCTGGGAGTTACTGTTGTCTAATTTCAGACCATTTCATCATTTCATACAGAAGCCCTGTGCTCATTAGCAGACACTCCCATCCTCAGAGTCCTTCAGTCCCTGCTGGCTATTAATCTATTTTCTCTCTATTAATTTGCCCATTCTAGACATTTCATATAAATTAAACCGTAGTCTGTGGGCTTTTGTGGCTGGCTTTTTCATTTGGTATAATGCTTTGAGGTTTATTATGCTGTGGTATATATTAGTACTTCACTTCTTCTTAGGGCCTACTCATCTGAATGTACTGCATTTTATTTATCCATTCATGAACTATTGGATATTTGAGGTTTTTTTCTCCCTCTTTAGCCATCACACCTTGCTTTGTCCTTGTTCCTTTATATGCTATATTCTTTTTCCTTATTGATATACTCTATTTTTTTGTTTACCTTCATGTATTTAACATTTAGGGTTTTTAGTTAAATTAAAGATTAGTGTAAGAATCAGAAATGACTATACTCTGGCTGTTTTGGCCATTGTTTTACCATCTGGGAAAAAATAGTTGGATTGTAAAAGAAATTGCTTCACAGCAAAAGTTATATTCCATTTTCACCCCTTTTCTAGAGCATTCTTTTAAGTGATGAGTCCAGTGAGGCAGATTCTCAGAGTGAAGACAATGATGATGAAGAAGAAGAACTCAGTCTCAGCAGAGAAGAACTTCACAACATGCTTCGATTACACAAATATAAGAAACTTCACCAAAATAAATATAGTAAAGATAAGGAGGTGAGAGTTTCAAGAGAACGCTCACAGCCACACTATTTTAACTTATATGAAATAACTGTTAAGAGCTTTATTGTGATAGGATTCACATAACATAAATCCAGCTTTTGGAAGTAGATAATTGAATGTTTTCTGAGTAAATTTGTAGTGTGTGTTTTTGTCATCACGGTCTCAGTTCTAGAACACTTAACTCACTTCAGAAAGAAACCTTTATGTCTTGGCTTCTGCCTCTCATTCTTTTCTTTGTGCCAGGCACCCACCAGTCTACCTTCTTTTTCGCTACTTAATTTTATTTTATGTTTTTATTTGAGACTTGGTCTTCTATAGTAAGGGGACCTTGAACTCCTTGTTCCCCTGTCTCCACCTTCCAAATGCTGGCATGTGCCACCGCATGCAGCTCTGCTTGTTGTTTGTTTTTGGATGGTGTTAGAATTGAATCCAGGGCCTCATGCATGTGTGTTTCTTGTAAATGTGTTCATTCTGGACATTTCATACAAATGGAATCAGATAACATGGTACTTTTTAATCCAGCTTCTCTCACTTGGTGTAACCTCTACAAGGTTTGTTCTTATTGTACTATGTATTACTAGTACGTCATTCAAGTTTTTATTGCCAAATAGTTTTTATTTATAGAACATTTTTGTTTGCTTTTCAGTTAATGAGCTGATTTCTCCCTCTTTGGGTGCTTTTGTATGCTACTATTAATATTAGTGTAGGTTTCTGTGGAGGTGTATGTTTTCATTTCTCCTGGATGTACACTTGCAGGGAAGTTGCTGGGTCATGTGATAACAATGCTTAACTTTGTGAGGCTGCCAGTATGTCTTTACCAATACAATCACTTGTTGAAGTTTTCAGTTTGGGAAAACCTTTTCTTCATAGGCCAGTATTCCAGTTCTGATAGGTTTAATGGTAACCATTTGACCACTCGCTACCAAAACATTCTTCTTTTGCCAGAAATATAGCTTTTGTACATAATGAGCTAACAATTTTCCAACAGTATTAAGGTTGAAAGTTAGTTCAGAGAACCTTGAGTAATACACATAAATGAACAAATCAGTGGAATATCCTAACAATTTTGATTCTCACAATGTTCTTGAAACCTGATGCCAAGGCACGTGGTATTCTTTATACCCACTCATTTCTTTTTCCTTTTTTTGAGACGGGTCTTACTCTGTAGCTCAGGTGGGCCTTGAATTCATGGCAGTCAGTCTGCCTCAGCCTTATGTATTGGGATTACAGGCATGATCTGCTTTGCTTTCTTTTTTTTTTTTTTTAATTAAAATAAAACATATATACATGGGACTTTTAAGTGTACAGCTTGATACCTGTTCACTTACTTTTGATGCTTACCAGAGGGCTTTGTATCAGTCTTCCATGTTACTCCATGTATAATCTCAAAATACTCCAACAGACTTTAATTTACATAGGAAATAAAATCACTGTGTATTTGAGAGTCAGCTGAAATGAAATGTTTTAACAGATTTACTACCAGTTGGATGGAAAAAATTTTTTATGCTAACTGTAAAAGAAAAGATGCTATCCTTAGTAATCAACTGTTGGTGAGAGGATGGCTGACTTGACAGGTGAAGATACTGAGGTGACTGTTGGGGACTGTTTGACATCCCAAGTCATGGCGGCATGTGCCAGGGATAGTGAGGGCCATCTGTATGTGGGAGGCTAGTAAGTCTACATAGTGAGTTCAGGCCAGCCAAGGCTACATAATGAGACTTTGTCACCATAAACTAAAACAGTCCAAAACAAAACAAAAATGTTAGAAGCAAGTAAACGAGTAAAAGCCAGAGGACCTAACATCAGGAACCTAATAAATCTGAAGACCTAGTAGAAGTGGAAATACGGCGGCTTGTTTCTTAATGATAAATTCCTGTTGTATTTGGTTTTACATTTACTTATTTCGTTTGTGTTTGGGCGTGTGTCTGCTAGAGCACAGGCATGGATGAGGTGGATGCCAGAGGAAGTATTTAAGCCATCTTTCACCCTGTGTGTTCCAGGGATTGAGTTTAGCTTTCAGAGTTGGTGGCAAATACCTTTACCTGCTGGGATCTTTCCAGTCTTTGATGAATTTCTAAAGAGAAACAACTCTTTACCTCCTCTTGTTGTTGTTGTTGTTACTGTGTTTTTGCTTTGTTTTCTGTTTTATATAAGAAAAGGTCTTATTTACTTCAGGCTGGCCTAGAATTCCTTGCCTCTACTTCCCAAATGTCGAAATGACCAGCTTACAGGGAAATCCTTTTGTAAGTAATGAATTTCGTCGCAGATGTGTACCCACTGGGTGTAGTGGTACATACTTGCATTTCTAGTACTTGGAGTATGGATGGATGCAGAAGTATCAGGAGTTGAAGTCAGCCTGGGCTACAGGAATTTCAGTTGAAGAAGGTAGAAAAGAAAAAAGGATAGGATAGGATAGAAATTCAGATTCCTGAAGGATTTCCTTCCAAAGTTCTTTCCAGCAGTCTGTCTTGTGTATACCAGTTGAGCCTGTTTTGCTTCTGAGTTAAAGAAATTCTCTTTGATGTACTAATTTCTTATTAGTCTCTGTGGGAAACTATTAGGAGCTATGATTTTCTCTGGCTTAGCTTTTTTTAAAATTAAGATGACTTCAAGGCTGTGCTGTGGAACACGGGCAGACCCATCACAGTGTTTGCCTGCTTCAGTTGCAGCAGTACCAGTACTACAGTGCAGGCCTGCTCTCTACATATGACCCTTTCTATGAGCAACAGCGTCACTTGCTGGGACCCAAAAAGAAGAAATTTAAGGAAGACAAGAAGCTTAAAGGTAAGTATATTTATTCTTTCTTGATGTCAGAATTGTGTGTGGTACATTTTGACTTTTAGTAGAAAATTACTTTTATCTGTAAAACTATAGTCTCTTTTTTTCTAATTACTGACATTATTGACCTTATTTTACATTTGTTGTGTGGTCTTTTATAGACATAGAAAGACTTATGAAGTATAGATTGCAAGCACATCGACTGTAATCCTAGCACTTGGTAGGTAGAAGCAGGAGTTTGCTGAGCAAAGTCTTTGTTGGCTTTATAGAGGTTGAGTTCACGTTGGGCTGCCTAAGGCCTTGTCTTACAGCCTTCTCCTTCCCTTCTAACCCAAGAATCAAAACTACAGCTACAGATGGCTACACAAATGTTTAGGCAAAAATAGTTTCCTTCCTTTTATCTTGTACACTCTGCCATTGTTGAGACTATTCTGAGATGAGAAGCAGTTGGTTTTCCCTGGGGAAGTAAGAAGACTGACAGGAGAGTGGAATGAGTTAGAGCCGTGGTGTCAGAGGTTAAGTGGATCACTCCTGATGGATGAGCCTCTGTAGTTTCTGCATGTTTGCCAGGAAATGTCTTCTTTTCCTTCTGACCTCTGAGCAATTATTAAAGCAGGAAGGACATGGGACGAGAGAATTTTAAGGTATCTGTGCAGGGTAGATTTAGTTTCCCTGAAGATATGAATTCTGTTCAAAAAGCATCTTTTCTAGCCTCCTTCCCTTCTTTCTCCACACCCTCCTTTTGTTATCTTCCACTCTGTTTCTCAGTGTAAATTATTTGTGCTATTTGATTTTTCTTTGCTCAAAAATTTTATTGGCCTATCAAGTGATGCAATTTTTCCTGTTATTTTCTTTGGTTGCCTTGCATTTCCACCAAGTGGAAGTAGGTTTCCATCCTGTGACTGTCACTTGAGGCCACCAGTGATTCAGCTTTATAAACAATTCCACAGTGCTGAGTTCAAGTCATTTGGTTTTTGAGCTTTAGTCTCAGTTTTTCATGTCAACAAAGGGAATGTCAGTGTCCAGTGTTCTTTTTAAGTTAGTGAGATTCTCCTCTTGGGCAGTTTATTGGTGGCCTGATAGAAGGAAGAAACACTGCCTGCCTCTAGTAGAATGAACAGAGCTCCTGTTTGTTTTCTCAAATGATGAGGATACTTGCTGGTTCTGTCCAGCCTTTTAAGCATCTCTTTCCTTTGTAGCTAAGTTGAAAAAAGTGAAGAAAAAAAGACGACGCGATGAAGAGTTTTCCTCTGAAGAGTCTCCACGTCACCACCATCACCAGACCAAAGTCTTTGCTAAGTTTTCTCATGATGCACCTCCCCCTGGCACCAAGAAGAAACACTTATCCATTGAGCAGCTTAATGCTCGCCGCAGGAAAGTGTGGCTGAGCATCGTGAAAAAGGAACTACCAAAGGTGACTGAACGAGTGGGTGGGTGAGTGAGTGAAAGGGAGAGATAGGGAGAAAGAAGGTAGCAGGAATGGGACAGCATCGACTTACAGACATTCAGTGATGCTTGTGATGTTGCTTAGAACCCCCAGAAGTAAGCAAAGTAAATAAAACTCACCAGCACGTGGGTGAATGGAGATGTTAGAGATGAGAAGAGGAGGGCCAAATGTAATAGAAACAAGTCAAACATGTATTTACGTGTGTAACACGGTCAGTTTTTACGGGTAGAGGCTAAATGTGTGTCTCCATGATTTTTATACTCAAAGAGTATATGTAATAAAAGAAAACAATATGTTATGTAAAACTGAAGACCAAGTGAACTCTACAGGATCATAGAGTGGGTAGAGCGTCTCACCAGCCAGCAAGCCTACCGTCCTCAGTCAGAACATTAAGGGAAAAAAATATGCCTTAGTGTCTGAGGAAGCTTCAGATGATGCCATTTGATGGTAAATGATTTTTCAGTAAGAATAACTGAGATTAGTGTCAAAGAGAAAAATGTAACATATGAATTAGTAAGAGGAAGTTACTGAGAAAAGGCTGAAAGAAAAAAATCCCCTGAGGTGGGATCACTTTAGAATTGCTTTCAAGACATTCTCAATATCCTGAAACTTCAAACCCCTTATTTAGCATGGCAGAGAGATTCAGGAGGCAGAGCACTGCCTCTTTTATCTCATCCTGAGCTAAATGGACATGTCTTTGAGGCATGGTTTCACTATACAGTCTTGCTGGCCTGGAACTTTTGAAGTCAGAGATCCATTTGCATCTGCCTCCTGAGTGATGAGATGAAAAGTAGGTGCCACCACACTCAGTGCTAGTCAAGGTTCTTTATTGAAGGGTTGTTACTTTTAAATGGAAGAGGGAGGTTCAGACCCTGAGTTAGGAGCTGCTAAGTCACCTTATGTTAGGTTTGCCTTAGAATTTTTTATTGAAGATGAAGCTTTGGTGATGGTCAAAGTCTCAGTAATCATGGCAGTAGTTTGCTCGTGTTAGAGGTAGAGCTAGTACACTAAACTGGAAAGTGAATTTATGTTTCTTATAATGATCCTTATATCTGGTGTCCTGCTGCCTCAGCTTTGCACATTGACCCAGGAAAGCAGCATGCTTGAATCAGGTTATAGTATGCTAGTCCATTCAAACCTTAAACATTCTCTCTAGAAGTATACAGATTATTTAAAGGGCTGAAAACATGGTTCAGTTTGTAGACTGTTTTCTGAAATAGTATAAGAACCTGAGATCTAGTCCCCAGCATTCACGTAAAAAAACCAAGCATTGTGGTATGTGCCTATAATCCTGGTTCATGGGTTGCTGAGACAGGAAGATCTCTGTAGCTTGCTGAATCTGAGTTCCAGTCTTGCTGAATCTGAGTTCCAGGTTTATTGAGACATTGTCTCAAAAATAAATAAATAAATAAATAAGTAGCAAAGTGATAGAGCAAAGTACCCAACATCTAATGCTAGCCTCTACACGCATGTGCAGACATGTGCTCATGCACTTAAACACGTATACATGCATATACCATACATACACACGTAAAACTAAAATAAGATTAAAGGCAGCTTCAACAGTAGCTTCTTGTTCCTGGTATTTTAGTAGTTTCATGGTATGCTAGACAGTACTCTGAATGACTTTTAAAAGTATTTATATGTACTTGACATTTTTCATTCCTTCAGGAATTAAGGCTACACAGTCTTACTTAGAAATGAATCTTAAATATTACTTTCAAATGTTTTAGGCCAACAAGCAGAAGTCTTCAGCTCGAAACTTATTTCTTACCAATAGCCGAAAGGTAACATTTTTTTTGTTTTCTATATTGTCTATTATGTGTTCTCCTCTGGGCTTATTCTCACTATTCATATGTTGTGATCTATTGATCATAAATTGGATAGTTTGTAAAGAACCATCTAGGTAGTCTCATTCTATTTAATAAATAAAATTGTTCTTCTTCATATTTCTCATTTTGAACTTTCTCTGTCAAATTTATCTCTAGTTCTTTAAGATCTGTACTCAGTTTTTCCATTTAAGAAATGATGGGGGTCACAGGGATGGCTTGATGGGTAAAAGCACTTTCTGGCAAACTTGACAGCCTGAGTTCCGTCTCTGGAACTGCTGATGGAAGGAAAGAGCTGACTCCCCACAGTTGCCCTTGAATATTCATACATGTACCATGGTGCATGTGCACCTGTACACACAACTGTGCCCCCCCCCCCCCATAATAGTAACTTAAAAAGAGAAATGTGGATGTGAAAAGTCATCTGAGAGCAACAATAATAGCTTGTTGTAAGGACTGGATGAGGTAATGTTTTTAGTCTGATTTGTTCAGATTAGTCTCTCAGCATCTCTGTTTCCTCACCTGTGTAAAATGGAGATTGTGATGACACTGCTTTCATAGAGTTTTTGTGAATAAAGGATGCATTAAAATATACCTCACATGTAAAAAAAAAAAAAAGAAAGAAGTGATGACTATATATATTATTAATGTGGTAATAGTGCTTTGTAACTTCTCAGTAAATTACAGGTCCTTGCCATTGTTACATGGGTTTTTCTGGGGAAATGTGAAGAAATATGTTCATCTCAGTTAGGGTGCCGAGGACTGGTGAACCATTCAGTTTAGTTGGAGTTACTTACAGATACACGGGCAACTTACAGACATAACACCACCAAAGAAAAGCCACAATCTCCCCTCCCCCACCCAAGTTGTTAACTATATATCCTTCAGAGCAATGGGCTCTCCTGCACACTGCCTAGGTAGCCACATCAGTAGCTGCCTGTTCCCTCATGCACGTGCTTGCTGCCTTGTAATTTCTTCCTACTTTTCACAAAGGAACAAGTCACAAGGGTCCAGTCTTGTGAGGGTATCAAGCTAATAAATACAGTAAAGGGAATTTCATGCGTACAGAGTTTCACCATAGTAAGTATACTTTGTTTTATCTAAAGTGATAGATGTAGATAGGTATCGTAATTAGAATATTTAATTTCTGGGGTCTGAGTCTTATTCAAGGGTATTAATCAAAGCAGGAGAGAAAGATATAATCACTTTCTTAGCAGGATTGTAGGTACTAAAAAGATTGAGGGACACTGGTTTAAAGTCTAGGCAGAACTGTTCTTGGAATTGGATCGTTCTGTTACAATAATAATGCTGTTTGCAGCTTGCCCATCAATGCATGAAAGAAGTGCGTCGAGCTGCTTTGCAAGCACAGAAGAACTGTAAGGAGACTCTGCCTCGTGCGCGGCGCCTAACCAAGGAGATGCTTCTGTACTGGAAGAAGTATGAGAAGGTGGAGAAGGAGCACCGCAGGCGAGCAGAGAAGGAAGCTTTGGAGCAGCGGAAGTTGGATGAGGAAATGCGGGAGGTGGGGCAAAAGCAAACATTTTTGTTGTTTGTTTTTGTTTTGTATTGTTTTGAGGGGTTTTTTTTGGTCTGGTTGATTTTGCTTTTCTTTTTTTTGTTTTTTTTTTTTTTTGTTTGTTTGTTTGTTTGTTTTGTTTTGTTTTTTCAAGACAGGGTTTCTCTGTGTAGCCCTGGCTGTCCTGGAACTCACTCGGTAGACCAGGCTGGCCTCGAACTCAGAAATCCGCCTGCCTCTGCCTCCCAAGTGCTGGAACTAAAGGTGTGCGCCACCACCGCCTGGCTTTCTGTATTCTTTCTTTTAGTTTTTTTATGTGGGTGGGTTTTTTGTTTGTTTGTTTGTTTGTTTGTTGCCTGTATGTAGATGTGCACCACACACATGCGTGCAGAGGCCAGAAAAGGACATTGGATTCCCTGAAACTGGAGTTTCAGGCTATATTACATAGGGATGGCACACAATTTAGTTTTCTGAGACCTATCCACTTTTTCATCTGCCATTTTTAAACTTTCACCATTACTATTGATGAATGTGATGTCTCTCAACTGATCTAGGCTTTGTATGTCTAGTAATAGAGTATAGGTAATTGTTTTGACATTGGTAAAGCAGTTGGAAGGAAAGGTAGGTCTAGAAAAGAGAGTCAGGATTAGATGATGTGGTTTTCTCTTTTTCAGAGTGGAGTTTTGTAGCCTCTTCTGGACATTTAATTATCTTTTTCTTTTCACTTCTTCTTATTTTTTCTTCCTTTTGTATTTATATTTTTTTGTGCTTTGTGTTGTTCATTAGCAATAGTTGCCTTTTTTAAAGTAGAACAATTTTGAAGGAGTTATATGGAGGCTTTTATTAAGCTTTGCTAAATTCTGTTGACTACACGTAATTTATGACTTGGGTGTTCTTAACTTCAGTTTTTCCCTTACTTTAGGCCAAGAGGCAACAGCGAAAACTCAACTTCCTAATCACTCAGACAGAATTGTATGCTCATTTCATGAGTCGAAAACGTGATATGGGTCATGATGGAATCCAGGAAGAAATCTTAAGGAAACTAGAAGATAGTTCTACCCAGAGACAAATTGACATTGGAGGAGGAGTGGTGGTTAATATCACCCAAGAAGACTATGGTAAGTCCTGAGTCAGGAAGTAGAGGAAGTAGGTAGCCTTCATTTTTCATATCAAGGTTGTGTATGTTAAAATTCTTAGATGTTTTGTTCTAATTCATAGATAATACTACTCAGAAAAGGGAGATTTATTACACTGGAGCAGGAAATATATGTTTCTGCAAAGGAAGCCTATAAAATAACTTAAGAAAGAATTTTCAGTAGAGATCTAGGGAGATAGAGTGTTTGCCTAGCTGCATGAACCCCTGGGCTTAATACCTAGCATCATATAAACCAGGGGTAGTGATCGCATACTTCAGAGGGTTAGGCAGGAGATCAGAACTTAGAGGTCATCTTCAGTTACATGGTAAGAGTATTTTCACAGTGTCGTAATTAAGATCGTGTTGACCTAGAAATGCAGGAGAATGGAAATATTTCAGAGTATCTTGAGTGTTAACATATGTATAGATTTCATTTGCTTTCTCCCCACGTAAATATAATTTTGAATCTGCATGTTGGTCTTGCCTATCCTGGCAATTGATAACAATTTATAAAGAAACCCTAGGCCTGAGTGATTGTAGATCTTAATTACTGGATGGGTTTCGTGTGCTGGCTCTCACTCTTAGAGACGAGAGACATCCACAACTGCTTTATACTTCTAGGTTCTTTTGTTTGTTTATTTTTGTTGTAAGTTTTTTTGAGTTAGGGTCTCACTGTGTAGCTCTGACGGTCCAGGATCTCATTGTGTAGAACAGAGTGGCCTGGAACCCACAGAAACCTGCTTGCCTCTTCCTCACCAAGTGCTGGGATTGAAGTTGTATGTCACCACACCTTACTTGTTTCTAGGTTCTTGCCCACTCCTTGTCTTTTGTTAGCCTTAGGATAAGTACACTGGGAAACTGGGTATACACTTATGTGTGGGATAAATAGTTGAAGACGGTAATAGTACTAAGTATGATAATCTACATGTTTTCTCTTTCCAGACAGTAACCATTTTAAAGCCCAGGCCCTGAAGAATGCTGAAAATGCTTACCATATTCACCAAGCTCGAGTAAGTCTTTAAGTGAAAAGGCAGGCTGGGCATGGTGGCCACACCTTTGATCCCAGCACTCAGGAAAGCAGAGTCAGGTGGATCTCTATGAGTTTGAGGCTAGCTTGGTGTATAAGATCAGTTATATACCAGCTAAGGATACATAGTGAGACCTGTCTCAAAAAAAAAAAAAAAAAAAAGAAGGAAAGAAAAGGTATAGTAGTTGTCCCAGGAAATGTGCTAGTTTCTTACTTGTATGTTCTTTCTTTATTTTTATTTTATTCTGTGTTCATTGTTTTCAATTAAATGCACTGGTTAATGTGTGTGTGTGTGTGTGTGTGTGTGTGTGTGTGTGTGTGTGTGTGTAGGGTGAATACTCTCTTTGTGGAAGTATATGTGTATATGTATGTGTGACACCCTGACCATATGTATGGTGAAGTCCTTTTTTGTGTGTGTGTATGTATAAGTGGGTGAGTGTGTGTGAGACTCAGACTATATGTAGGGTGAAGGCTTTCCTTACTTCAGTTACAGATGGTTATTACCATCTGTACTGGGAATTGAACTAGGTCCTCTGGGAGAACAGTCAGTGCTTTTATCTACTGAGCCATCCCTTAACCCCCTGCCTTTACTTCAGAATAGTACTAATAGCTTGTGATAGCAGAATAACAAGTGTTCACATGTATAGAATTTTTATTAGTAATAATGTTGAAAGGTTTATAGTTGAGCTACAAACTATTTTTTGTTGTTTTGTATTCTCTTGACTAATCATGGGTTAATGAAAAAGAGTCCTATTCCTTAAGGAAACTAAGTAACTGATTTTTTTCACTCAAGCACTAGTTTGTCCTCTCTTATTTCTTTCTGAGCTAGTCGTTTTCTAAAAATGATCTATTTTTATTCTGTGTGTATGAGTGTTTTTTGCTTGCAAGTGTATATTTGCACTATGTGTGTCCTTGGTGTCTGTAGGGGCCAGAAGAGAGTGCCAGGTCTCCTGGAACTGGAGTAAGGTTGTTCATGAGCTATCATGTATGTGCTGGGAACTGAACCCAGGTCCTCTGCAACACAGCCAGCGCTTTTCTGACTCATCTCCCTAGCCCTCAAGGAGCTAATGATTTTTAATAAAATCAGTAAGGAACTGCAGGTGGGTTGGAATGAGTGAAGGCAGTGCAGTTCAGTGTGTGCAGAGGATTAGGAAGAGACACTGCCGGCCGGGCGGTGGTGCCGCATGCCTTTAATCCCAGCACTTGGGAGGCAGAGTAGTGCAGAGGATTTCTGTAAGTTTCAGGCCAGCCTGGTCATCTGTGTATTGAGTTTCAGGACAGCCAGGGCTCTGTAGAAAGACCCTGTCTCAAATAACAAACAAACAGAATAGACACAAGTTTCGCTTTCACACAATTTCTTCAATTCACTTTTGTATAAAAACCTGTTTTGCTTTTTAATATTTACTAGTTATGTTTACTTTACAGAACATTGACTTTGATAATGACAGTTTTTAATTCATTTCATGTTTAGATCATGTACTTTAATTATGGTCAGCATAGTCTTCTATGTACTCAAACTCTTGTATCAAAAATTTTTAATTAGTGAGTAATACAGCTTTTAGTATGTTAATAAAAACATTTTAATATAATTGTTATATTAACTCAAGATGTTAGAAACTTCTATTTTTTAGTACAGTGTAAAATATGTTAATGAATTTTATGTTCTTTTTTTTTTTTTTTTTTTAATTCTTTTATATTTTTCTTGACATTTTTTATTTTTCAGACGAGGTCATTTGATGAAGATGCAAAAGAAAGTCGGGCAGCTGCCCTTAGGGCAGCAGACAAGTCTGGCTCCGGGTTTGGAGAGAGCTATAGCTTAGCGAATCCATCTATCCGGGCTGGTGAGGATATTCCACAACCCACTATTTTCAATGGCAAGTTGAAAGGTTACCAGCTGAAAGGCATGAACTGGTTAGCAAATCTGTATGAACAGGTAAATTTTAGAACTATGTTAAGCCTGTTCTTTTTACTACAAAGTCTGTTTTTCTTTTGATTAATGTAATTGTGAAGTGAGTTCACCTTTAGCTTTTATTTTTTAAGATTTACTTGTTTTTATTTTGTCTATATAAATGTTTGCCTGTATTGTATGTAACAACACCACAGGCATGCAGTCTGCATGGAGGTCAAAAGAGGGTATCAGATTCCTGGAACCAGAGTTAGAGCTGGGTGTTCGCCATATGGGCGATCGAAACAGAACTTGAATCTGCTGCAAAAGCAGCGAGTGCTCTTAACCATTGAACCATTCTCCATTTCTAAAACTTCAGTATCATGCTAGAGTCAGAAAGGCATATCTATATTTCTAACTTGGAGATTCTGTGTGTATCCAGTATATACTATGCCTTAGGTGATATTGGTAAACTCCAGTGTTTGCTTAATATATGGTACATTAAGTAAAGAACTGGCCTTAGTGTTGGTCTACTATATCATGAATCACAGATATATTTGTAATGTTGGCAAAAGAAACCATTATAGTAGTGATAGTAGTGATTAATAGTCATGGTACTGAGTATCTCTCCAGTCAATCTTGGAAACTTGTCCACTGTCTTTGTTAGCTCTTTTGGCATTAAGTGAAATGAATTCTATGTGGTGCAGTCAGATGTTGACCACACGTCTCTCACTCTCTCTGTCTCTCAGGGTATTAATGGAATTCTTGCTGATGAAATGGGTCTTGGTAAAACTGTACAGAGCATTGCCCTCCTGGCACATCTGGCTGAGGTGAGTAGATGGAATTGTCAGTCTTGCTCTCCTGAATTTAGGCTTAGCTTCTCTTCTCTTCTTTTTCAAACCAGGGTTTCTCTGTGTATAGCCTTGGCTATCCTAAACCTCACTACTTAGATGTGGCTGGCCTCCAACCCAGAGATCTGCCTGCCTTTTTCTCCCAAGTACTAGAATGAAGGGCCTGCATCACTATCAACAATGAGCCACTTAAAAACAGTGTTACTCGTGATAGTGTATCAAAATAGCAGAACTTGTTACTACGTCTGAAGACTTTTTTTAAATAATGATTTCTTTATTTGCATTGGTGTTTTATCTGCATATATGTCTGAGAGTGTTGGATCCCTTGGAACTGGAATTACAGACAGTTGTGAGCTACCATATGGGTCCTAGGAATTAAACTCACGTCCTCTGGAAGAGTAGCCAGTGCTTTTAACCTCTGAGCCATCTCTCCAGCCCTAGACATTTTTGGTTCTCAGCGGGGCCAGGACAATGTTTGAACAAGTATAGCTAGAATTCTTGTCTTTTACTTCCTTTTAAGAAGTACTGATATACTGTTAAGGACTTTATGGTTGCAAGAATTGGTACTGGATTTCCATCATAACACTGCTTTTTCTAGCCATGTCATATAGTCAGCCCACTTAATGTCTTTGAAGTGAGTCTTTAAATCTCTGGTGCCTAGTTTTCTACCTTTTCAAAATCAGCGGTAATATATAACTTACAGTAATTTTTTCCTCCTCCTCCTCCTCCTCCTCCTCTTCTTCTTCCTCTTCCTCTTCCTCTTCCTCTTTTTTTTTTTTTTTTTTTTTTTTTTTTTGAGACAGGGTTTGGTCAGGTATAAGCTGTCCTGGAACTCACTCTGTAGAACAGGTTGGCCTGAATTCAGAGACTTGCCTGAGTTACTAAGATTAAAGGACTGCACTGCCACCACCACCACTACTGTCACTGCTGCCACCTGGCAGATTTTATAAGAATTAAATGAAAAAATACATACTTTGAAAAAAGTAACATTCTTCTAATTTAATAACAGTGAAATTGTGATAACATAGTAGAAAATAATGAAAGTGAATCAGAATGTCATACATATTTTTTAAAGATTTATTTATTTAATTTTATGTATATGAATACACCATTGCTCTCTTAAGACACACCAGAAGAGAGCATCAAACCCCCTTGCATGGTTGTGAGCCACCATGTAGTTGCTGGGAATTGAACTCAGGACCTCTGAAAGAGCAGTCAGTGCTCATAACCACTCAGCCATCTCTCTAGCCCCTGTCATACACATTTTATGGATGAAATAAGACCCAAAAGTCATGTGAGTCATTGCTTAGTACTTTACCTCCCTGGTCTGTTTTTATTATACTAACATTGCTTTTCATTGAATGCATATGTGTGGACATTTGAGAGATAGCCACAGTTTCTCGTTACAATAATACCTATTTTTAAACTTCTCTTGTCATTAATTGATTATTTAGGATTAAATACCTTCAGTTTTCCTACAGCTGATTGACCCCATTTTCTGTTGCAGAGAGAAAACATTTGGGGACCTTTCTTAATAATTTCACCTGCTTCTACACTTAATAATTGGCACCAGGAGTTTACAAGATTTGTTCCTAAATTTAAGGTAAAGATGCTCTTGTTCTTTAAGATAAGCTTCTGACCCTTGTTTTGCTGCCTTCTAATTGCCTTAGATGCCTGATGGTGTCATAAACACTGTGACGGAAAGCAACACGGGAAGAAAGGGTTCATTTTAGCTCACAGCTTTATATTCCATCGTTATTTAAGGAATTCTGAGCAGGAACCTATAAGTCAGGAACCTGAAGGCAGGAACTGAAGCAGAGGCCTTGGAAGTGTGCTGCTTACTGTTTTGTTCTCATGGTCTGCTCAGTCTGCTTTCTTTCATCACTCAGTATCACCCCTGAAGGTGTGGCACTGCTCCCTATGGGATGGGACCTCCCACATCAGTCAAGACAATAACTTGCAGACTTGCTTAGAGGCTAATCTTGGGTTTTGGTTGGTTGGTTGGTTGGTTGGTTGGTTGGTTGGTTGGTTGGTTGGTTGGTTGG
>JANHMN010000002.1:183172145-183214803 GCA_030674055.1 Rhabdomys pumilio | reverse complement strand
TGGTTGGTTGGTTGGTTGGTTGGTTGGTTGGTTGGTTGGTTGGTTGGGTTTTTTTGAGACAAGGTCTCCATATGTGACTTTGGCTATCTTGGAACTCTTATGTAGACCAAGTTGGCCTTGAACTCATAGAGATCCACTGGTCCCTGCCTCTAGATTGCTGTGATTAAAGGCATGTGCTACCATACCTGGTACACAGGCCAAGATTATGGAGGCATTTTCTTATTTGTGGTTCCCTCTTCTCTGTCTCCTGATTGCTAGGATAAAAGATGTGCTTCCCACTCTTTTTTATTTTTGAATGTGCATAATTATGTGTGGGGAGTTACAGGTGCTTGTGAGCTGCGTAATACAAGTTCTGGGGACCAAACTCAGGTGTTCTAGAAGAGCAGTAGGTACTCCTAACTGCTGAGCCATCTCTTCAGCCTCCATATGTATGTCTTCTGTGTCATAGGCTGTCCTGCAACTTGTTATGTAGCCAGTGTTTCTAAGTGTATGCCACCACACAAGGTTTATGTGGTTTAGGAATCAATCACAGAGCTTCATGCATGCTAGACTATCATTCTACAAAGTGAACTACCTACCCAGTCCCTTATATTTTTATTTACTTTATTTGTTTACTTGTTTTAGAGACAGAATTACACTACACCCCCAGTATTCCAGGAGGCTGTCTTAGAATCCACTATGTAGTCCAGGCTGACTCTGAACTTGTGGTAGGCAGTCAGCCTGCTTTTCTTTCTGATGGGATTCTAGGTGAAACATGACGTCTAGCTATTTGTTTGTTTTGCTTTGTTTTGTTGGGACATAGTCTGGTGTAACCTGGGCTGGCTTTTGAACTTGCTGAGTGACTGGGCAAGTCCGACTTTAAACTCCTGATCTTCTTTTCTCAACCCGCCAAGTGCTGGAAGTGTGAGTCATCATTCCCAGCTGCCTTATATTTCTTAGAAAAATTACTTATGAGAGTAATAAGGGAGCCTATACATCTTTATACTACATAAGTGAGAAATTCAAAGTCCAATTTAAGTTATTTGAGGCATTTTTCGTATGAATTGATGGTCAAGGTGAGATGATAGAAATAGCTATCTTGTTTCAAAGTAGATTTTGCCAAATTTTATATTGTATTTTAGTTTGTTCATAATAATTCATTTTTCTTGATACTCTAAAGTTAGTCTTGCTTCTGCTTATAATGGCTAACATAGATAATGTAAAAATTGATTTAACGCCGGGCATTGGTGGTGCATGCCTTTAATCCCAGAACTTGGGAGGCAGAGGCAGGCAGATTTCTGAGTTTGAGGCCAGCCTGGTCTACAGAGTGAGTTCCAGGACAGCCAAGGCTATACAGAGAAACCCTATCTCAAAAAACAAAAACAAAACAAAACAACAACAACAAAAAGATGATTCAATTAATTCAGAGAGAAAAAAAAATGAGATTGACTGGGCTAGAGATAGCGTTCAATGATAGACTGGTTGCTGTAAATGAAGTCACAAATTTGATCCCTAACACTTACACTTCATAAACTAGCAGTGATCCGTTTCCTGGAAGCTGGAAGCAGAAGGACCCAAAGCTGGGGGCACCCTCAGATGTATAGTAGGTCTCAGGCCAGCATGAAGCCCTGCCTCACAAAAATCAACAAGTGTGTTGTATAAATTTGAGTATGATATAGACACAAGGTAAACAGTTTTTGTGCTGGACATGTTGGCCCATACCTATAATGTTGTTACATGTGAGACCGACTTACTTTCAGTTCTCTAAGGATATGAGATTGATTCCAATTTTTCTCATGAAGTTTTGGACATATAAAAATGGAAATAATATTCTTGGTTTTTTTTCTTTTCAAATAATGGCTAGATACATGTTGAATGCAATGTCAAAAAATAGTTTACAGCCACTGTAGCTTTGAGCTGTTCCTCCACTGGCCAATAGATGGCAGCATGGTATTACTTTAAGGCAGCAGTTCTCAATCTGTGTCAACCAACCCTTTCACAGGGTTCACATATGAGATTTCCCACATACCAGATATTTATACTATGATTCATAACAGCAGCAAAATACATTATGAGGTAGCAATGAAAATACCTGTATGGCTGGTGGTCACCACAACATAAAGAACTGTTGTAGCTTTAGGGAGGTTGAGAACCACTGCTTTAAGTCTTCATTCATATTTCTCCTTTCATTAATGCCTAGAGCTGAACGTTCATGTGCATATGCAGTATCCATGTTGTATATTTGTGTATTGAATTTCATTTTAATACTAGCATAGAGGTATAAAATAGAATCTGGTGTCCTAGTCATAAGTGTCCCCTCTTGGATTTTCTCTTTTACTTATTTTATGTTATAAAATATTCATACTATAAAAATTTATCATTTTCCCAAGAGAGTGGTATATACCTGTCGTCATCTCAGTACTCAAGAAGAAGTTGAGACGGGATTGCCATAAGTTCAAGGCCATTCTGATCTATGTAGCAAATTTCCTGGCCAACCAGGACTACTTAGTAAAACTTTGTCTCAAAAAGCCAGTCAAAAATAAATAAATAAATACCATTGTTCAGGATAGACAGGGTAGACCAAGAAGTAGAGGCACTACTACTAAGCCTAGAGATTTGAATTCAGGCCCTAGCACTCAGATGGGAGAAAAAGCCAAATTCTGCATGTAGTCCTTTGGCTTTTGTCTGTGTGCTGTGGCACATGAATATGCACACACGGATATATGCACATTCACATACATACAAAATAAGTGTAGTAAAAAACCCTACTCTTATAAAGATTTAAGTGTATGGTTCAGTAGTTTTAAGTATATTCACAGTGTTTTACAGCTGTCCCTGCTCTCATCCCTACTGTCTTTGCCCTACCCTTAAACCTATGTCCATTAAACAGTAATTTCTTATTTCCCTTTGCCTCTAGCCTCTGGAAAACACAAACCTTTATTTGCCAAATACTTCATGTAACTGGAAACCATGCAGTATATGGCCTTAGATGTTTGGCTTCTTTTATTCAGCATAAAAAGTCCAGGTTTACCCACAATGTACATATCAGTGATTACTCTTTTTTTCTCTAAAAATTGTCTGTATATTTCATTTTGGTTCTTGCTCCTCTGTTGATGAATTTTAGTGTGCTTTTCACCTTTTAGCTGCTCTTAGCCACAGGGTTATAAACATTCATGAATATTTTTGTTTGAATTGCATGTCTTATCTTCATTACTATATGCATATGTCCAAACTGAGTTACTGGGTCATACTATAGTTCTGGGTATTTAGAAACCTGTTTTTATGTGGTTTGTCTGTAAACGAAGATTAGATTGCACAGTTTTAAATCACTGATTAAAACATACCTCAATAATACACAAAATGGAATTAAAATATGTATCTTTTGGATATATTTTACATCCAGTGTTTTATAATCACACTATATTGTTGATGTATCATTAATGGTTGATTTATACTCTTAAAACAACTGAGTTGTTTTCTCAGAGACCACATGGACTGCAGAGCTTAGAATTTACAAAGAGTTTGTTGACCCGAGTACAGTCAAGTCATTGTTCTTATTGCCATTTCTCTTAGGTTGTTGAAAATGTGTTTACTTTCCTGTTAGATGGAGGTTCTACTCAGGGTTATAAATAAATTTTATCAGATACAAATCTGTGATGCTGAGATCTGGAAATTCAGTGTATTTGGTGTTGGTGTCTGAACATGTGTGGTTATGACTAGGACCTCTTCTCCTTACAACTTACTTTTTTATTTTTCTCATAAAATGTGATTTGTAGAGGGTTTTTTTTGTTTGTTTGTTTGAGACAGGGTACTCTGTAGTCCTGACTCTCCTAGAATTTGCTCTGTAGACCAGGCTGGCCTTGAAATCACAGAGATCTGCCCGCCTCTGCATCCCAAGTGCTGGGATTAAAGGCCTGGGCAACCACTGGCTGGCCTCTTACTAGTTTTTTACTAAGTCATTCAGAGTAACATTATTGATAATGTTCAGAGTTTATTCTAAAAAACAAAATAATATATTGATCTGTTTTCCAGGTGCTACCATATTGGGGAAATCCTCATGATAGAAAAGTTATCCGGAGATTCTGGAGTCAGGTAACTTCAGTTTCAGTTTCTCTCTCTCTCTCTCTCTCTCTCTCTCTCTCTCTCTCTCTTTCTCTTTCTCTCTTGCTCTCCTATCCTCTTGCTCTTTCGTTCTCTTTGGCCTCGTGCATACAAAATCTATAATACATTTCTGGATATGGAACAAATATATTTTTATTTTGATAAAATGTTTTTCCTGTACAGACAATCATTTGGACTTAAAAATAGAGACCTTTTTTCTTTACTTTTTGAAAATTAATGTATATTTGCGTGTGTATGTGTACAACAAATGTATGCAGGATCCTTAAGAGGCTATAGGGGAGGGCGTCAGATCCTCTTGAACTAGAGTTAAAAGTGATTCTGAGTCATTTTGCAAGCTCTAAGTAATCTAACCACTGAGCAGTCTCTTCAGTCTCACCTTCCTTTTTCTTTCAGGAACTGTAGATTAGTTGAAAGAAAATGCTTTAAAAACACTGGACATGCCGGGCAGTGGTGGCGCACGCCTTTAATCCTAGCACTTGGGAGGCAGAGGCAGGCAGATTTCTGAGTTTGAGGCCAGCCTGGTCTACAGAGTGAGTTCCAGTACAGCCAGGGCTACACAGAGAAACCCTGTCTCAAAAAACCAAAAAAAAAAAAACCATTGGACATTTACATTTTACCTCACTGCATGTCTTTCGGTCACATAAATGGAAGAACATCTATTTTTCATCTTTATTATCTTTTTACCCTTTTAAAGATAAGATCTCACTCTGTAGACCAGGCTGACCTCAAATCCAAACATCCTTCTGCCTTTGCCTCCTCAGTGCTGGGATTAAAGATGTGCACCACAACTCTAGACTTTCTTCTTTTCCTACTGGAGTGGGTGCTGAGCAATCTTGAAAGTGTGCATTCAGTCCCTGGAACCAACAGTGAAAGGGAAGAACCAACTCTGGAAAATTGCCCTTTGATTTTCACATGTGTACGCTTGCTCAGATTTACACATACATGGTTCTTGAAAAATTTGACATAATATTTTTCTATATTTTTCTTCTTGCATTTGTAGAAGACCTTATACACTCAGGATGCCCCCTTCCATGTGGTCATCACTAGCTACCAGCTGGTGGTACAGGATGTCAAGTATTTCCAGCGGGTCAAGTGGCAATACATGGTACTGGATGAAGCTCAGGCACTGAAGAGTAGTTCCAGGTAATGTGCATAATAGAAACTAGCCTCATGGGTGGGGACCTACACATAGAATCAGCAAAGGCCAGACATTTCAGAATGTAACATAGCATAGTCTGTGCCTCTGCTGTTTTCCTGACCAGAATGGGGAAAGTCTTATTTATCCTTTTTCTTTGAGACTTAAATATCATGCTTAGAATGTATTGAATGGTGATAACTTTTGTTGTTGTTCTTGTTCTTCCTCTTCTTCCTCCTCCTCATCTTCATCTTCTTCTTTCCTTCCTTCTGCTTTTCCCTCTCTTCCTCCTCCCCCTCTTCCTCCTTCTCCTTTTCTTCTTCCTCTTCTCTTCTTCTTTCTCCTCCTCCTCTTCTTCTGCCTTCTCTTCCTCCTCCTTCTCTTCCTCTTCTTCCTCCTCTTCTTTCTTCCTTTTCCTTCTTAAAGGTAAGAACAGTAGGAAACTGGAAGGCCAGAAAGGTCTCCTACTTTACTTATTTGTGGATTTTTTTCCCCCCTAAGTCATAATACTATTGGTATTGATGAGTCTCACAGTTCTGCTTGGATTTTTAATCTTCATTTTTGTGTTAAAGTATATTTTTGATTGTGTGCATGATACAGTATATGATTCTTAAGTATTATTTGGAAAGCATTTTTAGAAATGTTGGGTCTTAGCATAATTACAGAAATACATATTGCTAACTTGTAACTCGGTTTCTTGAACAGTGTTCGTTGGAAGATTCTCTTACAATTCCAGTGTCGGAATCGGCTTTTGTTAACTGGAACCCCTATTCAGAATACCATGGCAGAGGTAGGCACTAGTCAAGGTAATAGTGTATATCTTCATAAGACATCTGTACCCACACTGGACTCCTACCGTTCTCTACAAATTATATTCATCATTGTAGAAGAATCAGATTGTAGCTTCCTAAGTGTCTTCTAAGGGAGCATTCTTATTTTCTTACTATTTATTAATTAAAATGTTCCTTTTGTTTCCTTAATAACTACTGAGCACATTAGGAAGTGTTGCCCATCTAATACAGATAACTTTTTACTCTAGAATTGGAAAATAATAGTCTCTAACATTGAAGACCTCAATTTTTTTTCTTTAGAATTCATTATAATAGGGGTCAGAAAACTTTTTGTAAAAGAGGAAATAGTACTTTAAATTTCATAGACTACATCTCACTGTTAACTGCTTCTTGTTTTTGTTTATGCAGTGTGGAAGCAGTCATAAGTAGAGTGTAAATGAACGGCTATGGCTATTTTCCCATAAAACTTGATTCATGAAAACATGTGACCAACCAGATATCATCATAGGCTGTGATTGTCTGTCCCTTGTCAAGTGCTGTTAGCAGCTAGTCATACTACTACAAAACTATGTTCAGTTGTGGAATCAGTTGTGTGACTGTCATCTTTAAAGCTATTATACTATAAAAGCTGAGCCGTGTTTCTACTTCTAAATTTGTAGTTTGCAATTAATAGAGAAGTCATCATTTTTTTTTCTTTGTATTAGGGTTCATTGAGCAAGCATATGTTTGGATTCATTTATTCTTTCTGTCTCATAAACACATTTGTTAATCTACTCCCCAAACCATAATATATAGTCACAAAGTATCATTTTATGGCACTGTATCTGTTTCATATTTTTCCTTTGTTTTAAGCTCTGGGCTCTGCTACATTTCATTATGCCAACATTATTTGATTCACATGAAGAATTTAACGAATGGTTTTCCAAAGACATTGAAAGTCATGCTGAAAACAAATCTGCTATTGATGAGAGTAAGTACTGCTATGGCTTTCCTCTTTTTGTGTGGAGTTTTAGGACTCTGTAATCCAGGTCTCATGCTACAGCCCAGAATGGCTTGGGATTCACTATGTAGTGTGGCCTCAAACAGATATTTCCTGGTTCAGTTTCCCAAGTGCTGGGATTACATGTGGGAGCCACCACACCTGGCTCTGAATTCTATTTTCAATCAATTAGTATGGGCAACTATGTATATTTTTTTCCTGTGTGAAGAATTTCTTTCAGTAAACCTACAAGAGTTGAGAGTAAAACTGTAATAAAGTGGTTAATATACTATTAATAAAGAAGTTAATATACTATTAATAAAGTAGCTGAATACTCTGAGTTAAAACAAATAGGTCAATCTAAGTGAGATGTATCAAACTTAATAAATACTACATTTTGGTTTGCAGGCATTTTGTCTTAGGTAGAGTTTCCATTGCTGTGAAAAGACACCATGACCAACAGAACTCTTTAAAGGAAAACATTTAATTGGGGCTGGCTTACAGGTTTAGAAGTTTAGTCCATTATCATGGCAGGAAGTGTGATAGTGTTCAAGCAGCCATGGTGCTAGAAGAGCCGAGAGTTCTACAGCTTTGTCCTTAGGCAGCAGAAGGAAACCATCTTACTGGGCATAGCTTGAGTTTAGGAGACCTTAAAGGCCATCTACACAGTACCTTCCTTCTGCAAAGCCACACTTACTGAATAAGACCACACCCCCAAGCATTGAAACACCTGAATCTATGAGGGCCAAACCTGCTCAAGCCATCACATTCCCATGGAAACATCACGTGAAGATTATATTTATAGGGAAATCATATAACAGGTCATTGTTTTTCATTTTTGTTTTTATAATAAAAGTTATAGAGAGGTTATCTGTCTTATTTTTCCATCTATATTAGGATATAAAATTTTTTTCATATATATATATATATATATATATATATATATATATATATATTTTGGTTTTTCAAGACAGGGTTTCTCTGTGTAGCCCTGGCTGTCCTGGCACTCACTCTGTAGACCAGGCTGGCCTCGAACTCAGAAATCCACCTGCCTCTGCCTCCCGTCTTTTAATTTTTCTAATTATTGGATAGGAAGGTACATACTGCAGTGAGCTTGTGAAGGATGTAGGGCAGTTATGGAGTTGTTCTTTTGTTTGTTTTACCCTTGTGTGGGTTCTGGGGAAGTTGGACTGAGGTCACCAGGCTTGATTGGTAAGCATCTTCATCTACTGAACCATTTCAGCAGCCCTAGGATTTGTTTCTATTGCAAACATTTTTAACCCTGTTTGTCAGTAGTTTTATACTTTTTGCCTAATATTAAAAATTTGCCATGTTGCTATTTTATTTGTGGTTTTTTTAAGATAAGATTCCTCTATGTAGTCCTGGCTGTCTTGCAACTTACTCTTTTGACTAGCCTTGCCTTCAACTCAGAGATCTGCTTCCCTCTGTTTTTCAAGTGCTGGGATTAAAGGTATGCATCACTACCACTCCCCGGCTGCCATGTTGCTTACTATGTAGACATAATTTGATATCTACTAATTGTAAGAAAAATTAAGTAGGGTCTGGAAAGATGACTCAGTGGTTAAGAGTCCTGGCTGCTTTTTTAGAGGATCTGGGTTCAATTCTCAAAATGCACATGGCAGCTCCCAGATGTCTGTACCTCTAGTCACTTGGGATACGACACTCTTTCCTGAACACATTAAACACTACATACGCACATGATGCATAAAATAAATAAATTCTGTAAGTATAATTTTGGGGAAATGGTGTCCTAGTTAGCTTTCTGTTGCTGTGAAAAACTTCCTGACCAAAAGCAGTTTGGGGAGGAAAGGGTTTACTTGGGTTACATGTCTCAGTTGTAGACCATCGTAGATCTCAGAAGAGGAGCAGAAGCAGAACGCTTGAAGCAAAACCTGAAGCACAGACTGTGGAGAATCACTACTTTCTGGCTTGTTTTCATGGGTTTTTCAGCCGCCATCTTGTTTATCCAGGACCACCTGCCCAGGGGTAGTAGCACCATCCACAGTGGGCTGGGGTTCCTTAATTAGTAATTTAGAAACTGTAGCCATGTGTAGTGGCACATGTCTTTAATCCCAGCACTCAGGAGGCAGAGGCAGGTGGATCTCTTGAGTTTGAGGCCAACCTGATCCATAGAGTGAGTTCTAGGTTAGCCTGAACTACATACTGAGACCCTGTCTTGAAAGAAAAGAAAAAGAAAAGAAAATGTTCCCACAGTCTAGTCTTGATGGGAAAGAATTCCTCATTTGGAGTTCTTTCTCCCCAGGGAATGTTACTTTGTGTCAAGTTCATAAAAGCTACATGGTATACTCTGGAGGTTCCTTGTAGCATGAGTCAGATCTTGATGCAATCTCCCAAATAGGCTCTGGAAGTGGGTTTTAATGTAAACAGAGTTTTTATAATATGATGCTTGTTTTTCTCCTTTGGAACAAGTTCATTTCTTTTAGAGAATCGTTGAGCTCAGTGGCATTTGCAGGGTGTAGGAGAGAGGAAGGTGTTGTTTACTTGTATATGGTACATTATTTGTGGACTTCCTGTTTCAGATCAACTCTCTCGTTTACACATGATCTTGAAACCATTTATGTTGAGAAGAATCAAAAAAGATGTAGAAAATGAATTGTCTGACAAGGTAAGAAATAAAATCTTAATGAGTTTGAACCTTAGTAGATACCAACTTAGGGTTCTTCACAGGATATTTTTTTGATACATATTTAGTTGAAGGATAATTAGTTTGATTAAGAACATCTTTCAACTTGATCTAACCAAGCCAAAGTAACATTCTTTTCCTTTTGTTAACAATCCTCTTCCGGTTGGTTTTGTTTTATTTTTATACAGGGTCTTAACAATATAAGCTAGACTAGCCTGGAACTCATGTAGTATAGGGTGACCAAACTCTGAACAATCTTCCTACCATACTTTGATTAATACAGAGTTTGAAACATTACAAAAATAAAATAATATAATAACTCCATGTGTGCCCATGTTATAGCATAAGTAGTTATCAACTCATGGCCATCCCTAACTTTTCATGTATTCTGAAACAAATAGTTTCATGCCAATCTCTGAATAGTTTTATTTTCCTTTGAAACAAAGTCTCACTGTGTAGACCAGGCTGAGGCTGGCCCCAGAGCATGGGGAGTTTATTTTTTGTAGAATTCCAGGTACGGGGATTAGTCATGCCCCGCAGATTTTGTCTTTTTAAAAGTCAGATATCGTTATCTTTGAGCAAATGAATGATAATATTGTTAACCAGTTTGGTATGTTGTAGAAAAAAAACTCTTTCTCCATGATGTACTACATGGCGCTTGTTGTAAACTAAGAGTCCTTTCACATTTGGCACTTGAAATATAGGTGTGGGGATATTTGGAAATTACTGTTAAGGGTGATGGTTGGTGCTGTTAAAACTGGAAAGATAGGCCAGATGTGGTTGTGGTTATTCCCAGTACTTGGGAGGCAGGGGCACATGGATCTCTATGAGTTTGAGGCCAGCCTGGTCTACAGATAAGAGTTCTAGACAGACAGAGCTACACAGGCAAACCTTGTCTCAGATAAATTAAAAAAAAATTAAGTGAAAAATGTTATTCAGGGAGAACATCTAGTGTGTGAGACAAGAGAAATGGGTCACGGAAACATTGTTTCCAAGATGATTGTCTGCATCATAGGATTATAGAAATAATTCAGGTAAGTATTGTTTCTTCAATCATCATAATCTGGTTTGTATATGTCTTCTAATTTAAGTTTATACTAGTTATTCTTCACCTGATTTTTACAAATATATAAAAATATTTTGTTTCAATTTTTTTTTAATTTTTTTTTAGATTGAGATTCTAATGTACTGCCAATTGACCAGCCGACAAAAACTCTTATATCAGGCATTAAAGAATAAAATTTCCATTGAGGACTTACTGCAGTCTTCAATGGGCTCTACACAACAAGCACAGAACACCACCAGCAGCCTCATGAATTTAGTCATGCAATTCAGGAAGGTAAGACTTAGGTCGTTTGCTTTGATGTTTTTATTGACCTGCTTCCTGGAGAGGACTCTAGGTTTGATGCCAAATAGAGCACTAGATGAAGACGGGAAGGTAGATATTCAGGAAGGTTAACATTCAGCAATGATGTTTACAAATGGCAGTGTTGTCTTACCATTTCTCTTCTTAGGTGTGTAATCACCCAGAGTTATTCGAACGACAAGAAACATGGTCTCCATTTCATATTTCCCTAAAGCCATATGAAATTTCAAAGTTTATCTATCGTCATGGACAGATCAGGGTCTTCAACCATTCACGAGATAGGTGAGCAAGTAGTTAACATCTGGTGATGCTGAAGTGCTTTTGTAATTTGGCTCAGTGGGCACATTTATTTTTAGTAGTGCTAGGGATTGAACTGAAGGTCTCATGCTTATTATTGAGTGAATGATCTACTACACAGCTTTATCCCTAATGCAGTAGGTGAATTTAGTGATGAATATGTAAATGTCCAATAGATATTTAAACAAATGGTGAACAACTATTGAGGGTGCTTATGGGAGGAGTTGGAACGCTGTTAAGGCTCCCATTAGACGACCTTAAGCATCTTAGCCATTTCTATTACCTACCTGTGTATAGGTGTGTATTTGCACCAAAAGTCAACAGTTAAAGTATTAAAATGCCTTAGTACGCTTAAAGTGACTTAGAGTTGCACCTACTGCAGAACTGAGTCTATTACTTTATAGTTAAATTTTACTGTCTTGATAGTGTCTACATTAAAAAAGTTGAAATAGTCACTAAGCTAATATGCTAGAGACCATGTCTTCATAAATTGGTGTATGATTCATTGTATATCTGTAAGTTAGGATACTTCTGGATTTCAGAGTTTCTCTTGTGCTCTTAAATGAATATCTGTATGCCAGCTTTCAAAAGCTATGGACTTTGAAAGTTCAAAGCTTTGTTACAAAAATATTCATCAACATGACCTAATGAAGCTAAAATTGAAGATCATTTAACAGATTTGAACAAGAGAAACAGACCAAAGTTATGCTTTTGTTCAGATTAGAATTGAGATTCTGTGGAGTAAGGAGAGATTTGCATTATTGTGACAATTCTGAATTTTCTGACAATTTTGTCAGGATTTGCATGGCCACATTAAAAGAACTTTTTGCGTGTAGAAATAGTCTTAAAAGATTTTTCTTATTTTGGAGCCTCCAGTTTAGATAACTTTCCAATGCTTTTATTTCCCTTGAGAGTTACTTTAATTACTTGCTCTACAGGTGGTTGAAGGTTCTTCTTTCTCCATTTGCACCAGACTACATCCAGCAGTCTCTCTTCCATAGAAAAGGTAAGTATTTTGATCTTTGGAAAAAAGGTGTATCTGTGATTTACCGGGCGTTTTTAGTTTTGCCTGTGTTTTTTGTTTTGAACTAGTAATGATTTGGGCTTTTACTTTGATTAAAAATAAGATTGATAAAGTGACTAGGGAGGTGGCTTAGGATGGAATGTTAGCATTTGCTACACTAGCATGAGAACTAAAGTTCAAATCTCTACAACCCAGGTAAATGCTGCTGTAGTAGCCCTCCCGTGATCCTAGCACATGGGTGGCAGAAACAGGATCCCTAAGGGTCAGGATTGTTCTTTGATTTTCCAGGTATTAATGAAGGAAGCTGTTTTTCTTTCCTTCGATTTATTGATGTCTCGCCAGCAGAAATGGCAAACCTCATGCTTCAGGGACTTTTGGCCAGGTGAGAAGTTTGCTTACTTTTTGATAGAAGAGTATCGGGCATAGGCAGGGACACAATATAATAATGTGAAGTTAAGTATTTAGTATTATACCATTTGAGCCTTTTTTCGCCCTATTAGTAATTTTTTATGAGCTAGGAGTGATGATGATACATACCTGTAAGCACTTGGGGGCTGAGGCAGGGGTTTAGGTGTTAAAAGCAGGTTATGTTACATAAAACATTGTCCCATCCACCAATAAAAAAGAATTACAGGCTGGAGAGATGGCTTAGTGGTTAAGAGCACTAACTGCTCTTCCAGAGGTCCTAAGTTCAATTCCCAGCAACTCCATGGTGGCATATGTATATGTATATGTATAATGAGATCTGATGCCTTCTGGTGTGTCTGAGGAGAACAACAGTGTACTCATATACATAAAATAAATAACTAAATAAATCTTTTTTTAAAAGAATTACTTTTATTTTTTTCTGTGTGTGTGTGTACGTGTAGGTGTATATAGATATGTTTGCTGTTACATCAAGCATTCTGGGAAATTTAGCTCTGCATTTTTGTTTGCAAAATGACTTTCACTGATTTTATGTTTTTGAATTTATTTATAGCTTTTTAAAAACTGTTAATTGATGTTTTGCCTGCATGTATGTCTGTGTTATAGACAGGTGTGAACTGCTATGAAGGTGCTGGAAATTGAACCTGGGTACTCTGAATGAACAGTCAGTGCTCTTAACAGTTGAGCCATCTTTCCAGCCCTTATTATGGTGTTTTTAATGTAATAAATACCTCATTAGGAATTATTGTCTCCCTAACGAGATGGGTTTTATGCTGAGAGTTTTTGAAGTAGAGATAAATGGTTTTGAATATTTTTGTATTTGTTTACTTTTTGTTGGAATTTTATAGAGCATTTTATTTTATAAACAAATTAATTACATCAAGGAATATATAAAGCAAAAGTATGAAATGGCTTTATCTGAATGTTTGAAGGAATTGTTTCCAGAATGCTCAAGATCTACAAAGGATGTATGATCATGACGTAGATCCTTGTTGTAAACACCAAAGTTCCTAGGAGCACTGAGTATGCACATGTCTCTGTTTCAGGTGGTTAGCTCTTTTCCTATCTCTGAAAGCCTCCTATAGGCTCCATCAGGTGCGCTCTTGGGGAGAGCCGGATGGAAAGACTCATCAGAGATATCTGAGAAATAAGGATTTTCTTCTTGGAGTTGATTTTCCACTTTCCTTCCCCAACCTTTGCAGCTGCCCTTTGTTAAAGGTAAGCTACTCTCTGTGTACAAATTGTTAAAGGTAAGCCACTCTCTGTGTACAAATTGTTAAAGGTAAGCCGCTATCTGTGTACAAATTGTTAAAGGTAAGCCGCTCTCTGTGTACAAATTGTTAAAGGTAAGCCGCTATCTGTGTACAAATTGCCCGCTTACTTGTTTCCCTTTGTGCATTATTAAAAATAATGTTAAATGATGAACTCAGGTACCCCACTGTTCTGAGGAGCTTGTACTGTGTATTGAGTTAAACTAGATCATGCGTTGATGTTTTCCAGTTCATTTTTTATTTTTTATTTTATTGATTGATTGATTGATTGATTGATTGATTGGTTTTTCGAGACAGGGTTTCTCTGTGTAACCCTGGCTGTCCTGGAACTCACTCTGTAGACCAGGCTGGCCTCAAACTCAGAAATCCGCCTGCCTCTGATGTTTTCCAGTTTAAATGCTCTGTATATCATTGCTTTGTTGTGGTGAACAACTGCTTGGCTTGCTTTCTTTAAACTTGCTTTATTTTTATCTTATATGTTGGGCATTTTGCCTGCATGTGTCTGGAGTGTAGAAGGCTGGGGCAAGAGGACTACAAGTTCAAACCCAGTCTCCATATAAAACAAAGATAGGTCTGTGGCTGTTGTGGTAGCTTGCCATTAGCCTTTTTTGTTTTGGGGTGTTTTGTTTTGTTTTGTTTTGAGTTAATTTTTTTCCCCTTTGTCTGTCTGGCTATCTGTCTCTGTCTCTCTTTTTCTCTCTCTCTTTATTGGATATTTTCTTTATTTACATTTCAACCCATTTTTGTTTTTGTTTAGGAAATATTTGTTTGAGGCTCCATGTGTAAATTTATAAAAAATGTATGCAGCACACTATGTCTGAGGGCTTTAAAATTGCTCATGATTCCTGGCAAGAATGTGCTAGCTGTTCATGATGGCACACATCAAATCCCAGTACTTTGCAGGTGGAGACAAGAGTTCAGGTTCATCCTTTGCCACATGGTGCTTGAGGCTAGCCTGTGCTACCCTGTCTCAACAAAGGAAAGTTTTATCAGTGTCTGATAGATATATACATGTATAGCAAAAATTGCATCTACAGACTTGTAGAAAAGAATGTTCACTATTCCTTTGTATATAGTCTGCCTTTATTTTCTTCTTGGCCTCTCCTTTTCATTTCTCTTCCTCTGGTTAATGGATGTGTGTGGCAGATCCTGATTTAGAGAGAGTGTGTTTGTAATGTGGGTGTGACAAGTAGGTTCAGTTGAAAGGGCGCTTGCTCCTAAGCCTGAGAACGTGTGTTGAACTCAAGAATCTGAGCGTAATCTTCAGCTGATGGGAGGAAAGAACTAGATCAAGTTATGCAACATTCACACACATTACAAAAAAGCAAGATGGAGAAGAATGAATGTCAGCCTCTGTCTACACCCAGCCACATATATAACAAACTTACATGCATACACATAGCTAAGAATAATAAAAGAATAATACTTTCTTCTGTAAGACAGAGTTAGGATATATATTCAGTATAGAGTAAAACCAAGTTTTACTCTTAGGCTTGGTAGGGAGAGGCAGAGGAAGAAACTTGCACTGTCCATATTTATTTATGCCCACCAGGAAAAAGTAACTTACTGTTTTTAAATGGTTGTCTGATGGAGGCTAGAGAGAGGTTGTTTACTGTTCGTGAACATGTGTATTCCTGTGTCTGTGTGAATAAGAAAAACAATCAGCATGTGGTGGTATATGTTTGTTACCTTCAGCACTTGGGAGACAGTAACAGCAGGATTACCACAAGTTTTGAGGCCAGCCTGATCTATTTAGTAAGTTATATCTAGGCCAGAGATGATTGCATAGTGCAGCTTGTCTCAAAAGAATCACTATTGGCAGGATATTGTAGCACACACCTTTAATCCCAGCACTCAGAAAGCAGCAACAGATAGATCTCTGAATTGAAGGCTAGCCTGGTCTACAGAGAATTCTGGGCCATCAAAGGTCACACTGTCTCAAAAAGAACCATCTTTGCTGGAACATGATGCTGTTAGCACCTGATTTTATATTAAGAGAAAATTGAGATGAAAATAGTCTTAATCATCATTTACCTCTATAGTTATAACAAACCACATAGTCCATGCAGTATTTTGTCTGAAATATTTCTTCTGAAAGTAGAATTAGAAATGACACTTGTCATTTTGAAATTAATGTGTGGCTTCAGCTATGTATTGCATGTTTGATTCTAATTCGTGGTTGTTTAGATATAATAGTATTGGCCAAGATAAAAGTTCTTTAAGTTGAATAGTATGTGACTCATTAACAATAATTGTCCTTACACTAATTTTATTTTTTTTTTAGTCTCTTGTTTTCAGCAGCCACTGTAAAGCAGTGAGTGGCTACTCAGACCAGGTCGTCCATCAACGGAGATCAGCTACCTCCTCACTTCGTTGCTGCCTCCTCACTGAGCTGCCATCTTTTTTGTGTGTGGCTAGTCCACGAGTAAGTGCCATAGGAGGGAAGAAATGAAACAGATTATACTGTAAAAAATGAACTAGTACACAAGGGACAGTTTTTAAGCTGTTCACATCTTGAAAAACAAGTCAATCTTAGTTTATAAGAAGAAAAGTGCTTGGTGTGGTTGTTCACTTTTGATCCCAAGACATGGGAGTCTTGTGAGTTCAAGGCAAGACTGAATTACATAGTAAGACCCCATGTCAAAGAATATTAAAAACAGGAGAATATCCATGATTCTGTCCCAGTACTTCTCCCCTTGAGATGGGTAGATTTGAAAATTATTATATGGTTCATGGTTGCAACTTTTTGATTAAGTCATAGACTATAAACTGTAATGGAACAAGCCGTCTGTCGGGAGCATCAGTCTTTAGCAGGATCAGGGAAAAGGAAGCTATTGTCACCTGCTTTGAGGTTTTATTAAGGTTGTCATAGGATTGTGGCACAATTAGTTGAAGGTTCTATCTGGCCTTAGTACAGTCCAGGATCAGGCAGTTTCCCAGTATGTTGTTTCCCACCTCCTTAATAGCCTTGCCTGGACTATGGTTCCCAGGTCGGCTCCACTGGAACAGTGACTAGTACTTATACTAACCATTCAGTAGTTAAAACTTGGGGGGTGGGGGAAGCTGGTGGTATTTCTGTTGTGGTTTCAGCTTTGAGCATTTCTGTCTTCCCATACCTTACTTATCATAACAGTATTCCCAGAATTGCTGACAAAAGGCCCTAAAAGGTTTCCTTTGGTTCACTGGGTTGAGTAATCTGTTTACATTTTCTGCTTCCTTCTTTTCCTCATTGATCATAGCCAGATAAAAATTCTCCCATATTCCATGAAGAGGTATGTGAAGGAAGAAAGGCAGAATAGCAATGTGACCAAGCTCGGTGTTCAGAGAAAAGAACACATTTCTGTTTGCCCACCTTACTGTTTTCTTTTGCTCCATGAAGAGCAGTTAGCTAAGGAGCTCCTTCCCTTTTGTGCTTTTATCTTGTTGCTCAACCCATCTCAAGTTTTCATAGGTCCATCCAAAGAAGAAAGCTTTAGGTCTTCCTTAGAAATATTTATCTGCCATTATTTTTATCAGATTGCATACTTCATTAAGTGTACCAAAAAGAGAATCTGACAAAGGGCCTAAAGGAAGATGAATAGCAGTGAAATGTGAATCATGTGGGCTGCTGCCTGCTTAGGTTCTGTCTAAGGTCCTGTGCTGTGTGAGCCTAATTCCCATGCCATTCTCAGCCCCGTTCACTGGGTATTTGTGGACAAAGTATTCCTCTTTCTCTGGAGAAATCTTAGAATCAGGGTTGATTAGGGAAATGTATTTTTTATAGAAAGTATCTAAAGCGAAGTACTTTTGTAGAAAGCAGCCTCAGGCTTCACTGCTAATGGCTGCTTTCCTTCTCTCTTAACCTGATCTCTGCACCAAGATCCTAAGAGAAGAAGCTTAGGTTTCTGAAAGAGAAATACCAAAACTATTATTTCTAGTATGTCATAAAGCCAATTAAAACTACTAAAAAATGTATTTATGCACATAAAAAAATTGTTACATTTCAAGAGTTCCCAAATCTCTGACCAGTGTCACTCAAAAACAGTCTTCCCAAAGTCAGAAAGTTAAACCAACAAAAATAGTAAAGTATAGTCCTGGCCTGAAGCAGGAAGACTCATATCCCCATCACTCTAACATGTGGGTGGTTAAGGCAAGAGGGCTGTGAGTTCAAGTCAAGTCTTGTCTCACAAGGAATGAAGGAGAGAAAAGCAGAGAAAACAGTGTTTTTACAGGGGCGAGCCAGAATGAACTGCCATGTCTGATGTGCTCTCTACAGCGTAGTAAATGTAGTTTAATGGTGATGGTGCATACCTTCTGAGGCCAGCCTGGTCTACAGAGCTAAATCCAGGACGGCAAAGGCTACACAGGAAAAAATGCAGCTTGAAGGAAGTTTTTGTAGTCACTGTAAATGTGGTGTCATCACCACCCTTTTCCCACATGTTCTCTTACCTCATACTTGTAAAGTTTTATCATGTAGCATGTACTGAACCTGAAATAGGAATCATGACACCATGATTCTGAGGACATGATGATTCTAACCTTGTGTGAATATTTTATACACATGTAACTAGGCTTCATCTTTCCTCTCAGCCCTAGGCCAAATAAAGTACGATGCCGTTCATTCTATTGACTTTAAACATTTGGTGAGGAGAGAAAAGTTGATATCCTTGGATCCTTGATTGGCCTACTGCTGCTAGAAGTCATTTCTCTGGTTCATGTTCTGGGATAACTGCCATTAAGGAAGGAGCTATTTATCAATAGCTGAGAAATAGCTGTACATGGTTAGTTGAGAAAGGAAGACCCTGGGTGTTCATCTTACCGAAGCCAGAAGAGTTTGGAGTAGTCACTGTCTCTCACAGCTAGAGCAGGAGCACACGTGTCAGGAAGGACGCCCTCAATGCTTGATGCAGCATCTCCTCAGACTACAGCAGCTTAAGTGGTTAGTGAAGCAAAGCATGGGCTTTGTATGTGCCAGGTGCAAGGGGTTCAACCTTTTGACATTGTGATATGATGCTGTCATGCACAAAAGAGTTGTGTTTTATTTGTAGCTATCCATGAATGCATCTGGTCTGCAAGCACAGGTTAGACATGCCTGAACTAGACACAGTATGTGTATCCATTGGGTAGAGGGAAGAATGTTCTTTCATGCCTCATCGCCCCTATACCTACTCCATCAGAGTTTGCAGAATGAGCACAAGCCGTCTAGGCTGGAGCTAACTTAGAAGTAGGATTTATTCTAAGTAGAAATGAAAGTTTTTGCTCTTTTAGCCCTCCAAAATACACCGCTCACATACTTATTAGATCATGTTATTCTATACGTCCACATATATCTTGAACCAGGACTCATCACCAAAGGTTATCAAAAACTTTAAAAAAAAAAAATCATTAAGAATTGTTATATTCCCTGCACTTACATGATGGCTTGCAACTGATCTCTCCAGTTCTAAGGAATCTGTTACCCTCTCTTGACATCATGGGCACCAAGCATGCCCATAGTGCATATGCATACACGTTAGGAAAACATGCACATTTAAAAAAGAAGTGTGCTTTGTATTCAGCCCTGGACTTGGATGTCAGCAAAAAATGAAATTTTGGTGAACGTTTATAATTGAGAAGTTTTGCTTTTTAAACTGCTAAGAGCACCTAGATCTGATCCTTAGCAGGAGAGCATTGTGCCTGTGTCACTATCCTCCCATTGTCCTTCATTCTGAGCATCTAGTGTCTGATTTTCCATCTTGAGATTATGGCCCAAAGTCTTAATTTCACGCTGAGTTATGTTTCACTCCAGAAGGTCAGGAGAAGGTAGAGGATTTGTGTTTTAGTGTAAAACATACCAGTATTAGTTTCCACTGTCCAGTGTCTCAGAATTCAGGAAGCTAAAAAAGAAGGAATATGAGTTTCAGGCTAGCTGAGCTCCATGAGAGGTCTGCTTTCCGAAACCATAAAGAGTCTAGGGATGTAGCTCAGTGAAGAATGTTTGTCTAACATGAATAAGTCCTTGAGTTCAGCCCCCATTTGGAGAAGGTGATGCAGTCAGGAAGAACAAATTTAGAGTTTCACTCATTCTGGAGTGCCTGGTGTTTGAACATATGCAGAACCTTCCCCTAAGATCAAACATTTAGTCATTTTATAGAAGTACAGCTGTTAGATATTTTGAGGTGATGTGACTAGAATCCTGTATGGTGGATGTATGCTCTGGCCCAGAGTCTGCTGGATTGCTGAGTAGATAAGCCATTTCAGAGAGATGCAGTTCTTGTAAACCTGCTTTGTGTTTCCATCTTGGTAATAATCTCTTGGAAGATACAAGTGAGTGTAAAGGAAAACAACAACAATGAAAAGATTCTGGAGGAAAGACAAGCAGTAAGGGCTTCTAGACTTGTCTGCAGGAACCTTTCAACCCTGACCAGGCTTGGGAGCTCTTGACCCTTTGCTCTGGCCTTAGATAATTCTGCAACTGAGCCATAGATGGCACTGTTTCATAACACTCTCAATTCCTCTTAGTTGGCCAGCTTGTGCTGTTTATTATCTGGCTATTGATAAATGAGACTGTTTCTCTGTTCTTGGTACTTTGTGGCTCTTGGAAGCACCTGCAGCCCCACATTCATTCATCCAGCTGTATTGTGTAGCTCAGCTTCCTAGGATGGGGTGTTTATTGGCCCCCGCTTCCTCTAGAGTCACCTCTGTGATCTGCTCCCATCAAGGAGCATATCCAAGCTTGAGGATCACCGCTGTAAAGACTGATTCATGTGAAAACACAACAGGTCATAGCAGAGCAGATTTCCTAACAGCCTATCTCTGGAGAAATAACAGAGCAGCCTAACTTGTTACAGCAGACGCCCTGTGCTCTGACCCCTCCCTTCCACACCCTGGCTCTCACTCTTTATACCTCCTACCTCCTCAGCTCTTCGTCTGCTTTTGACCTTTGTCTTACCTACTGCTTACTGTGAACTTTTTTTTCATCATCTTGGACTGGTGAATTACTACAGTCTTTACGTGTTAATAAGAGGTTATGTTTAACCTTATGTCTTCTTACCACATGACATCACAGACAAACCTGTTTGTAAATTGGCAAAGCACTCTTTATCCATTGGGAAGGCCATGTTTTAGTTTTATTAGGATATACTATATGATGGCATAAGAGTTTTGCACAGTCTCTGTCCTAGCCAGGAAAGGAATCTGTTGCTTATTGATGTTTGCTTCCTTCTATCCCCTTTGTTCCTTTTTCCTTCTCCAGCATGGCTTGAAAGAAGGTTTTCCTTTTTTTCCATTAGGTTTATCCATGAGAAGTATTGAGAAACAAAGAAGTTTTGCCATGAAAGCATTAAAGATAGCTTCAGGTGTGTCAGACAAACACTGTAGTCCTTCCGTGATGGCTGTCTGTCTCCAGCTCCCTTTCTGGCATCACTGTTACACGTGGTCATAGTACTTGTAAACAGCATCTAATAATGAGTAGGTGGTAAATGTTTATTGAGGGTAGATATTGCCAGACTAGAATCCTACTTACTTCATCTACATGGACCAGATTCTTTTTGTATCTTTTATTGCAGGTTCATATTATTAGAGATTACCATTTAACCCAGAGAACCTCTCAGAGTTAGTCTTTGCCATCATCTTACTTTTTTAGGTGAGGAAATCTAAAGCCAATAGTCTTGAGATTATAAACACTGAAGGGCGTAGGATAAAGCTCAGCATTCAGAAGCCTGGAACTTGCCTATAATCCCACACTGGGTAGGGGAAAGGAGTAGAATCAGTTGTTCAAGGTCATTCCTGGCTTCTTGAGAATTTGGAGGCCAGCCTGAGCTACATGAGATCCTGTCTCGGAAGGGGAAAAAAAAGTTGATTTCCTTCAAAGGCTTGATGTGAAAAATGGCAGAAGAGCCATTTTATTGTCTGTGAATTTTTCCCTGCAGGTCACCGCAGTGCCGTTGGATTCTTACTGTAATGACAGAAGTGCAGAGTATGAGAGAGGAGTTCTGAAGGAAGGAGGGAGTCTGGCTGCCAAGCAGTGTTTATTGAATGGGGCTCCTGAGCTGGCTACGGATTGGCTGAATCGCAGATCCCAGTTCTTCCCAGAGCCAGCTGGAGGGCTGTTGAGTATTAGGCCCCAGAACGGCTGGTCTTTCATCAGAATTCCTGGTGAGTTTTCTGTTCTCTGGAACTCATTTCCAGCTTCAACAAGAGGAGAGTGGGTGAGAAAGCCCATGTGATAGTTTTTATTATTTGGTATTCAGAGTTTCTGAGGTTTCTGTCTCTCCTCACCTATAATTTATAGGTAAAAATATGAATACTTTGTGTCTTGAGTGGGAAGATGGTAATTGAAATGTTTCTAGATTTGTTCTTGAGTACTCTCCTTTAATAAGAATGATGTAATGCCACTTTTTTAAAAGGTTGGGGTGCTCATGGGTAGAGTGCTTACCTAGTATGCACAAGGCCTGGGGTTCCATCCCCTCCAGAAACCTCCCCCCCCCCCCCCCCCCCCAAAAAAAAAAAACAACCCACAAAGTTTAGGAAAGGCTTCAGGTCGAATGAGTGCAGTTGTTTTGTGCCATTGCCAGTGGAATGAATGAGACTGTCGTCACTCCAGAGAGCCTGGTTAAGTAGCATAAACAGTGTCCTGCACAAGGTCTAGAGATCTAAATGATAGCAAGAGGAAAAACAGTGTGTTTTGTGCCAAAACACTAGCAGATTCCCAGACCCCCTTGGGTCAAGGTCCAGGGTGGAAAGGAAACTAGGTTTTCATCTTTGCTTTAGTGTGACTGCACTTAAGGAAGTTGAACACAGAGGGTTCGCAGACTGATGCACTTTACACCTGCTGGCAGCCTACAGCTTGCAGCTACAGTGTTAGTTTGGTGGTCCAAATTCTCTGATATCTTGATTGAT
Source organism: Rhabdomys pumilio (assembly GCA_030674055.1). NCBI lineage: Eukaryota > Metazoa > Chordata > Mammalia > Rodentia > Muridae > Rhabdomys > Rhabdomys pumilio. The sequence continues at coordinate 183,191,889 of JANHMN010000002.1, read as the reverse complement.
TATTATTGAAATTTAATGGTTGCATACTAGGGACTATACTCTCAAAAAGGAGCATCTGGTATAAGTGACAGCTGGATTCCAGTGTGGAGGGCCTATTGGTCTTTGTTTCTTGTCTGAAGACTTTGTCATCCTGTTGGTAGCCTTTGGAGTGCTTTGACTGTAAGGTGCCTGTTTGAGTATATGAAAGCTATATTGCATATGACCTCGGAAGTGACTTTAGAATACATGAAAACAGTGAGTAAAAGTGTTTGGAAGTTAAGGGAAAGCCCAAGCCTAAAGTAGGACAGAATGGACACTGCAGACATACAGATGGGATGAGAGCAAAGAATAGGTACCAAAAGAAGCAAGATATACTGTATTCCTTCTTCTTCATTCTGGCTCTCTGGTTCCCAGTATAGTAGTAGAAGGCCTATTGCTGGCGCTGTGGGAATCTCTTGTGGCTTTTCCTGTTCTTTGAAAGAAAAATGGGCCTTGTTTAAATAGCAGGAAGTGTCTGAGTTCTTTTCGCATCGATAAAAAGCACCAGCCTCACTGGCTGTTTACTGTGAGAACCAACAAGCTCCTCACCGACCCCATTGTACTCTGTGGGGCTAGCTGGGATGGTGGGGGGGCAGGGAGGGTATCATTTGAACCTGTGTTTTATCTCTTCTATACTTTTACATTTTTTTGTTTCCCTGGGAAAGGTGGAGTCTTTTGCATTCTTTGGAAGACTGAACAAAATTTCATGAGTTTCATAATTTGATTGCTTCTGCAGGTTTCAGCTCTTTAGAGGGCTTCTTTCATCGGAAAAGAGACATTTAATTTTTGTCTTGTGACTGAACAGGGTTCTAAGCTGTAGACAGTAAGAACCTTATTTTTAAATGTAAATATAATAGGATTGCAGGAAAGATTGAGAGAATGGATAGTTCTGATTGTTTGAATATTGTTTGAGGTCTTATTTTAAAGAAAGGGCTGGGGCTGAGTTTAACTGGACAGAATCTGGTTGATTTCTTGGTAATTATGCTTCTGGCCTTTGCCCTGCTTTTCCACAGGTAGTACTTTTGTACAGCTCACCTTGGTAGCTTTTAAAAATTGAGTTATATATGCCAGGCCCCAAAGATACCAGTGTAGACAGCAATAAAGGCTTTGTTTTCCTGCATATCTCACTAAGGACAAAGGCTGGACACTGATTAGCTCTGTATAACACACTCACTGGAGATATTTTTGGTTCTTTAAATGTTCCAACCTCTTGGTTCAGTTTGTTTCTTTGGGACCTTTTCTTTCAAAAGAGTCCAAAAAGATTCAAACTAGTCTAAGGATGTAGCACGCTGGTATAGCACTTACCTGATATGTATGAGCCCTGTGTTTGACCTCCAGCACCACAAAAAAGCAAAAACAATCCAGATTTAGTCCATCTGCCTTCACCTCCCTCAGTGACAAGCAGGCACCACTTGCTGTTTCTGTGTGAGCTCCTCTTCATGTGCTTGTGTACATGTGTGTCTTTACCTCTTCACCTTTCTAATACTAGATAAGTTCATCCTACTTACCAAACTAAAGAAACTCTGGGAAACAAATGTGGAGACTGTTTAATCATAGTTTGGAAGTCAATAAGGGGCTGGCGAGGTGGCTGCCAAGGTATGAGAATTTGCTGCTCCTGCAGAGGAACCAGGTTTAGTTCCCAGCTTACACAAGTCCAAATCACCAGTTCCAGGATTTCCGATGCCTTCCTCTGACCTCCATGAGTACCATGCACATATGTGGTGTATATGCATACGTGTAGGCATGTATCCATGCTGTCTTAGTGTTAGTATCGCTGTGATGAAACACCATGACCAAAGCAACCTTGGAGGACAAGGTTTGTGGTTTATGGTTCCGAATTGCTTTTCATCACTGGAGAAAGTCGGAACAGGAACTCAAGCAGGGCGGGAACCTAGAGGGCATAGAGGAGGGCTACTTCCTAGCTTGCTCATAATAGTTTACTCTGCTACTTTCTTATATAACCCAGGACCACCAGCCCAGGGGTGTCACTGCCCACAGTAGGCGGGGCTCTCTTCCCTCAACCATTAAGAAAATGCATGACAGCTGGATTTTATGGAGGCATTTTCTCTACTTGAGTTTCTCTGATTTCTGGTAATTCTAGCTTGTGCCAAGTTGACATAAAATTAGCCAGCACACATACACATAAAATAAATAAATCTTTTATTGCAAAGCCACTTGATGCTTCTCAGATTCTAGATACCATACAGATTTGTGTGTGCTCTACTGTTTGTTCTGAAGGGGTGTGTCTGAATGAAGAGAGGACATAAGCAGACTATAAAAATGTGGAGAGCTTAGCTTGCTCACTCACTCCCTTCCAGTGACTGAAAATATATGGCTTTTAAAAGGGGGAAACAACAAGATGACTAGGTCTGTGGGAAATAGTAAAAGCTGTTAAAATCAAGAGACTGCCAACAAGCCATAGAGAAGAAATTGTGAGGAGAAGGGAACTTTGTGAGTTGTTTGGAAAGCATGGTTGCCTGATCAGACTAGGAATTTCCACTGGCCTCCTTGTCTGGTGCCAGGGAGAAAGCTGGGCACTCACTCCAGTCCCGCTGCAGTCATTTGATTGTGCTGGTAAGGAGACAGCAAAGAGAAGAGCATTTCAGTAATCTAAACAGGAGCAAACAAAGAGGTTGAACAAAGGTGTGGACCACAACAGCGGGGAGGGGAGGGGAGGGCAATGTGTCCTGGCAGCATTCCGAAGGTGGGAAGAGGCGGGCTGCAGTGCATGGGAGTAAACATCCAGGACCCATAGCCTCGCAGCAAAAACAGAGCAGCTGGTGATTTGTTATGGTGCTGTCAGCACATCCGTTCTTGTTCGGTGTACACAATAATTGTGTGCTTGGCAAATAGTGGCAAGGATGACAGTTGAGAACTCTTGGACTACTCTCAATAGTTGGCCTTTGCAGTTCTGAAGAAAGAGCATGATTTAACTTGTGAAACTAAGGACAGACAGTTTGACTTAGTATTGTCTCTTTTACTTTTGGTAGGCAGTTGCCAGTGTCAAATTCTTTCTATTGTTTCTTTTCTTCTTCTGTGTTCCCCGACCACTTCCATATATACTCTAATCAGCCCTCAAGCCTCCTTTCTTCCTCTCCTAATGCAGCAATTGTTCAGGGCATGTTTATGAACGGTCTGCAAACAGGAAACTCTCCTTCCTGGAATATGATATGAGTGAATGGTACTGAATGGATAAGATGAAAACTTGTGAGTTAAATGTTCTTACAAGATCTCTGGCTGGAATGTGTTTTATATGGGAAAAGGAAGGAGAAAACACAAGTTAGTGAGTGAAAGCAGTTTCATTTCACAGAAACTCAAAGTCTGTTCTTTCTGAAAACCTGGGAGTAGGGCCGGTTGAAAGAGCACATACTAGGCACATGGCTCTAGAATTGATAGCAAGGTATTGAAAAGTGTCAAAGGTGGACACATTTATTTGCCGTTCTTGGTGTTTACATTGTGTCCAGGCTGCTGCCCTGATCTCTGTATATCCTCATGCTTTTAGGGTATAGCCACTGTACTAGCTATTTTATTCTCTTGCTGTGAAGAGGCAGCATGACAAATACAACTTATAAAAGAAAGCATTTAATTAGATGCTTACGATTTTATAGTCTGCGTCTATGATCAGCCTGGCAGAGAGCATAGCAGCAGGCAGACAGACATGGTGCTGGCACAATAGCTGAGAGCTTACATCTTTCCTACAAGTTGGAAGCAGAAAGGGAAAGAGACTGGGCCTGACATGGCGCTTTTTTTTTTTTTTTTTTGGTTTTTCGAGACAGGGTTTCTCTGTATAGCCTTGGCTGTCCTGGAACTCACTCTGTAGACCAGGCTGGCCTCAAACTCAGAAAACCACCTGCCTCTGCCTCCCAAGTGCTGGGACTAAAGGCGTGCGCCACCACCGCCTGGCTGACATGGCCTTTAGAAACCTCAAACTCCACCCCCAGTGACATTTCCTCTAACAAAGCCACACCTGCTAATCTTTCCCAAATAGTTCCACTAACTGAGGACCAAGTATTATTGACAAGTCTCCTTCAAACAGTACAAGCACAGAATTAGAAGAAACAAGTTTTTAGAGATAAATAAACAGAAGAGTAGAGTTTCCAGGTTTCTGACAACACAGGACTTACCCGTCACTGACAATAACTTGGTATCCGTGGTATCCATTCAATAAGACTGAGTCAAACATCTAGTAGGTGCTGTCAGCTGAGAGGCTGCCCCCACCTCTCGGTGTCTTCAGCACCCCTGGAGTCAAGATTCTGCCTCTGGAGCACGGTCCTGTTCCCATGGGACAAGCATCCTGATAATAGAAATGTTGGCTGCATACAGCTTTGCAGTGGGTGATTTGCTGCTTCAATTAAATAGTTTCCTCCTTACACACCCCCCCCTTTTTTTTTTCTCCCCAGGCAAGGAGAGCCTCATCACTGACAGTGGAAAGCTGTATGCCCTTGATGTCCTGTTGACTCGGCTCAAGTCTCAAGGACATAGGGTCCTTATCTACTCTCAGATGACCAGAATGATAGACCTGCTGGAGGTAGGAGGAGGAACCTTGGGGACCCAAGAGTCTTTGACATTTAATTTTGATAGGAATCTGGTGTCCCTACTAATACCAGCTTTTTGTGGTTTTTATATTCTATAGAAGGAGCAGAGTACCCCTCTCCCAAATAATACAGAGGCTTTCTATTTTTTCCCTAGCCAGGAAGTAGAATACTTTTTCTTTTACTAGAAAAGAAATTCCACAGTTTTAAAGCAGATCCCAGCCTTGGGAGTCTCTTGAATTCTGTATAGAAGTCAGGATTGGGGATCTAGGGAGCGTCTGTTCAAGCAGAGTTAAATGTAATGGTTCTCGTCTTAACTCTAGATTGCAGACATTGGAATGAGGTCTGAGAATTAACGAGAATATTTAAATTTAAAGTCTCCTGAGGTAATGTTAATGTATAGCCATAGTTCACCACTGGGTTAGCCATCAAAGACAACTGTGTGGTACATTTTTGTTTGTTTAGTTACATGTGTTTAGGGTCTTTCTATTTTCTTATCTGAATATTGACTTATTTGTAGAAGAGGAGGGAGGTCATAGACATAGAAACAATAGAACAAGAACAAATAATCACAAACCAACAGTGAAGTCTTAACAGGACAGTTGCAGTGAGCGAAGGTATCTGGTGATCAGAACTATGCAACCAGCTTGTAGTTTTTACTTGGGTTTAATATATGAAAGGCTCTGTGTTCCAGCCTGCTACTTGAAGTAGTAGTTAAGTAGAGATTACTATGATCATTTCTATCTAAGAATAAGGGAATGAGAACCATGGTAATACAGAAGTGAATACAGCAAAAGGGAAGGTTGGGCCAGTGAGATGACTCAGCAGAGAGCGACACTTGCCTCCAAGTCTAAAAGATCTTCGCTGAGTCCCGAGAACCCACATGGTTGAGAACCCACAAATTGTCCTCTGACCTTTACATGTATGTCTATGCATGCACACGTATACACACCCACAAACACAAATAATAAAACATTATTTTAAAAAGGAGTGGGAAACTTTGGAGCTTTTTTTGGAAGCCAAAGTTGGCTTGGTGGATTTTACAGCGAGTTTATCCATTGGGGGCCAGATTTCTTTTAAAAATTTGACAACTTCTTTCAGCAAGAGATATAATAACATCTGAAGTCAATTTTATCTCTAAGTTTTAGAGATTTCATACAGTACTTGGATTTTAACTTTTAACTTGACAAACTTTCTGATTTATTTTATGACATCACCTATTTATAAATGATAGTAAAGTCCTAACAAGTTCTATCATAAGAGGTGATTAAGCTACTGTTGTAAATGTTTTCTCTTGATTGGTTGGTGTTCATGCCAGTCTCATGTTTCCCAACATACAGCTCAGAAAGTGGAACTTAGGGCTTTATTTATATGTATGTTAGGTAAGCAATATCCTCAGCCATGTTTGATGGTGTAATCTTAAATATAGTAAGGTTCTAATAGCAGTTCCACTAAAATAACTGTTGTTGTACCTCCCACGCTCTGCTCAGACCAAATGATGCCAATAGCTAAGACAATGGAAGCACCAGTCCTACAATAAGTCTCTTCTTAGTTCTCCTTAGTGTGCTGCGTGCTTCGTCCTGAAGAGCTGGGGAAAGTGCAGGCGAAATGGTGATTGCCAGGGTTATGAATTACAAAGAGAGGGGCTGGAGAAATGGCTCAGCTGTTAATATCACTGGCAGCTCTTCTGCAGGTTCAATTCCCAGCACCTACATGGCAGCTCACAACTATCTCTGATTCCAACCACAGAGGATCAAATACTCTCTTCTGACCTGCACGGCCATCCCACAAATGTAGTTCACAGATATACATGCAGGCAAAACACCCGCACACACACATTTTTTGTCTTTTAGTTAAAAAAAAAGAGCAAATACACAATGAGTTTACTAAAGGTAGCAGAAGTTTTTCTTTTTAGGGGGTTGTGTATGTATGTATATATATGCCTGGTGCCCAAGGAAGTCAGAAGAGGGCTTTGAATCCCTGGATCTGGAATTAAAGATGGTCATGGGCCCTGAGATTAAGTCATCTCTCTGAGAGCACTCTGGTTTCCTAAGGTAGTCACTTAAAGCTATATAAAGTTCTCTCTCAGGACTACCTGCATTAATTCTGTATTTTGGTGAGTCCTTCATTTCCATTTGATTCTGACAACTTTTATTTCCTTTGTAAAAGGAAATAACTGACTTTTTAGAGTCAAATTAATTTTTAAATATTTTCATTTGTATGTATATATGGGGGAAAGGGGTATGTACTTGTGAACAAAGTTGCTCAGGGACCAGAGGATAGTGTGAGATCCCTTAGGACAGGAATTACAGGCCATCATTGTGAGCCTCTCTTTATGTGGGTACAGAGAACCAAACTTAGATCCTCTCTTTACTATGGAGGCATCTCTGCGGTCCCATTATTTTCATCTTGATTTCTTTAACGATCTAGTCATTCTTCATTAGTGTGTGTTTAGTCTCCTAGGATTTTACTTGCTGTTGATTTGTGTTCTTACTCCATTGTGATCACACACTATACATAAAATTATTTCAGTGTTTCTGTATTTGTTGAGGCTTACTTTTTGTCCTAATATATAGTCTGTTTTGGAGAAAGTTACATTATGGCAAAGGTCATTAGAGCCACAGGAAACCAATATAAATATTTCCAAAATGTAGAACTTAACTGCCCTTTTGATTTTGGTTAATTGGTTCTGGTAGTAATGAGGATTGAAATATTCACTTATCTATAGGGGCCTGGTTATCTTTCAATTTCTTATTGTAAAATACCATCTCATTGAGCAACCCCAGACTGGTCTTATTTACTCAGTAGCCCAGGCAGGCCTTGAACTTACCCTCCTACTTTAGTCTTCTAAGTAGCTGGAATTACAGAGCTGTTCCACAAGGCCTTGCTAATTAGTCTTTTTCAGTGGAGAAAAGTTACATTTGAACCTACAGTTTACCTTAGCTGTGGTTATTAATAGATATATTCTAAGACTCCCCAGTACCTGAGACATATGTACTATTTTTTCTGTACATACTTAGGGTAGTTTTATCAAGTAAGAGACGATTGATAGTTAATAAAATTATTAATTGGCCTGATGTGGTACAAGCCTTCAATCCTACCACTCCGAGGCACAGGCAGACAGATCTCTTTAAGTTCAGGGGCATTCTGGTCTTCACATAGATCCAGGGATACACAGTAAAGCCTGATCTCATACATAGAACCCTTATTACTTCTTGTTTCTTGTTTCCCATTTCATATTTTCAAACATTATGGTTTCTGTAGGTAGACTGAAACATGGAGTGTGAATCCAGAGATTGAGAGGCTATTGGTACTGTTGCTGAGAAAGAGGAGACTGAGACTACCTGCTTCTGTCTCCTCTTGCACAGGCTGCAATTGAATTTGCTCTGTAGCTGAGTTGGTTCTTGAAAGTCCTGATCCTTCTTCTGCCACCACCTCCCAGTTACTGAAAAGAAACTGGTTGTGTTCATAGCTATGAAAAATTGCTTAGTGACTGAAAAGCCATTTTAGTTTGGGGATTGCTTTTATTTGGGGGAGATTATTTTTATAAAGCCCACAGAAATCTCTATTGGATTAGTTTCAAAGTCAAGATTGAAATTCTGGGTTGATCTTGAATGTCGGGAGCAATAAACTCATTTAATTGCACTTTTACAAGCATTTCCTCCCCATTCTGTGTTTTGTGAACTGAGTCTCTATGGATAAAATGGGCAAAACTTGAGAATTAGATTGTAATGAGTGACATCAGATTTACTGTGTCCTTTTCTCCCTGGTTGGCAGGAATACATGGTATACAGGAAGCATACCTACATGAGGCTGGATGGCTCATCTAAAATCTCAGAGAGACGGGACATGGTTGCTGATTTTCAGACCAGGTAACATTAATTTGAATTACAAAAACTCTTTCGATTTTCCTCTAGGGTTTTAAATGATGAGGTTTTTTTTTTTTTAAGCCAATAATTTTAAATATTAATCACTATAGCGTACCTACCTTTTGTGGTGTGTGCGTGTGCATGTGCGTGTGCGTGTGCGTGTGCGTGTGCGTGTGTGTGTGTGTATTTTTACTATATGCGTTTCTATGTACTTAATGGAAGACAGATATAACATTACATGTTTTCTTCACGAAAACATGTTCTCCACTGACTTTCACTGAACTTGGAGGTCACTGATAGGACAAGAATAGTGTCTTAGGGTTTCTATTACTGTGAAGAGATACCATGACCAAGGAAACTCTTAAAAAGAAAAACATTTACTTGAGACTGGCTTACAGTTTCATAGGTTTAATACATTATCATCATGGTGGCTTGCAGGTAGACGTGATGCTGGAGAAGGAGCTAGGAGTTCTACATCTTTATCTGCAATGAGCAGGAAGAACTGTCACATTGTGCTTAACTTGAGTATAGGAGACCCCAAACCTAGCCCCTACCATAACACATATCTTCCTAGTACTACTAGGCCCTATAGGCCAAGCATTCAAATATATAAGTCTATGAGGCCATTACTATTCAAACCACCACAAGTAGCTAGATATCAAGGACCACCATCTAGCTAGTGTCTACTATACTAAGAGGTGACTAAATCTGTTTACAGTGATTCAGATCAAAGAAAGAGAATATCAATATGAAACAAGATATGGCTGTGTAGCTCTGGCTGTCCTAGAACTAGCCCTGCAGACCAGGCTGGCCTTGAGTTTGCAGTTATTCTTCGCTTGGATAATAGGCATGGATAACCACACACAACCTTCCTTTCTTCCTCTCTTTCTCTTTCTCTCTTTCTCTCTCTCTTTCTCTCTCTCTCTCTCTTTCTCTCTCTTCATCAGTGCCTATTTTGGAAAGTAAAGGTGTTTTACTTTTTAGGGTGAGGATAGAGACAGGGTCACGGGTAGTTTATGTTAATCTCAATACCCTTGATATCCCCTGCCTCTACCTTTGTAGTGCTGGGATTACAGACATTGCTACTACAGCAATAAAAGGATTTCTCATTATGAATGAGGATCCTCAAAGAAGAGAATGTCAGTATCTGTGAAGAAAAATATTCACAAAGCTACGTTAGACTAAGGACATAGCTAAGTGGTGGAGAGCTCACTTAGCATATACAAGACACACGCCAACAAGTCACTGTATCTGAGTTTGCTTAGGGTTGATTTTAGTTTGCTTCTGCAGTTCATTTCCTATGAGATTTCTAGTATTCTAGACACAGAACATTATCACAATTTGCAGTGGGGTTCAATCTATTCTGTTCATACCTTTCAGTAGTAGTCCCTCTCCCCACTGCTACGAGCCTATGAAATTTTAGATACAACACGATAAGTGTTGGGAGTTTACAAGAGTCATTACTGTCCTGTGTGCTGCTTCTCATTTTGCTAGGCGGATTCCAGTGACTGCTCTCCTCAAACAGAAAGCCAAATTTCTCTGCAGATAGGTCTAGGTCTGTTAAACCCCATTCTTAGTGTTCTTCCTTATATTTGGAGAATTGAGAAATTCGATAAAAGGGCTGGAGACAGAGCACAGAATTTAAGAGTTCTCCCTGCTCTTCCAGGGGACCTGGTTGGGTTCTTGGCACCCAAATAGTGGCCTCACTAAGTCCTGTCCTACTACTTCGAGTCCCAAAGTATCTGAGACCCTTTTCTGGACCCTGCATACACTGGTACACAGACCTACATGCAGGCTAACCACATTTGTTTTGTTGTGTTTTTGTTTTTGTTTTTAGAGACAGGGTTTCTGTATATAACAGTCCTGGCTATCCTGGAACTCACACTATAGACCAGGCTGGCCTTGAACTCCTAGAGATCTGCCTGCTTCTGCCTCCTGAGTGCTTGGAGTAAAGGTGTGTGTCACCATGCCCAATTGAGAAAAAAAATTTAAGGGAAATAATTTCGATCTTACAATGTGAATAAGAATGGTTCTGACCTTCTGGATTTTAGTTATATGCCTAGTTAGTATTTATCTTTTTAATACTTGAGAAGAAAACTAAATATATAGCTCTTTGTATTTCTTTCTTTTATTTATTGTTTTACTTGTCTGTTGCTTTCTTGAGTCAAGTTTTCATATGACCCAGGATCTTTGAATGGCAGATCCTCTTGTTTAAAGTAGGGTCTCACATAAACCAGGGTCTCGCACTGTGTCCTAAATTACCCTCAGATGTCTAACATGTTGAAATCTGGTGACTGAGTTTACAGCTATTCTAGCTGACCCAGTTGGAGAATAGGGAGATTGGGAAGGAGGAAAAGAGGTGTGGAGGCCATGGGTCAATATCAGGGGTCTTTCTCGCTTTATTTTTGAGTCATGGTCTTTCTGTGAAGCTGGAGTTTACTTTTAGGTACTCAGCTGGCTAGCAAGCCCTGGGACCTACCTGTTTCTCTCCAGTAATAAGGGTGCTGGGATTACAGAGGTATATGGCTTCACCCTGTTCTTTGTATGGATGGTAGGGACTTTCTTCTCCTCAGACCATTCAGCAGGCACTTGCTCACTGAGCCATCTCTTCAGCCATTTCTTTGAGTGTTAGTTTTTATTGTTGTTGTTGTTTTTGTGGTTTTGTTTTTTAGCATCTTGATATGCAGCTCAGGCTGACCTAGTACGGTAATTGTCCTGCCTCAGCCTCTTTAGTATTGGAATTACAGGCATGAACTATCATTCTCAGCTAATCTAATTAATTTAGTTAGAAGAATTAATTGAACAAGCCCAGTAGTGCAAGTAGTTTTGAAAGCATTCCTGTAGGAGCTGGAGCCTATTAAGAGCACTTGCTGTTCTTACAGAGGATCTGGGTTCAGTTTTCAGTACTCAACATGTGACCTTAACTGACCTTAACTTCAGTTCAGAGGTGCCAGTACCCTCTTCTGGCCTCTAAGGAAACTATCACATAAGATAGCTGTTCTCAACTTATAAGTCTGAATGACATCTTAAAATAGAGAAAAAGACAGGTGGTTTTCAAAACAAAAGGCAAACCTCGCCAAGTATTTTCATTATTATTAATGAAAAGACATCAAAAGGGAAAAAATGTAGTTTCAACTCAAAAGTCCTGTGGCTCAAAGGTCAGCCAGAGTAAACAAGAGTGCCTATAAAAAGCCATTTACATTCCCTTCATACAAGACTTATTTATGAGGGATCCTTCCAGGAAAAAGTCTCACTGAGACTAAAGACTATTTGGCCAGGATGTCCTGGCAGTGTTCAGAACATGTGACCAGTATGTTATCCTAGGAACCATTCACAAGATCTTTGCTCTGTGATGAGTTGGCCTTTGCCTCCCTTCCTCCTACCCCTTGACCTTTAACAAATGGACCCCCCACTCATCCCTCTACCTTGGTTATCTGAGCAGTTAGGATCCCCTAACACATTGGGAAATGACTGTTGGTGGGTTTGTGTTGGTTGGTTGTTTTCTTCGTGATGACACTGTGCCTTTTTCTTTGTTGAAGAAGCCTCTGCTCCCATCCATTCACGTCTCGCACTGGTTGAGTATTTTGGTGAAAGGGGACTTAGAAGGAGTGGACATTTACAGAGAGTGAGGCCAAGGTGTGTCTGTGCCATGTGGGGTTTATAGATCCATAAACACTCCAGCAGCCAGGAAACGCCAGTATGACTTCTCTCCAGCCCCTAGAGGGCATTCAAACTACACTGTTGCCTTCTAGAATTTTGTTTTGTCTAATCAGAACTCTTTAAAACATTGGCTTCTATTATCATCTCTAAATGTATTAAGTATAAGTACAGTTTTAGATAAATAATCAGAGAATATAGTCTAGAATGAAAACTAACTTCTTCGATGATTACAACTCAAGATTTTCTCCTTTTCTTTTCTCTTTCCTTCTTTCTTTCTTTCTTTCTTTCTCTCTTTCTTTCTTTCTGAAATGCAGTCTAGGGGTATCTGACTTCATAACCAGAGATAGCTATTGGAGCTATGGTTCCATGGTTAATAGCACTGGTCCAGGTCAGAGGTCCAGGGTTCTGTCCTAGCACCCACTTGGCTCACTGCCATCTCTAATTGTGGTCCCATGGGATCAGATGCTCTCTTTTTGTGTGCAGACATATATGCAAACAAACCACCAGTACACATAAAATAAATTTAAATTTTTAGAAAAATATGACTATAGACTGCAGTTTGAAGAAAGCCATGTGAACTGAATCTCTAGTTGTGGTTTTCACTGCTGTATCTAGGAAGGAACTGACAACTTGACTTATGGGGTCTTCATGTTTTGCTAATACAATCTTTTTTATAGATTGTTAGAATTGTTCTGAGAAGTAATCTGAGGTGGCTCTGCAGGCACTAGGCTGCAGTTGACACCTGTTTATAAACTTTAAATGAAACGGCCTTTTTTATTTGTCAAATACTTTGTTGCCTAATGAGTGACATAGCATGTGTTGCTTTTTAAATCTTTAAAAAGACTTGAATATAAGAAGAATCAAAATATCGAATTGTTCCTATGTTAGGACTGAGTGGCCTTATCCAAAAGTAGGTCCATTCTAAATATCTTTCAAGGATTAGTCCTAAATTATTAGTTTAGGGTACTGAAATCATCACAGGTTGAATTCCCGATAGATGCATATTTTTCTCAGATGTGTCATCTTAAAGTGAATGCTTTAAGGGCTGTTAGATGGCTCAGTAGATAAAAGTTTTTGTTTTGCCAAGACTAACAACCCCTGGTATGAGTTGAGATCCTAGTATGAAAGCACTTGCCAATAATCCCAGTGGAGAAACCAGGGATAGGACGGTCGCTTCTGCCTGCTAGCCAGCCAGCCTAGCCAGTCCATGCCCTTCAAGTTCACTGAGAAAGCCTGTTTCACAAAATATGGAGAAGAGAGCTAGAACACAACACCTAATGTGGACTCTGGCCTCTACATGCAGGCACATGTATATACACACAATCTTAAATACATAAACAGAAACAAACCAAAAACAGGCTGGGCATGCTGGTGCTTACCTCCTTTTAATTCCCAGCACTCAAACAGAGGCAGGAGAATCTCTATGAATCCAAAGCAAACCTGGTCTACATAGCAAACTTCAGGCTAGCCATTGCTACAAAGTTAAAACCTTGTCTCAAGAGAAATGAGAAGGAAGAGGAAGAAGAGGAAGAAGAGGAGGAAGAGGAGGAGGAGGAGGAGCAGCAGCAGCAGCAGCAGCAGCAGCAGCAGCAGCAGCAGCTAATGGGGTACTAGGCTTCCTGGATGATGGAAGCCAGATGACCAAAGATCCAGGTTCTAGGCTAGCCAGAGATACAAGAAAGTGTCTCAAAAGAGGGGAGAAAGGCTATTGGGCTGAAAGTGTAGCTCAGAGGTAGAGTACTTGCCAAATGTGTATAGATTACCAAGTTTAGTGCTCCGGAGTACCCAAAGAAAGACAAAACAGTATACATGTAATGTTGTATAGCTCAAGGTCTGTTTCTATATTAACATATTTTTCTGTAATATCTGCTCTTTGTTTCTACTTTTATTATCAGTCAGACATTAGTGTGATAGCAAAAACGTATGTACAGATTACAAGATGACTGCCATCATTTGAGTTTTAAAGACAGAACACCTTTGCACAGTAGTATCTCCAGAAAGCACCAGCACACTCTCTAGCTCTAGATTGTAGTTTTAGAGATTCCTCTCTATTTCCACATTGCATCTTTCCTTTTCCTCCTAACATGTCTCCCTCTCCTTTTCTTTAGGAACGACATCTTTGTGTTTCTGTTAAGCACACGAGCTGGAGGACTGGGTATCAATCTCACAGCTGCAGACACAGTAAGTGATGAAACGACAGTGCATTGGATGTGTAGGTCTCTACTATAAATAGTTTATTCATCGCGAATTTTACCTTTCCCTTTGGTTTTTCCTAATCATTCACTTTGAGTGATTTCTTCACACATTAATTTAATAAATTGCTTACTAAAGTACCTGATTTCATTACTTAAGAAGGTAATGGTAGAAGTTATGGTCTGAACTTCAAGAGTTAAATAAAATAAAGTAAATTATATTCTTACAATTTTTCAATCTTTCATACCTGATAAGAATGCTTTAGCCTCTGAAAGGGAAAAGAAAAGAAATTTTCTTATGAATCTTAGCATTATTCCAGGGATTCAATTTAGTATCTGTCATGGTAATATTTAGATTGAAATGTGTCAGTGGGAAATGTTTTATAAAAGGCATGACTCTGAAAATGGCACTCAGTGTGTAGCCAGTCTTTGCTACTAGGTCAGTTCTTCTTTTTCCCACCTGTTAACTCTGTCACCACCCCACCCCACCTCCGGTTCCCCTGTCACTGGACAGGAGAGGAAGGATGGACGTGTTGAGATGTCTCAACCTAAATGTGTTCTTATTGGCTTGTAGGTGGTCTTTGCTCTTCTTCTCTGGCTTCTGTTTCCTACCTTTATCTCCTTGGTTTCATTCCCTATCACTAGATAGGCAAGAAAAGATAGAGGAGAGAGAGAGAGAGAGAGAGAGAGAGAGAGAGAGAGAGACACCTTAGTCTAATTTCTTTCTTCTTGTTTCTTCTTTGAGCACTAACAGACTACTTTGACTACTTCTTTGTAGACTTTTTGGCTACTTCATAAACTACTAACAGACTGCAGCCAACCCTCCTTAACAACCACCAACCACACCTATGGTGGCCCTAGGATTTATATACCCTCTGTAAAGTTCCCCAGAATTCCAAATGTCACACAGTCGCAGGGACTATCTGCAGCTGGCAAACCCACATCTCTGCCAAAGAAGGAGGCAAATTATAGCTGCTGCAGACAGTCCGAAGCATCATAATATTTCTGTGTTTTTTAAAGAAACTAAAATCTGAGAAATCTCACTATAACTCAGTATAGCTATTGTGGTCCCTCTCTGAAAAATCTGAATATTGAAATTCTCACAAGCACAAGATGGAACAAGTTTATAAAATTGTAGAGAAATGAGGGACAAGATGAAGAGGTCTGAGAAGTTCATAGCACCAGGTCTGGAGTTAGATCCTGGCCTTAGTGTACACTCCTAAGTTAGGCCCACTTTTTCCTCTTAATAGCCCTAGCATCCTCAAAAAGGTTGTTCAAGAGAGTTGGCTGACAGTGTTAGTAGCTGTTCTCAGAGAAGAATTCAACTTCTAAGGTAATGCTAAGTATCACCCGTAAGACTCAGCCTTGTCTTGCTCACTACCAAGTGGGACAGGGCGTGATTCATAACTGGTCTTTTGAGCTCATTACACTTCTAGTCATAGACCTTTTGGTCTAAATCCATTCTTGTCTATACTGACACTCTAATACAGTTTATAACCTTCTTAACTACTGTGCTATTTGAAGCTCCTACCCACAGCGTACAAGCCTCGTCACTTATAGCCTGTGTCTGCTGTGGCAGCCTAATTGCCAGATCCCTTTCCCTTCCAGAAGTAAAGAACTGACTTGTGATTTTTAGAGTATACCATTACTCTATTTCACTACTGTGTTTGTTACCTGAGACTAGATCTTCGTGTCCTGAGCTACCCTTTTACCTAGTAAACTTAGGTTTGACTTTCAAAATCTCAGTCCAATGCCAAATTCCTTCCCAGGTCCCTCCCTTTCTTTACTCAAGTCAGTCATGTTACGTTATAAGTAATTAATAAACATACTAGGCATTGACCTATCTTATCATTAGAAAGGAAGCCCTTTTTCTAATACCTGGGCCAGTTCTGCATATGTCCATTCACTCATTTAACAAATGGTTAATGTATATTAGGCAAGAGAGCCTGGCACTATTTTAGGCACTAAGAATTCCATGTTAAATAACATGAAATACTATTTTTCTCCTAGTAATTAATTACATTGCTGGTTGTGGTAATTGATACAGTATAAATAGTTCCAAGAACTAATTTAAGTTTTATGTTGAAAAATAAAGAGTAAGAGAGGTAGGTGACCCTGGTTTCTGTTTCATATGAGATATTAAGGCTTCTCTGATAGGTGACATTTGAACCAAAATCTGAAGAGAATGAGAAAGCAAGCCAGGAGTTAGTCTGACAAAAACACTTCAAGCAGAAGAGATAGGTATAGGGCTCTCATTTAAGAGCCTGGTTAGCACCAGGGAGTGGTGGCATATGCCTTTAATCCCAGCACTCAAGAGCAGAGGTAGGCAGATCTCTGTGAATTGGAGGCCAGCCTCGTCTACAGAGTGAGTTCCGTGACAGTCAGAGGTTCACAGAGAAACCCTGTCTTGTTAGGGGCGCGGGATGGGGACCTGGTTGGCAAAATGAAGCAACAGCAAGTAGTAGAGAGTAGATAGAACAGAATTAGTGAAGGAGGAAGGTAGAATGTGCCACACAAGCAGATCATGCAGGGCTTGATAGACCATGGTAAGACTGAGATTGGGGAGTATAAGAATTTGAACAAAGGTTTAACATGAGCTAGCATTTTATTTTGGGAGGGATTTCAGGCTAGAGCCATACTTATGAGGGTGAAATGATTCCCCCGTGCCTCAGCTTCCCAAGTCCTGGGACTACAGTCAGGTGCCTGGCTCAAGTGCCTGGCATCTGGGATAGAGCTGGACAGAATGTAGAGACACCATAGCTGGAAAGGTGGCATTAGGAGAAAGCAAGAGTCTAGGTCCTTATCCTCTTAACCATCTCTCTAGTCATAGTGTAATGTTTTCAATGAAAACTGGAAAGACCAGGGGCATACCTACTTTTCCAGAGCAACAAACATATAGCTTGGTCTTCTAAGGACTTACTTTCTCATCATTACATCATAGAAAGAAATTAGACATGGGTAACACCAGTTTTATAGACAGATGAGTGGCTGTACTGCTCTCAGAATTTGTCCTGCACTCAGAGTACATCCGTTTTTGTTGTATCCTTCTCTTGTCTATGTAGGTGATTTTCTACGATAGTGACTGGAACCCCACTGTAGACCAGCAGGCCATGGATAGGGCCCACCGCTTAGGGCAGACAAAGCAGGTCACTGTGTACAGACTTATCTGTAAAGGCACAATTGAGGAGCGTATTCTGCAGAGAGCCAAGGAAAAGAGTGAGGTAAGCACTGGGAAGGAAGGATGATCATGCTAGAGGGACAGAAAACAGTTGCAGTAACTGTACCAAAACTATTTAAATCTTGTATTTCATTAGGCATGAAAAAATTAGTGTTGTTGGTAAGCATTGGAGCCTGTACCTTAGCAGTCTTACTAGCTGCTCCTGTGCACACTGACACCAGGAAGGGCCTGTGTTTGGCATGTTCAGCTTTGGAGGAGGAAGGGTGACATTTCAGAGTCTACCTTGGTTTGTCCCAAAAAATCTCAAATTGACATTTCTTTGGGACAAATAATGTGGAGGAGCCAGGTCAGTCAACAAGAACTAATGAGCCAAAACCTCCCTTTGGAGCTGATTATCTGATGCTGATGCTGCTGTATGGGAGAGAACACATGGAGATGACATTTTAATCTACTTTGTGTAGATTCAGCGCATGGTGATTTCTGGTGGGAACTTCAAACCAGATACCTTGAAACCCAAAGAGGTGGTTAGCCTTCTTCTAGATGATGAAGAACTGGAAAAGAAACGTACGTACTCTGGCAGCCAAAGTTCTGCCCTCCCCAGATTTACAGAATGAGATAAGCATTGTGTACGCCAAGGCTAGTTGTGTGTGTGTGTGTGTGTGTGTGTGTGTGTGTGTGTGTGTAGGAGATTATGATTGCCTTCCACTGTATGAGTTGTAGATTCAAATTTAGGTTGTCAAGCTTGGCAGCAAATGCCTCTACATAATGAGCTATCTCATTGACCCAGAAAAATATTTTACACGTAATTTCAACAGCAAGCTTCTGTAACTATAAAGACCCTTTACTTAGACTTCTAGATTCTGAGAATATTAAGTTTCAGATTTACCCTGAATTCCTGTAAGCATTTCCTCACCTCCACGTCTAAAATTATGCTCTTTTCAAGTAGAGAAGACAATGAAGCTACATAATTTAGTAGAATCCAGGTTTGAACCTAAAAGCTGAACAATAACTATTGTTCCTTATTTAGGAAAACAATTTTTTGTTTTGTTTTGGCTTTTTGGTTTTTTGTTTGTTTAGGTTTTGCTTTGGTTTGTTTTTTTCTGAAGCAGAATTTCTTTATGTAGCCTTCCTTGGCTGTTCTGGAACTAGCTCTGTAGACCAGGCTGGCCTCAAACTCACAAAATCTGCCTAACTTTGCCTCTTGATCCTTAGGATTTGAATCATGTACCCAGACCAATATTTTTCTTAAATAAAAGTTTTTCTTAAACAAAAACTATACCTTGGGAACCACTAGAGGATATGGCCCTAAATTTCAGAGGATAAAAGTTATGATTCCTGCATTTTCTTGATAGTGAGACTGCGGCAGGAAGAGAAACGACAGCAGGAGGAAAGCAACCGAGTGAAAGAACGCAAACGCAAGCGGGAGAAGTACGCAGAAAAGGTATCTCCAGATGGGTTGCATGGGGGTGCCAGGGCCTGGAATAAGTTTTAGAAGCACAGAAAGCCTTTGGGTGCCATACATGTATGGGCACATGCACACACATTTGTGTCTACATAGTAAAGCACATCTGGCACGTGCAGATCCAAGGACAACTCATGAAAGATGGTTTTCTCCCTCTATCATGAGTTCTGGAGAGAAAACTCAGGTCCTCCAGAATGGCAGGCAAGCACTTTTATCTGCTGAGCTATCTCATTATCTGTGATATTGAACAGTTTCTGCGCTAGTAGACATTGGATGAGGTGAAAACATCAAATGTAGAGTTGTATTCCCTTCTTACACACGATAGTATTGGTTACAGTTGGACTAGACAATCAGTGGTAACTGTGATAGCTAAGGAGATAATGTTACTTACATAATTAGCTTTTATAGAACTTTCTTTGTGTGGTTTGGGTCAGGGTCTTTCTACATATCCCTGGCTACCCTGGAACTCACTGTGTAGACCAGGCTGGCCTGGAACTCAAAATATCTTCCTGCCTCTGACTCAGGAGTGCCTGACTTCTCTCATAGAAAAAAATCTTTTAAAAGGACCTGGGTACGCATGGTGACACCCACCTTTAATCTCAGCATTTGGGAGACAGTGTCAGTTCCAGGCCAGTCATGACTACATAATGAAACTGTCTCCAAGAAAGAAAACGGGCTGAGATTGGATCCCTTTGGTCATAGGCCTTTGATGGCTGCCAGCCTAGAGCTGGTCTGTTAGAGCCCCTTTTTGTGAAGAGCTAGTTTTAGCCTGGGGATACTTTGTACTCACTTCTTTTATAGACTTGGAATATCCTAAAAATGAAACACAAAGT
>JANHMN010000002.1:183146083-183169890 GCA_030674055.1 Rhabdomys pumilio | reverse complement strand
TGTGTGTGTGTGTGTGTGTGTGTGTGTGTGTGTATTCAAGTGTGTGATTGTGTGTACATACATGCATATGCATGTAGGGCCAAAGGTTGACAGTGGTGTCTTTCTTGATTGGTATGTATGTACATTTGGGGGTGTAAATATTTGTATGGAGGCCAGAGATTAACATCAGGTGTCTTCCTCTGTCACTGTCTAGTTCTTTTGGTGTTAGGTCACTGATCCTGGAACTCACTGTTTAAGCTAAACTGGCTGGCCAACAAGCCCCAGGCGCTCACCTGTGTCTGCCCTCCATCCTGTGCACATGCTGCCATGCTTTCTTTCACAGTACTGCAGTCCCAAACTCAGGTCTCCATGCTCCGTGGCAGTAGAATCGTCTCCCCAAACTCTGTATTTTTCTAGTTTTTAATTAAAGTTAGCTTTGAGGACATTTTCTTTTTTGTTGCTTTTGAGGCCCAATGTTACTGCTACTACTATTGCTGCTGCTGCTGCTTCTGTTTGTTTGTTTGTTGGTTGGTTGGTTGGTTTGTTGGTTTTTTGAGACAAGGTTTCTCTGTGTAGCCCTGGCTGACCTGGAACTCACTCTGTAGACCAGGCTGGCCTCGAACTCAGAAATCACCTGCCTCTGCCTCCCAAGTGCTGGGATTAAAGGCGTGCACCACCACTGCCCGGCAGTGCTACTGCTTCTTGATGAACCTTAATTTTAAAGCCTGAAAAGAGAACTGATCATCATGCTGTGAAGAGGCTTAGGTAGACAGGTGTTGAAGGCAAGGCCAACCTTGGCTACATGAGACTCTGTCTCAAAATTTAAATTTAAAAAAACAAAACAAAAAACAAACCTTAGACATAAGATGAGATGTGTGGTTCAGTGGTAGAATGCTTGTCTAACATGCCCGAGGCCTGGGTTCAGTGCCCAGAAGTTTGTTTTGTTTTGTTTTAAATAGAGGTAGAGGTTAGTTGTTTACAGCTGGAACATTTTAATTCCTACAGCAAGTCCTTGGAGTTCATTTAGTAAGGGGCTAGAATAAAAAATAATAACCATGGTAGAACCACTCCTTAGAAGGAAAGACTATTGGAAGAGCATAACTAAGTTAAAAGACAGCCCCAGATGTCCTCAGATCTCAGTGAGCCAGGAACCATATCCTGTACCTATAGTCCCAGAACTCTGAATGTCAGTCTGAGATTAGAAAGTTACTGAAGATCAGGAGTTTTAAACAAAAAGCCAGCCTGAACAACACCATTAGGAAGCCTTGTCTTAAACATGAGAACCAGTATTCCCTGTCAGGGTATATTTGTTAACATTTTAAGAGATTTATTTTTTTTCCCTCTTGGCTATTTGTTCCCACAGGAATTTCCATTCAGGAAGTGCCAGCTGCAGGACGTGGTCACTCAGCTCGAAGCCGAGGCCGCCCCAAGGGTTCAGGAAGCACAGCCAAAGGAGCAGGGAAGGGCCGAAGCCGCAAGTCCACTGCAGGCAGTGCTGCTGCGATGGCAGGAGCCAAAGCAGGGGCTGCAGCGGCTTCTGCAGCTGCTTATGCCGCATACGGGTACAATGTGTCTAAAGGTTGGTACAGATTGTGGTCAAGGACTATCTGAGAATCTATTTAGCATCCTACAAGGTAGAGTATGTAGGACACTCCAGGCCAAAACCTGAAGACCAGCTTAGGACTGAGCAGTTCTGACTCACTCTTGATGAATAGCTGTCTATAAAGTAGAAGTAGCCATGGTCAGAGTGAACTGAAGGAGGAGCTGCACTTGAAACATCCAGTTTTCCTGCCCCCTCCCCTTTAATTCAGGTTGGTTATTGTTTGTTTGTTTGTTTGTTTTTCTGAGACACTTATTTTTCAGTAATCCAAGCAAGGATAGTTAGCATTCATCCAGCTAACTGAGCCATTGCCTCAGGCAATGCACGCCTAAGTGTACATAGGAGTAGAGCTGGGAGAGCATGCACGCCCTTGAATGTAACAAGCCAGAAGAGAAGTGTGTCATAGAGTGGTTTATAAGCAGTATACAGAGTATACTGTATATATATAAGTGTATACAGAGAAGTGGAAAGCTTACTCGTAATTACAGGTCAAAAGCAGGGGAACCACGAACCTTCTGTAAGGATTGTGGGGTATCATTCAGAATGGAGAAGATTGGGATTGTGTGTGAGAAAGATTCAGACAGTGCAAGAATTGACAACCACCACATCATATTGAGGTTCACTGAGCAGATCAGCCAAGTTATACTGAGAAGAAGCAGTGAAAGTCAGTCTTGGAGAGACGTGGCCAGACCTGATGGTTAACACGCGTATGAGAGGGGACTGTTGACAAGTGGAGAGAAGTAGTGACTGGGCTGGAGACATAGAAGGGATGATTGAAGTTAGTGTGCAGGCCATCCAAGTGCAGTCAAAAAGAACCCCTACAGAGCTGCCTCCCCACCTCTATGCAAAGTCTGGGCTCAGGTAGACATGATAGCACACACTCATTGTCCCAGCACCCAGGAGGCAGGTTCTAAACCAGCCAGAGTTACCCTGCTACAAACAAAAATGTCAGGTTGGCTTAGGTTTTGGGAGGAGAGCTTGTTAATTTTTTAAAATTTTTATTTCAATGTATATTGATGTTTTCCCTGCATGTATGTCTGTGTAAGAGGGTAGGAGTCTCTGAACCTAGAGTTACAGGTACAGACAGCTGTGAGCTGCCATGTGGATGCTGGGAATTGAACCAGGTCTCCTGGAAGAGCAGCCAGTGGCTATTGACCATCAAGCCATCTGTTTGTTAAGTTTTACAATAGAATTTAATGTATCTGAGACTGGCCTTATTCTCATGATGCAGGCAGTGGTAACCTTGAACTACTGATGGCTAATAGAATTGTTACAGCAGGGAAAGGCATACTTGTATAGAAAAGTGCTTGGCCTATTGTGAGTGCTTAGTAAAAGTTGATTCACCTCTCCTTTCTCCCATTGCAGGAGTCTCTGCTTTCATTTATTGATTCATTAAGGAAATAAGTATAGTAGCCTACCCTGATGTTTCTAAGCCCTTTGCTAGCTCATCTGTGTCCTTGGAAAATGGTAGTTCCTCCAGTAGTCAAAGCTGCTATGCCAGGGCTCATCCATGGATGAGGCAATGAGATGCATATCAGAGAAGCAGGCAGGAGGGATACGGGAAGCAAGGAGGTAGACTGTCTTAAGAAAAATCAACAGAGACTGATAGCTAGGAATGAAAAGTGAGAAGCACTGATCCAGAAGTGACCTGTAATCCCATAGTATGTGAGCAGAGATGTCTGCCCAAAAGGTAACACAGAAGAAACATACCAGTCATGGTGGCGAACATCCCCAACTTCATAGGTGCAGGCAGGAGAATCAAGAGTTTCAGGTTATCCTCTGCTACATAGTACCTTTGGTAAAACTAGCTACTGAAAAAAGTTGGGCTACTGGAAAAAAGAAAAGCAAACAGAAGAAACATACTAGACGGTGTGTTATAAGAAGTGGGTACACTTGTCTCATAGTAGGTAAGGAGAAATTCACTCTTGTCCGGGGAACTATCACCAAGGATGAGAAGTTTGCCCAAGTCCTTGGTGTGACAGAGCTTGGAAAACAGAGGTAACCTTGGCCAGTGCTAAGGAAGCAACAGCAGGGCTATGGTGGTGCATGCCTTTCATCTCAGCACTCAGGAGGCAGACACAGTCAGATCCTTGTGAGTTCAGGGCCAGCCTGGTCTATAGCGTGAGTTCCAGCACAGTCAGCTTTATGTAAAGATGATACTGTCTCAACAAACAAAAGGCAACTGAATTCAGATGTTTTCCAGAAGACAAGACAGCATTAGTGCCTAGTGAGGTAGAGCTCTCATTGTGCAGCCCAAGCCTTCCACACTGGACATCTGCCCTCTCCGGAGCCCAAAGAGTGTGTCTTCTACTTTGGATGGGGTAATGTAGGTAGGGCTGAGTGTGTTGTTATCTCTCAACAATGCAGACATCTTGCCAAAAGGCAATTAGCAGGAAAAATAGGCAAATACACCTCAGAGATATTGGCAAGGAGCAGCAGGCAGAGGGGGATTCCCACCCCTTTCCTCCAGCAGAGACTTAGGCTAATACTTCAGACTCCCAAGGCTGACAGCTGGTGCTGAGGGTCATTATGTTTTTCTCCATCCCTACAGGAATCTCTGCAAGCAGTCCCCTGCAGACATCCATTGTCCGACCTGCTGGCCTTGCAGACTTTGGACCTTCAAGCGCCTCTTCTCCCTTAAGTTCCCCTCTGAACAAAGGAAATAATATTCCTGGGACTCCTAAAAGCCTCCACATGACCAGCAGCCTAGCCTCAGATTCCTTGATTCGGAAACAGGGCAAGGGCACCAACCCCTCTGGAGGACGGTAACCATGGTAACCATCTCTGCCCTCTAGCTTCCTTCAACCAAACCAGGGGCTACAGTCCTGGGCCATAGGTGGTCTTTGGATGGCTTGCCCAGTGTGGCATCTTGCATCCTATTTGGAGAGTGGAAAGGACCAGTTGTAGCAGGAGAGGACAGGCAGGTGGTTGGTGTGAGCACTTTTATCACCTGTTTCCAAAGGAGTATCCTGGGTTCGGCTCTGCAGCATCCTAGATGTACTCTGCAGCCGTACTCTTAACCTCTTTCTGGGGAAGGGCCTGACACACCCCTTTTATAGATGCTCAGGCACACTGTCTCCGTCCCCATCCCACTCTTCAGCTCTGACCATGTCCCTCATGAAGGCTCCATGGGTGCTGTGAAGAGCCTTCCATAGTGGAGAAGGGAGGAAGTGGTTCCCTGGTATCCATAGTCTGGGAGTGCTCCTGGGTCTCTAAACCCTATTTGCCACAGTGTCATCACTGAAGAACACAATGAATGCCAGAGAAGATGGTGGCTTTAAGGATGACAGAGGCTGGAGCAAGCAGAGCCACAGGCAGTTTTCCCAGCATTTCCTCCACTGTCCAGCACGGTTCACACCAGGGAAGCTTTAGGTCCCACCAGCAACAGTAGCAGCAGCTCCCACTCAAGGGACTTCCCAGAAGCCAGTAAAGAGACCAGGAACCACCTCAATCAGCAGGACATCCTCACCACCCTCTTGCAGATGCCCCTTTGCCCATCCCGAATGCACAGCCTCCCTGGCTTTGCCCTTCAGCCCCTGCTTGGCTGTATGCACTGTCTGTATTGCACTGAGAAAGAAGGGACAGCAGGAGTGAGATGGGGAGGGAGCTGGCTCAGCACCACCCCTCCCAGCCCTGCCCCACTCGCCTGAGCTTGCTGCCCTCTGAGAGGGGAAAAGGGCGGCTGGGAGGGCTTTCCACCTGATGTCCCTGGTGGAACAGGTGCTTCTGGGCGGGCCAGCCTCTAATTTGCACACCTGAAATCGCGGAATTGAGTTTAGATAGATTGATTTTTTTAAACACTTTTTTTTTTTTGGAGTAGGTGTAGGGGAATCATTTAATTTAAATCATAAAGATTCCCCTACCCAAACCCTGACTCCTGTGTACAGATGCTCTTTAGAGGGAATCAGAAAAATGCCAAGCCTTTTTTTCTCTTTGAATGTGCTGTCTATTTTTATAACTGAACTTGTACATATGTATAAAGAGAGACACATCTTTCTTTTACTAACTGGATAAAAATCTTAAATAAAATGGAGTGAGATAATTTTATGTAAATCAAAGTGTCTATGGTCTTTGCAGCTGCCTTTGTACTCTGCAGTACAAAGTAGTGCCCTTGGAGATTTGACAGAATCAAAACAATTCAGAGCCCTAAGTTCTGTGACCAAAGAGGACCATGGTGGGACAAGGAGTGTGCTGTGGGGGTATGCTCAGAAGCAGTGTTAATTGAACTTGGGGCTTTGTCTTCACCCTTCAAAAGAAGATTGACCAAGTCCCTTGCATGCAGTGTCAGCCCTGGGGTGAGGGTTCCTTATGGTTCAGTCCCAGCATGACTGGCCTGGACCAGGCAGAGTTGAATAGTGGTAATCTGAATACTAACATTGTCCCAGAGTTTAGTACTTGTAAGAAACATGAAAGAAAACAGTTTAAAGTGAATTCCTAAGGATTCCAGATATTGCCTAGACCGGCAGTCACTACTCTGTGATTGAACTTAAAATACCCACATGTTCTTGCATCGGCTTTGAGCGGGACTCCCTAGCCTGGATTCACCCTGTACACTTTGATGGAGACAGACTGATTGCTGGACAGCTGCTGTTCCATTGCTAAAGACAGACCTTCATTTTCAAGTAGTACTGTTGATAGTCTGAATCTGTTTTTTCTTCCTGATAAACATGACCAGGGCCTCACACAGAGCATATCGGCACATACCAGCACAAGGTTCCCAATTAACTATACCCTGCACCATCCCTGCTGTGGCTTTTGTGACATAGTGAGTCAGCTGGTCCATCAGACTGAGGGCCATCTAGTTTCCATCTCAATAAAGCCTCCAGTGCATTAATCCTAGTCTTAGATCCACGGTGGCTGCCTCTCTGTAGACCTGGCACATGTTGATGTGAGTTCTGAGTCGGTCTGGGAACTGCAGACACACTACAGTGCTCCTGTTCTCCAGTGTCTGGGCTGTCGTAGCTTCAGTTCTCTCACAACTGCCTCCTTGTCCAGGCTAGAGAATTGTGATCTTCCAATAAAAGGTTTTGAACACAAGTGTCTCCTACCCGATCTATTCACTTTCAAAACATGTCTTGTTTTCTATGTAAAAGAACAGCCCAGTTTTGGGGTTTTTGTTTTGCTTTCCTTAAAAAATGAAAACAAGAGACTTTAATCCCATCACTCAGGAGGCAGAGCAGTTGGATCTCTGAGTTCGAAGCCAGCCTGGACTACAGAGTGAGGTCCAGGACAAATGGGGTTACATAGAAAGGCCCTGTCTTGAAAAACTAAAATAAATCAACAAACAAAGCATGGCTGGAGAGAATTCCAGGTGGGCTAAGAGGTGCATTTCTCAGCAAGCCTCAGCGCCCAATCCAAGATGAAGGCATGAGTTGGATCTGTAGAGCAGGCCTGCTGCTCGGTGTCACCTTACTACAAGTCAGCCATGAAGGCCACATAAATGGATTTTAAGGTCATGGGTCTGAATGTTCAGCCTGGGAGGCCAGGTCTGTGCTGCACTTGTTTTGACAGGCTCTGCCTGGGGCTTTATTGAAACTTCCTGGACTGGCTTGTGCCCAGGATGTTGGGCCAGGCATAGTATGTGGGCCATGCAGACTGAGCAATTAACTGGGTGTGTCTTGTGCACAAGTTTGCAGGTATGTGTTCATCCACAGAGCCTCACTGGTGGCTTTCACATAAAATACTTGGACCAGTCCATCTCAGTTCCTTAAATGTATAATTGGAAACTTAACTAGATTCTTTGGATCTGGAGAGTTTTACATACGTTCAAATTGGCCAATCCTGGTCACACTGTGTACATCCACTTTGCTCGCAGAGTTTAGCAATTGAGTAGAAAAAGCAATTGAAACCTGAGTCATGCTTCAGGAGATCTTACTATCAGTCTTTTTTGTTGTTTTGGTTTTCTGTTTTGGGTTTTTTGTTTTGATTTGTTTTTTAATCAAGTGTCAGTTACCTTAAGTTCACCTCAAACTCACTATATAGAGAAGACTGGCCTTGAACTTGATTTTCCTGCCTCGAGCTTCCAAGTATACCACCATGCCAACCCAGCCTTCCTTGGAATCTTAAATAATAGGTTCTACTTCAGGAAAATGGTATAAATCTGAATTTCCAAAAAGACCCCAGATGCTGGCATTTGTCACCACACCAGGCTTTGTTCTTTTGTTTTTTACTTTAAACAGTTTTCTCCATTTACAGTTCAATATGGGTTCTACCGACCCGTCTGTTGTTGAGTACCTGTGACCTCTGCCCAGACACAACCTGTCTGATTGCTGTCATTTCCAGGATCATCCTGTATTCCTGGCTATTACTGTGACCACCAAACTCCTCCCAGATCAGCTTTCTTAGCTGATCCCTGGTTCTGCACAGGCATGGAGAAATCTGGCTTCTCACCCATGCTTCTCTGAGACCACTCCCGGGTAATGCAACTCTACAGTCTTAAGTAGCTACATGCTTATTGCCAGCTTTCCCACTAAAGCCATCTCACAATGCATTTCACATCACTTAGAGGGAGAGGACAGGTAATGCCCAGGTTTCTGCTAGGAGGAAACAATAGATTCTAAGGAAAGACCTTGAGAGATTGAATGATGGGAGCTTGTGCCCTTTTCAGACCTTGTGGGAAGGAATGGCCTACTCATTGCCACAAAGACTGTGTCAGACAAACAGCCCCAGGACCAGCTTTAGAGGCAGTAACCTAAGTGGCAGGCCCAGAACCAAGTGGCAGCAGAGGTGAATGTAAAAAGGAGACTTGGTAGAGGCCCTTCCTGTGTCTCACTCAATTCTTTCTTCGCTCTCCAAAGCTGGCACCACCTACTTGCCTCCATTTCTCCTTCCTAGTGGCAAGTTGGGTGTACTCTTGCTTCTGGCTGCTGGATATGAGAGGTTGTTAATGGTGACAGTTTGGTTTGATTGGGGTTTTGTTTTGAGATAAGGTCATAAGGGGTTTTTTTGGTTTTTTTTGTTTTGTTTTGTTTTGTTTTGTTTTGTTTTGTTTTTTAAGTAGCCCAGGCTACCTCTAAATTCATGGTCCTCCTGCTTCGTTAATAGGGATTATGAGCCTGTGCTATAACACAGTGCTAGGGGATTTCTTGCTTGTCAAAATGAAGACACCAGGCAAAACCATAGGGAGTAGGGCAGGTTAACCTTAGAAAGGGGGCAGGTACATTGCTGAGTTGCAGAGAGGAAGGCAAGCCAGAGAAAAGGATTTGAGACAAAAAGGCCAGTAATGACTTTTTGTGCTCTCTCAGACCAAGTGGGAGAGGGCTTCTTTAGAGCCTGAGAAGTGTCTACCTCAGTGAAGACACCTGAGTCACCAAGACAGTGAGTTTGTGTGGGGAAGGTCCAGCATCTGGGTCTGTCCTGGAGTATGTCCTCAGGCCTAGTAGATTGGGAGGGAGACAGTCTGAGAGCCCTTGCTAGACTACTTAGGAGCAGATTGGGAGGTGATGGCATGGGGTCTGTGACAGGTAGAGCTAAGTCTCAGGTTAGCAGAGTTTGGTGTCCCACATGGAATGTAGAAAAGGAGGCCTATTCTATAGCAGAAAGGCAAGTAAGGTGGTTGCTGAGAACATGCTGGGAGGATGGCTCTCTTCTAGCCTTTTGTGTGGATAAGGGCTTGAAAGATAGAAGAGGCATCAGGCTCCAGATGGAACAGTCTGGAGAATTTCAGTTGTGTGAAGCAAAGATGTCCAGGTAAATATGACAAGGTCTTGATAAGAAGGGTCAAGGGAAATATAGTACAGAAAGCATTTTGAGATCTAGGACTGAGAAATGTGAGGTGGACGAAGAAGAAGCATGGGCTAAAAGGGTGTGAGGAGCACCAGGTAAGTAGGAACAGCAGTTTGGTTCATCGGCCATAAATCTTGGACTAGGAGTGCGATAGGAAGAGGTAGTGGGTCTTTGCTAGTAGTTGGAAGTTAGAAGAGCCTATAGGGACCTAATACTATAGGTTCAAGTTCCTGAAGGCTGGAAGGGAATATTGGTCCAGACATTCAAAAATGGTGGAGTCCTATGGTTTAAATAGTATGAGGGTGTGGTTGAGTCAGAGAGAGACATCTCATACCTGAAGATGAACAATAGAGAGTCATATCCATACAAGTAATGCCAAATGGACTGAATAGTTCACATTTACATATTCATAACTATCTTAGTGAAGGTTTCTATTCTTGCACAAACATCATGACCAATATGTAAGTTGGGAGGTAAGGGTTTATTCAGCTTACACTTCCACATTGCTGTTCATCACAAAGGAAAACAGGACTGGAAGTCAAGCAGGTCAGGAAGCAAGAGCTGCTGCAGAGGCTGTGGAGGGATGTTTCTTACTGTCTTGCTTCCCCTGGTTTGCTCACCTTACTTTCTTAATAGACCCCCAAGACTAGCAGCCTAGGGATGCTACCACCCACAGGGGGCCCACCCCCCTTGATCACTCATTGAGAAAATGCCTTACAAGTGGATCATTTTCTCAACTGAAGCTCCTTTTCTCTGTGATAACTCCAGCTTGTGTCAAGTTGACACAAAACCAGACAGTACAATAACAAAGAAAAGGTCATGATATCCTGAGGAACAAGGAAGAGAGCATGGGAGGGTTGGAGGAAGAAAAGGGAAGGGAGGGCATGATGTAATTATGCTTTAATATTAAAAATATAAAGATGCAATGAACAGGGATTAGCAAGAGGATATAAGAGCCTCCTGGGAAAAGGTGGAGAATAGGAAGGGAAAACTTCCTTTGTGATAAAAAATAATACAGGCATGCAATTCTTCCACAGTGTCCCATCCTGAGAGGCAGGGACACCAGGGAATGACCAGGAAGGAATGGCAAAACATTGACCAAATTGGCAGGGTCACACAGAAATGGAGCAGCCTGCTTAGGTTAGGTAGGGGCACCTTCTACCTATAACAGAGAAGCAAATTCTGGCAAAACTAAGTAATTCACTCACATGTGGATTAAAAGGACAGTTGGTCAGTGTCTAAGGGCACTGGCTGCTCTTCCAGAGGACCTGGATTCAGTTCCCAGCGACCACAGAGCAGCTCACAATCTGTAACTCCAGTTCCATGGCATCTGACTTCCTCTTCCAAAGGCACCAAGCCACCATATACATAAAATTTTTTGAATAATAAAAAGGAGCTTTGCCAGCTACTCTACTGTCACCATGGGTCCCATGAGAAGATTGTCAGTAGGGCTTCAACTCCTGGGCCTCCTCAGCTCTCAGGAATTGTCAGTGCCAGCAAGTTCACCGAGCCAGGGTCCAGAGACTGGAACCTGGAAGAACTAGAAGCATTCCTAAGGGGAACTGATGTCTCTCTGAGTACAGCCCAATTTTCAGTGTCCTTGTTCACCACGCAGGAGACAGGGTTAAGGTGGTGGCCATGAGATGGGGGAGGCATTTGCCCTGTGTCCCATTTAGCCACATTTGAGCAGGCCCTCCGTAGGCTAGACTTGAGTGTGAAGGACGTCAAGCCTTTATTTGAGTTATCTGCATGTTTGCCTCCAGTTTAGCTTGATCTCACTGGGGGTCATGGTTTAATGTCCTCCTTTCTGTTATTAAAGACTTCAAACCTGTTTTTATAAGGTTTCTTTAAGAGATATGAGGCCAACCTTTGACATTTAGGGCTGTTTTCCAGCCAGCAGTACTGACATCTGCACTCTTCCCTGTCAAGGGTTAGTAGCTTATTTAATCATGGTTTCAGATAAGCAAGTGAAAATCAAGACCAGAGTCTCCCGAACCCCCCTCCCAGTAATCTTTGATTTTTATCATAATTGACCACAAAGGGCAGTTTTTTCCCCGTTCCTGCCGGGAGGCATGCAGTCATAACCTGTTGTTGGAGATCATCTGGATTGAGTTGATAATTCTGATTGTGGTGATGCATAGAACTGCCACAGCGCAGACCAGGTGATGAGCCCATTCTGAACATGATGAATCTGAGCAGGAAGTGTTGGCACGGACATCCTGTCCTCAAGAGAAAAAGTAGAGGTCAGAGGTGAAGTAAATAAATACCAAGCAAGGTCAATCAACAGACTGAGTAAGATACTGAAGTTCTCATAAGAGTTGGGGTTAAATACAAAGGATTCCAAACATCTAGGGACTGTAGATAAGCATGGGGTGGGCGCTCAGATAGCAACCACTTGGAGAAGATTGAAGTGGGGCTGGCTAAGAGGAGCAGTTGAAGGACCAGTGAACTGGTGACAGGAGAGGCAGGAAAGGCTTAGCTTGGCAGGAAAGTGGGTGAAGTGTTGAGGACAGCTTGCAAGGGTCAGGAGAACAGTAGCAGACAGAAGAGGGTGTTGGGAGAAGCAGTGACAGAGGAGGGGTCTCACCTGCAGGACAGTCATCTGAGGAAAGGAACAGATAGAAACCTGTATGCTTCTATCTGTTACAGGGCAGGAAGGGGGCGCTCCGTTTGGGGTCCATGATTGACCGTTGCTGGGGTAGCTGAGGAAATAAAGTACATCCTGGGTAAAAATAATCAAGTGTCAAGGAGGGCAAGAGCCTGGATAAATTGTTACAGTTCAGGAATCCACACTAGTTTGAGGAACAGTCAAAACAGAAGCTTCACGGCGTGGCATGGCCTTGGCTAACAGCCTCCCGTTTCCAACTGCTAGGATTGTAGAAATGAGCTGCAGGATGTTTCTGCACACACACAACCTTAAAGGGGAGAGGAGCCAGTGCATGTCTTTAATCCCAGCACTTGGGAGGCAGAGCCTAGCAGATCTCTCTGTTCAAGGCCAGCCTAGTCTATAAACTGAGTTCCAAGACAACCACAACTACCTTTTTTTTTTTTTACCTGAATGTACATAAGTTTATTAGCATTGCCTAGTGCCTTCGGAGGCGAGAAGAGGCTCAGATCCCCTGGAACTAGTTATGGACAGTTGTGAATTTCCACATGGGTGATGGGAACCAAACAAGAGTCCTCTGGAAGAGCAGACAATGCTCTTAACCTCTACTTAGCAGTATATAGTAATAACATCACCTAAGGACCTGGGATCTGGTTCAGTTGGCAAACTGCTTATCTAGCATGTATGATGCCCTGGAGTTTATCCTTAGCACCACATAAAACTAGGCATAGTATGCAACAACCTTTAATTCTAATACTTTGGGAGTGGAGGCAGCAGGATCAGAAACTCGGGATCACTCTAGGCTACACAGTAAGATCAAGGTCAGGTGGGTTTACATGAGACCCTACCACAAAAATAAACTAATAGGGGACAGAGAGAGCGCTCAGCAGTTACAAGCACTGGTTGCTCTTATGGAGACCCTGAATTCAATTTCCAGCACCCGCTTACAGCTCTCTGTAACTCCTGTCCAGGGCAGCCACCTTCTTCTGATTTCCATGGATGGGTGCATGGATTCATACATACAGTCAAAACATTTCATACACTAGGCCAGGCGGTGGTGGTGCATACCTCTAATTCCAGCACTTTGGAGGCAGAGGCAGGCAGGATCTCTGAGTTTGAGGCCAGCCTGGTCTACAGAGCAAGCTCCAAGACAGACAGGGCTACATAGAGAAACCCTGTCTCAACAAAAACAACAACAACAAAAAAAACCTTATTCATGCACATAAAGTAAAATAGTTTTTTTTTAATAAAATAATAGGAGCTGGAGAGATGGACCCAGGTTCATTTCCCAGTACCCACATGGTAGCTCACAACTGTAACTCAAGGTCCAGAGGATATGACGACCTCTGCTGGCCTCCATGGGCACAGCACACACATGGTACACAGACATACAGACATACCTGCAGACAGAACACCATACACACAAAACAAAAAGGATGAAGAGGTCGGGGAGTAGTGGCGCACGCCTTTAATCCCAGCACTTGGGAGGCAGAGGCAGGTGATTTCTGAGTTCGAGGCCAGCCTGGTCTACAGAGTGAGTTCCAGGACAGCCAGGTCTACACAGAGAAACTCTGTCTCAAAAAACCAAAAGAAAAAAGAAAAAAAAAAGATGAATAGATCTTTAAATAATCCACTCACACACATAAAGTAAATAAGTAATTTTAAAAAGTAAAATGTCATCTCTAATAAATACTCTTCATAATTTTTCTCTCCCACAGCTGGACCCTTTAGTCTTCTACTCTGTCCAAGATGAAGCTATCCACATGGACTCAGCCAGCCACTGAAGTTTAGATGGGATGGGTTGGTTCTTTGCTCCCTGGGGACAACAAGGTTCTGGGGTTAGGACATGGCCCAACCCGGTAGGATGAGCAGTGTGGTCCCTGGTCCATGTGGCCTTTAGGAGCTGGCTGTGTGGTCCGAGAAGATATATTTAGCTGCATCAGATGCTGCTGGCTGTGTGGTGACCCACAACTGCGCAGTTGATAAACAACCAGAAGCCTCTGGCAGCTTTCCTCTTCAGCTGGGCTTGGGAGTGACCAGCAGAGGAAGGCCAGGGCCTGGGAAGTCCAGAGAACACTCCAGTCCTGCGATCCCTGCCACCTCTCTCTCTGCCCTTCTCCCACCACACAAGTCAAAACTGTCTGCCCTGCTAGGGAGTTGATTCATTTATTCACGTAGTCATTTGTTCCATTCAACTCTTACCCATTTATACAGCCTTTGAGAGCCTGAGCTAGGCCAGCCTCTGAGACACCAAGGATGCAGTAACAAGTAGGGGAACACTAGCTCTGACCTCATCACACTAGTGAGATCATTAGAGTTCACTGGCACAGAAGTAATCTGTCTGCACAGCAGTTTGAAGGGTACAGAGTATTTTCCCATAATGGGATATCTCAGTCCAAGAACCTGAAGCAGCTGTGGTTAGCAGTTTTCTTTTGCTGCTGAGGACATGGCCAGAAAAGACTAGATAGCTGGTCTGTGGGTTGGTTGGTTGGTTGGTTGGTTGGTTGGTTGGTTGGTTGGTTTTCATTTTGGTTTGGTTTCAGTTTTTTTCTTTTCATTTTGTTTGTTCTTTTGAGACATTGTTTCATGAGAGTCCTGGCTGAGCTAGAACTTTGCTATGTAGCCCAGACTGGCCTTGATTCTGTAGCAATACTCCTGCCTCTGGCTCCTGACTCTTGGGATAACAGGTGTGCATTGCTGTACCCAGCCATGTCCTACAGAGGCTAAATGGAGTTATGGGAGTTTATTGGTTGGTTGGTTTTGGAAAACAGTTTCCCTTTGTAGCTCAGGCTAATCTCAGACTCATTATCCTCCATCCACAGCCTCTCATGGGTGAGCCACCATGCTCTCCACTCCTTGCTCTCCTTCCTCTGTTCCCACTCCTCCTCCACCCTCTCTTCATTCTGTTAAGATAGGGTCTTTCTATGTTGCTCACTCTGCCTCATTCTCCTACCTCAGTCTCCTTAGTAACAAGAACTAAAGGTACAGTTCACTGCACCCAATTAGAGCGCTTGTCTTTCCTAGGGTGGGGGGATGGAAGGAAGGAGGCAACTGAGATTTTAAAGGAACTAGTTTTGGTCCAGCCTTTTAGTTCATATTTGAGATGCCCAAAGAGGAAACATGCCTTGTCCAACACAGCTTAGCCAAGTGGTGGTGGCTCACAGCTTTAATCCCAGCACTTGGGAGGCAGAGGCAGTCAGGATCTCTGAGTTTGAGGCTAGCCTGGCCTACAAAGCAAGTTCCAGGACAAACAGGTTACACAGAAAAACTTTATCTCAAACAAGCAAACATAAACATAGCCCAGACAGCTTAAAACAGAAATCTTTAGACTCTCAGCCCGTATTCTTGCTTTACATTTGAACATTAGTCCAGTGTTCAGGGTGAGGTCCAGGCCCACTCAGAGTGGGAATGTTCCTAGGTAAACCTGCCTCTTCCTCTTCTCCTTGCAACCCTACCCAGCCTACCTCTGCTGCATAGTTGTCTTCTGAGTGGCAGCCTAGAATGCTCCTCCAGCCCCACCCTACCCTAAACAGTGATGGCCTCTCGATGGGAAGTGGCCTTCAGTTCACCAATGTGACAAAACATGAGCCCCTATTGTGTGCAGGCTAGACAAGATAGATCTAGTCTCCTGCATCAAGAGTTCATAGTCTGCTGAGGAGTCACCCGGAACAGGAAGGAGCAAGTGCTCAGGCACAGCTCAGTGGTAGAATATTCTCCTGGCAGGCTCAAGGTCCTTTATTTCATCCAGAGTACCAAATAAATAGAAACCAACCAGACAGGGTGTGAGCGATGCCCAAAGAGAAGGAACAAGTGTCAGAAACACATGGACAGCTAAGACCAGACCTGGGAGGTTGCAGGGAGTTGAGATTCAAGGACAACTTCTCAGGGAAGGTGACATCTAAGTGACAAATCACTCAAGCCCAACCTGGCAAGGAAGAGACATTCAGGATAAGAGAACAGAGGTGCAAGAGTGGAAAGGCCCCAGCAGCCTGGTGCTCTTTCATACCTCCTAGACTCTGGGATACCCTGGACCAAAGATGAATGACATAGTATTTCATACCAGCTCAGCAGCAGCTCACTTCACCCTGACCCAGTGTCTATCCCAGCCAGTGCCCCGCCCCCTCTCCTGTCCTCTCAAGGCTGGGGACATGACTGCTGCTGGCTTTGAGTTCCGATTGTAATGAAACCACAGGCTGGATACTGTACTGACCTGAGTCCTCTGCTCCCCCAGCACCAGCAGGCTACATCAGACAGGGAAAGAGACAGCATGGTGCCACAGCCAAAGTGACAGTCAAAGCAGTAATTACTACAGGACAAAAGATCCCTCTGGGCATGCAAGGAGACTCGGCCACAGGCACAATAAAGGAACCACTCAAATTGCAGCTCCATGATTTGGAGGAAGGATTTTTTTTAATTGTGAATAAGAGAGAGAAACCATCCAGAGTCTGGAAGAGGAGAGAAAGAGACATGACCAGGGTTAGGGAAGGGGGAAGTAGAATAGCGGAAAGGGGCGTGTAGAGAATAGCAGGAGAGGAGGTGGGACCTTGACATAAATAGAGGAGAGTTCTGGAACAACCTGGGGGCCAGCAGATTGGCAGGAGAAGGCAGGGTGAGAAGGGACAGGAGGCTAAGTGGGCTCCTAGATGCATGGCAAGTACCTACTGGGGGAAACTGAGGGAGCTAAGGGAGCCTGGAGGCTGGTGAGGACTTTGGTAGACAACCACAGGTGTAAGTCAATGAAGAGCCTATGTGCCTTCTGCCAGAGTCAAGGGAAATAACTCCTTTTGGCTGGCAGAAACCTGATTCACAAGTTCTGAGGAGAGCTGACTTTTATCAAACTGCCAGAAATCCTATAGTTCAGCTTGAATTGAGCCAGTTTTGGACCTAGTCAATGAGTCTGCCCTTTTTCTGAGTGTGGGGGGATGTCATACCCTTTGGACCTGACAGTAAGTAACGTGTGGTCTGATTTACCTAGAGCATCAGGGTCACGGCCTCACACAGACTGAAGGAGAGAGTTATCCATGTCTGGCTGGTCTGCCCTTGCCCTGTGGCTTCCAGTCCACATTCCTGAGCTTGGCATGACATTCAGACTGAATATCACCCTGGAGAGGCAGCTCAGAGCCTTTGTGTCTGGGTGAGCTTTCCACAGACTCCTTCCCTCCAAGGTGATAAATACCTTGGCGTTCAGCCAGGTTGTTTCTCACAGGTCCGCTGTGTGAGTCAGTTCTGTGGCTCAACCGAGGATGCTCAGCTCCTACCCTCAGGACTGCTGTATTTAGTGCAGACAGAACTGAGCAGATCCGGTTAGACACAAACTGCTGGGCACAAGGCAGAAGCAGACAGAGGTGATAGAAGTGGCACACAAGTGGGCACCAGCCTGCCTGGCACAGCAGCAGCAGGGCTGGAGCTGAAGGGTGCAGAGGTGGGTGACGTAAGGGCATATGAGTTGGGAAGAGCTGCATGGTCAGAGATAGCAGGAGGTGGCTCCAGGAAGCTCGGATTGTGGAGTGAAGAGCAGGCAAGCACTGAAGGAGACTGTGGCCTTGGAGCAGGGACCAGATTCCAGGGCTTTGTCCTGAGGGACAGGAGAAGCTATTTGAAACTAACAGTGTAAGTGGGTAGATTGCAGGTAAAACAATCAGAAAATAAATACACTGAACTTAGAGCTATCAGATACAAAAGAGCAAATGGCTCTCTGAGATGCTTATGTACATACCAAAGCACATGCTGGCCACCAGGCCCTTGGCTCTTCTCACTCCAACTCCTTCCCTAAACTTCTCCAGCTCATAGACTTCCCTTCCCCCACCTTTTCATTCCTATATAACCCTGCCATTTTGGCTGTGTACTCTCTTGGTACTCTTTTTTGTCTTCCTTTATCTTGTCCCCCTCCTGCTCCTTCCCTCTCCCTCACCTGGGTCCAGTCTGCTGGCCATGCTTCATCTACTTCTTTTTCTCTTTGCTCTAGATTCTTCCAGATGCCTCTAGCTTTATTTTCTCCCATATTTATAGTAAAATTCGTCCCCTCAACAATACCTTGGAGCGGTCACATCTTCAGTTTATACAAGAGCTATGAAGGCAGATGACTTCAAAGGACGAAGCAGCAGTCTGAGGTAATGAAGTAAACATGAGGATAGCACGGGTAGGGCAGATATAGAGGTCACGGGGATATGAGATTGTCTGTGTAGGGCCAGAGATCTGTACCTTAGAGCTGCTAGGTCTGCAGCAGTGGAACAGGAGTCTCCCTTGGGCTAAAAGCTCACTGGTCCAGAGAGGAGCCCTAGATGAGCTGCAGCCAGAGCAAAGCCAAGAATAAAGACTAAAGTGCGTGAGAGCCAGCAGTGTTCAGTGCCGACCAGGAGATATGAGAAAAGGGAGGCCCAGGTAAAGATGGTGCCACTAGGAAGGGCTGGTTGTTACAGGCAGCCTACCAGAGATGACCACTCAGATATGGTTTATAGCCAACTGAAAGTCTTTATTCTAGCCCCCTGAGACTGTACTCAGGCATTCAGGACCAAATGTAGTGTAGCCCTGGTGTTGAGCAAAAACTACATCATGGTATCTCACACATCAAGTATCTCACACATCAAATGCAAGAGGTTTCACACAAGCAGGCAGTTTAACAGAAGCTATGTCAGCTGGGACATCTTGACCTTAGGTTCCTAGAATAAAGTTTTGATAATTTTCGATGGGATTCTCTATCAAGGAGGTTAAATTCTGGTTAGACCTGCAATAGCATCAGCAAGAATACAAGACAGAGACTGTGCACTGTCTTGAGTCTGCAGGGTATGTTGCCTGCCTTATATAACCCAGGGAATGTCAGGGGTGAGGCCAGGAGTGACCCTAAGGAAGAAGGGCAAACTCTGTATGGTCTACAAGAGGAAGGAGAATCGCCTTCCCAGGCCCTACCTCTGACTCAGTGTCCTGAGCTGGACCTCTGCCCCTCAGCTGTGGGTAAAGGCCCGGTAGCTATGTCGAGGAAGGCAAAGGGTAACCTTGGAATGCTGGCCAAGCTCCTTCAATAACTTCTGAATCTGCTAATAAAGCTGAACTGTTGGGATCTAGTTTTCTATGACCACCATGTTATTAACTGTCTAAATTGGAATACTTTTGAGGACAAAGTAATAATTACTGCAGGACACCAGAGTAAACCAGGACTGCGGTGGGCACACTGGGATATGTGGTCAGCAGCTATTGGCAGGATGCTGTACCAGGAGCTCCCACTCTGGCCCTCAGGGACTCTCTATGGCCCTGTCACCCCTAGTTCAGTCTTAGGCACTAAAATGAAACTTGAGCTTTGCCTATTAGGCCCCTCTTTAGAGCCAGGCTTAGGGTAAGTGAAATATTCCCATCCATGGGCTTCTCCTCACACCTTTTGCTGGTCTGACATAGATATCTCCACTCTCTTCAGAAAAACACAGCTCCCAAAGGAATGAGGTCCTGTCTGTGGCTCAGTGTGGGTAACACAAAGGTTTATCAATGACTGTCAGCTCTGAAATGGTGCAAAGATCAAATGTGGTCACCGCCTCCTTCCTGTCCGTGACCCTATTGGGCAGTACCCCCCACCCAAACACAATTTGAAGTCCTCAGTCTCCTTCACTCTGCATGTCTCACATTCATAGCCAAAGGCCGAGAGACAGGGATCTCTACCACCCTGGGCCCTGACACTCCTTTAGCTCACACCAGCCTTTGCCTGGTTTGTGGGTCACAATACATTCCTGCCAACACCTTTCCCAGATGGATCTCTCTACACTATAAATACTAGTGGCTTTAAAGAAGACAAAAACAACAAAAATAACACACATAAAAAAGGAAAAGCATGCTAAAACCAAAACATCACACAAAAAAATACATCACTGAAAACACACAGGAAGCACATAACCAGAAAACACATCACCAGAAAACACAACTTCCCTGTTTTTTAAAAAAAGAAAAGGCCAGTTCTCCTTTATCACACCCCAAGGCAGCTTCTGGCTCCTCAGCTGCTGAAGAATTCTACCTCTCTGTCAGATCCAAACTCCAAGTCCTAAAAAGGCAGTCCAAAATCCACAAATAGGCTCAACCTGGGCTCTAGGGAAGATTTCTGGTGACTGGATAAAAGCCAGCCTTCCTCAGGAACTTAGGGAACGGGCTCCCATTTACCAAAGGAAGTCATTTCCCTTATCACTAGTAGAAGAGACAAATGGCTATCTGTGGTGACTATCAGCACACCAAATCACATGCTGGCTTCCAGGCTCCTTCAATGTCTCAAGTACCAGTTATACATTCAAAGTCCATGCTAGCTGACGTCCTAGTCCTTCCTATGTTCACCCCAGCCCTAAACTTTCTCCAGCTCATCATAGGCTTCCCTCCCCTCAGCTACT
Organism: Rhabdomys pumilio; assembly: GCA_030674055.1. NCBI lineage: Eukaryota > Metazoa > Chordata > Mammalia > Rodentia > Muridae > Rhabdomys > Rhabdomys pumilio. Next base: position 183,149,621 of record JANHMN010000002.1, on the reverse strand, counting down.
CGTCCTCCTTATAACCCTGCTATTCTCCATATGTGTTCTCTCTCTTTATCTCTCTCCTTCCCTCTTTCTCTGTCTCTCCCTCTCTCTGTCTCTCTTTCTCTGTCTTTCTTTCTCTCTGTCTCTTCCCCCTCCTCTCCCTCTGTGTCTCTCTGTCTCTCTCTGTCTCTGTGTCTCTCTCTGTGTTTCTGTCTCTGTCTCTTAGCCTCTCTCCATCTCTCTCTGTCTCTCTCCCTCTCTCTTGCGCTCACACTTCTCACACTGTTTTCTCTATTCTCTATTTCCTGCTATTCTCTCCTCTTTCACAAATGCCTCTGGCTATCCATATCCAGTCTGCTGTCCATGTTCAGTCTACTTCTTTTTCTTTCTGTTCTGGACTCTTCCAGATGCCTTTGGCTGTCCTTTCTCTCATATCTAAAATTAAAAGCTTCCCCTTAACCATGCCATGGAGTGGACATGTTGTCAGTTTATACATTCCCTCCTTTGCTCTGTGTCTCCTCCACATGTGAGCCCTGCTACTTCTCCAGGGCCCCACCAGAGCCAAGCAGCTTTGCCTCAGTCCCCAAGCTGTTTGTCTGGCCCCCACAGGGGAGGTCAAGGGCCTCTGACCTGCTGCAGACTCAATAAGTTACACTGAAATGGCTGTTCTGGGAAGACGCCCTACAGGAATGGGTAAGGTGATTTAGGAGGGTCCTGAAAACTCTGAAATTCCAAGATTGACACTCTATCTTCCCACCTGCAGTGTCTTTCAGATGACAAAGGAACCAAAAGCAAGCGGTTGTTGGGGCCAGATGTAGTGGCATAACCTTTCAGCTCATTCAGAAGACAAAAGTAGTCAGACCTTTGGGACTCCCAGGCCAGTCAAAGCTACTTAGTGACATCTGCATTTGTTTATTATTTATGTAGGTTTTAAGACAGGGTTTCTCTGTGTAGCTCTGGCTATCCTGGAACTCTCTCTGTAGACCAGGCTGGCCACAAACTCAGAGATATGACTGCCTCTGCCTCCTGTGTGCTGGGATTAAAGGGGTGTGCCACCACTGTCTGGCTAATAATGTTTTTAAATAAAATAATTTTTTTTTGGTTTTTCGAGACAGGGTTTCTCTGTGTAGCCTTGGCTATTCTGGAACTCCCTCTGTAGACCAGGCTGGCTTTGAACTCAAAAATCTGCCTGCCTCTGCCTCCCAAGTGCTGGGATTAAAGGTGTGCGCCACCACCGCCCAGCAAATAAAATGATTTTTAACAAATAATTTGTCCTCCATCAGAAAATTTTAGAGTATGAACCAGGAGCCCCTGGCAGTTCTTAAAAACTTATGGAGTGTTTTTTTGTTTTGTTTTGTTTTGTTTTGCCTCTAAATTCCTCAGAAATGTAGCTGAGTTCTGCACAGGCTACACAGCAATGACAATTTGCAACAGAGTGAAGGCCGAGGCAGGCGAGAAGCCAGTGGGCTGTGCTGTCAGGCACAGAGATACAATGATGCCATTCTAGACCCTAAGTGATTTTTGAAAATAGAGTTTTCTTCTCCCTGAATTCCTCCTTGCCCCTTCTTCTGATGCGTGTGCTTGTTTGTTTTTATTTACTTAAGTTTGGTGCTAGAGTTATGATCCCAGAGCCTTAAACACCTAAGCATTTGCTCTACCACTTAACTGTAAACACAGGCCTTGGTTTTTATTTTCCTGCTTTGTTTTGTTATTGTTGTTTTGAGACATGGTGTCCAGGATATTATTTGAAAGTGTTTTACATTGTTGCCTGGGACCTGTGATCCTTAGGCTATGGAGTGTAAGCATTACATATGTGTTAACATGCTTAGTTCTTATCTTTTTAAAAATTTATTTTGTGTGCGTGTGTAAGTTTTGTATTATGTTTATTTAGTGTTTGTGTGAGTGTATGCATGAGTGAGGGCTTGCGGGTGTTCTCATTTCACAGTGCACATGTGGAAATCAGAGGACAATTTTGGGGGCTATGTCACTGCCCTAGGACTGCACACACAATAGTCATGCCTGGGGTGTCAGGGAGTAGAGGCTGGGGCAAGGGCAGAATGATATATATCAGCCTGGAGCTCAGGAAGGTCCCTCCCACAGACACCCTGCAACAAGATGATATCTGAAATGAAGAATGATTCAGTATAGGCACAAATTTTTGTCAACCTACTTTAATAAGAGTTCAACTTCTCCTCTAGCCCACCGCCCAGCAGAGGTAGTGGGGAAAAGTTTATTAGGATATAAGGGAACTGGGCCTGTTTAGAAATAGTTCTTTGGGGAGATTCCAATCTTCGTTATTCTCAGTCCAGTCCACTAGCAAACACCAAACATGAATCAGCAGCTGCAGACCAGTCCACTTGGCAGACATCACACACAAGTCAGCAAGGGCAGTTCAATCCAGAAGGAACTGAGAGGCTCACCAACCATCTCAGGTCCTGGGAAGTGGCAGGAAGCCACAAGAACCTCACGAGAAGTTCCTTGGTGAGTTTCTCTCTCTGAAGTCAGCACAAGCAAAGCTCAGCAACACAATGTAAGGCGAACCAATCCATGTGTGTTGTCACTGCTGCCTTGGACTATGTTGGTTGTAGTCTATGCTTCCTCCAGAGACCATGCTGTCATCTGTGCTGCTGCCACAGGCTGTGTTGATGATGTCTGTGGCTCATATGCTGCCAGATGTTATGTTGATGTCCATGATCCACGCTTCCCTTGAGGTCAGGTTGATGTCCCTGATCCCAGCTGCCCCTGGCTGCTATAGGTAAGGAAGGGGTCAGGACGGTCTCTGTTATCTTTAAAGGGCTGTCCACTAAGAGTTGTATGCTTCAATGAGAATATGGGCAAAACAAACTGGAGTTCATAGTTTGGTTGGTTGGTCTTGGTTCTTTTAAGACAGGGTTTTTAAAAAGTGTGTGTATGTGTCCCGCTCTAACTGTCCTGGAACTAGCTCTGTATACCAACCTTGAACTCACAGAAACCCACTTGTCTCTGCCTCCCGAGTGCTGGGATTAAAGGTATACCTTCACTCAGCTTGTGTTTTTTTGTTGGCTTTGTTTTTTGTTTGTTTGTTTGTTTTGTTTTGTTTTTTAGGGTACAAGGGCTAAAGGGTAGGAGGACGGACCTGGGAGGAGTGGGAAGAGAGTGTGACTAGAGTGCACTGTGTGAAATTTCCTAGTAATTCATAAGAATACAATGTTGGGAGATTTAAAAGAAAGTGTGCACCAAAACCAAAACCAAACAAACAAGTTGCAACTTTCAGGATTTAGTTCCCTTTGTCCATCATGTGAATTCCAGGTACTGAACTCAGATTACCAGGTTTAGTGATAGGCATCCTTACCTGATACACCGTTTCTCCAGTTCTTATTGCAATTTAACTGTGTTTTAAACTTCTCCATTACTATTTCCTTCTAAGATTTTTTATTATTGTGGGAAGGGTGTATGAGTGGATGCATATGTGCATGTATGGTGTGTGTGTATTGGTGTGTGTGTGTTTGTGTTTATGTGTGTGGTATGTGTGTAAGTGTGTATGTGGTATGTGTTTGTCTGTGTGTGTGAGTGTATGATGTGT
>JANHMN010000002.1:183113625-183146073 GCA_030674055.1 Rhabdomys pumilio | reverse complement strand
GTGTGTGTGTGTGTCTACATATGTGGAGGTCAGAGGACAGCTTTGTTCAATCAGTTCTTTCTTTCCACATTTGCACCCCCCAACCCCCACCCAAGGACTTGGCTCAGTGGGCTTATGAGGCAAGTGCTTTACCCCCGAGCCATCTCACTACAGCGGGCTTATGAGGTGAGTGCTTTACCCCGAGCCATCTCACTACAGCGGGCTTATGAGGCGAGTGCTTTACCCCCGAGCCATCTCACTCGTCCTAAATTTCTATTTCTAGTATCTATTTCCATTTTTTTGTTTGTGTTTCGAGACAGAGTTTCTCTGTGGAGCCCTGGCTGATCTGGAACTTGCTCTGTAGATCAGGCTGGCCTTGAACTTCTAGAGATCCTTCTGCCTCTGTCTCCCCAGTGCTGGAATTAAAAGCATGTGCCATTACTGCCTGGCTATGTATACACTCAGTTTTGTTTATAAAGGACCTGAGACTCACATGCCTCCTACACCTTCAGTTACTGTCTGTCTCTCTTCCCTGTGGCAGGCAGATTTTCTGGGATATCTACTTGCCTCCTGACTAAAGGGCCCTGCCCTGTGCCTCCTCACCAATTCTTCCTTTTTCATTCCTGAGGTTCCCCAGTGTAGGTGACAGCGTCTAGGGGAGGAAATGGAGTCTGCATTTAGCTGCTTTTTCTTCTTTGTCAGTCCTTTTCTCTGTTTCCTCCAACCCAGCACCAAATGCTGTTGGCCTAACCCCTAAGCTGCTCTCAGATCCACTCCTGTTCATGTGGCTCATGCCACCTTTACCTCTAGCCAGCAGTCTGGCCAGGCAGCCAGCATATCTTCTTATGCCCATCCCTCTCGGCTCACAATCTGCCAGCGCCCTCCACTGACTCAAGAGGAATGTGAACCACAGCCTGACATAGCTCACCCCCACTGGCTAGCATCTGGGCTACCACCTGTTTAGCCCCATATTACCTCTGAGTGCTAGCCCATCTGACCTGGTCTCCCCTGAGGCACACAATGTTCCATGAGTCACTGTCCCCAGAAGTCCCTTTTGGAGCTCCCACATCCAAACAGCCTTCTCTGACTATCCACTGACTTGAGTCAGGGGACTAGTTTAGGGAGTCGAATTTCATGAAAAATTGTCTCCACTAGTTCTAGATTCCAAATTCCTTGAGGGGGGCTCCTTTATGCTGCATCACCAACATCCTAAGAATCATACATGACAGTTCTTGAAGAAAGGTAGCTTAAGCATTGCTTTGTGGGGTAGGCCTGAATCCCCATCACTCCGGAGTCTAAGGCAGGGGATTGCAAGTTGAATACCAACTGTGCCAACTTACTAAGACCCTGTTTCAAAAGAAAAAGTAGGGCCAGGCAGTGGTGGTGCACGCCTTAAATCCCAGCACTTGGGAGGCAGAGGCAGGAGGATTTCTGAGTTCGAGGCCAGCCTGGTCTACAGAGTGAGTTCCAGGACAGCCAGGACTACACAGAGAAACCCTGTCTTGAAGAAAAAAAAAAAAAAAAAAAAGAAAGAAAGTTGTCTTCTGACTCTCACACATGCTAACTTCACACGCTGCCCTCACCCAATAAATAAACATACAAAAAACCAAAAAAAAAAAAGAAAGAAAGAAAGAAAGAAAGAAAAAGTAGGGCTGGGATGGGGAGATGGTTCAGTAGTTAAGAACACTGGCTGCAGTTCCAGCAGATCCTGGTTCAATTCCCAGTGCCCCCATGGCAGCTCCCAACTTCCGGTAAACTCCAGGGATTCCAGGGAATCCAACAGCCTCATACAGACATACATGCAGGCAAAATACCAATGCACATTAAAATAAATAATTTTTTTAAAAAAAAGGTAAAGGGTGCCTGAGAATGTGGTTTAGCAGTAGAGCATCTGTCTAGTATGTATAAGGGTCTTGAGGGCCTAGATTCCATCTCCACTACCACAACCAAAACAACAGAACAGTGTTCCCCGTGCTGTCAAGCAGACTTTTCCACCTTATCTTGCTGCCTTCCAATCCAGAGCAGACAGCTGGGTCCTGATTTGCCCTAGGGGCCCAGGGCATGGCTGCCAAGGGCTCTCTAACACCAACTGCTCCTGTTGTGTTGTCCTGACCAGATTCCCAGAAGAACATGGCTATAGTCCACACTTTTTCCATCAACAGCCAAGATACGAGGCAACACAACGCAGCATGGCACTCTTCCCAGGCACACGGCCTGCCCAGCTGCTCAGAGATGATCCAGACCCATCGGGGCACTGCCCACACAAAAGCAGTGGCAATATGTATCACCCAACCTGTCCCATCCACCATTCATAGACAGCATGCTCTAAAGAAACAGCTTAGAGCAATTCTGAGAGCTTCCTTCCCTGGCACTGAGCAGTACGGGGAGGGGCTAACCAGGACTCAGACTGCCCTGCTGTAAGGCGAAGGGCTAGCGGGGACTCAGACTGCCTTGCTATTAAGGGAATCAGCTAGGAGTGGCAATAGGGGTCCATTCACTCCCTGTAGAGAAACTCCTGGTCAGGCTGAGACTGGGAGTGGTGATACCCAGGAGCCAAGGTATGAGAAGCAACATCTAGGGACATGCAGGGGTAAACAAGGAACAAGGAGAAAGGGGCCACTGTGGGTGACTTCATAGGTCAGATCAGAAGGGTCAGCCAACACTACATCCCTGTGAAACTCTGGGAATAAAAGGAGCATCAATTCCAGGCCACAGGACCCTTCAACTGGCATTGCCTAAGAAGTCATCATTGTCATACCCCAACCCAAGTGCTCCTTCCCAGGCCATGATCTGAACTGGCTTTCAGGAAAAGATAGTAGCTGGCCCTAAAGATGGGGTTTAAGTCTAGCCTGGGCTCCAAGCAAACCATCTTCCTGGGACAGCTGCAGGGTGAGGCACAAGGGCAAGCTTGCTGCTCACAGGTTTGTGGGTGGAGCTATGGGCATTATTTGTGTATATCAAACCCTAGAATGTACCCATGGCAGCAGTGGATCCTGCCCTCACTGCCTAGGTACTGAGAAAAGGCAGAGGAGAAGAAAGAGGCTTTTCCCTTCTTGGAAGCCTTTCCAAGGTTTATCCCTCACTTACCCAAGCCCTGAACAGAGACAAACCATATTCTGGCAAAGGTAATTCAAGAGAGTTTATGGGTAGCAGTACAGGGCAACTGAGAATGGACAAGGACCTGTAGTGATATTTTCTAGGAACAGACCAATGGGTCTATAGGAAGTGATCCAGACAAAACAAGCAGACAGACAGAAGGATAAGGAAATGAGAAAAGGGAGGGGGAAGAGGCCCAGTCCCAGGAGCTGTGTCTGTGCATAGAACCCAGTTCTTCCCTGGATCCCGGCAACGAAGAAGGATGCTGGACCTTGGTCCTTGAAGAACTACTTCCGCCTCCTTCTTTCCTGTCCCTCATCCAGAAGTCCGGAACATGGGCAGGTGATATTACCAGGGTTGGGGTAGTCTAGGTGGACAGAGGATCAAGGCTCTTGGAGGCTCTTTGGGGCTGTGGAGGCCTGGGTGGTGTGGAATTAGCAGCAGCAATGGGGTGATTCTGGTTAGGTACCAGAGGGCTAGGACAGAGAGCCACCGCACAGCAGGGCCCACATCCAGGGCAGGTCCCCCACCTGCCCTACCCACCACACCAACATGGTGCAATAAATAAAGCTTCAAGTAATAAGTCAGGGTCAATGAAGGAAGAGTTGGAGGCTAGCAGACAGACAGTTGGCTAGCAGACAGGCAGGATATAACACACAAAGTCCCCCAGCCGCCCACTATGCCTTCTCAACTGCCTCTAGCTCCATCAAGTCTATCTCAAGTACTGCATGCTGATGTCCACCAGTATCCATGAGGACACTCCTTGCAGGAGCTCTTGGCTCCTCAGATCAGTGCCAGCGGCTGCTCGGGGAGGAAAGAGCAGGGGAGCAGGGTTCCTACGGCGTCCACAATGGCTTCCAGGTGCTCGTCTTGTGCCTGAGGCCCACAGAGCTGCATGAAGTCGGCCAAACGCAATAAGTACTCAAGGTTGTGGCCAGAGAAGCCTCGGCAAGCAAGGATCTGTGTGGCAATGACCTCTTCAGGAGCAGGGCCCAGGTAGCCAGGGTTCTGTGGGGTGGCCACATAGGCCAATGCCGTGAGGGGTTGCTCAGGGGTGTCTTGAGGATAAAAGGTGACTTCCTTAGTGTCATAGCCGCCAAGCACGGCTTCCCTCACGTTCAGGTACTTCAGTGCCTCGCTCACCTGCTCCCCTCGAACCTGGTATGCCACACCCCAAGTGCAGCCCTAGAGGGAAAACAGAGACACCTCCAGTCAGTCACAGCTCTCCATGCTGGTCCTACATGCATTCTAGAATGTTCCCCTAGAACACATATGTGTTTTATAGAAGAGGTGGAGGGAGTGGGGAGACATCTCAAGGGGTAGAGGTAGTTGCTACCATGCCTGATAAGCTGGGTAACCTCAGTTCAATCCCTGGGACTTACATGGCAGAAGGAAAGAATTAACTTCTACCTTTGTCTTCTTGCTTCCATCTGACCTACAGCATGCACACACTTACAAGTAAATGTAATTTTGAAATTTTATGTGTATGGATGTGTGTGCCCGGTGACCTGCTAACCTTGGAGGCCAGAAGAGTCTGATTCCCTGGAACTGGAGCTACAGATTGTGAGTTACTGTGTGGGTGCTGGGTATCAAATCCAGGCCCTTTGGAAAAGCAGAAGGTGCTTCTGACTACTGAGTCCTTTCTCCATGAAATTAAAAAAAAGAAAAAAAAAAAAAACCTAACATGTTTGACTGGATGCTGAGCCACCCAGAAGCAATACCCTTCACCCTATTCCCCTTGATTTTTTTTTTTAAAGACAAAGTCTCATACAGTACAGACTGGCTGACTCTGGACTCACTATGTAGCCAAGAATAACTCTGAACTTACAGAGATCCATTTTAACACGACCCTCAGGTGAGTCTCCAAGAAGCATGGAGTAAGCAAGGCTACACTTCCATTCACCCCACACAACAGCTCTGACCCCTGCACCCTGATATACTGGATCCCAGGATTCTGGTCTCGACTGCACACTTACCTCACGATCTTCAAGGAGGGTCACCACTCGGCCAGGCTAGACAGGGAAGGAAGATTTTGAAAAAGACAAATTAGATATTAGCACTTTCAAAAGGACTAGTGGCAGAGGACTTGCCTATCCTGCACAAGGCCTTAGGTTCAATCTCCATCAACACACACACACACACCCCTGAGCTTTAATCCTGTTTTCACTTGAGCCTGTGGTCCCAGCACTCCAGAGCCTGAGAGGGAGGAGGTTTGTCATAAGTTTGAGGCCACATAGCAAGAAGTAGGTAAAATCAAGGAAGAAGAGGAAGAGGAGGAAGAGAAAGAGAGGAAGAGGGAGAAGAAGAGGGAGAGGAGGAAGAGGGAGAGGAAAAAGAGGAGGAAGAGGGAGGAGGAAATAAGTGTTTCTGTCAACAGCCAAAAGTGCCAACCCAAGCCCCAGGCCTTGGGGAAGGCCTTTCATCTAGTGACACGGAGTGATGGGCAGACGTAGAAGAGACAAACAGCAGGTAGCCCGGAACAGTAACCAGCACAAGAATCCACAGGTGCAATCACGAACCTGATACCCAGGCACACGAATTTAAACCACAAACTAGGTTTACACATTTCATTTAGTTAGCCCAGGGTTCCTGCCATTCCAGGACACGGGTGCCCACTCTTCTGCCAACCCCACCCCACTCCTCTGGGCACAGAAGGATGCTCACCATCTTGTCGCTGCCCCTATGGAAGGTGTCTCCCTGCCAGAACCGTCGGCTATAGCCACGTACGAAGCCCACACGGCTGTCGCTGTAGGCAAAGTCCGGCTTCCACACTAGGGAGCCGTATCCGAAAATCCACAGGGCTTGGGGGTCGCCATCCTCCCAGGAAGGCTGCGCAGATGGTGCAGGGGACAGTGAAGGAGGCGGGGTGCTCTGGGCTGCGGACTCCTGCTTCATGGTGCCGGGCACAGGGACGGGCCCGGGCGGCCTCCGGGGCTGGTCTCCGGCACTGGCACGGAAGGACCGACGGACGCGTACACCTGGCCTGGCACCGATCGGTCGTTCCAGCTGAGTGGTCCTTCCAGAGGCGCTCTTTAAACCCTCCGGCAGGGAAGGCCCTCCGACTGCCTCCAGCCGTCCCGGTGATTGGGGCGGAGCAAATCTCTTTTTGGCCAATCACCTTTGGATGTTGTTTCTCGGTTAACCGCGCCGCCCTCCAAGTGGGTACCAGAGCAGCCCGCCCCCGGCGAACGCGCGTGCTGATTGGTTCAGCTCCTTCTCCGTGGCAGACCTGGCTGGAGTGATGCAACGGCGGAGAAGGTTTCCCCAGAACTGGCATGTAGCAAGGGCGCGTCGGATTGCGTCAGGCTGCGGGCACCGAGAACGGGCCTTGGAACGGGCGCAGGCACCCGACGTTTCCAGGGAAGGCCCTGGCAATGGTCTGAAGGGTGTCTCCCCCGCAGTCCAGCCGAACCTGACAGAATCATTGCCGCCCAAAGCGGTGGTCAGTGCAGGGCACGACCAGAAGGAATGCTTTGGGCGTCACGAATTCTTGCCTTTGGGGCCCCGCCTAAAAGCACGCACTGCAGAGAAGCTGTTTTGGGCACCCTCCGCATTCCACTCTGGTGCCTCATGCTATCGCCCACGTGAACAGCAGGAGAAACTGAGTCACGGGGTGGTAAGGGTTTTTGCAAAGGCTGCAGTTGAGTCAGGCTGGGTGGTACAAGCTTGCAGGCCTCACGTGCGGGCTATACCCGGGCCAAATGTGAGACCCCCGAGTTCAGACAGGTTTGAAGAACAGTCAAAACTGAAGAACTTTCGGCAGAGCAGTCACGTTGAGGGTGGCTACCAGCACCTGTGGTGCAAGGCCGTAAAGAGAAGAATGCGGGAGCCACTTTAACTCACCCCAGGGCTGTGGGTTTCGTTCTCTCCAGCTTGAAATCTTGCAGCAGTAGTTAATTTATGTAGGCACCAAGGTTTGGGGGGACAATGGTTAAGGAGAGCGCAGAGGGCTAAGGGCAACTGCAGCTTTTTCCCATAGCTTCTTGTCATGCAGTGGGTATGGGCCTTGGCACTGACGTGGGCAACCAGGCATCAGCCGTCTCCTTGGCAGTTCCTCTCTGACCCGAACCCTGCAAGAGCCACCATTGGCAGGTCTCAGGAGCTGTCTCCCCAACAGCTTACCCTCTCTGCACCTGGTGGAGCCAGTGCTACCCCAAACTGCAGGCTGGAGGGGAGGTAGGGTTTGACTTCCTAAGCAGCAGCAAGAGGTTGCCCCTCTGGGCATCTCTCATTGGGAAAGAGAAACAAAGAGCAGAAGGCCTTTCACTTGGATGAACGAACAAGAGTGAGCTCCCTGGTAGTGGAAACTCAGTGAGTCTATTTATTTAACCCAAAAATTATATAAACAGGGTAGATTCATCCCAAAGAAAGTATCTAAGCTCGCTCCCTCTCTCTCTCCTCCCTCTCCCTCTCTCTCTCCTTCTCCCTCTCTTGGAATTCATTATACATGCCTGGAACTCACAGAGAAACTATTAAGCCTAGCATTCAGGAGGCTGAGGACAGAGACTTGGAGATTCGGGCCAGCATGGGCTACAAAGCAAAAACCATGTCTCTAAATGAATAAATGTATGGATGAATGGAATGCAAATACTCTTAAAGTTGGAGGAACTTTTGTTTCTGTTGGTGGGAATAGAACTCAAGTCCTCACACCCATTTGCCTTACACCTATGGTGTATACCTGCCCCAGGACTGGGTTCCTCACGAGGCTCACACATTACTTTTCTGAATGAAAAGTTGTTGAGAAAAGTGGCAGTATCTGGTAATTTTCCTCCTTGCCACCACTGCCCACATTTATTCTCCCCTTCCTTTCCTCTCCTCTCTGTCAGTCCCTTCCTGCTGGGCAGAACATAGCCCCCAAGAATCTTCTCCCACACCTTGGGTGGGAGATGGAAAACTGATGCACCATTGAAAATATGAATCAGTAGAAAAAACCCTGTGACTCCCTCTTTTCACTCAAGGGAATTCTTCAAAATATGAATGAACAAAAGCCATGTGCCTGAAGTTTTAATGTTTGTTATTTATGGATCAAAAGCAAAGGAGGAAATCCTTAAATACCTAGAAATAGCTAAACATTGAATAAGTTGTCATTCCATACGATACAGAAGTACACAAAGACACACAGAGAAAACAAGTATCCAGGCATATATGATAACAAAGTTGGTACACCTAACTAAATCTGTGAAGTATTAGACACAATTCTATTTGACTGTGTTTACTGGCATTGAAACACTGGTTATAATGTATAATTACGTGAAAAACAGGTTGTAAAATAACCTAATATAATTTTTCAACTTAAAAAAAGTCTGAGATGAAACTGAGTGGTTATTTGCCTGGCATGTGTGAAGCCCTGGGTTTTATTCTCAGCTTTCAGAAAAGAAGCAGACTATATACGCTTATTTGCATGGAGGAATCTGGAAAGGCTCATTAAAATGCTCAGAGTGAGGCCTCTGAGTCCTTACATGGCCTTGAGACAGCATGGCAGGAAATTTGGACTTTAGTTTTTAAATTCTGGTTGGGATTTTAAAAAGAAAAGGTAAGATTTTTTTTTTTTTAAAGAAGTTTAGTTCTGCCAAGGATGATTGCCCACATCTGTAATCCCAGCACAAGGGAAAGCTGAGGCAGGAGGATGGTGAGTTTAAGGTCAGCCTGGGCTGTAGAGTGAGAGTCTGTCTCAAAACAACATGGCTATTTTTACTTCATTTAAAATCAGTCTGTATTAGGAAGACATTCTAGTAAAAATGCCGATGACTGCATAGTAAACCAAAACTGCAGGATATGGACAGTCACATGAGCAATGGTAAAACTATTAAAAACAAGAGACAGGGCATGGTGGCTCAGGACCAGAACCCCAGCACTATGGAAGCTGAGGCAGGAGGCTTGCTACAAGTATGAGGCTAGACTTGGCTACATAGTGGGTTCCAAGAAAGCCTGGTGTACCGTGTGAAGTCCTTTTGTAACAAACAAGTCAGGGAAAGAATGTCTGAATAATGGAGACCTCAAATGCTAGTGTTGACTGAGCTGTGGATGTTGCAGTCAGGAGATGGTAATGTTTAATGAGCTGATTGTTCTTTACTGTAGTTATTTATTTCATGTGCATGTGGGTAGGTATATGCACTCAAGCATGTGTGACAGTCACAGGGCAACTTTTGGGGAGTCCCAGAGACCAGTTGAGGTCATCAAGCTTTGTGGCAAGCCCTTTTACGCACTGATCCGGCTCACCCGTCCTGAAATGTCATTTTTGTTTGTTTTTGTCTGTTGTAACTGAAAGCTGGTAAGAACTTGCTACGTACCTGAAGATGACCTTAGACTTCTCATTTTCCTGTTTCTACACCTTTAATGCTGAATTACAGCCCTGTGTCTGCAACTCTGATTTGTGCGATTCTGGGATGAAACCTAGGGTTTTGTATATGCTAGGCACGCATGCTAGCAACTGAGCTACGCCTCCAATCTGATTTTTTTTTTTAAGGCAGAGTCTCACTATGTAGCTCCAGCTGGCTCAGAACTCCCTACATAGACCACACTGACCTCAAAACTTGAAGAGCTCTGCCTGCCTCTGCCTCCAAAGTCCTGGGATGCCATCCTGAAATGTAAAATTTAAATAATAATAAAAAAGTTATTTTCCAATCTTAGTGCTTTTGTGATGAGTAGATAGTAAATACCAGCAGAAGAAATACAAAACTATCCAAAAATAGTTAAATGTCCAAGTAAATTGTGCTCAATTCACATGACAGAAACTCATAATGAGAATCTCTTTTTTTAAATATTTTTTCTATTTTATTTTTTTAAGGTTTATTTATTTATGAGTACACTGTATCTGTCATTAGATACACCAGAAGAGGGCATCAGATCCTATTATAGATGGTTGTGAGCCACTTTGTGGTTGCTGGGCATTGAACGCAGGACCCCTGGAAGAGCAGTCAATGCTCTTAACCATTGAGCCATTTCTCCAGCCCCCAAGAATCTTTTAAAAACACAGAAGTCGTACAGAAACATGTTTTTGTTTTTTTTGTTGTTTGGTATTTTTGAGACAGGGTTTCTCTGTGTAGCTCTGGCTTTCCTGGAACTCACTCTGTAGACCAGGTTGGCCTCAAACTCAGAAATCCACCTGCCTCTGCCTCCCAAGTGCTGGGATTAAAGGTGTGTGCCACCACCGCCCAGATATGTTTTTGTTTTAATCCCAGGCGTGGGGATGTGGGGCCACGTCAATCAGGTGACTATGATTCGCCTCCTGCTCTAGCAGAGGTGTGCTTTTGCCAGCTCTAGATAGTTTCCTCAAGTGTGTGACATTTGGAATTCTGAGGACTTTTCAGGAGATGTAAATGCTAGAGCCCTGCAGGAAGGGTCTGGGTGGTAGGTGGTGGTTGGATTTGGTTCATGCAGAAGAGATGAGAAGAGATTAGATATCTTGACAGCAAAGATCAAACTTACTCCAAGGAACTCAATGCCCCTCATCAGCAGGAAGGAGCCTAAGGCTAATGTTGCCCCCTTTCCCCTCTAGTCTATTTTCTTTCTTACTAGTGTTAGGGGTTTGAAAAAGTGGAGAAAGGGGGTAGAGAAGGGTAGAAGAAAGAAGAACTCACAAAGTAGCCAAAAGTCCAAACATACACATACAGGCACACATGCACAGAAACATCCAGCCATAGGGTAACATAAAGTTGATACAGCCCATTAAATCTGTGACTCCATTGGGAACAATTCTACATTCCTGTACTCACTAGCATGAAAATTCAACTATAGTGTATAATTAAATGAAAAGGCACACGTGTCTGAATCCCCTGGGGAACACCTCCATGATGCACTTCTTCAAGTCTCTTCCTACCCAACCAAAGATCCAGAAGCTGATGTTATCCAGACAGAGGTAGACACTCACTTTATGCTCCTACAACCCCTTAGGTCACATCTGTTTATCTATCCTCTGCACCTCCAGTTTACATACCAAAACAATAATTTACTAGCTATTTTCCATGTGCCAGACAATTTGCTAAACACTTTTGCATTCATTCTAATTATAAATTTCTCCTAGGAGGCAGATGCAGGTGGGCTTCTGGAACTTTAAGGCTAGTTTGGTCTACAGAGAATTTTAGGCCATCTAGGGCTACATAATGAGACTTTGTCTCAAAAAAAAAATAAAAAGAATTACAAACACCTTACTCTGTTGGAAGGTAAATACAATTTCACAGATAAGTACACAGGAAAGTCAGACATACAGCTCACAGTGGCATAGTTGTAGTTACAGATTCTGAGTCTAAACACAGGTGGCCTAGCTCCAAGCCTCCTTACTGAATCTTTTGGTATCCTTTCTTCCATCAGAGTGAGAGCTCCCCCAAAATGTATTCATCTTTGGAGGCCCAGAGGAGTCAATCCAGTAATGACATGCAGAAGACCATCCACAGACTTAGTGAGGACAGTGAAGGAAGGAAGGGAGAGGGGAGAGAAGAGGAGGGAGGAGTAAAAGAGGGAGAGAAGGAGGAGGGATGTAGGGAAAGGGAAGAAGGGAGGGAAGGAAAGAGGGAGGGAGAGAAGGAGGGGTTTAAGTACTGGCTCTTACCTTGAAAAGGCCAGGGTACTCTCTCACTCAACTCAAGCTCAGCGATGGTTGGCTAGGGGATCAACACCTTCCTGTTGTCACCTTTGCCCAGTCCCAGTCCTTACTTCTCTTTGTCAACATTCTCTCTCAGGCAGTAAACCACTCGGGTAGCAAACATCTCAGGTTTCCTTCTAGGTCCTTCTGGAGGGCTGCTGATGTCATGCCCACAGAGGCACCAGCTCAGTGGAGGTGACATGGCCCAAGCATTACCTCCACTTTGCAGAGTGACATGTGTCTTGCACATGATGTGCACCTGGTGGCTTCCTCTTTTGGATCTTCCCAAATTAACCTTCCTTATTGTTCTCTTAAAAGCAGGCACTTCCCATTTCCTTGTGATCTGTTTTTACTCACTTCCCATTCCAGACACTTAGATCAACAACGTGGCTAGCAAGCATGGTTATCTGAGACAGAGAAGCATTTGTTTTAGGAGATAAAGAACTGCATAAATTAATCATGCTTAAGGGTGAAGTTACCTTATAAAACTGCCGATTTCAGTAGCATGCCAGCCTGCCCAGACACAGGCTCTGAGTTCAGATTTGAGTACCACTTTAGCACGTACAAGTGGGGCCGCCCTAACCACGCTGTCTCTAGTCATCAATGTCCTTAACTGTGAAATAACAGGAATGGCATTCACCTTGTGGTTTTAACGAGGACTGAAGCTCTTTAACCAATGTCTGATGCAAGGTTGACTAATTATTTTTGTTTAAGATTTACCACTTTCCATTGTATACAGGGCAGAGTCACAGGCTATCTCTCTGTTGACTCAGCTCTGAAGAATTGAGTGGCTTAGAAATGTGATCACGGTAAATATTTAGATTCAATGGAGGCAAATTCTTTCTAGCCTTCTTATTCTCTTTTCTTGCCAGGAAATTCACAGATTGGTCTGGAGAGGGCTTCTATATGCTAGGCAAATAATCTACCACTGAGATGTACTCCCAGCACTCTTTTTGGTTTTTTAGAGATTGAGTTATAGAGGCAGGTGGATATTTGTGAGTTCAAAACCAACCTTCTATATGGTGACTACCAGGATAGCCATAAATACATAGTGAGACCCTGTCTCAAAAAGAATTATTCATTTTATGTATGAGTGTTTTGCATGATTGTATATATGTGTACCATATGTGTGTCTGGTGTCCAGAGAAGCCAGAGGGTATCAAACCCCGTGGAACTGGAGTCACAGGTGGTTGTAAGCAACAACGTGGGTTTTAGGAACTGAATCAAGGTTCTCTCCAAGAGCAGCAGGTTCTCTTGACTGCTGAGCCATCTCTCCAGCCCGCTTTTGTTTTTGCTTGGTTTGGTTGTTCTTAGTTTTGTTTGTTTGTTTGTTTGTTTGTTTGTTTGTTTTGGTGTGTGTGTTTGTTTGTTTTGTTTGTGGTGGGGTTTGGGGGGAGTTTGTTTGTGTTTGTTTGCTTGTTTTGAGACAAGGGTTCTCTGTGTATGCCTGGAACTTGCTCCATAGACCAGGCTGGCTTCAAACTCAGATATCTACCTGCCTCTGCCTCCCATGTGCTGGGATTAAAGGCACCTACCTGACTAGGGATTTGTACTGATTGTTAGTTAATATAGGCACATCCAACCCATTGTGGGCAGTACCATTCCTTAGGCAGAGGATCATGGTGGTAGAAAGCTAGATAAGCTGGGCAGTGGTGGTGCACACCTTTAATCCCAGCACTTGGAAGGCAGAGGCAGATTTCTGAGTTTGAGGCCAGCCTGGTCTACAGAGTGAGTTCCAGGACAGCCAGGGCTACACAGAGAAACCCTGTCTCGAAAAACAAACCAAACAACCAAACAAACAAGCTAGATAAAGCTGGCTAGAAAGCAGGCGGTGTGGGTACCTTCATTTCTCTCTGCCCAAACTGTAGATGTAAGGTGACTAGCTGCTGGAGCTCATGCCTTGACTTCCCCAGAATAGTGAACTGCAGCCTGGAACTGTAAGTCAAGTAAACTCTTCCTCTCCTAAATTTCTTTGTGTCAGAATGAAACCAGGTCATGTTTCCTCTCCTTACATGCCCTCCTAATAGTGCCCGAGAGTCCTCTGCCCCTTTTGGGACAAGACATCATGCCTCACTTGGAGACTACTTGTCTCTATGGCCCTAGGATGAAGACTCATTCTTTTTAAATAGAGACTGAAATTAATCTCAGTGTATGAGCCATCAAAGGACAAAGTGGAAGGGCAAACACTTCCCCTATTAAAATCCACTTAAGATCCCTCCCTATTTCCCCAACAATACCTTTTAAAACTGGAGCACAGGGCTGGAGAGCTGGTTGGTGGTTGACAGTACTTGCCATTCCTGCAGAGGATCTGACTTTGGTTCCCAGAGACAACTCTGAGAGGATCACATCTGCCTGTAACCCCAGCTCTGGGGGAAATTACACTAGTTTTTCTATTGCTATAACCAAAACATCACCTGGGGCAATTTATAAACAGGTATTGGGGATGTAGATATAGAGGTATGTAGAAAAGGACACCCATGAATCCATTTGCAGTTCTTTGTGATCTGGGCCAGGAGACTATATGATAACAGCTTCATTTGTAAATCTGAGGTCCTGGACTTGTCTGCGTTCTCCGGAAGGAGAACCAGATGGTTGGTAGCCAGGCCTTTAATCCCAGCACTTGAGAGGCAGAGATAGGAGGATCTCTGAGTTCGAGGCCAGCCTGGTCTACAAAGTGAGTTCTAAGACAGCCAGGGCTGCACAAAGAAGCTAAGTCTCAGAAAACAAAACAAAACAACAAAAAAAACAATCATTGGCCTCGTGACTTCAGAGGGTTGGAGTCCGTGATGGTAGAGCAAGGGTACGGTGGTAGAAAGAGCTGAGTGCTTACATCTTGTGCTCACATCTGGATTTGTAACAGGAAGGAGCCGGAGAGCACTGGAAATGGCATGAGGCTTTTGAAACCTCAAAGCCAATCCTATGGACACACCCCTTCCAACACAGCCACACCTCCTAATCCTTCTCAAACAATTCCACCAATAAGGACCAAGTATTCAAACATGGAGGCCATTCTCAGTGTTACAATGTCATCTGGTCTCTGTGGGTAGTTGAACTCAGGTGCACATGTGCCCACCGATATACATGCATATATATTATTAAAAATAAATAAGGTCAGGTGTGGTGACCTTTCATTCTAGCACATGGGAGGCAGAGGCAGGTAAAATCTGTGACTTCAGAACCATCCTGTCTACATTGCAAATTCCAGGCCAATTACAGCTACCTGGTGAAAACCTATCTCAATACTACTACTAATAATAATAACAATAATAATATAAATCTTAAAGAAAACCTGAGGCAGGAGAGTGCTTGCATCATACCCTATCTAAAACAGCAGGGCTAGTAAAAGTCCCTATAACACATCTGTTCAGGGAGAAACCTTAGGGAGAACGAAGATAAGTCCCAGACCTCAGATTTGCAAATGAAGCTGTTATCATATAGTCTCCTGGCCCAGATCCCAAAGAACTGCAAATGGATTCATGGGTGTCCTTTTCTACATACTGTATCTATATTCCCAATACCTGTTTGCCTTTGACAACCCAGCCTCCCAGGTTGTTCAGTTTACCTGGTTGCCCTCGCCCCCAGGGATTTAGGGACAGTCCTTGTGATGGTTCAAATGGTAAATGTCTACCATTGTCTCACACACTGGAATACTTGGTCCCCAGTTGAGGGTACTTGTGGGGAGGTTTAGTTGTGGCCTTGCTAGAAGAAATATGTCATTGGGATTTTGAGAGTTAAATGTTTTGAGAGTTTAGAGATTTGCAGTGTTTCTCTCTGAGTTTAATGTTTATGGTTGAAGATATGAGCTCTAGGTTGGGTATTCCATCTATCTCTCCTGCTGCTGTTCTTTAGGAATTGGTTGTGATAAATCTCGCAGACACTCAACCTGAGATCAACCTCTCTATGGAGATGATTATCCCCCAGGGCAGACATTCAGATTTTAGCCCACAGGGTCCCTGGGATCCTTCTGGGCTACTCAGACAAAGATATCTTCCAGCAAAGCATTTAGGATTCAGGTAGGGCCCTACCACTAGTGTTAGCTTTAAAAGAGGCAGGCTTTTTTTTTCCCCCCATTTCATGACTTCTGTCATTACCTAACGCTGTTGATTCTCTGGTGGGGTCAACATAGCATAGGGAATATCTTCCCTGATACACAGAACTTCAAGGTTCAAATTTTCCTCCATCAGAAGGCTTTTCATATGTTTTTGGTTGTGAACCTAGCCTTTAACGGCTGAGCCATCTCTCCAGCCCCAGAAGGCTTTTCTAACTTGTACAAGTACTCTATACTGTGAGATGGCACCCTAAATGTGATTAATTTGCTATGTCCCCAAGTTCTGTGGATCCTACATGACAGTTGAGGCATCCTTAAGAGTTTCTTCACGAGTGCCATACATATTTCACCATATTTGAATTCCAATTAAGTATTCACACTCTCTTCTATGGTTTTCTTGGGCCTTCACACCCCAAACTCAGCAGCAGGGCTTTAACTTGTTAGTTGAAGTATTCCTTCAAAACTGAAGGGAAGGTGTCTGTGTTAAGGTTTTACTGCTGTGAACAGACACCGTGACCAACCAACGCAACTCTTAAAAGGACAACATTTAATTGGGGCTGGCTCACAGGTTCAGAGGTTCAGTCCATTATCATCAAGGCAGGAGCATGGCAACATCCAGGCGGTCATGGTGCAGGAGGAGCTGACAGTTCTACATCTTCATGTGTAGGCAGCTAGCAGAATACTGGCTTCTAGGGAGCTAGGATGAGAGTCTTAAAGCCCACACCCATGGTGACACACTTCCAACAATGCCACACCTACTCCAATAAGGCCACACCTCCAAATAGTGTCACTCCCTGGGCCAAGCATATTGAAACCATCACAGATGGGCTAGAAAGATGGCTCAGTGGTTAAGAGCACTAGCTCCTTCCTCAGAGCACACTAGTTTGATACCTAGAACACATTTGACTATTCACAGCCATCTGTGACTCCAGTCTCCGGGGATCTGACACACTCTTCTGGCATCTGCAGGCACCAGGCCCATATGTAGTCCACAGGCATATATGCAAGTAAAACACCCATACCCATACAATTAAAACAAACAAACAAACAAACAAGCAAGCAAAGGCCTTAGACTTTCTCACCGTTCAGGTGGGTGATACTTGCAGTCTTATTAATGAGACCTGTTACTTCTGAGTAAACAATATGGACTCAGGGAGGAGAAGACAAACAACCATCAAAAACCAAAGATACACCAAAAGGGTTTGTCTAATGGCTCGAGGTTCCTGGCAAGGTCAGATTCTAGAAGAAAGAATGCACTGGCTTTGGTCCTTCCTATCACCTGTCATACATGTATTAATTTTGATATGTTTGTTCAATCTTATGATGTGGTTGTATTCTCTATGGAATACATATTACATCCATACAACCCGAGATGGCTCAAACTTCCACCATGGGCCACTAGACAAGTCTCCTTTTGGGGGCCCTAACTTATGTCAATATTCAACATTTCTCCTCAGCCTGAAGTAGCTCCATTGCTCTTTGCTCTACCTCCCCCCAAGTCATTTAGGGTCACCTGTTACAAGGATGGATTGAGAGAGGAAACAGAGGGTAAGTTAGGTAGTTAGTGCCTGGAGAAGACTCTGACACCATCATAGATGCTCTGTGGATCACAGCCCCTCTCTGTTTGCAGGTGCTTCACAAATCAAGGACCTTCCACATGCTGACAGTTCAATAACTGTAGTATTCCACGCCAGCGCTCTAATGCCAAGAAATAAATATGTCACCTTGTGCACAGGTAGGGGTCATTTACTACTCTTTTCTTTGTTCTGTAAACACTCAAAAGCACACAAACCCTTGTCACCTGGGCAGTGTCCTCTTTTGAAACCTCTTGGGATTCTCTCTGTCTCTCTTTCTCGTTGTTGTGTTCGTGTTTGAGACCACTCCTGCCCGCTCCTGGTAGTCCTGGCAGTCCTGGCTGACCTGGAACTTGCTGTGTAGACCATTCTGGCCTAGAACTCATTCACTCTTTGTCCCAGGTGCTGAGCACTAAAGGTGAGCACTACTATATCCCGCTTTTCGTTCTGATTAATGGTGTTGGCTCGGGTGTTCAGCTCTGGAGTCCTCAGGCTTCATTTCTGGTCCTTTGTAGGGCACAATCCTGAAGTCACAGCAGCTTGCAACTGAAACTACTGTAGCTCACTGTTACAAGTGCTTCAACTGGATTTACCCCTTGTTCCTGTCCCCAAGACAAGGTCATCTTTAGCTACTTATAGAATTTAAGGACAGCCTAATTTAAGTCCCCGTCTCAATCTGTCAGTCAATCAATCAATCACTGAATGGTTAGCCTCTCCGGATTGGTTAGTCTCTTCAGATAAGCAACTATCCTTTGCTATCAATGTCTGGCCTATACTTAATATAGGAATTCAAAGAGTGTTGAGGAAATGGATGTCCCAGAACACTTGTCAGTGAGGGATGGTACAGGAAGGAAGTTTAGTTTTAACCACTAGCTCAAACACAGACCTGCTCTCTTCCACCCAGGTCCAAAAATGACCACTTGCAGGTGGTTGCTGGAAGATGATGGGGATTCAGCAGAGGTGGCTTTAGCAGATGAAGAGGCCTTGCTTTCTGAACACCAGGACAATGTTTGGAGGAAAGCGTCGCCAATTACTCCCTGTACTTAATGGTACAGAACCAGAACAGAGCTCTATGGGGCAGAGACACAAGCTGATTTAGGACTCCAGGACTGGAAGCTTTGGTCCGGGGTGGTTCCATGAACCTCCAGAGGGACAGCAATCGCGACAAGCGCGCAGCGCCCTCTAGTGTCCGGCGACGGTCCTGCCGTCCCGCCGCGACACCCGCCCGAGGCTCCCGCTTCCCGGGGCTACAGCCCCGCGCGGTTCCCCGGCCAGGGGCGGGACTCGGAGGAGGGAGGAGGCTAGATCCAGTGGGAGTGTCCCCGAGAAACTCGCGGCCTTCGGCGGCTTCCCGGCCCGGGAAGTAAGCCGGGGTCGGCGACCACAAACAGGAAGTCGGGCTGTAACAAAGAGCAGAGGGCGGGGAGCCGCAGCGCTCTCGGGCGCCCGGCGGTGGCGGCAGGTGGAGGGCTGACCCCGGCGGGCCGGCGGCGCACCTGCCTCTTCCTCTGCCCAATCCGGTCCAGGCCACCCTGGGACGCGTGGGGAGGTGGGTGCGGCCCCTGGGGAAAGACCTCTGGGGTCTCCCAGGAGCATCCCCTCCCCGGGAAGGGACAGTCACAGTTCCCTGAGTGAATCACTTCCATCTCCTTCCCGGAATGCAGCAGGTCACACGGGGGCGGAGGGTTGGGTCCACAGATGGTGCAGACCCACGTGGAGATAACATAGGGAGGGGAGGAGGGAGCCAAAGGGCTCTCTGGGGCCCCTGGCAGAGTTGAAACACTGTTCACCTTGCACCTTGGTTCATCTACTGGCCTCAACTAGCCTGAGTAGAAGCAGGTCAGAACCATTGTACCCTCATTTGTCCCCAGATGAGATCAACTGTGGCCCTCCTTGGGCTAGCCAAGAGAGGCATGACTGCGGGCCCCTCCCAACCCATAGCAAAAGGATCTCCTCCAGGTGGTCACCAGCCAACAAGCTCTGGAAAAGCAGCTGTCCTCAGGCCCGAAGGTCACCAGGAGGTCAGACTAATTCTTTAGGCAGGACTGTAACTCCAAACTACTGAGGAACTGCTAAACTCTAATTCTATTATAAAATATACAAAGACGAGCATGTGCTAGGCTCTTGAGAATGTGTCAAGAGCTATAGTCTAATCCTGTTTGAATGTCAAGTCTCCTGGACTCTTGAGTGATCAAGAGACCCTTAAATACCCTACCTCTGTATTTTGGTGGGGGTGTGTAGCCCCTCAAGGAGAAACCTTCGGGACATCCTGGAAGAAAATTACATTTTGTTCACACTCCAAGTGAGAACTGGGCCCACTCCTGAGATTCTGGGAAGAGGGCCTGGCATAAGCTGCAGGTAGGAGCCCCTACAAGCATACTACACTAAGTCCCTTGCTCGGGTTCTAGCTTGCATCAAAAGGCCAGGATGATGTGTTGGGTTCTCTCTCAGCTCCTAGGCTAAGGTATCAGAGGTGGTAAATGGACTGAGCCAGCCACCAGGACCCCTGCAGGGCTCTACTCTGACCATATGGCAATATAGCTTAGGCCGGTGGTGTGGACGTGCAGGCCTGCGGGTGTCCTACCTGTCCCCACATGGGAGCCTCGTCATCTCGACTTCTGTCCCAGCCCCGCCTCCCCTGCCCCCCCCCCGCCCCCCCAGAGCCTAGGAGCCGCTTTCCTGTTTCATTTTGGGCAGGAAGAGTGAGGTCGTGTTGTTCTTCCCTCTGCTGTCGGCTCAGGCTGTGGGAACGGTTCCCTGAATGTTTTCCTGTTTGATAGCCTGTGTGTGCAGTAGAGCAACAGGGAATGATGACCAAGCCAGGAACATGTGCACAGTCCTGGGACTCCAATAAGCACCCAGATCCTGTTCGTGCCATGCTGGAGGTGGGACTGGCCTCCTGAAGCTGGATTCCACTAAGAGACAGGCATCTGTTGGGTCTGCTTTGCTTTACTATGAACTGGCTTGGAGCCTCTGCATAGCTTTTCACTGGCTTTGGGTGGTTGTTGTTGTTGTTTTTCCAGAAGTTTGCTCGACATGGGGTATATTGGTGGCTGCAGAGGGAGGATCAGCACCCTAGGAACTATCCTGTGCCTTAGAGGAAGCTGGACATGGAGTAGACTGGAAACTCCCTCTTTAGTGTCTCAGCCTGAGCAACAGACTCAGGGAAGGCTCTGACTCCTCCCCTTCTTGTAGCCTTACCCATCCCTTCAGCTCTGCCCAACTTCCAGAAAGATAAACCTAGGGCAAATCCCTACCTGTCCTCATCCCAGACCGCACCAGTACTCAGAAGGGCAGGTGCCAGTGCAACCCAAATGCCCCAGCGACAGGAGGAAGTAACCAGAGGGGACGTCACTCATTATCTAATAAGAGTCCTTTTGAATAAGTAATGAGAGAATCTTCCTCAATGGGAGAAAATCAAGGCACCCATAGCTTCTTCTCTAGTTTGGGGAAAAGGAAGAGAGATTCCAGCCAGGGGAAAATAGCCCCATGGAACTTGAAGTGGGGTAGTGACACACAGTCTTAAAGCCAGGCATGGGAGGCTGGCCTAGGCTGGGGATCAAGTGGCTGATGTGAAACTCCCCAAAGACTGGACTGAGACACCACCCTTCCACACAACATGCCAAGTCGAAGCATGCACAGGCCCTAGGGTTTCCTCAGGGCCATTCAACAGGGAGAAGGGGCTTCAAATTTGGGAGAGAAAGGCAGGGAAAAGATTCCCACTCTGCTATTACAAAGACAGGACCCAGGAAGTAATAAATTCCTGTACACATCTGTTCCATATTATAAATACACATTATATACAAAATAATGTTATAAAATGTAGAAAGGCCAGTGCTTCTGATTCTTAAATTATCAAAATACTAGATTCCAAAATAAACTACAAAACAAAACCTCATATTATTGATTTTTGAAGATCGGCTTCAAGGTTGGTCTCAGGGCAGCAGTGGGCACAGGTAGAGCCCAGGCTCAAGGGCATAGAAATGGGTGTGAGGGGGGTAAGGGCCTAGGCCACAGCACCCCCCCCCCATCTCCCTTGTTGGAATTTTAGCATAAAGGCCCTGAGCTACCCAGTTAGGCCCTGGCTGACAAAAAGGGGCCATGCCCCAAGCCCATCTGTTCACATGAGCCCAGAGGCACCAGGACCAGGAAGAGGACCAACTCTTGCCCAGAGGGTGTAGGTGGCACCCCACCTGCTGTGGCTGGAGGCAGGATTCATACCTGTCCCCTCAGGCACTCCTCACCTGCAGGGTAGCTCCCGAAAAATGCCAAACTCCAAGGCTTTCTTGCCTCCAGGAGGCCTGTCCCTTGTAAGCCTCCTGTCTGCTTTCTTATTTGGGCCCAGCTGTAAGGATGGAGTCTGGGCAAAGGCACTTTGGAAATACAGATGCCCACAAGAGCTACGGCAGCGCCAAGGCCACTAGGGCCACTACCACTCTCTGGAGAATAGTCACGAGCTCCATGATGACCACTGTTGGCAGAGCAAGTCCAAGTCCGAGAGGCACCTTACGTATCAGCTCAACTGATGTTCCTCTGGCTCTTCAACTCTGTTCCCTTGGCGGGGCTGCCCATCTGAGGCCAGGCAGACTCCTGAAGATGTGCAGAGGTGGTATAACTCTTGGCGGGTTCACAGTGTGTCCAATTCATGCCGTTTCCTCCCCCTCAGAGCAGCACTGTACATACTAAAGATGTCCCATCCAGGATGCAATGTAAACAACGCAGAAGGAAGGCCCAGCCGCAGGGCCGAAACTGGGCGTCTGAGTAGGCTCCTGCCTTATACCTGGGGAGCACATACAGAATGAAAATGGTTATACTGAGGGTAGGCAATGATCCAGAGGTGCCCTGGGCCTCTCTAGGAGACACCGCTGTGGGAGAGGCGGGTACCCTCAGTCTTCTGCCCTAGGACATACAAATGTCTGGAAGCTTACACTGACGTGGGATTCAATGAAGAAAGCAGAAGAGGCAGACACAGGTAACTGTCTTTACCCAAAGGCAAGTGGGAAGCAGTTCCTGACAGCTCTCCCTGAGCTATCTCTGGCTCCTTGACTATGTCTCTTTCACTGGTACAGCTACCAAGTCAGGCATACCACCCCAGTTCCTGTATCACTCCTTCTGTGGCAGTGGGGCCAGCAGGGCACCCAAGAGCCACTAAGCACCAAGGAAGAGATCTCTGACTCACCCCTTCAGGAATGAGGTTGCTAGTGACCAGGACCGTTTTGTCCATCTACACAAAGCAGGAGGGGACATGCCAACAGGGAAGGCCAGCCCAGCACTCACCTCTGTGGCAATGACACATTCGTTCCTCTCTTCTGATATCAAACATACTGACTGGTACATGGAGTCCCTGGGGGAGCATATCGCTGATATTCGACACTCTGGCTTTTCACTGAAGGAACATAAGACAGGCAGGTAAGAAGGAGGGAGCAGGGAGGGGAGAGCCTGGAGGTACAATGAGGTGGTAGTCTAGATCCCAGAAAGTTAAAGGGTATGTGCTGCAGTGGTTATGGGGGGTGTGGGGCTGTGGGGGACAGATAGGCTGAGGATGTCCAATGCTGACCTTCAGGGACAGGTAGTTAGAATAGGTCCCTAAGGGTGCTACAGGAGCCAACCAAACCAGAAAAGTCATAGACCTAGAAAAAGCCAGTATTGTCACTAGAGACAAGCTGTACTGTGGGAAGATGGAAGTCATGAGAGATGCACTGTGCACTGTGGGCACTTGGTATTTGGGAGTTAAAACTGAATGAATGAATGAATGAATGAATGAACGAACGAGAGGGACTTCCCTAGCAAAAGATCCCTAGTAGAATTCTTAAAAATTATTACACTTGTGTGTGTGTGTGTGTGTTTGTGTGTGTGTGCGTGTGTGCGTGTGTGTACACATGCATGTGTGCACATGTGTATGTCACTGCACCATTGTGGAAGTCAAAGGACAACTTCCAATACGTAGGTCCTGGAGATCAGATTCAGTCCCCAGGCTTGGCAGCAGGTGCCTTTACCCTCTGAGCCATATCAATGTTTTTGAGACATGATCTGCTGCTGTTACCCAGGTTGGCATCAAACTTGCCATCCTCCTGTCTTAGCCTAAGTAGTTAGGGCTACAAGTGTAGCCACTGTGCCCAGGTCCCTATAATAATGTAACTGGAATATCTTGCTGTCAGTACTACAATCTTACTTGATTAAAAGTAGCCAGGGCCTGATGCCAGTCTCCCACTCTGCTTGGGAAACCCAGTCAAACTATTTAAGGGTCCATGGCCAAGCTATAGGCTTCTAGGTATGGCTTACCTGTGTAACCGAAGTGGCACCTTCTCTCCTAAGCTTTTGTCACTGTGAGGATACTTCCCAGGCATGCTCCCCCTCCCCAGGAGTCCTGGGGCCAGATTATAGTCCAATGTGTGGTTCTGCAGTTTGCCACAGTTGGACTTGTCCAGCCCACAATCCACTTCCAGCTCCTTCTTCTGGTTCGTGTTCTTGAGCTGGGCAGCAGGGATTAGGTTGTCCTTCTGGAAGTCTGACAGATTGTTCATGGCTTCCCTGCTGTCATCATCGGGCCGCCGAAGCCGCAGCTGCCGCACAGCCACCGCCACCATGACCAGCAACACCAGCAAAACCACCAGCCCCACACCCAGGGAGACAGCTACCCAGGGGAAGCTGGGTGGTAAGCCCACGGGAAACTCGCAGCGGCTGCCCACAAAGCCATAAGGACAGTTGCAGACGAAGTTGTTTGGGGAGAGGCCAGTGTAGCAGGTGGCTCCGTTGAAGCAGGGCCCTGAGGCACAGGCATCGTTGGTTATCCGAACCTCACAACGCCTGCCAGAAAAGCCAGCAGGGCAGGTACACACAGGCCCGTTCTCCAGATCGTGGCATGTGCCCCCATGGGCACAGGGGCTTCGGGCACAATCGCTGATGTGCAGTTCACAGTGGGTGCCTGTGAATCCAGGTCGGCAGCGGCATGTTCGGCTTGGACCTCTGTTCAGGCACTGGCCTCCTGTAAGGACACAGGACCCAAGTGAGCAATAGCCTGTGAATTCCCGGGTGACAGGACTCATCCATGAGTTTAAGCTTCTACCTCCATGCGTTCAGCCTGCATGGACAGAGAGCTCTCTACAGAGAGAACTGTACAAAGACTCCAAAGCCCTGGGGTTTAGGATGATCCTGGTTCTCCATGCTGCAGTGGGTTATTCGGTAAGAGTTACTGGTGTCTTACAGAACTTTAGGGTCAGACAGATACGTTTGGCTTGATCTCTCTAGCTGAGGATCTGACACCTGTAGCTTTACCTGATCCCTTAGCCTTGGTTTCCTCACCTGCTAAACTGGAGAACTTGATCCTTTCCCAGGCAGCTCTGAGGACCAGGTAGGGAAGACACAAGGCAGACAGAGTACTACAGACCACACACCGAAGCCCTCATGCAGGTGCAATTACCAATTAACTTAATCTTCGCACCAAAGACACTTAGTTTCATTTTCCCATTCAGGAATGATAAAACTGTGGCTCAGGGGAGTTGAGTGAGAACAGATCACATTGTCCCTCCCAGGCCCTTGCCGGCTCCGGAGTGGCTGCCTGCCTGCCTCATAGACTATCACCTGTTGACTAAGTGCACAAAGATTACCAATGTGTTCTGCGAATCAAAAAGCACTGGGTATTCCAGATTCTTTGTGCTACACCCATTCTAGGTGAGTGTGGGGGAAGATGAGGCCTCAAGGTACAGAGCTCTGACCATCACTGGCCTCCCTTGAGAAGGGATGTGAAGCCTCCAACATCCTTCTCTAATTCAAGGTTTCCTGAGAAGGGTCACAGACTAACCTCGTCAGGCCAGGGCAAATCCATGGGAATAAGAATAAAAGTCATGCAGATGGGCACTACCCCTCACCTATGGCCTATTGTAAAGCCCTGTCCTCCATACTGCATGAAGCTCTTCACCCTCCAAAGCAAAGAGGAGCCCATTTCAGTCAATCTGCCCAGAGTAGCAGACAGGCCTCTCTCCTCCTGATTCTCTCAGGCTCTCTGGCCCAGGGGTCAGTTCAGCAGGGTAGTAAGGTGACAGAAAGAGCTTACCATTGGCACATGGGTTGCTGGTACACCTATCTACTTTCTTCTCACAGTTGGAGCCAGTGAAGTTGGGGGGGCATTCGCAGGCATAACTGGTCCCCTGGTTGCGCTCCCGGCAGGAGCCCCCATTGAAGCAGGGTGAATCCGCACAGGTCAAGGTACTATGTTCACAGTGCTGGCCATAGTAGCCTGGGGGACACAGGCAGTGGTAGCTATTCTCCTGGTCCTGGAGAGAGAACATAAACAGGCTAAAGTTAGACCCTGGGGATGGGACAAGGGTATGTGAGGTTGGTGCCTAGCCTCTGCTTGTCCAGAGTGCCCATCCATGCATGCATATGCAACGTCTGCCTGGATGCTAGGAGGTTAGACCTATGCCTTACTGAGCTGATGTGGGTCTCACCTTACAGCTGCCACCATTGCGACAGGGGTTGCTGGCACACTTGCTGAGTTCCAGCTCACAGTGCTCACCAGTGTAGCCTGGGAGGCAGGTGCAGGTGTAGCCCCTTGGCCCACTGTTGGAACACGTTGATCCATTCTTGCATGGAGAGTGGTGAGTGCAGTAATTGAGATCTGTGGAGACAGGAAGCAACCAGCTGAGTGGGACCAGGAACTCTCCCACCTCCATGCAAGGTCACCCTGTACTTGGCCCAAAGAAGCTTAAACTCAAGTTTCCCAGGCCCAGGCATCCCTCCTTTCTCTGCCAGTGAAATCCTGAGTGTTAAATTGCCTGAAACTACATATAAACTGTATAAATATAACAAAAGTTGGAAACAAAGCACAATTGGTCAGCATCCTGCTGGGTGCGATCACAAACACTTCCAGCCAGACCAGGATGAAGAAGAGGTCCCTAGCCAATGAGGAAGTCAGGACAGGCTTCACGGAGGAGGTGCATGCCTGGAAGGACTAGAAGGAGGAGTAAAAATTCAACAGGTGGAAAGAGTATCTGGGAGGCACCATAGGCAGGGCCAGGCATCTTCTAAAGGAGGTGGTAAAAGTGTATTTTGAATGATAGTTATTTGTTTTCTTATTGGAGAGGAACAAAGAGGGAGAGCCAGACAAAGCAAACAGAGGGACTGGAAGGACTGTGTTTGCATACAATGAGTATATGACTGTGTCACCTAGGAGTAAATGTGGATGGCCGAAAGGGAAAGAGCAAGCAACTGCTTGTATGTGTGTGTTGGGGAGGGTGTTGGGAACAGAAAAAAGGAGGGAAGTTCTGTATGTCACAGAGAGAGAGAGATGGGGAGAGAGAGAGACAGAGAGAGAGACACAGAGAGAGAGACAGAGAGAGAGACAGAGAGAGAGAGAGAACACAAGAACTGAATTCCATGCTGGCAACAAGTCAGGACCTAGGCAAGCTTTTTCCAGCTTGGCAAACCCACTCCCCATCCTCTCCAGGCCCATGTGGTGTTGCCATGGCAGCAGGCACAGTGCTTGACCCTGAAAATGGGAGGCTGCAGCTGGCTACAGGGATGTAGAAGAAAAGGTTCCCTCTCTAAGGCTGGAGCTCAGACTCCTGTGTGGGCAGAAGAGTGGCAACCCTCAAATATCAGGTACAGACTATGTGAGCTCAGGCAGCTGCCTGGCAAGTGTCACTGGGATAAGGCAGGTGGCTGTGGCCACACTAAAAAGGCAGTTACATGTTCCCTCTACCCAGAGGCCCAGATTGGCCACAGCCCAGAGCAGCCAGCGGGCACACCCCACCAGACAGCTGTTTAGGGGAGAGCTGCTCAAACAGCCTTGGAAGGTGAGCAAACACTCAGGGGGTTAATAGGTAACTACAAGGCAGAAAGAGGAACAGAACTCAGCTTCCCTCTCTCTTCAGTCTTGCTAGAATGTATAAGTATAAGCTGCAGGCTGCCAAGCTGTTACCCCTTGCCTCTTTAGTCATCCTGGCTCTTCAGGACCTGGAGAAGAATGTCCCTCCATCCCATTTTAGGTCCCTTTAAAGAGCCTTTAAAAGCAGTGAGAGGCCTGGGGTAGAGCTCACAGGTAGAGTGCTTGCCTAGTGTGTGTGATACCCTGAGTTCCATCCCTAATACTCAACCCCACAAACACGCACAAAGACAAGTCCTGAGACCTGTCCTTGAACAACAGAAGGCAAGTCACTTATCAAGCACCCAAAAAGGGTCTAGTCACCACCTCTAGTTTCAGGCCCTGCCACCCCAGCTCTCCTTCCCTCACTCACCTTGGTCACAAAACAGACCTCCCCAGCCCTCATCACAGGCACACTGCCAGGGGATGCTGCAGGTGCCATGATGACAGCCATTGTGGGGGACACATTCATTGCACAGGTCACCCCGCCAACCTGGACGGCAGCTGTTAAGACAAGAGGGAAGCCGAGTGTAAGGTGGGAGACCTGCTCACCAGGGAGAGTCCCCCTCCATTGCTTGTCCCCACTTACATGCACTCATCTGGTTTGCTGCAGTAACCGTTCTGCTCATGACAGCCAGAAAGACATATAGCTAAGGAAAAGAAATAGGGATGGATGAGGTTGGGGTACCATGGACTCTGAGGCCTCAACCCTGCTCTCCTGGGCTCACTTCCTATTCTTGGCCTCCAAGAGGAGCCATGGTTATCTTAAAGGGGACCGGGGACAAGGGGGAGGGAGAGCATCTTGCTGCATGGAAGGAAGAATAAGGACCCTGTAGACTTAGGCACACTGGGGAGGAGGCTCTGACACCATCCCCAGGTGGTCCTGAGACCCAGCTGGTAAACAGCACAGACCCATTCTGAGGGAAGCTGACACAACTGTATAGTGCTTTCTTGGGAAAATCCCATCCCTTCTATTCCAGCAGGGGCCTGGCTGCTTACGCTGATCACAGTACTTCCCAGTCCAGCCCGGCAGGCAGGACAGGCTGCCATCTGGCTGGCACTCATAATGTCCGAAGTGGTCATCGCGCTTCTTGCACAGGCGAGAACAGCTATCTCCATAGTAGTTGTCACTGCAGATGACCCGGTAAGAGTAGCGCAGTCTTGTGAGGGTGTCATTTTGCTCATCTGGCTGCCAATTCTTACCCACAGCAAGGGAGCCTTGGATGGTGATTTGACTGATAAGTGAATTTCCTGATGAAGTCTCTGCAGAAAGAGGCTCAGGTCAGAGAACCTGATTCAGAGAGAGTTGACTGCTGCCAACCATCTCTTTAGTTGTGACTATAGTGGTCAGTTAGCACTCTGACTAATTATCGAGATTAACCCCACCTGCCAGCAAGCACAGGCCAGAGGGTCCCAGAATCTTGCTACTTAGTTTCCCTGGGTGTGTGCATGTGCAGGGGTCTTGATAGCATTCAAGAAAGGTACAATAGACGGATGTTAAGATATCCTAGGGTTGTGGAGGCAGATACGGAGGGGAAAGAGGAAAAGAGGTCAAAATGGAAAAAAGAAAAAAATTAAAGGGGGGAGGTTTCTGGTTCGAGAATAGGGAGCAACGGGTTCTTTGGTGTCGTTTCAGGGGTTCTGTTCTAGAGGTAGGTAATGGTTTTTCTTTTTCCTTTTCAAAGTGAGAATTGTTGTGCTGGTGAAATATCCTTTTCCTCTGTGTCAGAACAACATCCCAAAGCCATTATTCCCTTTCCAAAGGAGCGGAATTCGCAAAAGGTGTAAAATACAGGAAGGGGCCCGTCAGCGGCGCTGGCAGCCTCGGCCTTTCTCACCGCCGTGCTCCCCGCGTTCCCACGCCAAAAATAACCCGCAGGAAACGCAATTGTGCTCTGAGTCCAGGCAGCGAGCGGAATCCGAGCGTCCAGCGCGGGGCGCAGCTCCGGCCAAGCAAGGCGTCCTGGCCCCCACCCCCAAGCCTGCGTCCCCCACCACCACCCCCGCCTATAACTCGTTAACTCTTTCGGCGCTGTGTGATGTCGCCCCCCTGTGGCTGAGGAGTTAGATACTCACCTGGCCGCAGGTTGTCTCCCGGTGTGTGCCAAGCTTGGATGTTGAGTGAGAAGGTTCCCTGGGAAGCGAAAGGGGGGTGGGGGACATAGAGATAGCGATATGAGCAGGGCGGGAAAGGAGGGGGTGCCTCGCAGCAGCCTGTTTAATTAATCTAATTGCAGGATACAGTTACTGAGCTCGGGTCAACATAACTGGTGTTCGCGCAGTGCAGCGCGCGAGTTGAGACGGCAGGGGAGGGATGAGGGATGCGGGAGTGTAAGTGAGAGCCGGGGCTGGCCGGGCGGGGCAGCGTTGGGGTTTTGGTAATGAAATTCGTATCCCAAGAACTGGGGAGAAAGAAAGGGAAAAACTGGGAAGAAAGGCAAATGAAAGCCTCTCCCGGATGATCCCATGAGAGAACAGGGGGGCGGGGGGCAGGAGAGAAAGAGGCCTTGGGGCTCTCCCGGGAGCGCTTAGGAAAGGGGCCCTGGTGTCCGAGCGCTCCCTTCTTTTCCCCTCGGTGATCTCGCAGTGCATTAGGTTGTGCTTACCGGCCAGGTGAAGTTAAAGGGCAACTGAAGAGGGTTGCGACCACTGCCGCTATTCTTGTCCCTGACGACGAAGGAGTTGGTGCCCAATACCGGCGTGGAGACATTGCCAAAGGTGCAGGGTCCCTCGGAGAAGGTTGCCTGGTAGTGCTTAAGGCAGATGCGGAAGAAAGTCCGGCAGCCGGGTTCGCAGCGCTGCCCATTGGCCAGCATACCGCGCTCGTTGGCGAACTCCTGCAGCCGCAGCTGGAAGATGCCAGAGCCCGCCGCGCGCTGCTGCACAGGGCGGAGAGAAGGAGGGAGGAGAGCGGTCAGGCTCAGCTGGCGCCGGGACACCAGCCCAGAGCGCTGCGGGAAGGGGCGGAGAGGACGCGGGACATTACCTGCGGCCACAGTACCGCCAGCAGCAGTAGCGCCCAGCGACAGGCGCTCCTGGACGCAGGCGTCATCCCTTGGGGTGTCCTCTCCACTCAGGGGCTCTGAATCTGCTGGTTAGGGATGTCGCTCTTCCGCAAGTCCGTCTGCCAGCAGAGTTCTTGAAAACCTGATTCCCCTCGGGGCTCTGCTCCCTTGTCGCCTTCTCACAACTCTGCTGCTCGATGCCTCGGTAGGTAATCCAGGTGAGGGCGACTGGGCGGTGGCTTCTCTAAGTACGTGTCCTGGAGCAGATCCTAGGGTCTCCAGCCGGCTAGTGCGGGAGTACACTGCACCCAAGCGGCTTCGGCTGCGGCTCTTGGCCTCGGGTTCCTGGCCGGCGAGCAGCGCCGCTACTGAAAGCTGCTCGCTCCGGAGCCTTTCTTATATATATTGGCTCCTCTTTGCAGCCTGTCAGTCAGACAGACTCACGGTCACTCTCCCCTCCCCTTGAGGCCTCTAGTGGTTACAGTCCCAGCACCCACTGGAGGGGGCCTCCGCCCCCGCCGCTCCCCCTGTCAGCCAGCCAGTAGGGCGCAGGTCCCCGCCCCTCTTCCAACTTCTGGGCTCCGGGCTCTGCGCGTGCCCGGCGAGCAGTCCTTAGAGATCGTCTGCTTAAAGGCTGAGACCCTCGCCACCAGAGGTTAGGAGGGTGGCCTAGTGATGCGGCGGGAGGTGGGGTGGTTCCGGAATGGTCCTGGGCGTAGAAACTCTAAGGGGTCCCCGTGGGCGGTGCACCTGATCCAGGCATTAGACACCTACAGTCCTCTAGTAGGTGGGAAAAACTTAAACTAGGAAAGCGAAAACCAGGGCCAGGGGACTTGGATCTCCTTTTCCTTCCCAGACTTTAGGTAGCTCCTGCCTCGCTGGCCTCCAGCCTATGTGTGCCCACCCACCACGCGTCCCCAGCACCGCAGGGAAGCCATCGGACGCGTTAACCTTTCCATGGCCGTTCCAAGCAAGGCAAAGGGCCAAGCGTCTAAGACTCTGGTCTTCTTCTCTGCACCTGGTAGGCGTGTCACTCTCAAGCAGCGGGGCGTGCCCAGCGCGTGCCTTCTCTCTTTGTCCCCCACCCCCAATCCCTCCTGGCTCCTGCTAGAGCCAGGACTAGTGGTCCGAAAGAGAAGTGGGGGGCGTGGTTCTCGAAGTAGTTGGGGGTGGGGGTGGCGCGTCCTCAGCTGTATGGTAATGAGGTTCTAGTCTTTCCCTCAGTACCCATCTCACCTGGGTCGCGCTTGGGCTCCGTAGCCCCATCCTGGTCCCCACCCGCGTCCCCTAGCTCCTCTGAAGTAGGAAGGAAACTCTCTTAATTCCAGAATTTCCTTGGGCCACTTGAGAGGCAAGGTGAGAGAGCGTGAGGCTGAACAGGCCTAGATCTCTCTGCATAGGGCAGGATGTAGGGTGGAACTGGAGGCGCACAGAGTTGTTTGAGTTTCGGGCGGTTTCACCCTTGTCGCACGCGCGCCTCTCCCGGGTGGCCTCCGAGCACAAACCCTGCAGCTGCTTTCCCAGAACCCGTCGTGCTCCCCGGAGGCCGCAGACCGCGAGGGCTGGCTTCTCCCAGTCTTGGACAGAGACACACACCTCTCTCTGTGGTGTGTGTCTCTGTCTCTCTGTCTCTGTCTCTCTGTCTCTGTCTCTGTCTCTGTCTCTGTCTGTCTCTGTCTCTGTCTCTGTCTCTCTCTCTCTCACACTGAGGGAGGTGGGGGCCCTGTGGCTTCAGCTGTCAGCCTGCCCGCTTGGTGATGGCTGTCTGTCCTCGGACGATAAGATCAGTGCGGGCGGGGG
Source organism: Rhabdomys pumilio (assembly GCA_030674055.1). Lineage (NCBI taxonomy): Eukaryota > Metazoa > Chordata > Mammalia > Rodentia > Muridae > Rhabdomys > Rhabdomys pumilio. The sequence goes on along the minus strand of JANHMN010000002.1, from coordinate 183,114,128 downwards.
TTGAGGGGAGCAGGGACGCGGCTCCAGCCCTAGGGAGGCCATGGTAGGGGGAAGTGGAGCCCAACAGCTGCCAATGACGAACATGGTCTGATTTTTTGACTTGGGTGGTGGTGATGGAGGATGGGGGGGGGTTGAGAAACATGAGGTTGTGAGCGTGGGGTGGGGGTGGGGTGAGGTGAGGCGACAGGCTCTGGGGTCCCCCACGCACGGCCACCCCTCCCAGCCACCATCTGGCGCGAGCGGGTTGGCGTGGGGAACCGAGGTGAGGCGAGGGCCGGCAGATGGGCCCAGGCTGCACTAGTGAGTTAATGTAGGTTATGGGCAAGCCGAGTCCCAGGCCCGAGGGAGGGGGAGCTCGGGGCGTACCTCCCGGCGGTCCTGGCAAGTGGACTTCCAAATCCTCTCTTCCTGCATCCTTTATGCATTAGTAGACCTGCCTAGCATGCCAGAGGGGTGTCTCTCTCTCTCTCTCTCTCTCTCTCTCTCTCTCTCTCTCTCTCTCT
>JANHMN010000002.1:183075503-183113615 GCA_030674055.1 Rhabdomys pumilio | reverse complement strand
CTCTCTCTCTCTCTCTCTCTCTCTCTCTCTCTCTCTCTCTCTCTCTCGGAGTTGAGTGTGTGCAACCCCACCTGGCTCTATTAGTTTTCATCCTAAAATCCTAGCCTGGGAGCCCGTAGAGACTCTAACGCCTGCACTTGCTATACTCTCAAGGGAGACATCTACTTCACACGGGATAGCTATTACTCTTGGAAGTGATCTACCCTCATACACATTAATGTGCCAAAATATTTGGCAAATAGTGAAAGACCAAACAAAAGTTGGAATCAACATTTTCCTCAGAAATGGACAATGTAAATCATCCACTTAGAAAATTTCTGACCTAGGAAGGAAAGTGTTAATTTTTTTCTCTTCACCAGAAGCACCTATTTACACTATTCCTAGACAGGACACCACCCTTACTTAGCCTTGGGTCCCCGCTAGAGTTCCCATCTGCTGGGATCAATCTTTACCCATATTGCTAGGCACGAAGGGCTCCAGCTGTGGTGCCCAGCGTCTCTCCAGACCACACAACTGGAGCCCTTCTCTGTCACTCCGCAATTAGGAGTACAAGAGCACTCTCCGCAGGAAGAACGACAATACCCTCCTGGTTACTCAACGGAATGGAAGATTGTGAGGCTAGTTAAGTAGGGCCGGCTGACTCTGACCCTGGTGTAGATGCGCCATAGGTTTCTAAGCCATCGATCTGAGTTCCCATAAACTACAGCCCTTTCTTGGGCCCACAGCTTCTCAACCCCAAGGCACCCTCAACATTTCCCAGCTTTGAAGCCCAAGTAGCTGGGAGGCCAGGCGAAGCCTTTCTCCCTACAAGTCGTCTGCTTCTACTGTTCCCTCCTCTTGGCCACTGTGCACTCTACTTCTCAGTTTCTCCCATTATGCAGAACCAGCCCCCAGAACTGAAAAAACAAAAAACAAAAAACGACAAAGTTGTCTTTCGACCGTGTCCCCAAACTGGCCGCGGGTTACTGGGGTGCGGCTTCGGGCCTCCTTCCTAGTCAGAAGCCTACAAGCGCTCCCCAGGGCCACCAGCGCAGCTTGGAGACCTCCAGCGCGGTGTTATCTCTCCTCTCGCTCGCTACCCTTCCCAGGAGACAGCGATCTGGACCTGGAACACTGCACCTGAGTAGAGGCGAGGTGGGGTCTGGGCTACTGAGCCCGCAGGACAGGCTGGGGGCGGGGCACTTAAGCCTTGAGAGACACTGCTGCGGTCGCTGCGGAGAAGGGGCCACGTGCTGGGAGCCGCGGCCGGGGAGTTGCACAGAAGGCGGGGAGATTTGCAAACTGTTGCTGCCACATGGCTGCTTCATTCGATCCATTCACATTGAAATGAGGCCGGCGCGTGCCTCATCTGCCGCAGGGCGCTGCCACGCGTCAGGCTGGCCTGCCGCGTGCCAACTGGGGCAGTGGGGCTGGCAGAGCCTGGCAGCCGTGGGGGCGCAGCTAGGGCCCTGAGGCCAGGAGGGGGTAGGGGAAGGGAAATGAACTACTCCAGCCTCTCAGGCGCCGCAGGTTCTCGGACCTTGGCCCTGCATTTAGGAGTGAACCGACAGAAAGGCCCAAGACGAACGGTTTCAGAGGGGGGCCAGGATCGATGCCGCCGCTCCCCGCAGATGCGGCCCGGCAGCGCTGCTCTCCATCTGCCGCTGCTCGCACCTGCCGGTCAATAAATCGATTTTACAATTTAATGCAGCAGCTTCCCGCCCGCCTCGGACAGATGCCGCCGCAGAAGCACCTCCGCCCTCTTCCCTCCCCTCGAGGGGCGCCAGCGGTTAGGAACCTGTTTCCCGCTTAGCAAGCAGCGCCCCGCGGCGCGGCGCACTTTTCCCTACTGCCTCTTAGAGAAACTGCGTACTTGGAGTTTTTGCCCAGGGTCAGAGTGGATTCCCCAGAGAATAGGCCTCAGGCTGAGGGAGGATAGAGGAAGATGATGACTTAGCATTGGCCTCGAGGACCGGCTGGGGGGCTTCAAGGAAGGAACAGGATGCAGGAACTGATGATAAAATCCGAGGGCTAGGGAGAGAAGAGGGGCATGGTATTGTAAGTCACAACGGGTTCTAAAGTTTGAAGAGGAAAACCGAGAAAGGCCTGAGCACTGAGGTGGCCGGCAGTCTCAGCCCATTCTCCCCTTGGTCTGGTGAATGAGTATGACTCAGACTTGGCCATGAAACTTAACCATGGCTCTACATCTGTTCTTTCATCTCTCCAGTGTAATAGTAATAGCAACCTGGGAGGGTGAAGGGTTGTATTGAACTACACAGTTTGCAAGACTCAAAGAATAATGTAGTTCCTTTCTTTTCCTCTAGGCAACATGAAGACAACCAGAGGCCACCTTGGGGGCTGAGCACACATGATTTCACAGGTAGAGGAAAAGACAGACAGACACACTCGTAAGGGAAGAGGCAAGAGGAGCAGAATGGGGGAAGGGAAAGAGCAGAGGGTGAAAAGTCAAGGTTTTTGGGGCCTTTTTGTGGGAGGCCTGTGATAAGGTTCTTCTTGACTGAACAACCTGGAGAATAGCTGCCTAGGCTTTGGCCTTCTAGAGAAAACCTTCCTACTGAGACAACCCTCCTGCTGAGGGTGGTTTTTCAGAGCAGTGGCCTGCAGAAAGGAAGAGGTGTTGTCCTTGAATGGATCTAATCAGTGAGGGTGCTGGCCACCCAGAGAGGCTCAGCTTTCCTCATGCCTCCAAAAGAGCCCACTTCCTGGGTTCCCTGTCCATTGCTGATTGTTCATGACAGATGACCCAACATTTGCTAAATAAAGGGTGCCCACGTGGGCAGGATTACTAGACATGGTACAGTTGGGTTTCTCCTAAGGCCAGGAAGGCCTCCCATCTCTTCTGGGGTCCTCACCTAGGACCTGGAGTAGTTTCATACTGTTTCTTTGGCTTTCCAGCACATGGAGCCTGGAATTGAGGGGAGTTTTCCTTCTCAATAAGAACATCTAGGGCCTGCAGAGACAGTAGGCCTGACAGGAGAAGCTAAGGATTTCAGAAGCTTCTTTTTGACTGTGCATTTTGAGTGGGAAGCTTTCTTGTGGCCTCTTGGGTGCTGGTTAAAGAGAAAGACGGTGGAACAGGGCACAGACTCGGCAGCTCCAGAACTGAGATAAGCCTGGTAGCAAAGGCCAACTTGATGATGACCCTGCAGCTGCCTCAGCTGCATCTGCCAAGCCAGGAGATGCCTGGAAAGCTTGGGCCAGGAACAACACAGCGGGTATTTCCAGCCACAGAGGAGGTTGGGGTTTAAGGCAGCCTCCATGGCATCTTGCCCAGAGCACTGGTTTCCCCTTCCCTGGTTCCTTCCTGTCCATATTCTACCAATGAGCAGGGACACATGGGACAGGAGGGAAGGATCAGGACTACCTCGCTGAGGGACCCTGGGCTTAACTGGAAGTAGTGTCATCCCAGCACATGGAGGTAGAAGGAGAATTAGGAGTTCAAGGCCATCCTTAATTTCTGATTAATCTTCCTGGTTGTCTGCAGGACCCTAGTGTGGTTGCCAGCGCCCATGCTGGGAAGCTCACAATTATCTGTAACTCCAGATCCAGGATATCTGACTCCCTTTTCTAACTTCCTTGGGGACCTACACATGGCACACACACATATAAACACTTGAAAAACCAAAATAAAATTAGGAGGTAGAGGCAGGCAGCTAAGTTCAAGGCCAGTCTGTTCTATGAACTGAAAAATTTCCAGACACCAAAGGTTATATAGTAAGGTCCTGTGTACGGAAAAAAATCCTAGCCCGGTGTGGTGGCGCACGCCTTTAATCCCAGCACTCGGAAGGCAGAGGCAGGCAGATCTGTGAGTTCAAGCCAGCCTGGTCTACAAAGCAAGTTCCAAGTCAACCAGAGCTACACACAGAGAAACTCTGTCTTGAAAAACAAAACAAAAACCATGTCAGGCTGGAGGCATCCTGATGTGTGCTCTTCAGTGTCCAAATGCTCACTGCCTCCATAATCCATAACCATAACCACGATCTGGGCTGAGGAGTGTGGCAGGTGGGGAGCAGTTCATCCTCTCGGCCTGACTTCTTCATCCTGTGGTTTCCAAAGAAGCTGCTTCATCTGCCCATCCCCTTGCCAGGCTGACTCCTACCCTTGCCAGGCTGACCCCTACCCTTGCCAGGCTGACCCCTACCCTTGCCAGGCTGCCCTCTATCTACCCTTGCCAGGCTGACCCCTACCCTTGCAAGGCTGGCCTTTACAGTCCTCTCTACAGGCTTACTTTCCCCTGGGTCTTTCCTAGAAGCAAAGCAGTCCAGGTCTCCTCTCTCCTCACAACTCTCCTTTAAGCTTCAAGCTTTTCACTGGGCAGTAGTGGCGCGCGCCTTTAATCCCAGCACTTGGGAGGCAGAGGCAGGTGGATTTCTGAGTTTGAGGCTAGCCTGGTCTACAGAGTGAGTTCCAAAACAGCCAGGACTACACAGAGAAACCCTGTCTCGAAAAACAAAAAAAAAAAAAAAAAAAAAAGCTTCAAGCTTTCCTTAGCTTGCAAGTTCATACCGACCCAATCCCTGGGTATGGTTTGTGCCCCGCACCTTCTCCCATGAATGCCCATCTCATCTCTCAGAAGCAACTTTGCCCTCTCATTTCCTGACATGATCTCTGATCTCTGATCCTAACTGCCACCCAGGACAAGCAAGAGATGGGGGATAGGGCCACACCCTTGTCTTTGTCTACCAACAGGAACCTAGGAGTGGGGTTTACTCAGCCCTAGTGCCCCACAGTCTCCTGGAAGGAAGGGTTAGGCCTGAACCAGGAAGTACTTTTGCATATTTCTCACATAAAGAGAAAGAGACTGGGGAAAGAGCCTGGGGACAGGTGCCAATTCTGAACAGCTGCTTGAGCCAAGAGGTCACTATTCCCTGAAGAGAGCTAAGGAGACGGCTGACCACCATCGTCAAGTAGGTGATGGGTCTAAAGCAGAGCACAGTGGCTGACTATCTCTTTCTCCCAGCACAGTCAGAATAAGAGGAAATGGGTTTCAGTGGTGGCAGGAAGGATTTAGGTTAGACATATGGGAGGACTTCCTGTGTCAGAGTGTCTACACTGTGTATCCTAGTTGCTAATCCAGGTTGAACTCTCCCCTGGAGTTAATGAGAATTGCATACTGATGTTTGCTAATGAATAACTTGACCTGTCTGGGGTTAACAGAGAACCTCTTGCTCAGTGTCTAGAAAAATACTCAAAATGCCGCTTTTCTTTCCTGCAGCCCCGTGAGTACCACTATATGAAAATCAAGGTTTGGTGACTGAAATACCTGAGCTATGGTGAAAAGTCAGGGACTTCACTATGTACAGCTAGGTCTGTGTACCCAGCAACAAAGAGCAAGACCTCAATACTTCTGTGGCCACTTGCTCTTCTCCAGGGTCTTGCTTAGGTGGCAGGAGCACCAACCGCCATTGTCAGAGTCATCTTGGCATTTAAGAACCTCCATGTGCCTCTTGCCCACCTTCCTCTCTGCTCTTACGGCCTTGATACCTCTTCTTGTCACTGCAGCTCCCAGGCACCTGAGACAAATCTATCAAGAGTGCAGCCAAGAGCCTGGGCATGTATTCAGTAGAACACACACACACACACACACACACACACACACACACACACACACGCCGGGCAGTGGTGGCACACGCCTTTAATCCCAGCACTTGGGAGGCAGAGGCAGGCAGATTTCTGAGTTCGAGGCTAGCCTGGTCTACAGAGTGAGTTCCAGGATAGCCAAGGCTACACAGAGAAACCCTATCTCGAAAAACCAAAAAAAAAAAAAAAACCACACACACACACATACACACACTTACACATTTACACACATGCACACACATACACATACTCATCCACACTCACACAGAACATGCTACCTACTATAGGTTTGTGATTCATTTTCCCAAGGTCCCACTGAGTTCATGCATGTGTGTAAGCATAAGCATGGAGGAAACATACATTCAAAGACTGGGTACAAGAGCCGTCCAGGGAGGAGAGCCATCTTGTGAGGCCACAAGGGCATACAAGATTTGACTCTTTGTTCGTGGGAAGGGGAAACAAGATGAAGGCACAGGAAAAGGAATGTAGGAGGTTGGAAAAGTGAGACAACAAGTAAAGTACTTAGTGTATAATCAGGGAGACTGGAGTTTGAATCCCAAGAACCCACACAAAGGCCAGGGGCAGCCAGGCTTGGTGGCACACACCTTTAATCCCAGTACTCAGGGGAAACAGAGGCAAGCAGATCTTTGAGGTCAGCCTGATTTACACAGGGAGAAGTTCCAAAACAGCCAGGGTTACACAGAGAAACTCTGTCTCAAAACACAAACACAAAACCAAACAAGCCAGGTGCTGTGGTTAGTGACTATGTCTGCAATCCCAGTACGTCTACAGGAAAATGGGGGCAAAGAAGGAAGGATCTAGAACAATGAGAGAACTGTCTTAAAAAATAAGGTAAAAGGTGAAGACTAATAACCTGAGGTTGTAGCTGGGCGGTGGTGGCACACGCCTTTAATCCCAGCACTTGGGAGGCAGAGGCAGGCGGATTTCTGAGTTCAAGGCCAGCCTGGTCTACCAAGTGAGTTCCAGGACAGCCAGGGCTATACAGAGAAACCCTGTCTTGAAAAAAAAAATAATAATAATAACCTGAGGTTGTCCTCTGACCCCTATGTACACTCTATGGCACACACACACACACACACACACACACACACACACACACACACACAGCTAATTCATTTATATGTTTTTAAAAGAAAAAAAGAAGCTGGGTGTGATGGCACATCCCTTTAATCCCAGCATTTGAGAGGCAGAGATAGGTATATCTCTGCGTTTGAGACCAGCCTGGTCTGTAGAGCAAGTTCCAGGACACCCAGGCCCACACAGAGAAACTATGCTGCAAAAACAAACTAAACAAAACAAAATGAGAAAAAAAGAAAGAAAACTAGAAAGAAAAGGACGTGGTAGCTACCCGACAGGACCAAGTCTCAGAGGAAGGTTTGTCCAGGAGGCGGGTTTACACTAGACCTGAAACAACAACCACAAACACACTAAAACTCAGAACTTTACTGTATTTGTTTATTTAACTCATGTGTTTGTATATATGTGTGTATGCTTCCTACATGTGTGCAGGTACCTGTAGAGGCCAGAAAAGGGTGCCAGATCACCAGATCGGTAGTTGCAAAGGGGGAAGGAGAACATTACTAACAGGGCACCAAGAGGCCCAGGATGATAGAGAAAATAAGCAGGTATTCCTTCCTGCCAGAGTCGGGAGAGGACAGAGTTAACTTGAGAGGTTGGATATGTATGAGCTTAGTGGCTGTGGTATGGAAACTCACAGGCAGATGAATTCAACCTCAATTGAGCAGAGGCACTTGTATGGCTACCCGCTGGCGGTGGCACACAGAGAAGTGTGGTGTAGGGCAGTGCAGGGAGGCCAAAGGCACAAAGCTTTTCTGCATTTGAGGCTGGGGTCTAAATTTACCAAAGTGCCCAGGTCTGCTCCTGAGTTGACAGCTTCCATGGGTGGATGGCTAGGTGGTCTACAATGCCAGAGCCCTAGCGACCTGCTGGGATTAGTCCCCATGGCTTCTATGCAGGTAGGGTTCCAACCTCTCACCCCCAAAGATACCCCTCCCTTTTCAAATCAGCCTCTGCAAACCTGCCCCTGGCTTGTCCAGCTTCTGTAGAGTAGAGGCAGCTTGGTCACATACTGGAGAACCCCAGTTGCTTCTATTTCAGTCACAGGCTGTTCTGCTTGATGGCTGAGACTTGGCCAGCAGAGGAGAAGGGGTTTACTCAAGTCTGGAATCCACAAAAGTATTTTGGGAGAATGACCTGAGGCCATACATCTGGACAGCTATACCATATGCTTAATGTTAGGTGAGCTCTCAGGAACACTTAGACCTGTTCCGTGCTATGTAAGGGCTTGAATACCTCCCACCCAGGTTTTAACACTTTGCAAGACTGTCCCAGTCTCTTTAGAAGATTTGGCCATGGGAAGTACATTCACTGGTTGATCTACAAGTTCTACTGTGATCAGTGTGGGCAGATGGCTTGGGAGAGCTGTTTGGTTTGGACCTCCATATGTCTTCTGGAATGGAACAGCAGAGACAGTGTCCACCAGTCTCTTGGGTCCAAGATATCTCTTCTGGGTTCCAAGGACTTGCCAGCTGCACCTGCTTGGCACTCAGGGCAGGTGCAGCTTATGAATATGGGAAGTCCTGGTCCGTTCCCAGCATGGGGGTGGGGCAGTCAGAGTGAGGCTGCAGGCTCAGCCCTTCTCAGTCTCACTGGGGTGCCAGGCTCAGGCCAGCTTGTCACACTGGCCAGCTCACCCAAGGCTGAGATCATCACCCTCCATGATAGCCTCCACCCCCAGCTGAGCTCACTACCGTGGCCTTCTGGGGGACATTGTTGTCTCTCAGCGCCCCTCCCCAGGCTCAATGAGCTGTTTGTTGGCATGTCCGGTGAGGGTAAGTGAGGGCGGGCATGGGGCGACCATACACAATGGGGATTCCGTCCATTCTGAGGTGGCTGCGGGAACCAGGCCGGCTTTGTCCCGGGGACCCTTATTCCCACCATTTAGGAGCCGGAACTTCAGGCGGAAGGCCCTGTAGTATAAGAACAACAATGTCGTCACCCTGTCTGTAGGGGAGGGTGCTGCAGGCCTGGCCTCCTAGGTACCCAGGGGAATCTGCAGCCTGGACATTTCAGCTCAGGCGGCCACTTAGGATAGATTCTGTGGCCAAGGCTGTGCTTCAGATCTGAGGGAGATTCAAGCAGATAGATTGAAGACTCCTCACTTGCCTACTAGCCCATCTGCAGTCTGTGGTCTGCATGTGAATGAGCTCCCTGACATCCTAGTGCTTATCTTCTTAGGGGTAGCCAAGGAGAATCCCAAAGTGCAAAAGAATTGGATGCATTCTGCAGGCTGTGCTGGTGTGGTACTGAGGGGTTGAATTAGGGGTAGCCTGGTCTGCAGTCTGCCCTTCAGAAGTGGCTCAGGTTTCTCAGACAACAAGTGTTTATTTTCAGTGGGAAGAGTGTGTGTGTGTGTGTGTGTGTTGGGGGGGGTGCACACGACAGGACGTCACAGCATTTCCCTCCTGCCTGGTGCTGCAGTGGTTCTCACAGTCTGGGCACTGGTGACATCACCGGCCTTTCCTCCTCAGCTCTGGCCTTCTTGCCTCCCTCACCCCACCCTGAGCTCTGGCCAAACCACAAGGTTCTTGGGCTCCTGTTTCCGGTGTGAGCTCTTCTGGGTGGGCACTCCTAGGGGGCAGGGAAGCAGTGAATGGGATAGGTTCCTCAGCTCATTGCCCAGAGATAGCCCTTCTGTGTTCACCCCTGTGAGACTGTGCTGTCCCACCCAGGGCATATTCCCAGTTCCATGCTGGCCCTTTAAGGGTCTTGGGAAGCCAGAACAACAGGAAATCCAAACGGCCTCATTAGGCAGCTCCAAGCTCAGCACAGTAATTAGCGCCCTGAAAACAAAACAAGGAAAAGCAGGTGGTGGTCCCCCCTCCCATCTCTGCTGCCCCTGGCGTGGCCTGTTAGTACCCATAGCTGGGCAGCTGGGACAGGACCCCCACCCAGGCCCCCTCACTCCAAGCTTCTGAGGCCTGATCCCCACTGCCCAGGCCAAGGGTCAGGGTGAAGCTTATGGAGAGACAGGCTGCATGCAGTGCTTTCACCAGTTACATATCCCTGGGGACACACATCGGGGCTTCCCCTTGACCACAACCAGGTGGCCATTTGTCCACAGCATCTTTCACCTGTTTGAAAAATACTGTGATGGGGATTGGGGACCATGTCTGCCTCTTCCAGAGGAAAAAGAGAGACCCAAGATGGTCCCCTCATGGAGAACACAAAAACTTCTCTAAGGTCCAGCTCCTCCAGGCTGTCCTTCAGGTGAGCAGGACTACTTGAGCAGAAGGTATGGCAACCGATGGCCTCGCACTTGCAAGTCCCTTAGATGCCAAATGCCTGGGCAGGAGTTAAAGAGGACCTTAACTGCTTCTTGTTGGCCAGGCTTCAGGTGACATTCCATTCTGTCTTTCTTTTTCTCCAGCTTTTTGCTGTAGGGGAAACCATGCTGCCCTGCTCCTGAGGTGTTTATCTTCAGCTGGAAAGTCACCTACCAACCAAGTAGTCACTGAACAAAGTGCAGTATTCCACCTCCCACCCTGGCCAGAGCCCTTGGGAAGGTCTAAGGGACTGTAAATGACATAGCCTTGTGATGGTGCTTCCTTCTGTCTGAACAGGCCTTTGAGAGCAGGGTGGCTAACTTTCTGAGTACATATCCCCCACAGACTTGAGCACGTGACCAGGCACATACTTATGAACAATACAAAGTGAGTTGGGGCTGGAGAGATGGCTCGGCAGAGCACCCACTGCTCTTGCGGAGGACCTGGGTTCAGTTCCCAGCACCCATATGGAGGCTTACAACCCTCCATAATTTCAGTTCCAGGGCCCCCAATGCCCTCTTTCTGACCTCTGTGAGTACACAGCGTGGTATATACATACACACATGAAGGCAAACTGTGCCTCACATAAAATAAATCATGTTTTTTCAAAAATGAGTCAGAAATCATATCTGGCTCTGAGGACTTGAGGAAAGCCCAGGAGTTGGCACAGCAGCCTGTCACACAGCAACACTGTATCAGGTTCACTCAGGCTTCAGGGAGGTCACCGAATTTATGTTTTGTGCAGAACAGGGATGAAGGAAGGTACCAGGGAGGGGAGATGTAAGTCTTTCTGAGAACAAAGCTGGTGTGACCCTGAACATGGGGGGAGCTGCACTGGGCTGGCCTGGGCTGGAGGCCCCATGGGGCCAAAGCTGAGCAGGCTGGGTGAGGATGGTGGCCAGCCTGTGGCCACTGAATGGGACTGTAATTAAACTGTGGGTGGGTTTCTGGTCACACTCCTGTTGGTTGAGAACAAAGGCCCAAGGCTTCATTGCCCAGGGGGAAGGAGAAGCAGGGAGGGGCTGGAGTAACCCAGAACCTGCTATTGGGCTGGGCAGCTGGCTTCCAGCTGGGCCCAGGAGCTCTGCAGACACCTCCAGAGACCACCAACCTACATGGCCACTTCTGAGGGGCTCCCGCTGTATCCAAGGGTCCAGTTGTGATGGTGGTGATGAAAAGGAGACAGAAAGCAACTAACGGGTTACAGGGGCTTAGAGCAAGGCCACACACACACACACACACACACACACACACACACGCACACGCACACGGGAGCCACTGGAATGGTTTTCTGGAGATTCTGTTGGGACTGGTCTAAGATAAGGACTAGGGGTAGTTGTTTCTAAAGCTATCCCCTAGGGTGGGGTGCCTGCTGGCAAAGCCTACAGTGCTCAGAGGTCACACCCACCCACTGGGCCCCGGAGCCAGTGCTGCCCCAGAAGAATATTCTCACCCAGGGACAAGGAATAAGATACTCACAAGCATCCAGCTCTTAGCACTGTGGAAAGTTACCCAGGGAAGGGGCTGTGGGCAAGGAGGAACGTTGATAGGCCCCCAGTGGCTTCAGTCAAGTGGTCACTTGGAAGTGACTCTCCTTCCTTACTCACAATCCCTTAGGGCCTATAGCTATCCCTTGAGAAAGCAGGCTGTCCAGGAGAGAAGAGAGGTAGGCTCAAAGCACCTGAGCAAAGGGGCTAGAGTTCTGTGTGGGGACGTGACCCTGTAGTGAGTCATTTCCCGGATGTAGCTAACCGGCCCAGACTTCAAGGTTTTGGGGGGGGTGGAAATCTTTTTTCCAAGTTCCTCGATCTGTCATCCCCCTCCCCCGCCAGCCGGATAGGACTGGACCAGTGTCCTTAGGGTTCCCACTCAGCCTTCCAACTTAGCCCTTCTCCACTGAGATCTCCCTGGACATTGTTCCCGCCTCAGGAAGTCTCTGATGCCCTGCACTGGATTTTGTTTTCCTTGTTATCGGGACAACTAATATTTTTTCCTGTTTGAAGGGGGGTTGGTGGGAGGGGGGAGATTTTCCCAAGCAGATTACAGCTGTCAGGGAGGGGGGAGGGGCTGGAAGCTGAGGCTGCCCTTCACTCTGCCTCTACCACCCTCCCAGATCTGAGCTTGTGAATGAAGGAAGAAGTCTGGCCCTCAAGCCAGCCTGGCTCACTAGACACAGGGGGCAACTTTGACTTAGTAGTTCTGGACTGGAAAACGTGCACACCCGTCCTCTCCTTGGCTCCCTTCTAGAAATATTGCTTATGGAGACACCTCACCACCAACACACACACAGACAAACAGACACACAGACCCCCACACACACAAAAAGTTGCTAATGGAGACCACCTCCATTTTCTGTAGCTTTCACAAGGCCTCTACAGACAGCAGACCAGAAAGCTAGGCTACATGTTCAAAGATAGGGAGAAGGTCCTGAGTTGACCCTCTCCCTACAGTGGCAGGGAGGTCGTCTTCCCCCTCCCTGCACACATGGGATGGGACTCTCATGTGCCCTGGGAACTATAGCTTCGACGTCAGAATTCCAAACCACCAGGCAGCCTTGTGGCAGAACATAAAGAAGAGTGAGCACATACAGGAACCTCAGCTCTGCCAACCAGTGTGGCTCTGGGCAATTCGCTGCACCCTGCTGTTTTAGGCTGTGTCTCCAACATGGCCATATTGATTTCCTGCCTCACTTACCCAGATGGTCTTGTTGTAAGGACACAGATGAAAATGATCTGATTCGCTGTCAGAAGAGTCTCCTGACTGGACACGAACTGGGTATAGTGGTTCAAGTGAGCAGTTCCAGTGTCAGGATGCTAAGGCAGGAGCTTGGGCTACAGAGTGAGTTCAAGGTCAGCCTAGGCTACATGGTAAAGCTGGGGGAAGACAACCCCACCTTACCACCACACACACACAAATACACCAAAAAGTTGCTAACAGCAAACACCTCCATTTCCTGTAGCCTTCACGAAGGCTCCACAGAGAACAGACTAGACAGCAGAAGCAGATACTAGCAACGCTGTGTGTACACGTTTCCTCAATAAACTCCGACTTTCTTATATTTTTGAGGCAGGGTTTCATGTATTCCTGGCTGAACTCAACCTTGTTTTGTAGCCAAGGAAGACCACGAATTTCTGGTCCAGTTTATTGAGTGCTAGGGACCTAACCCAGGGCTCTCTCTGTGTACACTAGGCTAACCCTCCACCAACTGAACCCAAAGCAATCAACTCCCAGCTGCAGCAGTGGGGTACTTAGTGCTAGGGTAAGGCTGCTTGGGTCGTTGGGGTGGAGAACCTCCAGTACAGCAGCAATATGGTTTTGCTTATGGTGATTAAGTCCCCTTCAATTTAATGACAACTGACAGCCAGGGAGATGGCTCAGGGGTAAGGATGCTCCCCACAAACCTGACAGCCTGAGCTTGATCCCTGGAACTCACACAGAAGGAGAGGTCCTTTGACCTCCACAGGTGTGCCACAGCATGTGCATGTGTGTATGCACACACATACACAAAATACAGAAATAAATGTAAAGGAAACGTCAACACACAGAAGGACTTCAGGTGTGACTTTCTAGATCACAGTGTGCAATACAAGACGAGGATAACTGACCCACTTGTGCCTTATAATCTCCTTTAAGGTGATGTCTGTCCTCCATCAGAAGGATGGGCACCATGCTGTGGACTGTGTACAGGACCAGGCAAAGCAGCCATGGGGGTGGGGCGTGATGCTCAAGAGAAACAGAGTTTCTATTGAAACTTACTTTTTAGCTAAGATGAAAAGTGAACCCTCGCCGGGCGGTGGTGGCACACGCCTTTAATCCCAGCACTTGGGAGGCAGAGGCAGGCAGATTTCTGAGTTCGAGGCCAGCCTGGTCTACAGAGTGAGTTCCAGGACAGCCAGGGCTATACAGAGAAACCCTGTCTCGAAAAACCAAAAAAAAAAATAAATAAATAAATAAAATAAAAAAATAAAAAAAAATAAAGAAAGAAAAGTGAACCCTAGTGGCATTTTTTTTAATTTTATATTTTTTTATGTGTATAGGTGTTTTGTCTGCATCTATGTGCACCATGTGCATGCCTGTTGTCCAGGGAGAGAAGAGGGGATCTGATTCCTTGAAGCTGGAGTTAGAGCTGTTTTTTGTTTTCTTTTGTTTTGTTTGTTTGTTTTGTTTTTCTTTTTGAGACAGGGTTTCTCTGTGTAGCCCTGGCTGTCCTGGAACTCACTCTGTAGACCAGGCTGGCCTCGAACTCAGAAATCTACCTGCCTCTGCCTCCCAAATGCTGAGATTAAAGGCGTGCGCCACCACTGCCCGGCATGGAGTTAGAGTTGTAAGTTACCATGTGAATGCTGGAAATGGGACCCAGGTCCTCTGAAGAACAGCAAGTGCCCTTAGCCACCAGGTCATCTCTTTAGCCTCTTGAATCCTAGTAATATTTAACATATGTCTTTTTTTCCTTCTTTCTGTTTTATTTGTGGTTCTTTATCACATATGCTAAAGTAGATCCATAGCCCTCTCTTTTAAAAAAACTAATTTTATTTTAATTTTTTTGAGCTAGTGTCTCATATAACACAAACTATTTGAACTTGTTTTGGAGCCAAGGATGGCCTTGAATTCTTGATGTCCCTGCCTTTACTTCCCAGGTTACAGGTGTGTGTCATTGTGCACAAACTTAGCCCTTTAAAAATTCTGAATTTTTATTTTCAGACAAGTTCTTACATAGCCCAGGCTGCCTTTGAACTCTCTATGCAGCTGAGAATGACCTTCAGGTTCTACTCCTTGGGATGCCTCCTCCATGCCCATTGCTCAGGCTCTGTGCTTATAAACACTCACACAGGTTGAGGATGCAGTTGTGGTGGATTGCTTCCCCAGCATGCTCGAGGTCCTAGGTTCCACCCACAACCACAAAAATAAACAAGTACATAAATAAAGCTAAAACTAAATACAAGGCACTGTTTTCACAAGTGTGGTAGCTTACACTTAAAGAAAAAAATCAGTGTTGGCCTAGGACCCCTGAGACCAAGTTCCCAACACAAAGGAGCTTTATTTGCCCCAGAGGAACAGAGGGCAGGGAATAAGAGACAAAGACAGGAGATACAGGATGAGGGAGAAGAGGATGAGAACAAGGAAGAGGAAACAGAGATATTTGTCCCAGAGAGACAAAGAAATACCTGTGGAAAGAGACAGATATGGCACATAGGAAAAATGGCAGTTTATAAAGGTAAAGGGAGAACCTCATATTAAGACGAGGTATTTAATTTTAATTGGGCATATTAATTAGGTGAGCCAAAGGGGGCTTTTAATTGTTGGACTTCAATACTTTGATAGCTGGACCTTGGTAGTCAGCCTCAGGATGAGGAAGTAGCCAAATAAGGCAGTAGACCTTGATGTCTAGCTTTAGGAATGGAATTCAATGGTTTTTAGCAAGGCAGATGGAGTCAGGGAGAAGGGCAAGGCCTGAAAGAGCCATGTTTGCAATGCTCTGGCTGGCTAGAATCCCTTCACTCCATCACTCAAAAGGCTGCCGTGACAAGAATCCTCAGGCCCAGGAGTTCAAGGTGAACCTGGGCAACATAATGAGATCCTGTCCCAACAACAATAACAAAACCACACAGTAACTGGAAGCTGAGAGGCTAGCTCAGTGGGTAAGAGCACTTATGTAATAGTTTCTTTGCTTTTGAGATCGAAACATTACATCCTATAGGAATTTCATTAAGAAGGAAACAACTCAAAATAGTGTCAGGAAGGCCCTGAAATTGACCAGACTCACTGGGCTCCGTCTAGCCACAGTAAGCTAGAAAAGCTAAAAGTCACTCCAAAGGAGTCAAGCCAAGCTGCAAGGAAGACTCTCAGACAAACCAACCTGCAAAAGCAAAACAAAAGCAAGCAAACAAACAGAAAACACTCTTGAGACCAGGCCAGCTGCCTAGAAGAGGGTTAGACCAACTGAACCACTAAGAAGGGACACTGTGACCGGTGTGACCGTGTGCTCCAGGTCCCAAGATTTTGTGAGCTGTCACCCATGCTGGGGTGAACTTTGATGATGCAGCTGTCTTTGAGTCATTTCTGTTCCTATAAATAACCCTTCACAAATATTCCTGTAGCAACTCCGATAGAAGTCACCAGTGTACCAAGTTGGACTTTGGTACCAAGTGTTCTCTGTACTTTGGGGTGAGCTGATGTGTGTGTTGCATCTTCTCAGGAGAAGTTTTGCCACACAAATAGCACTTGATGCATAAGCATTAGGACCTGAGTTCAGATTCCCAGCAGAAAGAGAAAGAAAATTCAGATTCATTGAGAGTCCTTATTACATACAACATACATATATACCATATATACACACACATAGTAATCAAAAGAGGAAAAATTAAAAATCTTTGCTGGCTCTGGTGGTACAAACCTGTAATCCTAGTTGCTGGGGCGGGGGGGGGGGGGTGAGGGGCTGAAGCAGCAGGATTGGAAGTTAAATGCCAGTCTTGGAAATTTAGTGAGATTCTCTCTCTCCTCTCTCCTCTCTCTCTCTCTCTCTCTCTCTCTCTCTCTCTCTCTCTCTTCATGCATTTGCATTTGTGCATGCACACACATACACATGGTGGGGGAGGGTCAGGTGTGGAAAGAAAGAGAGAACACACAGAGAGAAATGAGAGCCAGGAATGTTTCAAACTGCAGTACCAAGGGGAGGGGATAGGAAAGAAGAAGATTTGGGGCATTTGGAACTGAAGAGATGACTCTAATGTTAAGGTCCTTTGTGTCTTTACAGGGTGGGGTTCCCAGCACCCACATGGAAGCTCACAACTGTCTGTAATTCCACATCCAGGGGACCCAATAGTCTTACCTCCTTTGACACTAGACACACACATGGCACACATACATACACACAGGCAAAGACTCATACACATAAAGTAAAAATAAACCTTTAAAAATAAATTAATAATTTGAAACAATAGCCTACAAGGTTAATGCCATTTCTGTCCTATAACACTGGCTACAAGAGGAGGGGCTGCAATGCTCTGGGCGCTGTCCCTCACTGGTTCCCTGGGCCTACCTTCTCCCTGCCTCCCTTAGGCCAACATAAGTCCCAGATAGTACCATGCAAAGTACAGCTTGTCGAGGCTGGGGTCCCTGAGGCTGCCCTGTATTCTGTGTGTCATCACTAGGAGAAAAGTCCCTGGCGGGAGGCGGCCCTCTGCTGGGAGGCCATTTCCCTAAGTGGCCAAGGTAAGAAGTGGGGGATTTCCAGTTCAGTTTGCGCAGCTGACTTCAGTTCCAGGGGCTCCTCTTCTTTCTTAAGTAGTCTAGGCTGTTGTGAGGGCAGAAACTCCAGTTAGGCAGAGTTCTGGGCAAGAGGATTATGGGAGCAGCAGAGTCAGCTAGACCCACAGTTCTTCAGCCCCCAAGTCTTCCTCTGAAGGGAACCCCAGGGTTGCATGTGGGAACCACCAGGACCCAATCCTGGAAGACCCCAACAAGATGTCCGGGAGTGAGGTGGGTCTGAAAATCCAGAGTGGCACTTCCTCATGGGTCTGTGGGGAGTGAGTCAAATCAATGAATGTCCCTGCCTAACCCAAGCTTCTGCCCCAGGACTGCTGGGTGGGTCTGGTGGTTAGAAGGGCAAGTCTAAATCTCAGGCCAGGAGTCTCCTAACTAGCCAGCACCTCCAAGGCTGCCGGAGCATCAAAGGGGCAACATGAGCCCATGTGGAGTTGGGAGTCAGTAGCCTCACATTCCAGGCCATCACCCTGAGTACTTAACTTGCAGAAAGGGGAACCCTTACCCTAACGGGATTACTTTGTACTACTGTATTGTACTCACTGGACTAAAAGGGTAGGTACAACCCTAGGGACTTAGAAGAAGGAGAAGAGTGAAGCCCTAGACTAAATGGCACACACATGTTTCGTCACCAATGTCAGCATGCTCTGGTCTAGGTATGGGCTTAGGAAACAGTTAGATCCTTTCGGGTTTCCCATGCTTGGGCCCATGAACCTTCTCTTCATACCCTGCATGTAGTGTGTGCATGCTTGCTGCAGACACGTCTACGTGCTCTCTCTCTCTCTCTCTCTCTCTCTCTCTCTCTCTCTCTCTCTCTCTCGTGTGTGTGTGTGTGTGTGTGTGTGTGTGTGTGTATGTGTGTATGTAGAGGCATGCCAAGTCAAAGAATAGCCAGGACTTGTGCAAGGGCCCTGTGCAAAAGAGTAAACAAGCAGTCATATAACAAAGCCAGTGTCTTAGTGTGAACCAAGCTCTGAGCCAGTATTGCAGGTGTAAACACCAGTCTGCCCATGTGCCAACCATTCCCCTGAAGGAAGGTATCATTATCTGCAGTTTACAAATCAATAAACAGAATTTGCACCCAGGTCAACCTAAGGCCAAGCCAGAGACTTCCCACTAGGCTCTAGTGGAGTGTTCCTCTTTAATTACACTGCATCTGTTTCTTGTCTCTGAGGCCTGATCTGACAGCCCCCACCCCCTTCCCTTTGCCCTCCCAGCTAGCTGAGGTGGCCTGTTCAAGGCCTATGGATCTTGAGGACACTGAACATAAGACCTTCATCCATCAAGTCAGGCCCTGGTTCAGAGACGGTGTGGCTGGTCCTGGGCGGATCAGCTGGGGTTGAGCTGGGCCAGCTGTTTACAGTAAACAGAAAGCTCTGGAGGAAGGAAGGAGGGGAGGCGCTCCATCACCATGGAGACTGGACAGACCAGCCAGGCCTCAGCCCTGATCCACAAGGACTAGGGCTGCATCTTTGTGTCTCTAAAGCAAGGAGGTGGCAGCTGGGGGTGGGAGCAGCCCAGGGAAGATCTGGGCAGGACAGCCTAGCAGGAAAGTCTAGGAGGCACTGAGAATACACTCCCACCTGTCAAGCTTTTGACATGCCACTAAGAATAACAACCACTTAATGGACTTTTACAATATGCTTAGCTCTAGGCTCTTTCAGATATTTTTCTTATTTAATCAAGTGGTGCATACAATAACAGTCTCTAGTTGATAGATAAGAAAACTGAGGTTCACAAAGTAGGGCTGGGGGTGTGGCTCAGTGGTATAGTGCCTGCCTCACCTCACAAGTATAGGGTCCTGGGTTCAATCCCTGCAGTGGGGGAAGAGGAAGGACATTGCAAATAAGTTAGCTCCCTTCAAAAACAGTGACTAAATTGTCACGCCCAGATCATGCTGCTTGTCACACTACTTGGGACACATTGGCAAAAAAAAATATATATATATATATATATATATTTCCTTCATCTCTTTTGAAGGTACTGGGGACTGAACCTAGGGTTCGGTAGCCCCATTCCTGCCCTCCAGTTTTTAAAATTTTGAGAAAGGATCTCACTAAGATGTCATGATTGATCTTGATTCACTCCATGCCCAGGTGAGTCTTGAATTTGTGATTCAGTTCTGCCTCAGTGTCCACACCAGGTAAGATCAAGAGTGCAATGAGATATTATGGATGAAAATTCTCTCTAGCCAGACAGGTGAAGAGATGATCTTATCTAGGTAGGGAAACTTCGAGTCCCTGAATGAGAGGGGAAACTGAGTCCCCCTAGGTGACAAGCGGACTTTCCCACACTTCAGGCGTTAGTCAAAGAGATTACTGGGGACAGACCTCGTGTGTTCTTGCCCTAACCACTAGACCACACAGATTATCCACGGTTTAAGCTGGGAAGGTCCAAAGAGAAACTCCCTTTCTAAGTCCCAGCCTGGCTTGCAGGCTCTTCCCCATCAAACATGCTGGCTCTATGGGGGCCTTGCTAGGCCAGGGCGCTGGGGGATGCTGGGGGGTTTCTGCCCACACATACGGTTTCCAGATTCCAAGGGATGAAAAGGAGGCCCTGAGGTACGGAAATGGGGGTTGTGATGACAAATTTAGACTGATTGCTTTTAGGAAAAAGCCAAGAAACCCTAAAAAATAAAAGCAAAAATTCCACTCGAAAACCAAAGGGAATTATTTGATTGTGAAATCGACCGCCAAGGGGCACAGCACAGTTGAACATGGAGCAGCATCAAGGGACTTTGACTGTTCAGAGGATACAGAGGGAAGGGGGCTCTGTCTGCTCTTCCTGTCTTGTACCTTGCTGCAGTTTGGGACAGGGATCACCGGTGACCAGAACACTTGAGAGGATGCTTGTCGTCAGGAGAACCCATGGCAAGCGAGCGTCACACACCAAACATCTATGCCAAAAAGCGTCACTGGCGTGTGCAGGGAGCTTCCCCTTTGGAGGTTCTAGTGGACTACAGAGAAAGGTCTAGGCGCAGTAAGTTGGGATCTGCGATAACTTGAGCTCCAGCCTTTAGAGGAAGGACCAAGGACAGGAGGTAAAGGAGAGGACATCTGTCTGGAACTCAGTCTGCAGATGCAAGAGTCAAAGATCCAAGAGGGATGAGGGGGACTTCCTGAAGCTCTCAGGGGAGTGTCTGCCAGCCAGGCTGTTGTGCAAGCTCTGGGCTGGACCACAAGGACAGACTGGCAGAAGGGCTGGGCCTGGTCAGTGGCCAGAGTGATGCTTGCCTGGCCCCCTGAGCCTGGAGAGCTGGAAGTAAGCCATGTGTTCCTCTTGGAACTCGAGGCCCAGTTGCCCCAGGGAACATTCCTATACCACCTCGGGGTTTCATTCTGCATGCCTGAGAGATTCCTCATTCTGGTCTTGAACTTCTCTTTCCTAGAGTCACTACTTTACGAGAAACCTGAAAAGTCTTCCCATGCAAGCCTCTTTTGAGATAAGAGTTTGTGAAGCAAGAGTTGCTATGGGGGCTGGAGAGATGGCTCATCGGTTAAGAGCATTGTCTGCTTTCCAGAGGTCCTGAGTTCAATTCCCAGCAACCACATGGTGGCTCACAACCATCTGTAGTGGGAGACAATGCCCTCTTCTGATATGTTGAAGATAGCGACGGTACACTCACATGCATAAAATAAGTCTTAGGAAAAACAAAAAAGAGTTGCTATGGGCCTGAAGAAGAGGGCGCCTGGTCTGCTCAGGTACCAGGTTCTGCTGCATTCAGTGAAGCTTCCTATTTGGCTGTTGAAGGTCTGTTGTATTCTCATCTTACAGGAGGAAAAAAACTCTGTTCAGGGGTGTAGTTAGGCTGATAGATCCAGGGGAGAGGCTCATACTTATTCTTTCTGGATCACCTCTCTAGCCCTCAGCTCAAGCCTTTCTATGGAAGCCGAATATGAGGGCTCAGTGGGTAAAGGTGCTTGATACCAAATCTGACTACCTGAGTTTGATCCCCAGGACTCACACGGTGGAAGGAGAGAACAGAAAATCCTTTGAAGCAGAGTTTCCACAACATTAGCTAAGGTTTCAGAGCTCCAGCTGCTTCTGAGAGCCAGAAGCAGGAGGAGTTCTGAGCTGGGGATATGATGAGAGATGTAGGGTAGACCATATCTGAGTTTTAACCCCTATGGAGAAGTGAGGGGGAAAACAGCCTGAACGGTGCAATTGGCCCATGGTAGGGAGTTAGGAGCAGAGACAATATGGCACCTGCTATGTGCCTGGGAATCACATTTGGCCACAACAGCCTGGAAACCAGGAACAGCATCTACTGTTCTGGGAGTCAAACCAGTACCCTCTCTGTTTTTCTGCCCTGGCTTGTTCTCAGTGGGCATCAGTTGCTAGCCACTAACCTGGGGTGGTTTAACATTCTGTGATAGTTTGGAATGGGGGCTGGCTGCTTGCCTCAAGGATTACTTCAAGGCAAGAACTGAGCGAACACAAAGTTATTCAGGGAGAGGAAGTCACCAGCCATGAGGCATTTGAAAAGTGGAATCTCTTCCATCAAAGGCTGCCCCCTCCGACAGTTTTCCCTTTTGGAATCTGAGCAGGAAAATGTTGCCCCTTTTCACGCATCCTCATCTCTATGCTCAAGTATAGGAGGAAGCGGAGAGCAGGAGATGCCCACACTGCTCCAAAGCTACTTGCTGGCATCCTCCTATCTCACCGCCCCTCTAGGCCTGCTGCTTGAAGGTTGTTTATCCTCAACCTGCTGCAGGGACAACCTTGCTCCCAATGAGAAAAGCTGCCAGCAGGGTCTTTTGTGGTGCTGCTCCCGTGTGGTACTGCCTAGGGGCCCCACCATGGGGGCAACAGATGGACCTATGGTCTCTACAGAACAATGGTGGGGGAGGGGCCTTGGCATCGCCTGCCCCAAACAGGAAGCTTTGACTGAGCTTCAAAGGACTGGCAGGGCCAAGAAGCTGAGTGGTGGAGCCAGTGCCAGGACTGTATGAACTGCTTGCTGCCCTCCAGCCTTGAAATGCCCAGCCAGGCAGGATGGGTAAGATACTGTGGCCAGGGCAGCCAGTTTGGGCAAAGGGTGGCTTGAACTGGCAGGACACCAGCCTCTGGTCTGACAACAGGTTGGAGGGTAGGGGCTTGGAGCAGTTTTGCCCTAGTTCAGGTGCCCCTGGCCACCAGAGACTGCAGGTTCTATACACAGCCAGTTCTCTCCAACAAACAACCATGAGGGGAGGGCTGGCACCAGGCCTGTTGCCCACTCCCTCCCTGCCTCCTGCTCCCAGCTGCTCTGCTCAGAGCCTTTTCCTCTCAACTTCCTGTTCACACAGGGGGGGGGGGGGAGGGGAAGGGGGGGAGGCGGGGGGGGGGGGGGGGGGGGGGGGCCCATTGAATAAAAGGAATTAACCGTTTCCCTCCTCTGACCTCTGGGAATTTCCGCCTGTGAAAGTGTCTCGAAGAATCAGTAGTGCTGGAGGAGTGGAGAGGAGGTGTGCCCCTCTTGCCCCCTCCCCCCACCCAATGGTGGTGGGGCCAGATAAGTCACTCTGGGCCCCTAATCTTTTGTTTCCCTGGCGCCAGGGGATGGGGGGGGGGGCAACACCAAGGGCAGCCAGGAGCTTGGTGGCTTCGGAGCCCCCTCCCAACCAACAGAGTTGGTGCCAGGCCCTGGCCTGAGACCTGAGCCTTAGAGAGGAAGGGCAGGAATTGGTATCCGCGGAGAAATGAGCTCACACCCAGGCTAAGCCCTGCTCCTTCGGTGTCTGGGATAGTTCCCTTGGCCAGTGCACTTTGGGGATAGGAGGGAGGGCAGCTGTGGGGGACGGGGGTGGGGGGGCGGCTAAGTCTCTGGCTGGGCACACCCTCCGTTGGCCACACCCCTTAGGAGCGCTGGTGGAGAGTTCAGTCCGGACGCCAGTCCACAGTGCCCCCTAGTGCCCGAGGGCAACTGGTGAGGCGGCCCCTAGGGCCCTGTCAAGGGCGGGCCTCAGGAAGCACCTGCTCCCCAGGACCAGAGGCCGCCCTCAATCTCCCCCAGGTGGCTTCCTTGTTTACAGGCCTCCTGCCCCAGTCTCAGCGTCACTGCCTGTGGCCCCTCCTCCTATTTCCAGTGACCTCCTATTTCCAGACTCCAGAGGCAGCTCATTCATCTTGGCCCCTGCCTACACAACTGCTCCCTCCCCCTCCTCCTTTGGCCCCTCCCCAGGCTTAGGGCCAGAGCCCCAAGGGCCTTCTCTCTGCTCTCTAGTCCAAGTCTTGCTTGGTTTCCAGGGATCTAAGAGCTGTGGCTTCCCGTTGCCCTGACTCACCGGAACCCCATTCTATCAGTGCCAGGGAAGACTGGGGCCTTTTCCCAGGAAAGAGGAAGCAGCCTAGGACCAGATGGGCTGTTTCGTATAAGACAGAAGGGGCAGGGGCGTCCCAGGCTGCTTGAGCCAAACCCTCTGGGAGAAGGGACCAATAGGGCAGTGTTTGTTTAACTAACATGTATTAGGCCCTCATTATGTACAAAGACAGCAGTTCCAAGCTGTTTTATCTAAACCACAAGCAAGCAATCAGTTTGGTGGGAGACCAAGGTTTTATACTCAATACCACATTGACCGTGGTGCCTCCTGTCTTATCTAAGTGTGAAGGGGCCTGAAGCCACATGGAGAAGAGATACAAGAAATTTCCCCAAATCTTCCTAGAGAAAATAGGATTAGGGTACCTGCTAGACAGAGGGTACCTCTCCCCACCTGCTCCTACCCTTGCTTCTGGAAGACAGGATCTTCAGAGACCATGGGATCTTACTGCTCTAGGGGTTTAGGGAACTTGGCAGCTCTGAATACTATAAGAACCAGATGACATTTCTGAGACAGGATTACGTTGGAGGGGAAAAGGAACATTTATAAGCTAGATCAGCTGGTCTCCTGCTCCTGCTGAGGGAATGGAACACTCAATTATGTTGGAGCATTCTGGGCCAGCTGATAGATTCATATCAATCAAGTCAGACAATGCACTATGAACACCTGTCCAGAGGGCAAAGGCTGTGCTCGGAAGGCCTGACTCCAGGGTGTCCCAAGATGTAGCTTCTGGCCCCAACTAAAACTAAGAAAGTGTTGTCTTGGGGAGGAAAGGCAATCACAGGAACATGATAAAAAAAAACAGATCAAATGCCACAAGAGCTGGATAGTGCCTATAGCAAAGCCAGGCCCGGGCTGGCAGAGATCCAGTCTATCATAAGGGCAAGCAAAATACAGACTGTGTAAGAGCCTCTGGAGAGAACGAGGGACTTACAGCTATAAATGAGGATCAGGTCACACCTCCTCCAAAGTTCAGGGAACTCTACAAGAGGCAGAAAGAGAGCAGGAGGAAAGGTGTGGCTGGCACCCTACGTCCTGGGCACTGGAACTCAGAGCAGCTGTAGTTCCCTGTACAGGGTCTGCGCACGGCTGGCCCAGTCTGTTTACACTGGCATGGAAGGACTTATGCTCAGTTAAGGGTTGATGGGAAGGAAGAGGCCTTTTCTTATCTCTGTAGTGGTACAAACACTGGTAAGGTGCCTGTTTTCCTGTAACCAACCCTAACGAAACTCAGTGAGGCCAGCATAGAACTACACCCACGAGTAAGCACGCCTGCACACAACACAGACGTGACAGTGGGAGTGAGGAAGACTAGTGAGGAGGAGGAAGGGGACCAGTGGGAGACAAGGAGAGGAAGCATGACCCAAGGAACCCATATGTTATTATATATAACATATGCTAATAAAGAACACTTGGGGAAAGAATTAAGGGCTTAGAATCCTGACCAGGCAATGGGGACTTCTAGAAAATTCTTGCAACTAGGAAGGGAATGGCCAAGGAAGCATTAGTAAGACTAGTTAGTATGAGAATTTGTGCCCCAAGGTGCCAAAATTGAATGAATTCAGTGAGCAGCAGCGCCATCTGCCAGCGAGAGGAGAGAACATTCTGCTCCAGGATTTTAGGGGGAGGGACTGTCAGAGACTAGAAGGAAACAAGTAAAACCTGATTGTTCTGCCTCCTCCCAGGTGAAGGACCCTGTGCTAAGGCTTAAGGACTTGCAGGACCCTAGACCCCCTCACCCCCTTTTTTTGAGATAGGGTCACACTATGTAGCCTTGGCTGGCCTAGAACTTACTATGTAGACTAGGCTGCTCTATGGCAGCACACCTGATGCAGGTAGCCTTCTGTGGCATTCCATCCCTTCTTGGGATTATATCCCATTAGCTTCATTATCAACACAAAGCCATCAAGTCCACAGTCATCACTGTAGCGCAATTTAATGCTCTCCACTTGTGGCTCTTTCCCCTTGTCCTTGGTGTGCCCCCAGCCTCAGGGCACTCAGACACGGGAGCCCCAGGGTCACATTAGCATCTCCACATGCCTACCCTTAGTGCCACCCTCTCCACAAGTGCCTAGGATCAGGAGGGCTGCCTGCTGGCTCCTGGGCTGCCTAGCTGAGGCAGAAGAGGGCAAGCTGGAGGTCCAGAGGCTGTCATGTGACAGAAGGAGGAAGACAGGGGGCTGCTCAGTCCAGGTGAGCACGCTCTGACAAGAACAGAGGAACGTTAGATGTAGTGGTTAAAGGATCACGGCTGAAGCTGATCTCACCCCCCGCCCCCAGGCTGCTGGGGGGATGAACAGCTCTAAGAAGGTCTGAAGCACAGCTTGCAGGACACAGGACGTGGTCACACTTGAGACCTTGGGGCAGAAGCTTGGCTGCCACCCCTCACAGTCACAGACCTGGCCTTCTCAGGAGGGTCTGGTAGCTGTATCCCTGTCAGTCACCCACACAGAGACACCTCCTATAGCCAGCTGAGGTGTTCCTCCAGATAGTGCTGGGTGTCAATGAAAGGCCGGTCAATAGAGCGGATCATCAGCTCCCCGCAGTATACACACTCAGCAGCCACCAGCTCATCTAGGTCCGCCTTGAGCTGCTCCCGGCTGGGCCCCACAGCAGCAGCCCCAGCTTCCGCCTCCTTGGCCTTCACGGAGCCTTTGGTCGGAGGAGGTGCAGCCCCAAGCTTCCGCTGCAGCTCCTCAAGCCTGGCCTGCTTGTAGGCAGGAAGGCCGGGCTCCACAGCCTGCAGGAGACAGTCGGTGTGAAACATGTGGCCACAGAGAAACAGGTAAAAGGGCCGATTGAGCAAAGGGAAGTCACAGGTGGAGCATTTGTCCTGGGGCTCCACGGTGCCATAGCGTCCTCGAAGCTCCTGCAAGTCTCGTCGGATCCGCTGGGCACTGGCTGTGGCTTCCTCCATCTCACGCTGCAGCTCCTGGATATGGTGGTTGTAGGCCTTAAGTGAACTACAGATTGCCTCCTTGAAGTGGTCGATTGTGACAAAGTCGGGAAAGAAGGGCAGCACATCCTCAATCTTGAGCAAGGGGCAGCTGGCCAAGCAGGCCATGGCTGTCTGTACGTCTTCCTCCTCCTGTACCACATGCCGAGCGATCTTGAGCCATAGTTTCTTCCGAAGTTCCTCATCCTCCTCTGGCAAGTCCGCGCACTGCTTGGCCAGGTCCACATCCACCTGTGGGGAAACCACGGGTGTCAGGGTCAAGTTATGTTCCACCTAGGATCAGACTACTGGAAAGACGGTCGGCCTCGGAACACCGGGCCTGAGGAGAGGCCCAAGCAGGATTTTCTGCACTCCAGGTATCAAGAGGCACAGCAGTTTGCCCCGTCACAGCTAGGGAAAGGCTATTTTGGTGGCAGGCCCTCCAATTTTAGTGAATGTAAAAAGACCAGCCTGTAATGCCTAAAGCACGGTGGTGCACAACCCTTAATCCTAGCACTCAGGAGGTGGAACAGGAATGCTGGCAAATTTAAAGCCAGCCTGGCTCTGGCAGACCAGAACTAAAACAAGTCACAGGGGGAGCTATTTGAGCTCTTGGGGCATTGTTCTAAATCCTGGGTTAAGACTCAGCCTAAGGCCAGCCTGGGCTACACAGTTATTTCCAGATCAGTTTAGGGTCCATACCAAGTGAGTCTCTGTTTCAAAAACACACACAGGGCTGGGAATATGGCTCTGTGGTTAAGCACACTTGTCGCATGCCATCAGTTCAGATCCCAGCAACTACATAACGTAATCTTACACAGACCTGTAACCCCGGAGTGGAGACAGGAGGATCAGTGAGGCTTGAGGGCTATCAGTGAACCAAATCCCAGACCCTCCAAGTTCTGAGAGAGACCCTGCCTCAAAGGGATAAGGCAGAGTGACGGCTGAGGACAGCACATGCCCCCGTCTGGCTTCCACTCATGCGTCTGCCCACTGTGCACATACACCACACACACCAATGAATAAGCAAATATTTCTTTCCTTCGATTGTTCATGATTTGAGAGGTGTAACTTAGCATCTTCTCCCTCTGCTAACATCTGGATCAGTCACCATTCTGTGTGCTTGTTTTATTTTATTTATTGGTACCTATGAAGGCCAGGAGAGGCCATCGGATCTTCTTGAACTAGTTATAGATATTTGTGAACCACCATGTGAGTGCTGGGAATCGGACCCAGGTTCTGCACGAGTAGCAACTGTGTTAACCTCTGAACCATATTTCCAACCCTGTTGATTTTTTTTTTGACAGCGTCTCACTATGTAGCCCAGGCTGGCCTAGAACTCACTGTGTAGCCACTATCATCAGCTCCTGAATGTTTTACTTACGCAGTACTAATTCATATTATAAGATAAAAATACTCAACATTACCCTCACAAATTCTTTTGTAATTATTTTTCTTTTATTATAATTATGAGGGAAGGGTAGGTGTGTGCATCAGAGTGCAGCGTGCAGGTCAGGGGACAATTTGCAGCAGTCAGTTCTCTCCTTCCACCATCAGCTCCGGGGTTAGGACTTAGTTTGTTAGGCTTGTACAGTGCTTCTAGCTGCCAACTCATCATGCTGACTCATTACCCTCATTTAATGGACAATCTAAGGCTCAGAGAGGTACAGAAACCAGCTCCAAATCACACAGCAAGCTGGCAAAGCCAGAATGCAAACACCAGTGTTTTAGTTTTGTGCTCTTTTTTTCCCTCTCCTGCTAACTTTGTTTTGTTTTTTGTTTTTAGAGACAGGGACTCACTGTGCAGCCTAAACTGGCCTCAAACCCTCATCTTTCTGCCTTAAGCGCCCAAGTGCAGGGACTACAGGCAATGAGCACACACCTCTGAGGTTTTCACCTCTACATCATTGCTCTCTACAAGAAGTCAGCAGGTGCTAGTCTTACCTACCCCTCCACCCCCCACCCCCGAACCTTTCAGGCTCTTTAAGTCACTCCTCTCCAGGTCCTTCTCTTGGATAAGGTCAAGACTTACCTGCAGGGCCAGGTCCACAGCCTCCTCATACAACTCCAATACCTTGTAGACGTGGACACAGGCGCGGTGGTGGCCGTGCTCAGCACAGAGTCGAAGTGCGTATTTGAGATCATAATGTACACGGTGCGGACTGGCCCCAGCTTGTTCCAGGTAGGCCAGCAGTGAGGCTGGCTGTCCTCGGGCATACAGTGACAGCAGGTAGTTGTGAATGGCCTGCTCCGTCTCACCAAGCACATTCACGCAGAATTCCATATAGCGGATGGCTTGGCTCACCTGATGAGCCTCACCGCCCTGGCTAGAGTTCACCAGGGCAGGAATGAGCTGCCGAGCATCCAGCCGGCTGCCCATCTCAATCCAGGCATCTACTAGCTGGCGGGGGATGTGTCGGATGAGGACGGGTGAGAATTTGTAGAAGAGCTGGGGGTCCCTGTGGCGGGCAAGCACAGCCAGGGCCTCCTCATAGGCCTCATGCTGGCAGTGGTATGCCACCACCCGTTCATAGTCCTGCATGATCACTGCAAAATACACCATATGCTCTGTGTCCCCATGACTGGCGAGCAGCTCATGAATAGAGGCGCGGCTGGCAAAGAGCCATTCTTTGTGCCGAGGGCTACTGAGAAAGGTACGGAAGCACTCCCGTGTATCCCGGTAGAGATTCAAAGCATCTGGATCACCCTGCAGAGCACCGAGCCGGCTCAGGTATAGTTCTGTCAGCCAAGTGGTCAGTAGTGTGGCCTGGGTACGCTCAGTTGGCTTCAAGCCAGCCAGTTTCCGCTGCAGAAACTCAGCCAGCGCCTCTTCTTGCCGGGCCTCCAAAAACTTGAGGGCAATCTCCTCAAAATAGCTCTGGGTCAGAGCATAGCAGCGGGCGCTCTCCAGGTATCTATGCTGGCGAAAGCAGAAGTCAGCCTCTCTGGCCAGGACCGTGTCCAGGCAATCAGGCCGCTCTCGACAATACTCTTTGGCCAGGTCAAAGCGGTTCATGTCCAGGTAGGTGCGCCAGACATCCCGAGCCTCGCGTTGCACATGGTAGCGGAAGACTGCTCGCTCAGTGTAGGCCCACAGGTGACCTGTGGAAGAGTCCTTCACCATGTGCCTCAGTGGTCCAAACTTCTCCAGGAAGTGATCCCGTAGCACCACCTGCCCTGTTAGTGTGCACACAGCCTCCACCCGGTCTGCCAGCAGCAGTAGAAAATGGAACTGGGTCAGGACGATGGCTAAAGGTGGACTGGCCCCAGGACCAACCCCTGCTGGGTATTCCCATACTCGCTCCTCACTCAGCAGGGAGTCAGGACGCCCGCAGTCCAGCGAGCCATACAGCACACCATCTCCCATCATCCAGGCGAAGGCGCGAGGTGCAGAGCGTAACTTAGGGGTATAGAAAGCCAACTCACTATACCCCAAGTTGCTGGGAAACTCACGGAACGGGGGTGGGTGGTCTGTATAGGCTGCAAAGAGCCCCGAGAAGCCCTGGGCTTCAGCATCTTCTACTGCTCGGCCTATGAACTGGAAGAGGCGCTGCCGAGTAGTGGCAATGACAAAGCCTCGTCCGTCAGGGCCACGCTCAGCCTCAAGGGAGCACACAGGTGCTGGACCCCCTTCTTCATTTAACACGTACAGTGGACGGAAGTAGAGGTCCGGGGCAGGGCCAAAGAGGCCGCCTTCACTAGCTGAGAGCTCTGCTTCAAAGATCTGTCCTTGAGCTGTGCCGACCAGGATGGGGCCGGTGCTGCTCTCATTGCCCAGGGCTTTGTTCCAACCCACACTCTCCACCAGCTGTCCCTTCCAGCGAGCCAGCGGCCGGGCCTTCTGTCCATTGCGGTTCATGTAAAGGACCTCAGTGCTACTCAGAGCAACCAGCAGATGAGAGCCTGGAATGGACGGGAAATGGCACCTGAGTGGATCTGGCTTTTCCCTCCCTGTTCAGATCCCACCCATGTAGGCAGTGAATTCTCACAGGAAGCTTCCTCAGACCTCCAACGCCACTTACCAGTGTGGTCCAGGAACATCTTGTGGACTTTGGCATCGTCCTTGCGACCCAGCTCCACACGGTTGGGTTCACTTGCCTTGCCCAAGTCAATGCTGTAAGGGCAAGAATTAACAGTGTCACTCTCAAGAGAAGTCCCCCATCCTTAAAAAAAACATCTATATATCCATATCTATGTATATAGTGTATGAGTTGTCCATGAATGCATGTAAGTGTATCCTGTGTGTGCAGGAACCCACGGAAGTCAGAGGAGGGTACTGGATCCCCTGGAATTGAAGTTACAGACAGTTGTTGGCTGCCATGTGGGTGCTGGGTCCTCTGCACCAATGTATGTGCTCTTAGGCACCGAGCCATCTCTCTGTCACTTGCGAAGTTCCTTTTTAGATCACAAACTTGAAAGTCTAAGTTTGCATAGACACATAAGGATTTATTTATTTTTATTTATGTATATATCTTTTTTTTTTTTTTTTTTTTTTTTTGTTTTTTCGAGACAGGGTTTCTCTGTGTAGCCCTGGCTGTCCTGGAACTCGGTAGACCAGGCTGGCCTCAAACTCAGAAATCCGCCTGCCTCTGCCTCCCAAGTGCTGGGATTAAAGGCATGCGGCACCACCACCCGGCTTATGTATATATCTTTATGTGAATGCATGCCACACATGGGCAGTGCCTGCAAAGGGCAGAGGGAGGAGTCAGGTTTCCTGTAGTTGGGGTCACAGGCCCAATATGAGTTCAGGAACAGAACTTCGTTCCTCTGGAAGAGCAGTGAGACTCCTAACCACTAAGCCATCTCTCCAACCCCCAAATTCTTAATACAATCTCAAGAACTGTAAACTTTATTAAGAACCCTCAGTGTGATCTGGAGCGATGGCTCATTAGTCAAGAGCACGCACTGTTCTGGCAGAAGACAAGAGTTCAATTCCCAGCAGCCATGTTGTGTGACTCACAACTGCCCAAGCTAACCCCAGCAGATCTGATGCCCTTGGCCTGCGCTGGTGCCTATATTCGCCTGCATGTATTAACACACATGGACCATTTAGAAAATAATAAAGTAAATATTACAAAGAATGCTTAGCTCTAGGAAGTCCCCTACTCCACTCTGAGAACCACAGTGAAGTCTTACCCCGCTCAAGCCTGGGAAGACACACAGGCTGACCTCAAGTGCTGAGGTCAGAAGGGAACAAGGACAGGAGGTTGAAAGTTACTAATTAGCAAGCCCCAGTTTAATCTGGCATCTCAGTCTTCACTGCAACTTTGAAAGGTGTCTTGTTTCAGTAATGGATGGCTTCCTTTGAGGTTGCTTTCCAAGGGAGGTCCAGGGAGACAGCTCAGTGGGTAAAGTGCCAGGGTTAAAGACACACACCACCACCACCACCACCCAGTTATAAAAAATTTGTGTGCATGCGCACGCGCGCGTGTGTACGCATGTGTGTGCGTGTGTGTGTGTGTGTGTGTGTGTGTGTGTGTGTGTGTGTGTAGACACATGTGCCATTGTGTATGAGTTGAGGACAGAGGGCAACTTGCAGAAATGTGTGTGTGTGTGTGTGTGTGTGTGTGTGTGTGTGTGTGTGTGTGTAGACACATGGGCCATTGTGTATGAGTTGAGGGCAGAGGGCAACTTGCAGAAACCAGTTTTAACCTTCTACCATGTGGGTCTAAGGGTCTGAGGAATGTAGCTTAGTAGTCAGACTGGTGCAGGCCCCTTATCCAGTGAATCACTGGGCCAGTCTGGATGTTTTAAATCTTAAGACACTGCCAGCTTAACTTTTCAAAAGTTTTGCAGGTGTGTGCCACCATAAATGGCAGTCATTTATTTTTTTTAATCATACTTCTGATGCTGGAATTAAAACCCAGGACCTCAGTGTGCCCGGCACGGCAGTCCATTTCCCTGTACTTTTGCCAGCGCTGTTTATTACTAGATTTGAATTTTCCCAATCTGATGGGCTTTAATAATGTCTACACATCTGTAGCTCTAGTACTTGAGTGGTATAGCTGGTTGGTTAGGGAGTTACAGCCATGAGCTACAGGAGACTCTGTTTCCAAAACAAAACATAACACAAAGATAACTTGAGGGAGATGTGTATACATGGGAGTGCTTACCTAGTGAGAACAAAGATCCTGGTTCAGATAAACAACTAAAGCGTATCATTATTACTATTTTAACTTTTTTCTTTTGTTTTGACACAGGGTCTCTCTGTGTAGCCCTTGGCTGTCCTGGAACTCACTAGCCTCAAAAATCACAAAGTTCTTCCTGCCTCTGCCTCCCAAGTGCTGGAATTAGAGGCGTGCACCACCACCGCCTGGCCTAGTGTATGAAATGTTTCGACTGCATGTATGAATCCATGCACCCATCCATGGAAATCAGAAGAAGGTGGCTGCCCTGGACAGGAGTTACAGAGAGCTGTAAGCTGGTGCTGGAAATTGAATTCAGGGCCTCCATAAGAGCAACCAGTGCTCATAACTGCTGAGCACCCTCTCTGTCCCCTATTAGTTTATTTTTGTGGTAGGGTCTCATGTAAACCCACCTGACCTTGATCTTACTGTGTAGCCTAGAGTGATCCCAAGTTTCTGATCCTGCTGCCTCCACTCCCAAAGTATAAATACATTTCTGGGGCTGATGATATGATCCAGCAGGTGAAGGCTCTTGGCACCACACCTGATGTCTGAGTTTGATCCCTGAGCCCCGAGTGTTAGAAGGAGGTAGAGGGGCTGAAGAGATGCCTCATTGGTTAAGAGCACTTAATTCTTTTGTTTGTTTATTTCAAGAAAGGGTTTTTCTGTGCCCTGACTGACCTGCAACTAGCTCTGTATATCAGTCTGGCCTTAAACTCACAGAGATCCACCTGCCTCTGTCTGACAAGTGTTGGGAGTTAAAAGTATGTGCTACTACACCTAGAACATAATTTAAATATTCATCTTAATTTAATCGTGTGTGTGTGTGTGTGTGTGTGTGTGTGTGTGTGTCTGTCTGTCTCACAGTTTTATTCCAGATGGCTTATCCCAAATGACAAACAATTTTGTCAATACTTTTGCCAGCTAGTGGATATACTCCAGGATTCCAGACTGTTCCAATGATCTGTGTGGCTAACTCTGGGGAGGGGCTGAGACCACCTTTCACTGTTGAAAGACAAGAGCTGACTCATTGAAGACCAAGATCAACAGCATAGCTGGAATCTGAACATACGTCTTCCTCTTCAATCACATTGGTTCTCTTTGGGAAGGAATAGTGTATCTCCTGAAAAGCTATTGTTTCACTTGCTAAGTATGGAAAAAGACCCCAGTCAGTTAAAAGTCTCCAAATGTACTACCGGAGCAGCGTATCCTTCCCCAGGCTCATGCAGAGCTGATTGCAGGAGACAACAAGGCTGGTGATGCGCTCGGAGGGGGTGAAGTCAATCCGCTGCTTTGTGAAGATAGGCACCTCCTTCTCCAGGTGGGCATTTACATACCCTACAGGTTTGGAATGAAAAAAAAAAAATCGGCATCCAGAGAAGGGAGTGGGGCAGCCCAGACAACCCAGAGAAAGCAGTGTTAGCTGATACTTCTATTTCCCAAGTATACTCCTCCCCACAGGATCTCGGTTCAGGAAGAGCTCAACATGAAATAGTTTTCTGGTTGTCCTTATAGGAAGGGTCCTGGGCTCCTCTCACACCTGCAACAGTAGTAAGGATTGGTTCTCTGAGCCTGAGAGGAGGCTGTATCATGATGTGCATACTCCCAGTAGTAATGGGGGGCGAGGGGAAAAGGGAAGAGATGGTACAGGGAAGATGGTTTCCGCATTCTCTCTTATTGGTCTTTGGCCCATCAATCCCAAGAGAACTAAAGGCCCTTCCTCCCTGTCCACACAGTATGGCTCAGTGAGTCTCCATCGAATGTAGGGAGTTCTGGGAACCCAGTCTTATCAGTACTGTTCATAGGCTGCAGTTGCTTTCTCTCTAGTCCGCTGCAGTATCATCATAGTACCGGTAACCCTGCGCTCCTCTCCTACACTCTAAACTGCAGCCAGCTTTACCCCGGGCCAATCGTCTCCACCTTTCCTGTTCAATGACAAAATTCCCTTTAGGATCGAACCTCCTTCACCTTTAACATTCACTTTCCACCAAGTTCTGTGCTCATTCCGCCTTCTCTGCTACCTCCAGACGAAGTCTGGCGGGAACACACACACACAAAACTAAAAACCTCATAGAACCAGACACGAAGAGAAGGCTGGAACCTATTTTCAGTTCTCCCAAGAGTCAAACTGCAGCCCGGTAGACAAGTGTTGTAACAAGTACTTCCTTATCTGAGCCAAGTTCCCTATTTTGAAGGACCTTAGTGGTAGGGCCTAGATCACGCGGCTGCTCCTGTGGCTCTTTCAACTTAGACCACTGACAAGCTAGGCAAGAGAAGACAGGCCCGAGGCTGAGATTCTAAACACACGCCGCAAGCTCTTGAGTTTCCCTCCCCCGTAAATGCTAGAAGGGGCAGAGACGGCCTCTTCTAACTTACCAGAATGGGGGATGCCCACGCTAGGACAACCAGTTTGCAAGACGGCCGAGCGGGACAATGAGTCCTCATACTCATCCAGGATGGACGCCATGGCAATCAAACTCTGGGCCTTTGGTCTGGGGCCTGGGGGTCACAACTGGGACCCCGGTCCTCCTGGATTTGCAAGTTGTGCTTCCCCCAGCGTCCGACAGATCCTGAGAACCTTTTAAAAATTCTGAGGCCCTTTTCGCTTTCTCTGTGTAGGACGAGACGATCGAGGAGCCCCCACTAGAATATGGCGCAGTTTTGCACCCCAGCTCCAGTCCCAAGAGACTACAGGTTCCCCTTAGCAGATCCCAGGTGATCACAACCTCGCCCAGGCAGCTCAGCTGACTCCCGCCCCCGTGACGCGTGCTTATGACGTGTTTCCGGGTTTTTCAGACGCAAGTATTAACTGGAGTCCTGTGCATTGGAGCCTCCACGAGGAGGCGTTGTCGGAGACTCGGGGCGGCGTGGGTGGAGCTAGCGCTGGGCCCGAAGCAGCTGCCCCTGGCGATCCTGCTGCAGTTCCTCATGTTGGCGCTAGGGGGCAGCTCGGGCTTTCCCTGCGGCGTCCAGTAAGAGGCTTGCGCGGATCGTAGGCTTCCAAACCCCAGGCTTCACTCACTCTCATTGTCACTTAAAGGCCGGCTGTGCCCCATCTGCTGCACTACCTCCTGTTTCTCAGTCGAATTGCTACCTCTGTCCACCTTCACAAGCACAGTCAGAACAGTCTTAGCGTCCCTTCTTCCACCCCAGGAGCCCACTAGCTTCCAGAGAAAGTAGTTGAATGGGTCAGAAGTGTGGTTCAGCGGTGCATAAACACCTTGCCCAGCGGGTATAAGACCTGGATTTTTTTCCTACACCGCAAAAAAAAAAACATACAAAATTTAATCTCCAGCAGTAGGAAGGCTGAGGCAGGAGGATTACTAAGGACTGGGCTACAGGTGAGACCGCCCTCCCCCCCTTTCCCCCCCAAAACAAAACAGGAAGAAATTGACAACGCAGCAGAGCTAACATTTAAGCCATGTGCTAGGTTAAGTAAGCTGCCTCACAGTATCTCCTTAGCTCCCGAGAGGCAAGGGTCACCAGGAAAACTGAAGCACAGGCTGCCAGGCACTCTATCCGTTGAATTATGTTAACTGCCCTTGTCTAGTAAGTGGGAAGCTTTAGGATCAAGCCCTAGTATCAGAAAAAGAAAAAGGCATTATATATAGTCATTAGGGAAATTACGAGCAAACACCTATAAACCGTGTAATGAATGCATAAAGGTGAAGAGATGGGCAGTAGAGCAAGGGAGGCTGGCTTAGGGCAGATTGTGGAAGCTGTTACAGGGTCCACTGGAAGATAAGTTCTGATGCTGGTACTAGAAAGATAGCAGGTGTTTGAAAGGAACATGAGACTGAGGCAGAGGACAGGCCTTAAGTATTCAACCAGGAGACAGAGAGGACTGGGAAGATGGGAAAACATCTCAGAGGAAGGCATCATAGACTTAGTGACAGGTTAGATGTGACAGATGAAGGAGAGTGTGGGGACAGCTGGAGACCTGGCAGGTAGTGGCACTGAAACTTGTGTGATGGACAGAGGAGGAGCTGAGTGAGAGGAGTGGAGGTCACATGACTGAGCCCAGGGCACTGGTAGGGAACTTACTGGGGAAGCCCCAGCATTACCAGTAACCTGCTCCAGGGCAGTCACCAGTAACTCACTAGTAAATGTTTATTAGACATTTGCATAAATGAACTCTCTCATGTCTCAGTTTCTACATTTATAAAATGAGAAAATCTCTTAATAGTGTGCACACAATTGGATGTTATACAAATCACTGGGTGCTGACTTTGTATTTAGAGGTTACTAGTATCCAATAGCGA
Organism: Rhabdomys pumilio; assembly: GCA_030674055.1. Classification (NCBI taxonomy): domain Eukaryota; kingdom Metazoa; phylum Chordata; class Mammalia; order Rodentia; family Muridae; genus Rhabdomys; species Rhabdomys pumilio. The sequence goes on along the minus strand of JANHMN010000002.1, from coordinate 183,076,784 downwards.
ATTGTTGACTAAATTCAGATCCAAACCCAGTGTCTCACAAACACTGAATGCTCCATTGTGGGCCTTGTCTTCAGCCTTGGATTCTCTGCTGAATTGAAAAGGTTTAGGTTTGAATGAAGTTGGGCTGTGGATCCACTTACTTGGCAGACAACAAGGCATGAGATAGGATGAGACCCTCAACACAGCACAGAACTAGTTCTGGTGCCTATAGTCCAGCAGATAGGAAGTGGGAACAGGACGGTTAGAAGCTCAAGGTCAAAATTATAGAATAAGAGAGAGAAAGGTGGGGGGACATGTTTTGACAGCATACATACTAAAAGATTGAAACAATACAGAGAAGGTTAGCATAGCCCCTATGTTTGCACATTCTTGAAGCATTCTGGTTTTTGTTGTTGTTTTTGTTTTTGTTTTTGTTTTCGAGACAGGGTTTCTCTGTGTAGCCCTGGCTGTCCTGGACTCACTCTGTAGACCAGGCTGGCCTCGAACTCAGAAATCTACCTGCCTCTGCCTCCCAAGTGCTGGGATTAAAGGTGTGTGCCACCACTGTCCGGTGAAGCATTCTGTTTTAAGAAAGAAAAAGTAAAAGAAGGAAGAAAGAAAGGTAAAAATTTTTAAAGAGAAAAAAAAAAGATTCATCTTTCACTAAAAAACCAAAGTAGAAGCCAGCCTGGGCTGCATGAAACCTTATTTCAAAAACAGGGAGGGCTGGGGAGATAGTCCAGTGGGTAAAGTGCTTGCTGAGGAAGGAGTCCAGCAGCCACATTAAGGCGGGTATCTGTCAGGACATGGTGGCACACACCTTTGACCCCAGCACTCAGGAGGCAGAGTAATTAAAACAACAAAGTAGGCATCTGAAACCCAGTGCTGCTGTGAGACAAGACAGGTGACTTCCAGTACTGACTGACCAGCCAATCTAACAGTGGATGAGCTCTAGGCCCAGTGAGAAACCTGTTTAAAAATAGAGTTGCCAGGCGGTGGTGGGGCACACCTTTAATCCCCCGCAGGCAGATCTCTGTAAATTCCAGGTCAGCCTGATCTACAGAGTTCCAGTGCTGCCCAAGAAATCCTGTCCCGAAAAACCAAAGTAGAATCAGGCAACTCTCCTCCATAAGTTCAAGTCCAGCCTGGTCTACAGGCTATAAGTTCTAGAGGTCCTGAGTTCAATTCCCAGCAAACATGTGGTGACACACAACCATCTGTAATGAGATACAATGCTCTCTTTTGGTGTGTCTGAAGACAGCTACAGTGTCCTCATATACATAAAATAAATAAATAAATAAA
>JANHMN010000002.1:183031061-183049155 GCA_030674055.1 Rhabdomys pumilio | reverse complement strand
ACACACACACACACACACACACACACACACACACACACACACACACACACACGTGCATCTGCACACATGCGTGAAGAGAATTAAACCCAAACATCTCTTTAGAATCTTCACTCTTCCACTTAATACCTAGTCTGTGAAGCCATTTCTTAGCTTAATTTTTCATTTTGGAGACAAGAGTCTTTCTATTTTGCCCAGGTTAATCTTTATTTATTTTTAAGACAGCGTTTCTGTGTGTAGTCCTGGCTGTTCTGGAACTCATTCTGTAGACCAGGCTGGCCTTGAATTTAGACATCTGCCTCCCTCTGCCTCCTGAGTGTGCATTGAAGGTGTGTGTCACCACTGCCCAGCCTCCAGGCTAATCTTTGAAAAAATAATAAAATGTGTGTGTGTGTGTGTGTGTGTGTGTGTGTGTGTGTGTGTGTCCTGGGAATTGAGGTCAGGCAAGTGCTTTTACCCAGAGACATACTGAAATCTCTCTCTCTACCCCCTCTATTTTTAATTTTTAAATTTGAGACAAAGTCTCACTGGCTGGACTTACTATGTAGATCAGGCTGGCCTCAAACTAATAGAGATCTGCGTGCCAATGTTTCCTAAGTGACTGGATTAAACACACACAACCATATCTGTAACTACCTCCTTCCCCTTAAAAAAGGGGGGAGGGAACCACTGGCTCTGTGGCTAGTGCGTGTACTTGCTGGCCTTCAGGAGAACCCTAGGTCAATTCTAGCATGTCAGGCAGCTCACAACAGCCTGTGATTCCAGTTCCAGGATTTCCGATGCCTTCAGCCTTCGTATATGCTCACGTGCAGACATATACACCCACACATAAATACAAATAGATCATAACATTATCTTATTATTGTTTGTGTGATGTAAGCATGCCACCGAGTTCAGGGAGACAAGGATTACCTGCAGATGGTTCTCTCCTTCCATTTTTTTTTTTTTTAATTTTTTGGAGTCAAGGTCTCACTATGTATGGCTTGGAACTCACAATGTAGATCAGAAAGCTGTCCGATTCACAAGTGCTGGGAGTAAAAGTGCGCCACCATGCCTGGCTCTTCTGCTTTGCCGTGAGGTCCCAGGTCATCAGATTTGTGGAACTCTCACTGTTACCTTGCTGACCTATCTCACTGACCTACTTTCTCTTTCTCTTCCCTAGTGTTGGGAACTGAATCTAGGGCTATGTGCGCTGGGCAAGCACTCCACACACAAGCTGTCTCCAGCCAATCTCAGTCTTCTGAATCAGCTCCAGCAGTCTCCTCACAACAGCAGTTTGCCGAGTGTTTCATATACACAATTGAACCTGGCCCAGAGCACACTGGGGTAAGACCCAGACCCTGCTCTAAGGATTTGCAAACATTCCAAGGCAGACACAGGGCAAGGCCATGGTTTACCTGAACTGCAGAGCTACCTGGAGCGTGAGAGCCACAGTGAGCTTAAGGCTTAACAAACTTTGTTAAGTTTTCTGAGACAAGTGCTGCATGGGGCAAAGGTGCTTTTTTGGGGGGGGGGGCGGGGGGGTTTTCGAGACAGGGTTTCTCTGTGTAGCTCTGGCTGTCCTGGAACTCACTCTGTAGACCAGGCTGGCCTCGAACTCAGAAACCCACCTGCCCCTGCCTCCCAAGTGCTGGGATTTTTTTTTTTTTTTAAATGCACAGCACCTGAGGCATAGGCAACTGCTGGTGCCAAATGGGGAATCAGGAAGGCATGACAAAGCATTATTCAGGTGGGGATGAAACCGAGAGCAGAGATCCAGAGATAAGAAGCATGTTTGAGGAGCAAATGGTAAGTGCGCTCCCTAGTGGCTGCTGCGAGATTCCACCGCCTCTAGCCAGCCAAGGCAGGTTGGTTAATAGAGGCACAACACACCTACCACTCCCAGACTGGCTGCTCGGTTCAGACTAACACTTGCTGGGCACCTGCTGTGTTGATCACCCCTCCTAGAAATTGAATAGTCTTTAAATCGTTAATCATGCCAGCCTATACTTTATAAAGAATCAAGAGAACATGTCTATTTTGAGCCTCAGTGTGGGTAAATGACTGCCAGAATAGAGGGTTAAATGAGAAAATCCCATGCCTTGTGAAATGAGACAAAAGGAGCAAACTCCACCCCTGTCGTGTACTCAGCCCTCGCTGTGTAACTATCATTAACCGAGGTCACAGAGGGAACACGACATGCTAGAGACAGAGATGACTCAGATGCCACCTGTGACTCCAGGAGCTTACAGCCTAGCAGGGAGATGGATACACAAACAAACAAAAGAAAAAGGATGCCATGTGCTCAGGGTCCTGTTGGCAAACCCAGGGTGTGGAGCAGGGCGTGCCAGCCACCTGGGCCAGCGCTCAAGGATCGGAGCTTCACTGAGTGATGAGAAGAGGTGGTCCAACGAAACTCAGCAGGTACACAAACAGGCACCAGACGGAGGGCTAGCCTGCTGGGCGGGAAGGAAGAGATATGCACAGCCGGCAAGCTTGCTTACTAATCCCTAACCTTTCCTGGAACATGGGACCTTTGGTCACCCCCACATGAGCCTTGGAACTGGGGAACTCCAGCTTTCCTGTGAACCTCCTGGCCTGTGAATGCCTTTAACAGCACAGGGCAGTGTGTTGAGCAAGCGAGTGTCATGCAAGGCATTTGAGCAGCATTTTCCTGACAGTATTAAATGTGTATGGACTGGCAGTGTTTAGCACACAGGAGATCTTTGCAATCTCTTCAAGTTTGACTCTTGGCAAAGTGGCTTGAGTCCTGGAGAGGGGTGTCTGGAGTGGTGAGCCTCAATTAATGGCCACTAGGGAGGAACTTGGAGCCTGGGGAGGGGTTACATTCCTGCAACTCAGCCATGGGCTCTCAGATGGGCAGGAATGGCTTATGTCTGGTGACATAGAAGTGACTGCCCGGGTTCAAGCCCCCAACCGTGGTTGAACCCCACCCCACCTGCATGTAAGTAGGTGTGGTACTGGCAACAAGAAAAAGCCTGCACAGCAAGGCTAACACCCCTGTGGCCCTTCACTCTGGTGGTCAAAGGTGACACTTTCTTCCACCCCAAGGAGCCAGGGCAGTTTCTGGAGAGGTGGGGAAAACCTGCTGGACAGGGTGGCCAAAGGCTGAACTGGTTGGTCAGGAGTTCAATCTCCCCCCTCAGCAACCCCACAAAACAACTGAAGAGATAGCTCAGTACAGCACCTGCCTAGCACACAGGCAAGTTCATGTCGGCACTGAAAACTAAGAGGGTGGAGGGACCTCAGAGGAAGCTCAACAAAACACAACACTTTATTTTTTAATTTAATGTTATTTGTGGCGCCGTGTAGAGCACTCAGGGTGACCATACATGCTCTACCACTGAGCAGTGACCCTGGGGCCCCAAAAGCAATTATTTACAGCATAAACTACAAAGACACATCTTTCAGTGCTGGCCTGTACAGAGTGGAGGGACAGTTGTGGAAGGCAGTGTGTGGCTTCTGGCCTCTGACACCACTCAAGGTCCTAGCGTCATTGGATGGGGATGGACAGCTTTGAAAAAGACACAAAACACTAACTTCCTCTGGCTCCTGGATAAGCAGGTCCTTCTATGTACAGTATTCTTGGCTCAAGGCTGTTCTGTTCCTCCCAGACTCTTGGGCCTTCTCCAGAATTGGCCTGAGTACAGCTGAGACTCCTCCAAGAGGCCCAGAGATCTGTCTTCTGAGACAGTTTAAGTATGCCCAGGAAAGAGGTAGGAAGAGTCTGGTCCCAGGCTTTCCCAGGTTCTAGCTTCTGTCTTGGCAAGCAGGACCTGGTGAGACGGGCAAGAGTCCCAGGCTCAGAGAGGCTGTGTTGTGTGATTATAGACCAGGTGCTCTGTGTCCTCAGTGGTAGAAACAGTGGAGCTAGCTGGTGTGGGAGGTGGCTGGTGCAGGGGCCTGTGGAAGTCCTTTCTTTGGTTCTTGAAGAAACAGTAGCCCAGGATGGCCAAGACCACTATGATACAGATGACCAGTAATACAACAATGGCTACCTCCACGGAGCCTGGGGGAAGAAGGGCAGAATAAGGCATTCCTTAGGCCTGCTGGTTTGACACCCACCACCCTCACTCTAGGCAATGGACAAAGACCGTGGATGTCATGTGTAGAAACAGATGAACAGCCGGGCGGTGGTGGCGCACGCCTTTAATCCCAGCACTTGGGAGGCAGAGGCAGGCGGATTTCTGAGTTCAAGGCCAGCCTGGTCTACAGAGTGAGTTCCAGGACAGCCAGGGCTACACAGAGAAACCCTGTAACCCTGTCTCGGAAAATAAACACCCCCCCCCAAAAAAAAAAAAAAAGAAAAAAAAAAGAAAAGAAACAGATGAACACCCAATTCAGACCTCCAGAACAGCTGCTTCCAGAAGCCCAGAGAGGCTCTGACATCTGGCAATTGGCAGGCAATTCAGTGTTCTTCTCCTTTACCCATGTCAGGCCTCACTACTCAGTGGTGCATTCTGGGTAACCACAGGATCCTTTCCGAGTAGCTGGGCATTCACAAGCAATTACATGTTGCTAGTTCCTGAATTGACACCTACATATCCACGCTGGTGACAGGACAGACTAGGCTTACCTACAGTGGGACTGGAGCTTTCCCTCCGAAGACCAAACACATCCTTCTCTGCAAAGTGACATAGAGAAACCAGTCGGCACTAGGTAAGTTCTTAGACTCAGCTGTTCCAGTGCCACAGGCCCCTGCCACCCTCTCCCATGGCCAAAGTCACTTATAGAGGAGGGACTAGCCCAGGCCTAGGCAAATCTTCCCCTTCACCCTGCCACTGCCACTCTGCTCACTGGAGACGCCACGGCAGGACTCAAGACACTGCTGTTCATCCTCAAAGTTGTTCTTGTTCCCGTAGCAACCACCATAGGTGAAGCGGGCACAGCGTTCACTGAATGGGTTGTAATACCAGCGTGCTATGTTCTCCTTGCAAAACCCAGTGTCTGGCAGCTCTGCACAGTACCCTGTGGGAAGGGAGCATGCAAAGAGGTGAGAGCCCAAAGAGCCACCCTGCTGCCACCCTTCAGGCCCCACCTGACTATAGCTCAGCACCCCCTACGCCAGGCTGAGGGCAGATGTGGTTTCACTAAAGGCAAGATAGACAAACTGGATAACAATCTTAGGTACTAAGAACTTCTACTACTTAGACTCTATTTTAAAGACACACTTGGCTACATTATTTGTTTACTTATGTGCATGTGCACAGGGATGTGAGAGGACAGCTACTGGAGTTCTTTTCAACAGGATAAATTCCAAAGATCAAACTCAGGGCATCAGGCTTACTAGCAAGCACCTTTATCCCCACTAAACCATCTTGTTGCCCCCAAAGTTTTCTTTTTCAATGTAGGTTTTCTGGGTCAAAGTCTCTGATTCCTACCACCCAAGTGGTAGGAACTTTTAACTTTTGTTAAAAAAGTGACTTGAACTTTTAACAAAGGGGGTGGGTTTTAGGCGAGAAGGAGCATCCAACCTAAGCAGAGGTTCTCAACCCCGTGAATGACAGATCACCTAAGACCACTGGAAAACAGATGTTTATATGATTCATAACAGTAGCAAAATTAGCTATGAAGTAGCAATGAAAATAATTTTATGGTTGGAGGTCCCCACAACACAAAGAACTGTATTAAAGTCTTGTAGGGGTACGAATGTTGAGAACTGTGAGCTGACATTGTTGGGTTTTTAGGGGGCAAGGGTTGGTTTCTTTTGAGGTAGATTTTCTTTTCTTTTCTTAATTGGTTATTTTATTTATTTACATTTCAAATGTTGTCCCCCTTCCCAGTTATCCCTGAGGTAGACTTTCTCTGTGTAGCCCTAACTGTCCTGGCACTCACTCTACAGACAAGACTGGCTTTGAACTCAGGTCTGCCTGCATCTGCCTGGGATTAAAGGCATGCACCACCATGCTTAGTCAATTTTTTTTCTTTAATAGAGAATCTCAGGCATCACAGTCTAGCTCTGAACTTTATTTAGCAGAAGCTGACCTTGAACTTCTGATCTTCCTGGCATAAGCCATCATCACCAGGCTATTATCTATATTTTTAATTCATGTTACATTTGCATAATGGGTAGTTTGTTTTTTCTTCTCATCCCCCAGTGGTGGTAGGACACAAGCAGGGTTCCTTGTGATGCTAGGTGGTGGTTTTCCATGTATCACAGTGCTATGAAATTTCCTGAACACACGATTTAGTGATATGTTCGACGAGTCTACAGTAAGGGAGATAATTAGTGACTAGTGACTAGTGGGTTCTGGGAAATGAATTAAGAGAGCTCAGCAGGAGTTCAGAAGGTTCCGCCTTACCTCTGGGACACTGCTGGTTGGATGGAGGTTGGATGGAGTGGGGACAGCAGTGTCAGAACCTGTTTTGACACAGAGGAACAGGGAGACTCTCACCTTTGTCACTGAGGAAGTGGATACTCTGAAGCTCATCAAAGCCGCTGGTGTCTGCAGAGATCAGAGGTCAAAGGCTAGGGCCAACCATGGGAACCCAGAGGCATAAGGAGAGCTGTTAGGATCTGCACCCCACCCCCACCTCTGCCTCCTGTCCTATCTTCTGTTCCCCAGCTCACATTTTTCACAGGTGGCCTCATCGGAGCCATCAGGGCAGTCTGGCGTGTCATCACACTCCAGGAAGCCATCGATACAGCAGCCATTGCTACAGCGGAACTGGGTGGCATGGCAGCTGCCAGAGCACACTGGATGGGGGTGAGGTGAAGCTCAGATACAGAGCGTGTGCCAAGGGACCATCATCTACTCGGGCCTCCCCATCATGAGCCCATTGTTCACCAACCTTAGCGGAAGCTGAGTTGGAAGGGTTAGGTGTTTGTATACTATTGGGGTGGCGGGAGCTAAGCAAAAGCATGTTTGACAGGAGTAAGGTCATCATATGGGCTGAAAACCAAGACATGGGGGAGGAAATTAGGAAAGAAAAGAAGTAAAACCCACCTGGATGGTGCCTTTCAGGTGAGATTCCTAGAGGGAAAAACAGAGGATTAATAGGGGGTGTGGCCAGATGCTAACAATAATGAGATGATGGGGAGACCCCTAGTCCATCTCCTGGACCAGAAAAACGACCTGCCCTGGGCAAAGTCACCTGAGCTCTAAAGCTGCCTCTCACAGACCCACCTTGCACATCCTTGCAGGCTAGCATGCACTCTTCCTCACGAAGGTAGTTGTTCTTGTTGCCCAGGCAACCTCCGTACGTGAAACTTTTGCAGATCTGTTCCTTGGGGTCGTAGTACCAGCGTGGGAAGGAGCCCCGGCAGCGGCCCACCTTGTAGGATGCGAGGCAATAATCTAGATGGAAGGGAACTTGTGAATTAGGACTAGAGGGCTAACAGTGGGGGGAGGGGACTCCAGGCCCCTCATGTCCACTCCCAGTCACCTTCTGTCTGCTTGGCAGTTAGTACAGTGATCGTCAGGTTGGCTGTTTCCTCTAGCTGGTCTGAGTCAGTTCTTGTCAGTTGGAATAGGTAGGCTCCCTCCTTAAGTCCCCACAGCTCCACTTCTTCTGGACGGTGTCTCTATACACAACACTGGTCATGAAGCTTGGCCACTTCCTGACATTCTCTTACAACCCCAGGTCCCCCAGCCATGACCCCCTTCTCCCGGGGGAGCATAGAGACTGAGTATCAAATGAATTCTGCTCTTCTCTAGCCAACACCAAATGAGCCAGCAGTTGGCCTACAGCCTCTGAAGGAGACCTAGGAGGCTGTGGGAAGGTCAGGGATCCAGCCCAGCGTCTCACCTCTACTCTGACATCGTTGTCACCTTGCAGTAGATGCCAGTCTGTGTTGTCTGCCTCTCTCAGTACCAGGGGTTTCTGCAGCTGGACCTTCAAGTCTATGCCCATCCAGATTCGAGGGATCCGGGACCCTGAGAGAAACAGAGAGGTGGTGGCCAACCTAGGACTCAGTAGTAGCCTGCACAGGCACAGAGAGGACTCTCAACAAAGTCAGACCCTTGCTCTCTATGCAGTCGCATTCCGACAGGTAGACGGTCTGAAGCAAGCAGCTGCTCACTGTGTGCTAGATTATCTGATCTCATTTAGGAAAAACCCTGTGTGTGCACGTGCACTGGGCGGTGGGACAAGTCTGTTCGTATTTTCTACAGTTAGCAGGTACTTCTGCTGATTACTTAAAAAGGTTAAAGCAACAATTTCTTTTAAAGCCAATCAAAGAAGCGTGTGATGAAACAGTCATCTTTCCTCTAGGGCTGCAGGTGTGGCTCCACTGGTGGACTGCTTGCTTAGCATTGACATACAGCAGGGTTGGATTCCCAAGTGCTAAGTAAAACAGTGGTGGCATATGCCTGTAATTCCAGCAGTCAGAGGGTGGAGGCAGGAGGATCAGAAGGTTGTTCTAGGATACAAAGAAAGTCTGAACTCAGCCTAGGATGTATAAGACTACATTTTGACAAATAAACAAACACATAGGTACTTATGGGTGGAATGGTCCTGGGAGATGGCTCAGTGATTAAGAACACTGGCTCTTATCCCACACAGTGGCTCAGAACCATCCAGAATTCGTTGCAGGTTTTCTGATGTCCTCTTCTGGCCTCCATGGACACCAGGCACATAAATAGTACCAAGTAGTAACACTAGACATACAATGGTGAGAGACACACTCATACACAAGGAAAAAGAAACAAGAAAAAAAAAAAGCATCACTCCTCACTAGCTTAGACCATGCTGAGAATCTGGACAGAGGCCTTCAACCAAGTGCTTGGGGAAACAACCCAGATGGCCTTGGTGCTCCAGGGTGAGGGACCATGGGACAGGGTGCCTCTGCCATCAACTACAAGGAATTTCCAGGAGCCACATCCTTCCTGGACCCAACAGTTTGAGGTTTCCTTCACCTGAGAGGTAGGGGTCCTGTCAGAGAGATAAGCACAGAGATGGCTTCCTGCTAAAAATAGGTTGGATGGCCCCCATCCTTACACCCACAGAACCTCTAGAACCCACAAATATGACCTTGTTTGGAAAGAGTCTTTGCATAAGTGATGCCGTAAAGGACTTCTAGATTACCTGGGATAACTGACACTGTAAAAACTGAAAGATGCTAAGCTATTGACTCACATGAGCCAGGCCCTCCATCTTGCTCACCAGGGGTTAGGGTTAAGATACTGCAGAACAGAAGAACAGAACAGGGAGGGAAAGGGAGAATGCTTTATCACTAAAGCATTTCCTTGCAAGCATAAGGACTTGAGTTCAATTCCCAGAACCCACATCAAAAAGCTGGATGAAGTCTCTTGTACTTACAATTACAATCCCAGTGCTTGCTGATGAGGCAGAGATAGAAGATCTGGGGCTCACTGGCTGGCCAGCCTAGCCTACTTGGTGAGTTCCAGACCAGTAAGAAATCCATTCTCAGTCAAACATAAAAAGGTAGATAGCACCTGAGGAATGACACCTAAGATTGTCCTCTGACCTCCACACACACACATCCATACACAATGGGTGCATCCACACGCACATTTCATACACAAGTGTCAGGGTCCACACACACACCAAAAAGCAAGAAACAAAAAAGCTGGCCCCAGTGGCACACATTTACAATCCTTGCACTTGAGAGTCTCAGTCAAGAGGATTATGAATTTAAGACCAGTTTTTCTATACAGAGTTCCATGTCAGCTTTTACTACATAGCAAGATCCTTAAAAGCAAAAGCAAACCAAACCAAAAAACACCAAAAAGGAAAAGCATGCCCTCTCCATGTGCACAAGCACACATTCATGCATAGAGACACAATTATTTTTATTTAAGTCAGTGTCTCACTGTGTATCCCTGGCCGGCCTAGAATCCACTATGGAGACTGGCCTTGAATTCACAGAAACAGACCGCCTCTATTTCCCATGTGCCACCATAACTGGTTATGCAGAATTAAAAAACAAAGACCCAGTACCATGAGGTGACATGAAGCAGGAGAAGGCAGCAGAGTGGGCTATCAGAGGAGAGGGAAGCTCTCAACAGAAGGGAAGACAGATTTTGTTTTTGTTTTTTTACTTGATTATGGAGAACAGGGAGTGTTTGTAAACTGTGCTGAAGAGTTGGCTCAGTAAGGTGTCTGCCATAGAAGCAGGATGTTCTGAGTTCAAATCCTCAGCATCGATGTGAAAGAGGCTTGGTGGGTTTTCCACATATGTAATCCTGGCAGTAGAGGCAGAGACAATATGATCTCTGGAGCTCGATGGCCACAGAACCAGTGAGCTGCAGTCTCTCAAAGAGACCCTGCCTCAAAAACTTTAATCCCAGCACTCTAGAGGCAGACAGGTAACTTAGACTCTGTGAGTCTAAAGCCAGTTTGAACTATGTAGTGAGACTCTGTCTCAAAGAGCAAAACAAGCAAATAATTTTATTTTTTAGAAGAATGATGCTATTTTTATTTGTATTTTTCTTTTTTTTTTTTTTTTTAAAGATTTATTTATTTATTTAATATATGTGAATACATTGTCACTCTCTTCAGACACACCAGAAGAGGGCATTGGATCCTACTACAGATGGTTGTGAGCCACCATGTGGTTGCTGGGATTTGAACTCAGGACCTCCGGAAGAGTAGTCAGTGCTCTTAACCATTGAGCCATCTCACCAGCCCCCTCTTTTTTTTTTTTTTTTAAAGATTTATTTATTTTTATGTATATGAGTACACTGAAGCTGTCTTCAGATACACCAGAAGAGGGCATGGGATCTCATTATAGATGGTTGTGAGACACCATGTGATTGCTGGGAATTGAACTCAGGACCTCTGGAAGAGCAGTCAGTGCTCTTAACCACTGAGCCATCTCACCAGCCCACAAATAATTTTTTATCTATTAATTAACAAAGAAAGGAATAATTAAGGGAAGTACTTGATATGCATCTCTGCCTCCATGTACAGGTACACATGTGTACCTAACTACACATGTGCGCACATCCACGCCACACGTGCACACACACACTAAAGTAACAACGACAACGAAAAGAAATACAGTGAAAAGGAATCAGGAGTCTACAGAGCTGCTTCTGTAAGTAAGGAGGCCGGGCAGAGACAAACCTGGCTTCCTGAACACCAGGAGTGACAGTCAAACACTCAACAGTGATACAGGAAGAGTCCAGACAGAGGCTGTGAGCAGTGGAGTGGAGTTGTGGGAGCCTGGCTACTCTAGTCCTTGACCTCTGTAATGCACATAAGGTCCAGGAGTCCTGTGGGGCGGACCTAGGGGACCCTTGCCCTGGATATCTGCATTTAATTTAAACATCTAATTGGAGGGGCTTCTATAAAGAAAGAAGGCTGGCAGGTGGACAAGGGTAAGAGGTTTAGGAGGGGATGAAACAGGAGAGGTCTCCGCGTCACAGGGCAGCCAAGGGAAGTAAAGAAAGTTCAGAGAAGTACCTGTGGTCAGACACTTCAGCTTCTCACGAAAGGCTCTGGGAATGGGGAAGACCAAGCGAGGACTAGGCAGAAGAGAAACCTTAAGACTAAGAAAGACGTGCTCCGTCCACAGAAAAGTGGAATCTGACCCACATTATACACACACTGGCTCAGGGGAAGACGAGTGTGGGTGTTTCAGAGAGGCCAGAGCTAGAGACAGACGTGGCAATATACTACCTAATAAAGCTGCTAATTTGGGGGATGCCGTGAGTGTGTGCTGGACACCACAGCAGGCTACGTCAAGCACTAGCATGGGTGGGTAGGGGTCAGGTTAACCATCCATCCTATCTTTAAATGGATAAAAAGCAGGAAGAGAAGATCACCTTTTGTGAGATGTGGAAATTAGGTAAAATAAACTCGGAGCAGGAGGTGTTTTTCTGAGGCAGAGTGCTCTGGCATGCACGAGGCCGGACTTGGTCCCCAGCAGGTGGGGGATATATGTCTGTAAGTTGGAACAAAGCCTTGCCCCTATTTATATGTCACCTATGGCTGCTTTTCCATTGCCACACTAGAGTGGTCACCACATGTGCCATACACACATGTGGTGATCACACATACATACACTCACGTGCTGTATGGCACAGAAAGCCTAAAATATTCACCATTGAGACCACTCACGTTCATAACCACCCTGCTACACCTGGGAGTCCACTCTTCCTGGATGAGAGAAAACGACACACAAGAGGCATGGCTCAGACTTTATCCAGTGTAAGTGTTGGGAACTGAACTCCAGCGCCATGATTCAGTTCTTAATTGTTAAAAGTGAGATTTGAACCCAGGGCTGTCTGTCTTCATTGCTCACACTCTAGCTAAAATGCCACTTTTGAGAGCCAGTAAGATGGTTCAGCAGGGGAAGGTATCTGTCAGCGAGTCTGACCGGAGCTTGATCTCCAGGACCCACACAGCGAACAAACCACAGATTCCCGAAGTTACCCGATGACCTCAGTGAGTAGAAAGCACACCTTGATAAATAACCACCCAACTAAACGTAAAACCAAGCCAAACCAAACAAATCAACACACCAAAACCCCCCAGGGTTTCTTAGAGTAAAGACATGTTTTCACTAGAATGGGAAAGGGGGCAGAGAGAAGAGAATCTATCAAAAAGATAGTATTTTTTTCTCTCTTTCTGATTTAGACAGGGTCTCACTATGTAACCTGGCCTGAAACCTACTGTGCAGTTCAGGCTGGCTTTCAGACTTGAATCCCTCAGCCTTCCCAGTGCTGAGATTACAGATGTGAACTATCATGACAGGCCTAGGAAAAGTATTTAAATTTATCTCCTTCCTAAACCTTGCCTGAGGGTTTATTATTATTACCAGACATCTGTTTGTCTAATATGTATATGCTGTGTATGTGTTGTGGGCATGGGCATCCCAAGGCATGTGTATGGAGGTCAACATGTGGTGGGCAGTTTCCTCCCTCTACCAAGTGTGCTCTGGGGATCAAACTCAAATTGCCAGGCTTGGAGGCAAGCACCTCTACCCACTTGGCCATCTTGCCAGCCTCGTTTCATTGTTATTCAAAGAGCATCACAGTATTCAATGAAAAGATGTGTTGACATCCACTGAAGTTGTTTCCAGTCCATCATTATTATAAATTATGCTACTAGCAAGCTACCACACAAATGCACACATTAAGCCTACAGGTAGCATAGTATCAAGGGTGGCTCTACAGAGAGCTGTGTGGGCTAAGAGTGCTCAAAGAGCAACGAGATAAGGCTGGCCATGGGGGCTGAGTCATAAAGATGAGAAGACTTTGTGACAGGGTAATGGGTGGGAGAGGGCAGGGTTGGCTGGGCTTAGTGTCACGGGTCTACAACTCCAATTGCTGGAACGACAGAGGCAGAAGGATCTAAGTTCAAGAACTATGTGGGCTGCAGAGCTAATTCAATGTTGTAGTGGGACCCCATCTCAAAGTTTTGCAAAAAGGGCCAGGGATGTGGTTTGGTCGTGTTTAGCATGTGAGGTTCAAGGTTAGATTCAGGGTAAAAATCAAAAAACAAAGAAAAAGCAGGGGTCAAAAAACAAGGAACATGAAGAAACACAAAAAGATAGGGAAGCAAGAAGGCAAAAGAGGAACAGAATCTGGTTACCTAGAAACAGCTGCCAGGGGCTGGGCTGTATTTACCAGACCCTAGTGATAAGCCTAGGCCAGGTGGAACCTGTTTTTATTGTGCAAAAAACTACCAATTGTGGGAAGGGGAAAGGACCCCACCCCCACTAAGTAGAAGAGGCAGGCAGGCATCAGACTCTGAATGAGGAGCAGCCTCTCCTCACCCCCACCCCCACCCTGAAGACCAAGGGGCAAATGCCCTACCCTACCTACCACGCCCTTCCTCCTACCCTAGAGAGCAAAGGGCTGGAATGGCAATAAAACCAGGCCTCAGGACATATCCAGGGAACTGCAGACTCCACCTCTTAAGCCACCAGGCCAGGGTGAGGGGGCACAGGTACAGGGAGAAGGAAAGGTTACTGGCCTGTAGTCTTCTTGCCTGGCCTAGCCACAAGCTGGAAAAAGGGATCTAAGCCATCCATTCTGGGAGGGATTCATTCAACCAACACAGGAATCAACAGCTTAGGTATTCTGACACATCCCCTCTAGTCTACTTGGCTGACAGTGGAGCTACTGATACACAGCTTCTGGACCTCTTAAAATGTCCCTGATATAGCCTAGAACGGCCTGAAGTGCACACAACACCTGAGCCCTACCCAGCTATCCAAATGTTCCAGGAAATCCCCGTTCTATCCTATCTCACACCAAATGAACCATTTCTGGGGGTTTCCAAAAGAGGAAGGCTGGCCGGCCCAGATCCAGAGACTCAGGTTCTGGCCAGGGATGGGACTCCTGTAAGGTTCTGTGAGAGTAGAAAAGGCACCACAACCAGCAGGAGTCATCACCACCTACTCTAATGTTGCTTCCTTGTGCAACAGGCTCCAACCCTTGGTTAAAGTGAGACACCATGGACCAACCTACCTCAGAGATAGCATCCCACTTACAGAATTCCCACCTCAGGTCTCCCCAGAGATCAGGGAGAGCTGTTGGAAGATTAGAGAGAAGAGTAGACCCTTAGTCTACAATAGTTACTAGTTCAGAAAAAAGCCTGGAGAGAAAGGTAGCTGTCGCACTGGCCCTATCGGGTCCTGTTCCCTGTTCCCCGCTCTCCACACTCTGGCTGTTAGCTGCTCAGTTACCATCCATTTGAGGGCTAGGGCTCTATCAGAAAGGTGGTCCTATGTGAACACAACAGTACTTTTGGAGTAGGCCCCTGAGGTAAGGCCTAGGCTTATGTTTAGGAATGTTATCCTAGGTAAACATTTTTTTTCTTTTCCTTCTTTTTGCTTGTTTTTTGAAACAGAGTTTCTATGTGTTGCCCTGGATATCCTGAAACTCACTTTGTAGTCCAGGCTGGCCCCAATTGGACTCAGATATCTGCCTGCCTCTGCCTCCCAAATGCTGGGATTAAAGATGTGCACCACTATACCAGCAAATAATTTAACCCAGGAGGCTCCGTTCCCTACTACTCTAAAAAGCACATACAAGTATCAACCTCTTCCAGAGAGTGGAGACTGACAGGAACTTGCACAATGAGTAAAACGTGAAGAGCCAGCAGAAGTTATAACTGTGACCCACTTCCCTGGCAAAACGAACAGGCAGAGAGAACGAGAAAGTAGACTGTTGCAGCCGGTCAATCCAAAGACTAAAGAGGACCCTTGTTCCCCACCTTGCCTCCATCATGGGGAGTAAACAAGGTGGACAGCCAGGCCTACCATATCCTAAGCAGGTACAGCCCTACTTGGCTCACGTGGACAGGCACACACACCTGCTGGGGCAGCTGACATCCCGCACCTACCAGATACACATACCAGCAGGCTGACTCACCCCAGCAGCCCTCCTCACCCCTCACCGGAGAGCTTCTAGGAGACTGGACCCACAACACAGTCTCTCTCCCTCAAGAAAACCTTTGCCTGAGTTTGTCCTGTATTGTCTGGGGCCTGGCTATATCATTGGTTCACCTGCAAAAGGCCAATCTATTCCCAGAGCAGAGACACTAACCTGTCCCTTATCCAGCCACGGGAGGAGGCCATGGTCAGGCTCATTTTGTCAAGGTCTCAAACAGCCCAGGACAATGCTTGGCCAGGGTGCCTTTCTAGTCATTTGGGCACATCAACATTCCCTGAGTCGGTCTATCAGGGACAGAGGCAGCGAAACCTGTAGAGTCACTACACAGCCTGGGCTAGGCCTTCAGCCCCTCTATCGACTCTAAACATCCTGACTTCAGGAGCCAGAACCTGAGAAGAGCCTGAGAAGCCGTCCCTCCCCAATCTTCCATTCCCTTTGTTTACTAACAATGCCTAAAAGGCAGTCGACGAAGGGTTCTCCTTCCTAACTCCTTTTTGCTGCTGTCTTCGCCAAGACTCCATAACCTGCCTATCCCTTCAGACCAGCAACCTTCCTCACCTCCAAAGCCTCGAGTCCGCAGCTCGCGGTAGGAGTGGTAAAGCTCTTGGGTAAGATAGTTGATGAAGCCCTCCTTCGGAGCGAACTTGCACACGAAGTTCTGCTCGTACAGGCAGTTCATGAGGAAGCAGGCAGCGATGGCGTCCTCGCCGCCGTCTGGCTGCAGCTCCACCAGCGCCAGGTTGCAGTTCTGAGTGGTGCAGCAGGCACGCACGCAGTCCCAGCCGCGGCGCACCGTCGGGGAACCCAGGAAGGTGGCCCCGTTACTGACTGAAGCTTCGGTGTCCAGCACAAAAGCCGGTACCCCGCTGGTAAAGCGGCTCAAGCAGGCGGCTCCCCCGGGAAGCTCGGGGGGTGAGGACGCCAGCTCCGTCTCAGTGCCCTGGAGGCCAAGCGCGCAAAGGAGCCATACGCCGACCGTAGAGATGCTGGCTTGCGCCAGGCGGCGGCCCGCCATCGTGCTCCCCCGGGCTGTCGCCCTCCTCCCCAAGGCGGGGGTCACCTTCACAGTGCGGGCCTCTGGGTTCCGAGGGTGCTTGTGACCTGAGGGGGAGGAGACAGAGGAGACACACCTGATCAGCCCCGGTGGGGGCGCGGGGCACTGGGAACCAGGAGGCGCACAGAGACCGATCCGTCCACGCACACTCGGACCGGACCGCCGACTTCGGGCGGAGCACCGCTCGGGAGCTCGCGTACCCCAACACAGAGCGGACGTCCGCCAAACATGCTCAGAACCCGCTGGGCCTCCGCCTACCGTCCGCCCCGGCTACCTGCGCAGGTGAACGGGGTGGGACCGCCGAAGACCCCGCCCGGCTTCCGCCCAGCTCTAGGTGCGCGGAAGATTGGCTGCCTCCTTCCCCCCTTTCAAGTTTCTGGTGAAACTGAGTCAGAGCGCGGGGCGGGACTGCCATTAACCCCTGCGCCGCCGGCCCCGCCCACGCCAGTTGCACTCCCACCCGTCCTGCCCAGCAGAACTTCCGGCTGGACCCGCCCGGCAGCTCCGCCACCCCGACCCTGCCGCAGCGCCCGCAGTGGTATCCGGACGCCCGGCGGCGTGGGCGAGGCTCGCGTGCCCTGGAGGCGGCTTTACACCGGCTCCACTGAGTCCAGCCCCTCCATGGGTCCCAGAACTCCAGAAGTGCATCCCGAAAGCCTACTTTGGGCCGCGACGCCACTGCAAGGTGGCGCAGGTGCGGCTGCCTCTGGCCTTCCTTTCCGGTTGGGGCCGGCATTCCCTGCCCTTGACTGGAGGCGTTTGGGAAGGGGTTGGAAGAGGAATGTTGGGGCAAGCTTATGCAAACGATTTCGCTGTCTGTGGCCTGCCCTTGGGACATCATTTCCAGTTTTCCAGTGAGAAGAGAACCCCAAAGTTGGGTAGGCTGCGTTTGTGAAAACCAGATCTGGGATGCGTTCTTCACTGGTGCAGCTCAGGACAGCCCTTCCTTCTGCGGCTGTTGACCAACAGGTGATTCCTGGTATCCTGGCTTCCCTGTTTCACCCACAGTTCATTCCCTTTTGTTTGGGCCTCTCCCTCATTTGTATTAACATTTCCTTTTGAACTCTTCACCTTTTGTTGGTAAACTGCCCCCTTCCCTGAATCTCAGGTTTACTCTCCCAACCCAAGGGGAACTCCCAGGGAGTAGTTGACCAGTCTTTTCCCTATAAATTCCGGTTGGATACCCGGAGGCTCCAGCTCACTGAAGGGTTGGGTTAATATCTCACAAAACAGGGGACACCTTCATGCCAAGCTCTTTGCTTTTCCCAATTTAAAAAAAAAAAAAAAACAGACACGCAGTCCTTCACATCCCAGATGTCCACAGGACATCTACACCTATTAGTCGTGTTTTCCTTCAAATTAACTTACTTCTGAGAAAAGGCCTTGAAAGGCATCTCTGGTCCTGGCCTCAAAGTCACGTTCTTCATCATTTCCTAGTTTTGCGATTACAGAGATGAACCACTATTTCTGCAGGATGTGTCCTATTTATGCCCCTCCTCCCAGGCGGATCAGCAGTAAAGAGCAATCCCTCCTCTTGTAGGGTACTGGAGTTCAACTCCCAGCATCCACGTCGCAGGATTCACAGCCTCCTGCAACTCCAGCTCCAAGGGCTCCTCTGGTCTCCTCGGCCTCCTCAAACACCTGAGCAAATGTGGTATTTGTTCACACTCATCCACACCCCCCCACACACACATACTCAAATATATATTTTTTTAAGATTATAAAACATTTG
>JANHMN010000002.1:183010237-183030961 GCA_030674055.1 Rhabdomys pumilio | reverse complement strand
CTGGTGCTGGTGCTGGTGCTGGTGCTGGTGCTGGTGCTGGTGCTGGTGCTGGTGCTGGTGCTGGTGCTGGTGCTGGTGCTGGTGCTGGTGCAGCACTCAGAGAAGCTGGCAGATCTCCTGAGTTCCAGGCCTGCCTGGTCTACAGTGTGTCCAGTACAGCCAAGGTTACACAGAGAAACCCAATCTCAAAAAACCAAAACAACAACAACAAAGATTCTAAAAAGTGTTCCGTATATGAGTGCTTGTATGTTGTGTGTACCTCGTGTTTGCCTCGTGCCTGTTGAAACCAGACATTTGGATCCTTCTAGAACTGGAGTAACACAGTCATGAACTTCCATATGGGGGCTGGGAATGGAATCAAGTCCTGGCTGTCCTGGAACTCACTTTGCAGACCAGGCTTGCCTCGAACTCAGAAATCCGCCTGCCTCTGCCTCCCAAGTGCTGGGATTAAAGGCATGCGCCACCACCACCCGGCTTGGAGTCAAGGTTCTTAAAGAGTCTACGGTTTTTTTTTTTTTTTTTTTTTTTTAGATTTTTATTTATTTTAGGTATATGAGCACACCATCGCTGACACACCAAAAGAGGGCATCAGATCCAATTACAGATGGTTGTGAGCCACCATGTGGTTGCTGGGAATTGAACTCACGACCTCTGGAAGAGCAGCCAGTGCTCTTAACTGCTGAGCCATCTCTCCAGCCCGAGTCTTCGTTTTTTAATACTACTTTAAACTCCCGCATTATGAAAAAAATTTCCCCATTGCTCACCTAAAGTAGTTTCGTGTGTAGATCTTGGAGCCAAGTATCACTTTCCTTAACCAACTGCAAATCCTCCAGCTACTCACGTTAACGGATACGGGGAGCAGAAACTGGGTGTCAAGCCCTCTCTGGATATTCTGGGTTTCCACAGATGCTGGCATAGTGATGCCCATAATGGTATGCTAGGGAAGAAACATGACTGTGCAGTTCCTGGGGAGAAAGAATTTTGTCACAGTTTGATTCCTACCTTTCCAAATAGCTTATACATAAGAGAATATTAAGACAGGAGAATATCACCTTATCATAATACCACATTGCCAGAAGGCTATGATTACATTCATTACATACATGATATAAAAAATACCTGTATTTAAAGCTAGGTGTGGTGATGCATGCTTATAATCCAAGCATCTGATAGGAGGATACAGGAAGATCAAGAGTTCAAAGCCACTCTTGGTTAAAAATCAAGTTTGAGTCTTGAGTCTAGCTGAGGCTGAAAGAGACCCTGTTTTAGAGAGAGAGAGAGAGAGAGAGAGAGAGAGAGAGAGAGAGAGAGATCGAGAGAGAGAGATCTAAGCCCTTGTATTTGGGCTGGAGATGAAACTCGCTGGTAGAACACTTGCTTTATTTATATGCACAAAATCTAGAGTTTGGTTCTTCATCACTGCACAAATAAACACATTTATCAGACACTGAAAATGTCCAAATTGTGTTCCTAAACACTTCCCACAAATTACCCAATGTAATCTGACCAAACCAAGGAAGTAGCTTTTGTTTTATTTCCTCTATACTGATGAACAAACAGGCAGGTGAGCTAACATGTTGGGTCACAGAGTGGGGCTTGGCTCCAGGCAGGCCAGCCTCATTGCTTCAGTACCTGGGCTTTAGTGTGACTGCCATTCTGACTTCATCTGGAAGTCCACTCTTACTTCAGATTCACCTTGCCTGAAATAAAAAAATTTCAAGTGATGAGCAGCCTTCTTCTTCTTCTTTTTTTTTTTTTTTTCTTTTTTTGTGATACTTATTGCTGTGGTTTAATACAGTTTGGTCCCCTTGGATACTCATGTTGAAATTTGCTATTGCGGTGGTGACCCGAGGTGGGGCCTTTCAGTGGTAATTAGATCATTAAAAAGGAACTGGGTTAATCCTTGAAGGACTAGATGAGTTACCATGAGAACAGGTTATAGAGTGAGGCTACCCCTGCTCTTTTTTTTTTTTTTTTTTTTTTTTTTTCTGTGCACATCTGTTCACTCTTCTGCTTTGCCATTGTTATTACAACATTGTGTCAGGCCACTGCTAGACGTGAGTGTCACATCTTGGACTTTGAGTCTCTAGAAGCTATTACCGAAGTTAATATTGAGTGTCTTCTTCATTTACTTGGTGCCTTATTTTGAATCCTCCAAACCTGAGCCCTGTGTGTGTGCAGAGGAAGTGGGGTGCATATGTGCGGGCATCCCTGTGGAGGCTCAGATTTGATGTCAGAAATTCCACCTTACTCACTGAGGCAGCATTACTTATCTTGCTAGTCAGCTTACTCTGGTGATCTGCTTTGTCTCCTCCCATGAGTCTAGTCAAGCTACCTGGCCCATCCGGCATTTATGTGGGTTTCTGAGGATTCAAATTCTGTTTCTCACATTTGCATAGAAAATGTGTTAATTGCTGAGCCATCTCTGTCACTTGACCTTGGTTTTTTGAGACAGTGTCTCACTGAACCTGGAGCTCACAGGTTTAACTGGCTAGCAAGCCCCAGGGGTCCTCCTGACTCCATCTCCCAACTGCTAGAATTCTAGGTCTGTGCCACCATTCATGGCTCCTCTTCCTAGCTTTGGAAATAGTTTCCAGTTTCCTTTGAGAGAGCATGGGTGTCCATAATGAAGACAGGAACACAGGATGCCGTCATTCATTCTTTGTAGCCTCCAGCCACTCCCCTTTTTACATCCTCCCCTGCTGTCTCTGCACAGCCTCTTTGCAACTGTCGACAGCCCTGGTGCCCTTTACCTGCCTGGCTCCCGGGACTGATCTAACTACAGAACATGTATGTTTTGTCTGTACGTATTGAAGTTCACCATGTGCCTGCAGTGGCCAGCAGAGGGCGACAGACCCCTCCTCCCTGGAGTTATGAACAATTATAAGTTATCATTTGTGTGCTAGGAACCAAAGCCAGATCATCCGCAAAAGCAGCAAGTGCTTTTAACCACGGAGCCATCTCTTCACACACCCCACCCCCATCCAGCTCCCTTTTAAAAGCCTTTAAGAGGTAGAGTCTTGCTTAAAGTTTTCTTAATGAGCTAGGTGTTGTTATGCACACCAATAACCCCAGCTCTCTGCTACAGAATGATTTAAAAACCTGTCTTAATTTTTTTTGTGATCCAACTAAAAGCCTATTAATGTGTATTAAGGTGTATGTTTTTCCATGTGGGTGGATTATCGACTACACATTCACATCTCTGAAAGTAGCCAGGGGACAACCTCAGGAGTTCCTCAGACATTGTTTACTTTTTATTCTCACTGGAACTCATTCAGTAGGCTAGACTAACTAGCCATAGAATCCCAGAAATCTATTTGTCTCACCCTTGATTTAGTTTGTGTGTGTGTGTGTGTGTGTGTTGGATCTCATGTAGCTCAGACAAGCCTTGACACTTTGAACACTCTGAAAATTTGTTTAAGGTTTATTTATTTTATGTGTATGACTACACTGTAGCTGTCCACAGACACACCAGAAGAGGGCATCAGATTCCATTACAGATGGTTGTGAGCAACCATGTGGTTGCTGGGAATTGAACTCAGGACCTTTGGAAGAGCAGTCAGTGCTCTTAACCGCCGAACCATCTCTCCAGCTGGAAAGCTTAGAACCCCTGATCCTTCTGCCTCCACCTCCCAGTGTTAGAATTAGAGGCATGTGCCACCAGGTCCAGTTAAGGATTTTTGATAATAAATTACTGGGGAAATAATGCAGTATTTTTAAAAATTAGACCGTGTGTTAAGTACTTTTCTGTCACTATGATAAACCACCATAACCAGAAGCAACTTCTGGAAGGAAGAATTTGTTTAGACATATATGGATCTAGAGGAATAAGAGTCCATCATAGCCTGGGGCAGAGCAACAAGCAACAGGTGTGGAGGTAGGAGTAGGAATCTGACATCTTCAAGTACAAGCAAGGAGCAGAGAGAGCCTATTGAAAGCTGGGTAAGGCTAGGTACTCTCAAAGCCCCCAGTGACATACTTCCTCTAGCAAGGCCACACCCCCTCAGCCTTCCCCACAGTACCTCCACCTGACAACCAAGTGTTCAAATGGCTAAGCCTGTGACATTTCTCACTCAAACCACCACAGGCCACTATCATTAACTTTTATGCAACAGGAATAGGTAGCTGAGTTTAGAGCTTCATGTCAGAAATCTCAACATTTTATTTTATAAGCAAGGCCACAGGATTGCCACAAGTTCTAGGCTAGCCTGGGCTACATCGTGAGTTTCAGGTCAGCCTCCAAAAATAGCACACACCATATACATAAATCACATGGAAGTCGAAAAGTAGAAAGTAGATTACTGTTCCGGGGACTAGCAGGAAAGGTGAGAAAAAGGGGAGGATGTGGAGGAGTGAATGTGGTCAAAGAAAGTGATATGTTTAAAATGAAAATGTCATTACAAAACCCATCATTATGTACGATGAATACACGCCAATAAAAAATAAAAGACCTTTGACAGTCTGATAAAGAGCCCTCCACCAGTACTTTAAAAAATCCAAGGGGCTTGAGAGGTGGCTCAGCAGTTCAGATTGCATACTGTGTTTGCAAAGGACCAGAGTTGGTTCCCATCACCTACACTGAGTGGCTCCCAGCTGCCTGCAACTTCAGCTCCAGAGAGCGCTGGCCTCTGGGGGCACTTGTATTTGTGTACACATGTCTACACCCACATACTGGCACACACATACACAGAATTAAAAATAAAAATAAAAGCTTTTTAAAAATCCCAGCAGGAGGATTGCAAGTTCAGGGCCACTTTTGGCTAAGTAGCAAGTCTGGAACCTCTGCCAGCTAGTCTAGCCTAACAGAAGCGCTCCAAGCCAATAAGAGATCTTGTCTTAAAGGAGTCGGATGGTGTTCCTGAGGATTGTATCTGAGATGGTACCTTCTCTACACAAGTACACACATACACACACACCACCGCCACCACCACCACATTCAAAACAAATCCCACCACCACCACCAAAAGAGGGCTGGGATGTAGCTCAGTTAATAAAACGCTTTCCTTCTGAGAGTTCAAGGGCAGCCTGGTCTACAGAGCAAGTTTCTTTTTTTTCTTTCTTTTTTTTTTTTTTTTTTTTTTGGTTTTTCGAGACAGGGTTTCTCTGTGTAGTCCTGGCTGTCCTGGCACTCACTCTGTAGACCAGGCTGGCCTCGAACTCAGAAATCCACCTGCCTCTGCCTCCCAAGTGCTGGGATTAAAGGCGTGCGCCACCACCACCCGGCTAGAGCAAGTTTCAGAACAGCCAGGGCTATGCAGAGAAATCCTGTCTTGGAAAAAAAAAAAGTAGATAAAATAAAATGCTTCCCTAACATGGATAAAGCCTGGGCTTGCTTCCCAGTCCCACATAAACCAGGCATGGCTATGCATACCTGTAATCTTAAGATTGGGGAGGAGAGGCAGAAAGATCAGAAATTCAGGGCCGTCCTGTACTATACAGGGAGTTTGAAGCCTGCCTGGAATACATGAGACCCTGACATTAATAATATGTTTAAAATATTCTAGCCAGGCACTTTTAATCCTACCCCACAGGCAGATCTCTCTGAATCCTAAGCCAACGTATTTTATATAGTGAGCTCCAGGACAGACAAAGCTACATAGTGAGACCTTGTCCAACCTCGCTTCCAAAAAAAAAAAATTATTCCAAACAACTGTTTATAGTACTCTCGAAGATGTACTTATTTTATGTGTATGAATGTTTTATCTGCATGTATGTACATTTGTACCTGGTACCCACAGAGGCCCAGAAAGGGTGTCAGATCCCTTTGAATTGCAGCTACAGATGGTTGTGAGCCACCACGTGGGTGCTGGGGACTGAACTCAGGACCTCTGAAAGAACAGCCAGTGCTCTTAACCGCTGAGCCATCTCTCTAGATCACCATACCCCCAACTGATTTTCTTGTTTGTTTTTTGGTTTTTATTTTTTTATTTTTTTGTTTTTTTAGACAGAGGTTCTTTGTGTAACAGTCCTGGACGTCCTGGAACTTACTTTGTAGACCAGGCTGGCCTCAAACGCAAAGATATATACCTGCCTCTGCCTCCAAAGTGCTGAGATTAAAGGTCTGTGCCACCACTGCCTGGCCTGATTTTTTTTATTTAAGATTTATTTATTTTATGAGTACACTGTCACTGTCTTCAGACACACCAGAAGAGGGCAACCGACTCCATTGCAGATGGTTGTGAGTCACCATGTGGTTACCGGGAATTGAACTCAGGACCTCTGGAAGAGCAAGCAGTGCTCTTAACCACTGAGCCATCTCTCCAGCCCTGAATTTTTTTTTAAGAGCAGTTTGATTACAGGGTAAGAAGTCAGTGGGCTGGGCAGTGCAATATTATTTGCAGTAGAGGGAAATGTGTTCTGTTGTCATTTGGAGAAACGGTTTCACTTATAGCCCAGGCTGGTTCTGAACACACAAGGATCCTTCTGCCTCAGCCTTCTGGGTGCTGGAGATTATAGATGTGTGCCTCAGTGCCTATGTAATGGTTTGAATGAGAATGGTCCTCATAGGCTCATATATTTGAATACTTTGTCCCCAGTTGGTGGAACTGTTTGGGAAGGATTGGGGAATGTGGTCTTGTTGGGGAGGTGTGTCACTGGGGGCGGGTGCTGAGGTCTCAGGAGACTCATGCCACCCACTACTTTCGAATCAGTGATAGTTCTCAGCCTTTCTGCCTGTCACGCATGTGCTCCACCATCATAGACGCTAACCCTATGAAAACATATGTACAATTAAAGGCTCCCTTTTTTGCCCCAACCCCCCAGCCCCAGACAGGGTTTTTCTGTGTAGCCCTGGCTGACCTGGAACTCATTTTGTAGACCAGCTGGGCTCAAACTCAGAGATCTGCCTGCCTTTGCTTCCTGAGAGCTGGGACTAGCTAGAGGCATGCACCACCACGGTAAGCTTTAAATGCTTCTGTTTATAAATTGCCTTGTTCATGATGTTTGACACAGCCATAGAATAGTAACTAAGACACCATCTTAGAAAAGTTACTATAACATGTTTATTTTATAATTAAGTTTCTGTAACGGAGAAAGAGAAGGCATGTAAGAACAGGTAGGGCAGAGAATGTGGCTCAACAATGTTTGGTGTGAGACTGGCAAGGCTCAGTTCCCAGTACTGAATGGGGTAGGAGGATTCCAGGCAGCCTGACTCTGCTGGGCTCTGTCTGCTGCCCATTTTGACAGAACTTGTGCCGGGCCAGGAAATCACGACAGTCTTCCCTGTGCCAGTCTTGTATCTTCCTTGTCTCCCTACGCAACTGAGCTTCACAGTGTCCATGCTGCAAGTTCATGTAGAATCTCACCATCCCCCATCTTAAAAACAAAGACTTGGAGAAGCCCCATGCATGAGTTGGGGATGCCCTGTGCAGGCATCTATGATGTTTGATCATTGGTGTATTCTGATCTATTACTAAATTCTGTTAAATATCAGCCCCTAACTAGTTCTTCACTCCTCTCCTCCTCCTTCCTTCTTCCTCCTCTCCCTCCTCCTGATAGACGTTTATACTTGTAGACCAAGCTGTTCCAGAGCTCACTATGTGCTCAGGCTAGCCTTAAGCATGTAGCAATCCCCCTGCCTCATTTCCCCAAGTACTGGGATTATGGGTGTTAGCCACCATACTAGGCTTTTTTTTCCCCTATAGCCAGCAACTTTTTTAATGTTACATATACTATTCTCAAGGCACATCTGATGATCTATTTTTAACACAGTAGGTGTCAAAGTATGCTTAACATACGATTTCTTCAGAACCCCTCCCCTTTCTGAATTCCAAATGGAGGAACTGAAAGACTGTAAGACTGGCGATCCGTAGTCTATCTTTGGCAAGCTTGTACAGCACTGCTGTAACTGCAATGTAAACGAACTGTAAACTAGGAACTTCCTTCAGTTATGAAACACCATTCAGGACTGCTGCCGCATTTCCCCAAGTACTGGGATTATGGGTGTTAGCCATCATAGTTGGCTTTGAAAAAAAAAAAAAAAAAGACAAGATCTTGCTATATAGCACAGGCTGGCTTTGAATTCATAACCTTGTTTCTCCTTCCTGGGTTTTAGGACTACACATGTATGTCACCTTGCCCCACACTGGCTTTTTTTCTAAAAAAAAAGGTTTCTCAGGAGCCAACATATAACAGTGGAAGTCAATACTGAGTGAGCACAGGAACTTGACATAGCTCTGTTGGTACAGTGTTTGATTCATGTGCAAGAAGACTGGACTGCATAAACCAGTGTGGGCCTGACCCTGGGATGTGGAGGTAGGAGGATTGGAAGTTCAAGATGGGGCTGGAGAGATGGTTCAGTGTTGAGGACAGGGCCCACTCTTGCAGAAGACCAGATTTCAGTTCCCAGCATTCATCTGGGGCTGAGTGCTGGTTAGTTAGTTAGTTTGTTTGTCAACACTGAGGTCATTTGGAGAGAGGGCACCTCAATTAAGAAAATACATTCATAAGATTGGCCTAGGCGGGCTGGAGAGATGGCTCAGTGTTTAAGAGCACCATCTGCTCTTCCAGAGGTCCTGAGCTTTATTCCCAGCAACCACATGGTGGCTCACAACCATCTGTAATAAGATATGATGCCCTCTTCTGGTGTGTCTGAAGACAGCTACAGTGTACTCACATACATAAATAAATCTAAAAAAGAAAGAAAGAAAGAGAGAGAGAAAGAAACAAAGAAAGAAAGAGATTGTCTTGGGCAAGCCAATGGGGCTTTGCTTTATTATTATTATTATTATTATTATTACTATTAATGATCTGTGGGGGAGGGCCCAGCTCACTGTGGGTGGTGCCAGGGCTGGTGGTCTTCGATGGGTTGAGAAAGCAAGTTGAGCTAGCCATGAGGAGCAAGCCGGCAAGCAGGACTCTTCAAGGCTGCTGTGTCAGCTCCTGCCTCTGTGTTTCTACCTAGGCTTCTCTTTACAATGTAGCTGTATGTGAAGTAAACACTTTCCTCCCGAGTTGCTTTTGGTCTTGGTGTTTATCACAGCAAGTATGGAGTTTTTTGTTACTAGAGAGAGAGAATAAGAGAAAGAAAGAATGAGAGAGAGAAAGGGGGAGGGAGGGAGAGAGAGAAGAGAGAAGAGAAGAAAAAAAGAAAGTAGATTAAGGTCTAGTCTACAGAGTGAGTTCCAGGACAGCCAGTGCTACACAGAGAAACCCTGTCTGGAAACAAAACAGCAGCAGCAACAAAAACTAACAACAAAAAGACAGGCAGCTCACAACTGTCTGTGACACCAACTCAAGGGGACCTGAGCCCCTTTTCTAGACTCTGCAGTCTATATCCACGTGCATAGACCTACACACATACACATACATAAAGCCAACTTGGGATGAAAGAGAGAAGAGAGAGAGACAGAGAGAGAGACAGAGAGAGACAGAGACAAGAGAGAAAAAGAGACAGAGAATGAGAGAATGAATGAGAGAGGCAGAGAGAGACAGACACAGAGAGAGAGAGAGAGAGAGAGAGAGAGAGAGAGAGAGAGGGGATAGGGCTGGCAAGATGGCTCAGTGTATAGAAGTGCTTGGTGACCTGAGTGCAGTCCTTGGATCCTGTGTAAACACTGTCCCCAGTGCTACACATCTTTTATCAGTGGCTTGAAAACAGAAGCAGGAGAATTACCCAGATCACAGTCCATCTAGTGCCACAGAAACAGCCTTGAGAGAGAGGCTGTTTCCGTCACACGGAGGGAGAAGCACGCTGTCCTCTGACCCCACACATGTACCGTGGCATATGCTCACCTGCATTACACACAATAAGAATAAGTATGTTTTTAATTAACATGTTCAAGACCCAAGGTGCCGCCAGTTATTAATCAGTGGTAGCACTTCCTCAGCATACACACACACACACACACACACACACACACACACACACACACACCCCGGATGATACCACATAAAAGGACAATCATTATCTCAAGAGAACTAAAGCCAAAAATGGTGGTAGGAGTTAGAGGTCCCAACAGGAGAAGGGAGAAAAATTCTTTTATTTTTTTCCATCTGTTTTTCTGTGCTGTCCATTAAAAAGAAAAACAAGACAAAACAGACCACCAAACCCCAGTCTACTCAAACATTATTTTTTTAAAAAATTTTATATAAAGGACCGAATAACTGAGAGTACGTTCAGACGGCAAGCTTGTTTACCAGTCCGAGTCTTGATACTTATGTGAAGTCAGGTCTGCCTGCGTCTCTTATCAGGAAGAAGCTGAATCAGGGAAGGGTCACATGACAGCAAACTTGGCTTCCAAGAATGAGAACTGGCAGTGTAGGCCAGGCTGCATAAATCTGCCTTTAACAATCACAGCAGCAGAGCTGAGATCCAGACACACCCAGACACAGGGCACAGGCCCCACAGGGTCAGAAGTAGCCATCTGCCACCTCTATCCACTGGCTGAGATTGCCCTTTGTGAGGACTCACCCTGAGTAGGAATCCTATTCCTACAGGAACCGGAATTATCCGACCACAGCTGCTCAGGCCTGCAGTGGGCCATCTAGTTCCTAGAAGACAGGATGCTGAGGGACTTCAGGTGAGTGAGTCTAGTCATGGTCTAGAGCTATCCATGGAAGACAGGTGGGAGCCCCACACCCAGCAGGACTCAAAGGCTCCTTCCTTTTCTCAAAGCCTGCTAGCCTCTTGACTTTTGCTTGTTACTGTGGGCTCTGGCAGCTGCAGAACGAAGGCTGGGCTATGGCTTTGAATGCCACTGACTGC
Organism: Rhabdomys pumilio; assembly: GCA_030674055.1. Lineage (NCBI taxonomy): Eukaryota > Metazoa > Chordata > Mammalia > Rodentia > Muridae > Rhabdomys > Rhabdomys pumilio. Next base: position 183,020,256 of record JANHMN010000002.1, on the reverse strand, counting down.
CAGAGAGAAACTAGAAGTCTCATTCCCAGCACTTACTAAAGGCCTATTGATCTTTGACCCCTGCCCCTCCCAAGAGCCTTGGCCCTCTTCCCACCTCCTTTCTTCCTTGTGGGCCTCTCCCTCCATTCTCTGTCCCCTCATTTTCCTCTATGCTCTTGCCTGGACTGGCAGTTTCCCCCAGATCCTTGTACAGTCCGATCTTTCCATGCTGTCTTCAAGCCCTGCTTCCTGTACGTCTCCCAACCCTGGCACAGACAACCCAGATAAGAAGGTTCACTGGGCTTCTGAGAAGAGAAGGAGGACATCATCCACAGACTCAGAGTCAAAGACTCACTTGGACATTTCTAAGTTGCCCAGGTCCCGGAGGCCCAGCCGACTGACGGTGAAGTATGACCGGGGTCATCTGCAGCGCTGGCTGGAGATGGAGCAGTGGGTAGATGCTCAGGTCCAGGAACTCTTCCAGGTGGGTAGCCTGAGGGGGCTGCTGGGGACTGTGGATCTGGGGCTGGGTCCTGAGATTCAGAGAGCTTGCTTAGAGACGTTCAGAGGAGCTGGTTTGAAATGCTCTCATGGAGCATCCTTCTTCAGATGGAAGAAAAGTCTCAACCATCTCTTTAACCCCTTTGTGCTATGGAGAAGGCCTGATTTCATTTAAGGAAATTGCCTAAACTCAGTTTCTGAGCTATATACTGGGGCTATCCATATAGCTCTTTGCTAAGACTTTCTGAGACATAAATGACAGTTGAAGAGGAAATGCTTGGCCAGACTTTGGTGCCTTATGTCTCTTCAACGTACATTCACGCCTTAAGCCACATTGTCCAATACTGTCCCTATCAGTACTGTGGCTTTTAGTTTTAAATGAATTAAGATCAAATGAAATTGAAAATTAAGATCCCAAGTCACATAGGAATGGTTAAAGTGCCAACTGTCTTGTATACCACATTGTCAGCACAGATGTGGACGAGCCCCACTATCTCAGGATGGGCAATGCAGAGCTAGACAGCGAGAAGAGCCAAGGAAACCCTAACACCATGACCTCAACCAGCTTGGACTGTGTGGCTGCAGCTGCCTTTCCTCATCCTCAACCTGGGGAAGGATGGGTCTTGCCCCTGGTCATGGGGCAAGTAGTAAGTCGTCGCTTACTTAGACTGTCAACTCTGATCCCAGAGCAGTGCCAACTGCTTCATCAACAGTAAGGTTTGACCTCTTTACAATGTCTTAGCCACAACACAAGCCTGGACATGTGTTATTTGATTTAACCATTCCTCAAATTCCACTGGGTAGCTGTTGTCTTACAGCTGAGAGTTGAGACTTGAGCTGTAGATACAGCTCAGTGGGTAGTGTTTGGATGAAGCCTGGGCTCTGATCCCCAGGATTGGCATAGCATACATGGCTCATGGTGGCACATTCTTACAGGAGGTAGAAGCTGGAGGGTCAGAAGGTCACAGTTGTCCTCAGCTACTTAGTTAATTCAAGGCTACTGAGAAGCATAAGTGACTTGCTCAAAGTCATACAGCTAGGGAGCCATGGACTAGGAACTATAGTTTGGCTCCTGGCTAGAAAGTTTAGGTACTTATTTGAACGGCTAGCCAGTGGGAATTTAATCCATGACTAGGTGGGTATAAGCCCCATGGTTGGTTCCTAGAGACTAACCCACAAGACCAGGAGTTCTCAGTGTTCACAAGAGTGTTTGTTAACATGACTGTCTTCTTCTGCCTGCCTTCCTTCCTTCCTTCCTTCCTTCCTTCCTTCCTTCCTTCCTTCCTTCCTCCCCCCTCGCCCTTCTTTCCTTCTTTGGATCCTGTGTTCAGGCCTGTGATTCTTGCAAGTGAGGCTTGCCAGCTGTCCTACTATGAGAGTAGAAAAGGATGACCAATGGGGCCTGGTCAGCGTTGCAGCTCACTATGTCCAGTGACTGTCTACGAGAGCACACATGGCTCTTGTCTGCTGAAGCGTCCTTAGGCTGCTTGTAGAGGGTTGAGACGCTTCAGAGTTGGGAGTTAGAGAGCTAAGCTTTCTTGGTTCCCCATCTACTCTGATTTTGCAGGGCACTGCCAGTCACCCCCACTCTACTACTTCCAGCTCCTCCACACTTGCTTTGTTTCGATTTCAAAGTGTTTCGTGGGCCCTTAAATAAAAAAGTCTCAAATTTCAGACATCTCAGGGCAAGTCCTGCCAAGCAACTGAGGAAGGCAGCAAGCAGCCCAAGAACCCACTTTACAAGGCAAGGAGGGAGGAGGGAGGCTGCATTGTAATGTGCTCATAATACTGGGAAACAAGGCATGTGGGAAGACTGTTCCCAGGCAATGACTGGCATAAAACACCTGCCCTGTTGTTTCCATGGCAACTGTCCAAAGGTGCCAACAGGAAGCAACTAAGTGCCCGGGAAGCTCCAGGTGGCTGGGCATCTAGACAGAGGTCATGGGAACTCTGAGAGTACCCAGCTTCTAGTCTACTTTTCTAGTGCCCCTCATGGCCTATCCTGCCCACCTTTGCCCTGCTATACCATTGGGAATGGGTACAGGGATGTGCCTCTTGTTCAATGACACTCAACCTTTCTTCTGCAGAGAACCAATGTCCCCATGGGTGTGTAGACTGGCCTGGGGTCTGTGAGAAACTAAATCTGGGGATACACACAATCTAGAGGCCCTGGGACTTCTGCTCTCTAAAAGTAGCCTGAGGATTTGGCTTCTAGGAAGAGACTTAATCAGCTGTACATTTAAGGAGACCTCTCGTTAACAACAGGCTCCATACACTATTTCTATCCTCCCCTCCCCCACACACTTCTTTTTTAACCTCTTCACATCAGCCCCTGAAAGGATTTGTCCACACTCACCTCTGACTTTTCCCATTCCCATACCACTCAGTTCTCTGAAATCTCCTGAGAGCTCTGCCTCTGGTTGCTAAGTGCTGCACTCAAGTTACTGTGCATATGTGCAGGGGACCGAAAGTGAACTTCCTGTAATTCCGTGATACTGGGTTTTCCTGCTGACAGCTGGAACACACTCCTGTTGAGGTGGTGACATTTTATAAATCTTTTTTTTGTTGGTTTTTGTTTGGTTGGTTTTTTTTTTTTTTGGTTTTTTTTCGAGACAGGGTTTCTCTGTGTAGCCCTGGCTGTCCTGGAACTCACTCTGTAGACCAGGCTGGCCTCGAACTCAGAAATCCGCCTGCCTCTGCCTCCCAAGTGCTGGGATTAAAGGCGTGTGCCACCACCACCCGGCGAGGTGGTGACATTTTAAAGCAACAACTTACTACATTTTTAACTTTTAAAAATGTGTGGTTGTCAGACCTGGTGGCACAGGCCTGTAAACTTAGCTACTGAGGAGGCTGAGGCAGGAGCATTCCCAGTTCAAGACTAGCTTGGGCATTTTAGTGAGACCCTATCTTGAAATAAAAATACACAAAGAAACTGGGAATACATATGAAATATGTAAATAAATTGAAAGTATTGTTGGAACCACTGAGGTGACTCAGCAGGTGAGGGCAGTTGCCACACAAACCTGATAACCTGAGTTTGATCCCTTGAACCCATATAAAGGTGGAAGGAGAAAACTAATTCCACAACGTTGTCCTCTGACCATGGCACTCCCTCATCACACAATAACAATAATAATTTTTTAAAAAGTATTGTTGGACATGGTGGTGCATGTCTTTAATCTCAGCAATCAAGAAGCAGACAGATTTTTGTGAGTTTGAGACCAGCATTTTCTATATAGTGAGACCCTGTCTCAAACAACAACAACAACAACAACACAACCCCAAGTATTGTCAATGAAGCAGACATAGTTAGCTTATCTGGGCTGTTCTTCATTGCTAGTCTCCATGGTCTGGGTGTGAACTGAGATGAGAAAGGGGTTCAAATCAAGCAACAGCTGGCAAAAAGCTGCTACATGTAACAGCGTTACAAGCTTACCATACTTGTTTATCTCAGTGGTGCTGTGTTGTCTTCAATTTCTTTAAAACCTACTTTTAATAAGGGTTATTAAATGTTTTAACCTCCCTTCTAGCCCACCACCCATAAGAGGTAGTGGAAAAGAATGGTTATTAGGATATGGGGGAGGTGGTCCTGTTTAGAAATAGTTTTTTGGAGCAAATCCAATCTGTGTTGTCAGGCTATCTACCAGCAGTCCAGTTCAGTAGAGTCAGGATGGCAACCATGCAGCGGTTGCATGATCCAGCAGAAACAGCCAGGCCTCAGCCAAATTGGCACAAGTCAGCAGGAGTGACCAGGACCAGCAGGGACCGGGAGAAGTATTCTGCCAATGAAGTTAAGATCAGTGAAGACGTGAGACCAGCAATGCAAAGTTAGCTACGCAAGCCTCCATCACTGTCCATTGAGTCCTATCTATACTCCCTCCAAACACCACGGGCTCGCCCACAGATCTTGCTTCACCGTGTGAGTCTGTCCTAGCAAAATTCCATGTGAGTCCGATTCAGTTGGCATCATTCTGCCAATCGGCCCAAGTCCAAGGAAGCGGCAAGAACCGGCCAGAACACCACCAGAAGTTTTTTGGTGCATTTCTTTCTATGAAGTCATGACAAAGGATGGCCATTATGGACTGGCAAGGCGTACCAATACCATCCAGCACCATCCACCATCTGTTGGGTCCTTCTCAACATCATTCGTTCTTTCACATGTTTGCTTTAGCAAAACAACCTTTTGCCTATGTCTGCTTCAGCAAAATGTTCCTTCACGTGTCTGCCTTAGCAAAACACCTCACCTGTGTCTGCTTCAGGAAAACACTCCTTCACGTGTCTGCCCCAGCAAAATACCATCAGACACAACTGACTTTCCAAAAAAACCATAAGTTTCCACTTCAGAGCTGTTATTCTCTGGGAATTCAAAACATATGTGAGGGACTGAGAGTAGAGCTCAGTGGAAGAGCATGTACTTAGCATGTGCTTAGCATGTGCAAGATGCTGGCACTAGGGATAGGGGATTCAAAAGAAAAATTATTGGCACTGTGATACAATCCTCTATTATCAACATTTTTCTGTAGTGTCAATCATGTTCAACATATGTTAAAGACATAAATGGGGTAGTAATGGTTTGGGGGTCAGGAGTCTCTTTTATAAAAGCAAACATAAACTTTAAAAAATGTATATGTGTGTATACACATGATAGATATATGTGGACTTCATGCCACAGTGTGTAGAGGAGATAACTTGGTAAAGCTGGCTTTCTCCTTCCATTTTTATGTAGATTCCAGGGATCAAACTCAGGTGGCCAGTTTGTGCAGCAAACCCCTCCAACCACTCAGCCGCCTCAGAGGCCCCCAAATCCTAATCTTTATAATGATTTTTTTAGTTTTGAGACAGGATCTTGGTATTTAGCCTAAACTAGCCTTGAAATTAAGACTTCAGAGTAGTTGGCATTACGGGCATGTACCACCTGCTCTGACTCTTCCCTGCTTTCTGAGATTCTGACTCATAATTGTTAGATGATAGATGATGGGCAGGCCCTTGGGTCTGTTTTACCTCCCACTCTGCAGCCATGCCTTGGACTGCTTCTCTAACCATTTTTCTTCAGAATTAAATATGCTGCTAATTCCATCAGGTAAAGCTTTTATTTAAAATATAATCACTTCTGGCCGGGCAGTGGTAGCGCACGCCTTTAATCCCAGCACTTGGGAGGCAGAGGCAGGCGGATTTCTGAGTTTGAGGCCAGCCTGGTCTACAGAATGAGTTCCAGGACAGCCAAGACTATATAGAGAAACCCTGTCTTGAAAAACAAAAAACAAAACAAAACAAAAACAAATAATATATAATCACTTCTGGAGGATTTCTATGCCTTTCTCAGATGGGGTATTATCTCATGTTTAGTAACCAAGGGTGATCTTATGTCTCTCTCCCAAGTGCTGGGATTACAAGTGTGTATATACTGGGTTTATGCTGGTCCTGAGGCCTGAATCCAGGGTTTTGTGCATGCTCGGCAAGCACTCTACTGACAGAACTACCCAGTATCTGGTTACTTCTTATGCTCCAGATTTCAGAGACAGCTTCTTCCAGGAATCTTCCTGACCCCTGGATTGGTGATCTTCCGTTCCCATGGACTCCCATGGTCATGTGTGAGCTTCCCTTCCCATGGACTGCTGTGTTCTCTCATCAAGACATCTGTCTGTCACCATCTATTATAACTGCTCTTCCAGTTGTCTGTAGGCTTTTCAAGGGCAGGATCATATTGTCTGTCTGTCTCAGTGTTATACTCCTAAGACCCACTTTCATCTTTGATATACAACAGGCCTTCATTCATTGATCTACCTGTTTTCTATATATCTGTTTACTGTGGCTGGCCTTGAACTCACAGAGATCTGCCTGTTTCATACCTCCTGAGTGCTATGCCACCACTACCCAGCTGCCATCTCTTGACAAACACACATAAAGTTCACGAGCTTTGAATGAAGTCCACCATATGTGAAAGAAGTACAGGAAGCAGTCTAGAGCTTCAGGGAAGAGCTGACTCAAGAAATAGGGATTTTTTTTTTTAAAAATGCAAAAGTTCTTGAGTGTTAACAGTGGAAAGAGAAGGAAGGAAGAAGGGGGTTCTTTTCTTTTTGATATATTATTTGATCTGTGTTATTTACTTATTCATAATTTATTCATAATTTACAAGGTCACCTTTATTGAATATAAACCTACATGGAATAAAATGTGTCCTTTTATAGTGACCAAATACAGTGGGTGTGTTTTGCCCTTTATAAAACCTTACACTGCCAAGTGTGCATAAGTACGTGAGGGGTCAGACTCCCCTGGAGCTGCAGTTATGGGGGTGTGAAGATACAGGTGCTGGAACCAAACTCAGCTCTCTGGAAGAGCAGTCATTGCTCTGCTGCTGAGCTTTCTCTCCTCCAGCGCCTGCATCTGTAACTTTTCTTGTTTTGTTTAGAGACAGGTCTCTCTATGTAGTCCTGGCTGTCCTGGACTATCAGTCTAGGCTGACCTCCACTCATAGGGATTAAACTGCTGACACAGCTGGCAGACTGTAACTTTTCAATTTTCTGAAGTTTAATGTACTTATTTTACTGTTGGAGGTGGGTGTGTGCTACAGTGTGCAGGTGGAGCTCAGAGGACAACTTCAGTGTGTTCTGCCCTCGTGGGACCCAGACACTAGATTTTTCTTATGCACTTCATGCCAACAACATTTACTTAATAGCTCATGACTGTAACTTCTAGAAATAACTTTCCTATGATTTTTAATATGATTCATATATTGCACAATTTACCTGTTTTGTTTTTGAGACAGGGGGTCTCAGTACCTAGATAGCCTGGTACTTGCTATATAGATCTGGCTGGTCTCAAAAACAGAGATCTTCCTACCTTCTATATGCTGGAATTAACGTCATGTGCTACTACGCGCAGCTAATTCACACACTTTTTAAAGTGTACAATGCTGTGGTGTTCTGTATCTCACAGGCTTAAGGAAAGGTTTCTGTCCCCTAACTTTAGAATACTTTATCCCCTGGTCCCAATGGATTAGCAGTCACTTCACATTCCCTACAATGAATTTTCACCACCAGGCGAAAGTAGATCTACTGTGTTTCTGTAGATCAGCTTATACTGCATGGTTCATGTGCATCGTGTCATCTGACAAGACTGTTGTTGAAACTGGTCTTTCTGCAGAGCAGGCCAACCAGCCTTGAATTCATAGATGGCCTCCTGCATCTGCTTCCTGAGCTGTGGGATTAGAGTTGTTTTCACCCACATTATGAAAAATCTTACTATTTTGTATGTATAGGTGTTTCAACTGCGTGTATCATCTGTTCTCCAAATGGGAGGACTCAGGGAGTCCAGAAAAAGGTGCAGGAAGCACTAAAACTGGAGTTGGAAACAGTTGTAAGCCTCCATGAGGTGCTGGAAATCTAATTCAGGTTCTCTGGGAGAGCAGCCAGTGTTCTGATCTGCTGAGCCCTCTCCACGAGGCATTCCCCCTCCTTTGCCCACTATGGAGTCTAGGTTGGTCTGAAACTCATGATCATCTGTCCTTAGCCTCAGCACTGAGAGCACAGGCACACCGGAAGACCTCTTTTTGTATAACTTTCAACACATCTGCATAGAATATAGTAGGTACCTAGTAAACATTTATTAATAGGAAAATCAATGCTCCTTGTGAGTTAGCTGAGGAGGGGGATCAATATGAAGACCAGCAGACGAAGGCAGAGATGGGTGAGTCCTGTCAGTAACTGCCCTTCTAGCACCAGGTGGTCAGACGCCTCTGTTACTCTCAACTAGGGTCAAGAAGAACCGTCTGAGCCTGAGATTGATCTGGAGGCTCTCATGGAATTGTCCACAGAAGAGCAAAGGACTCAGCTGGAGGTAGGATGGGAGGCTGTGGGTGGGAAGCTGGGCTTGGAGCCTAGGCCTGCTTCCTTGGGTGGTATGAGAAGTACCACGTATTAGCAGCACTCTCTAATCAACAGAGATAACTGAAAGCTGCAAAGAACCAATTTCCAGGGAGGATTCTTGGGAGACTGGTGGGGAAGTACCATGGCTCAGTTCAGCTTGCTCTCTTTTCTCAGGCAATTCTCCAAGACTGCCCAGGCAACAGAGAGGTAAGGCAGATTCTGCTACTGCATTAGAAGGAAGCCTTAGGGGGAGGAGCCTGTGAGAGGAATGCTTGGCTCTTGATCATTCTTTCTGTTTCTTGCTCTGAGGACAGTTGGAAGACAGAGTAAGGAAGGCAACATAGTGACTGATTTCCTGCGTTGATCTCAGTGTTCTCTCTCCCTCAGCCTTTTATCTCTGAGCTACTCAGTCAACTCAAGAGACTTCGGAGACTCAGCAGGCCTTCGAAATAATCCTGGAGGGACCACCTTCTGAAGCCTCAGCACTGGCAGGATCCACAGGATACTGGCCAGGACCCACAGCCCTGACCTGGATACTGGCTGAAAGGTCTTCGATACAGACAAGAGCTGCAGAAGACAAGGAGAGACACTTGTATAGCCCACGTGTGTGCAGCCACAACTGGCTCTCTCAGCCGAGCTCTCTGGGAGTCAGCTGTAGTTGTGTCTAATGTTTTCCTTGGCAGCCAAGATAAAACCTTTAGAAGCCCAGAATAAGGGAGTGTGCTGTGTATCTATGCTGGGGATGGAAGAGGGGAAGTGGTATCTTGGAAGATCAACATCCTCAGTCACTTAACTCTACCCACGTTATGCATCCATCCATTCACCCACCATCATCCCCCACGCCCATGCCAACAGGTGTTGGGAATGCAAAGACAGAGACCACAGCTTAGCTTTGAAGAGACTGGAATAGTGAGGCCTGGAGGCCATGTGGGTAAAGTACATGGCAGCCTGGTGTCACCAACAAGAAGGGCCTAACTGGCAGAGACAAGTTTAGAATTCCACTGAACAGGCAACAGGAAACACCTCACTGGATCTCACAGGAGTATCCAGGGAGGCTGATCCCCGCTCCACACACAGTGTAGCAGGACTCTCTGGATTAGTCTCACAGGAGCATCCAGGGAGGCTGATCCCCCCTCCACACACAGTGTAGCAGGACTCTCTGGATTAGCTCCTGTGCAGGGCAGGAAGGAAAGAAGCAGAGGATATGCAGTGGAGAGAAAGGCATTGCCAGAGACCGAGCCAAGTGGCTAAAGACAGACATTGTTGGGTCTTTGAGGTACACAAGTTGGGACAGGAGCCAGGGCTTCTGTGAGTGGAGGGAGCAGGGTATGCATGGATTGATCCTACATTCATTACTAAGTACTAGACAGTAGAAATCTTACACGGAAGGGTCTTCTGGTTAAGGTGAGCTGTGCTGAGTACAAGACACAATTCCCTAGGTGAATATTCATGCTAACTTGAATGAGGCCACCAGGAAGTGGGACTGTCCTTGCTGGAAGCTTACAGAACAGCTCCAGCTTTTCATGAATCCCACAGGAGTCTGCTTCTAACCTTCTCTGTTCTTAGCACCTCTCATGTGCCCCAGGCTCAGGGGCTGTGAGGTTCTAGATATAGAAGGTGTTGGGCACCTGGAGGTGTAGGTCAGAGGCAGAGCACACAATTGGCATGTATGAG
>JANHMN010000002.1:182992082-183008475 GCA_030674055.1 Rhabdomys pumilio | reverse complement strand
GGAAAAACCATGCCTCTGCTAGAGCACAAGGGAAATTCTGTACTTTTGTTTTTTTTTTTTTTTTAAAACAAAACAAAAGTACAGAATTCTCACACTTCCCCCTTTACCTCCTGTCTATGACTACATATTTCCAATCTCAGGACACCAGGAAGAACAGGACCCCAGCCAGAAGGAGCACTGAGGAATGACTGTTCATGTGGCCCTGGAGCAGAGCCCAGTGCAGACAGTGAGAGCAGACAGCTGGTCCAACCCTGAGCAGTGAGGCAAAGGCAGAACAGGGTGACTGGGTGGGTAACAGGACTACCTGCTGCAGGACTCTCTGGATGGCTGTCTCTTCATCCTCATCACTGTCTGGGAGGTGATAGTCCTGGAGGGTCACTTGAAGGAGGGGCAGGAACACAGGAAGAAGTGAGAAATTTCACCAAATGGCTTTCCTCTTGCCTCCTAGAACTCTTGGCTCCTGAGGGCACTTAGTTCAGAGCTGAGAACCAAGCTGCTTGCCTCCCTACCTCAGCCCTGCAAGGCTGGACCATCAGCCCTGAGAGCAGAGGTCAGAATGAGAAGCATTAGCACCAGAAGGGACTGAAGGTTCCACTGCCCCAGTAAGGCTGCCTCAGAGTCCTCATTCTCTGCTCTGCCCATCATGTCATGGCTCTACAGAGCACATGGCATACCCTTTGGCACAGGGACCCTTTTATCTGCTTTAGCACTGTCAGGGAAAGTGTAGTCTGTGGTGGCAGTAGGTCTTGGCCAGGGGGCCTGAATACGGATGCTGGCTAGAGCCTTTACCTCTGCTGGGGTCCTGTCCCTGCAGTACAGCCAATCTTCTGGCAAGAGCCAGGATCTGTTCCTGTCTGGTGTTCTCCTCCTGTAGCTCAATGGCTGCCTCAGCCAGTAGCTTATTCTTCTCTTCCTCCAGAGACTGGCTGGCCTGTCCCTGGGAATTTATGTGCTGGTTTCTTGTAGCGCCTTTGTTGAGGTCATTCTGGAGGGAGGCTGCTGGAAGGGGTAATGCAGTTAGGAAGGCAGAATTCCAGGATCTAATCCCAGAAATCTAAACTCATTTCTCAACTAGATTTAACCATACATTTTCATTGCTCAGTAACAGGCTTGCTTTTATTTATTTATTTATTTATTTATTTATTTATTTATTTATTTCCAGGCAAGGTGTCTCTGTGTAATCCTGGCCTTCTTGTTACTCTGCAAGCCAGGTTGGCCTTGAACTGAGATTTGCCCACCTCTGCCTCCCAAGTGCTGGTTCCAAGTGCCGGGATTAATGTGTGTGCCACTTCCACATCTATTCATTTATTTTAAAGACAGGGATTTGTTGTAGAGTCTAGGTTGGCCTAGAACACTTCCTTCCTTCCTTCCTTCCTTCCTTCCTTCCTTCCTTCCTTCCTTCCTCCCTCCCTCCCTTCCTTCTTTTCTTTAATTCTTCTCTCATATATTACATCCGGACTTCAGTTTTCTCTCCCTCCCCTCCCGCCAAGTCTCTCTGGCTCAACTTCCCTTTCTTTCAGCCCCATGCCAGTTCTCCTTCAACCTCCCCTCAGAAGAGAGGCTTCCCAGAGACATAAGCCACTCATAGCATGGCAGGGACATCAGCCATCCACAGCAAGAGAGGAGGCAACTCAGTAGGAGGAAAAGGGTCCCACAAACAGGCAAAAGAGTCAGGGACAGCCCCTGATCCCAGTGTTGGAATTCCACAAGAACTCTCAGCTACTCAGCCATGGCACGTACACAGAGGACCTGGGTTAGGCCTCTACAGGACCTTTGATTCTTTGATCCCATATGAGTCCCAATCAGTCCTTTCTGTGGGTCTTGTTCTCTTGGGTTGTCCTTGACTTCACTAGTTTCTCAGATCCTTCCTCTGCTTCCTTTGCAGGACTCTCTGAGCTACCCCTGTTTGTTTGAAGTAGTCTGCAACTGTTCCCATCAGTTGCTGGATGAAGTCTCTCTGAACACTCTGATGATGAATTTGCAGGGATGACACACTATAGGTCAAAGGTTTTGTGGCTGGTGCCCCTATCCCTCCACTTGATGGCCTGGAACTCATGATCCTCCTGCCTTTACCACACAATTCTATGACTGCTGACTGAACCATCATGCCTGGGAAAACAAGTAATTTTAGTTGTGTCTTTCAAAGGCATCAACCTTGGGAATAGCAATTTTGGAATTTTGGTTTCTGTGAAAAACAAGAAATATTATAAGAATATGTTTTTGTTTTAATCCCAGCTGTGGAACATGGGGCTGCTTTAGATTTTCCACAGTGGCTGACTGATCTGCCTTGTGCTCTAGCAGGGGTGTGATTTTGCCAGCTGCAGAATGCTTCTGTGATTGTGTGACATTTAGAATTCTGGGGACTTTTCAAGGTATATAAATGAGAGCCCTGAGTGCTTGTTGGCAGTTTTTTGGTTGTTGTGGGTTTCCGTTTTCTATGTAGTGATGTGCAAAGAAGAAAAAAGAAGACGAAATTAGATATCCTGAAGGCTAAGAGCAGTCTCGTCCCCAAGGAACTTGACACCCCTAAACAACAGGAAGCTGTCTACCTATAATGTCACTCTTTTTCAACCCCTGACTTTATTCAGAGATCTCTTTCCTTTCGTCTCTATCCCTTTTTCTCTATCATCTAGTGTTGGGAGTTTAAAGGGAAGAGAAAAGAGAAGCACCTCAATGTAGCAAACACCTCGCATACTGAGTGGGTGGCTATCCTATGGCTTGAAGACCAGAATGTGAGGGGCTAAGGTTTAGCTAGACTTTGTCTTTCAGGGCTGGAATTAGCATTTTCCGGGAACAACAGGGAGAAGTCATAATGGAAACAGCTAAGTTAGATAATGGGCAGGAAGACATCTGATAGTAATCCATACATCAGATGAGTGAGGTTATCTACAGAGACTCTACAGTAGCTTATCAATCTTAGTTCTACTGATACATTTAAGGGCATATGTTTTTTCAGGGGTGGGGAGCTGGCAACTGCATGATAGGGTGCCCAGCAGCATCGCCATCTTCCACCTACCGGAAGCCAGGAGTAGCTGTGAACTGTGATAATGAAAATGTCTTTAACCAAATCCAAAGGTGCCTAAGGCTGGGAATCATCCCTAGCTGGAGCTACTGCTCTGTAACCTTCACGTGCCACTGTCCTCAAGTACTCTCTGATGTCAGAACACTGCATAGCCTGTCCTACATCTGTACAGTGCATGATGCAATCCATGAGCTCATGTGGATAGCGAACAGTTGAAACGTGGCTGGTGCGAGGAGGCAATTGAACCCCAACTCTTCTTACTGAAGCCTCTTCCTCACTGTCAGGGTAGTCAGTCACTGCAGAGAGCACTCACAAGTACTTATGAGCCAGGCACAGTCCCAAGCACTTATTGTATAATTTCATTTATTCCTCATGACTTCTCCCAGGACATAGGTTTTCGCACACAGCTTGAGTTTATAGATGAGAAAGACTCAGATAGGTGAAGTAACGCATAGGTGGTGGAAGCGGAATTCGCCATCTGATTCTAGAGCCAGTGTAAGAGGCCCATGCTGGCTCTCTTTGGAGCAAGCACTCAGTAAACAGAAGCTCTTTAGTGTTGCCCATTCTCTGACTTATATTCACCTCCCAAAAGGGTGGGCAGAAGAGGCAGGACATGACTTGGGAATAGGCAAGGGGACACGTTACCTGAGGCTCTTGGTTGCCAGCTTTCATCAATAGCCACCTCAGCTGTCAACTGTGTTAGCAGATCCTGTGTCTGCTGGGCCTGGGTCCTGGTATCTGGTGCCTGGTGTGCCTGTGCAGAGGAGGGAGGCTCAGTGGGGAAAGGGGTGTGGGGAGACCACACCAAGAGTGCAGAAGAAGTCTGAGTCAGGAGTGGATGCTGAAGAGTTTTCAAAGCCCAGGGAAAGGGATGAATTCAAGTCCACATAGGTGAGTCGGTCTGGCAGCTCCCCATAGGACTGAGCCTCCACTCTTGGCTGACGCACTCAGTCCTGCTGCTTGGCCCTTGTTCTTTGGCTTAGGAGCAGACTTAAGGCTCAGGAGGCAGGGGTGGGAGGCTTTACCGATCCCTGCAAAGCACAGGATCATACATGTATGGGGGCTTGTGAAGGGCGCTTGCCCTAGGACATCCTTTTCTCCTAAGCTATCACACTCACCGGTCTCATAGTGTGAGGAGGTGGGACTCTGCCCTGCAATGCTGCAAGCCGATCCTCCATCTCCTGTGTGGAAGGAATGGGGCCCTGGACTTCATCCTTCAGCGCAGCTAGCCGTGCTTCTATCTCTGCTTGTGAGGGCACTGACTCTGCAGTTGGTAAGGAGAGGATTTGTAAGGGCCAGAGGAAGCTCGGTCCTCAGTCCTGCTCTGTGCCTTTTAAAGGTCCCCTGGCCCACTCCCACTCACTGGGCTTGTTTTCCTGACGAAGCCGTGCTAGACGCTCAGCGATGGCTTGGTCTTTGTGGGTCAGGCCTTGGCTCTGGGAAGGGCTGGGCTTTTTCTTGGCTTCCAAGGCTGCCACACGCCTGGGTGAATATGAGGTAGAGACTCTTAAGGTTAAAGAAAAGACTGAAGGTACTCATTCAAATCAATCTGGGCCTCTACAGGCATCTTCTATGGCCTCTATTCATGTGGTACCACAGCCCAACCCAGATGGTCAGCAGGAGGATATGCCTGAGAGGGAAAGAGCTCCCAAATGCCTTTTCTGATAACTGGCTAATGAGTGGCTTTCAGGATCCAAGAGGGAAGCCAGGAGCCTGAGGTGGGCATTCTCTCTGTCCTGCACCCATTTGCTCTGGAGAATGGAAGGAGACACATGGTAGTGGTGTCCTTGTCTTTTCCCAAGCCCGCTTGTGTTCGCAATACTTACTTCTTATAGTTCTGAGGTGGTGACCACTTGGAGGCAGTGTCTGAAGACCCTCTAGAGAGAGGACACCAGAGGACATTGGTGTCAGAAGTCCTGCCCTCCTACCCTCTGGCAATTTCTACCCCAAATACTTCCCAGGCAGACCTCTGACCAGGGAGCACAAGGCCACAAGGCCTGACCAGACGCTTATTGTCATGTCTGAACCCTTGCCCCGTTCCCATCTCTCACCTGGTCAGGACTGTGTGGCACTGCTTGCAGACTTTCTGTTGTGTGTTGCCAGCCCGGGGTACCAGAGCGCTGAAGCTAAGACAGCCATTACAGAAGGCTCGGCCACAATTCTTACAGCCATACTATTAGAAACATGAAGCAGGAAGATGCATGTCTCACCCAGCCCCTCGGCTCTTCTCTGAGAGCCTCTAAGCACTCACAGAAAGATGGAATTGAAATTGTGACTGGATTTTGGAGGAAGAAGGAAGAGTGGGATCCCCAGAGTCCTGGCCAAGATGGGTTCAGCAATGGAGTCTTGTTTAAATGAGATAAAACTTCAGGCAAAATTCACATGCTTTCTCTACCATTTTCAATTTCTTACCATGGGGATGTAGTGCAAAGACAAACAAGGCCCTGTGTTTCAGGTCACTGGCTCATCAACAAAAAGAATCAGAGTTGAGTGCAGGTCCTGTGCTTTCTCTGCTCTGGCAGAGATGGTGGGAGGTCTGCCTCAGGATAGGGTTGTAACAATAGCTTCATTTATTAAGTACTTCGTGTGTGCCAGGCACTAAGCTGGCATCTTAAAATTCATCATCTGACATAACCATCATAATTTTACGTAGGCTATCATATTTGAACCTGATGCTTACCAGTATTATCTCTATTTTAATAGGGGCCAGAGAAATTACATGACTGTTCAATTAAATCATTCTTTGAATAAAATAGGGCAGCTGAAATTTGAGCCCTGACTTCAAAATTGATATGTAATGTTCCAGAGAGAAGGGGAGTGGGTAGAATGTAGGTAGCAGATATTCCACTTGAGATAAAAAAAAAAAAGTGTAGCTTTGGGAAACTTTACAATTTCTAGGGTACTTTCAACTCTAGCACCTCACCAAAGCCACTTTAGATTTTCTTAATTTACACTATTTGTGAGTGTATGCGTGCAGACATGTGCATATCATGGCATGTGTGTGGAGATCAGAGAATAAGTTTCAGGAGTTCTCTCCTTCCACCATGTGGGTCCTGGGGTTCGAACTAAGGTCATCAGGGTTAGCAGCAAGTGCTTTTAATCACAGAGCCATCTCACTGGACCTCATCAGACCATCATCTTAATCCTGAAAATCGGTGGGCATCCGCCCCACTTTACAGAAATGTTAACTGGGTTATTTCACCAAAACCACACAACTGGAAAAAAGCTGTCCCACAGTCTTTAGCCTGTAAATCCCTTCCCTTCGCCCCGCATCCTCCCTTGGCCCTTCAGTTCTCTGGGAGTACACTCGCCTCCTTCTTGAAGAGGGTGAACTTGACAGCACAGCCGTAGCACCTGCTCTCCATAGCAGTTCTTGGCGCTGCAGAATCGGTAGGCTAGCTTCTCACCAGTGCAGTGCAGGCCTCTCAGGTTATGCAGCCCAGTCCCACACGCCCATCTCCGCTGTTCAGGGGCGGCCCAGCCGGGGGAATTCTGCCTCTCAGCTCACCAAGGCGCTGGCGGCAGCGGAGTGGAGCATGCTGGGAGTCGTAGTTCATACTTCACTGCGCGCTCCTCCACAGCCACTCAGATCTGAATCGGGAGGAGCTATCCCAGGAGGCTTAGCGCGCTGTTGGGCCAGTTCGGAGTTAGTAACCCCAGCTCCCATGAGCACGCTCAGACTCCTGGGAGTTGTAGTATTAATTCAAGTTTAGGCTAGAACCATGGCGGTGACCAAAGAGCTTTTACAAATGGATCTGTACGCGCTGCTGGGCATTGAGGAGAAGGCGGCAGATAAAGAGGTGAGAACCTGATAGGCAAAGCAGCTTTTCGGTCCTCGCGCCTGGCTCGCGCCTTGCTCTGGCTTTCTATGCTCCGCCCTATCCTGGACGAGGGACGGCCAATGACTAAAAAGGGGGCCTTCAGGCATTTCCTGAAAGGCTAGAGGACCTCCGAGGGAGGCATTGAGGACTCTGAACTGTGTGATTTGTGCTGTCCCTGCTGCTACGCTGTGTGGGAGCCGGTTGAGCCTGAGAACCAGGCCTGCTTTTTTGCGCCTGCGCAGCATCAATTTGTACGCTGAACGTTTTACCTGTGTCGGGAGGTGTTGCGTTTCAGTTAGTTTTAACTTCAGGTGGAGTCTAGGAAGAAAAGTCTGTAGGCTCCTCACTCCCTCCTCAGCTCCTCTTCTTTTTCTGGATTTGCCATTGAGGCCTAGAACCTAGAGAACTCGGTTTTCTTTTCCTCTTTTTAAGTTCCAGTGTTCTCAGAGCGTGCTGCTTAGCAAGTTAAACAAGAGGATCAGAAGGTTAAAAGCAGGTGGTGTGGGGTTCCGCTTATCTCAAGCGCTGGTCGAGGTGCCTAGGGTGAGACAGATCAAGATGTACTTAAGGTTTCTGTAATTTACTCTTCGATTGTGATGGCAATTTTAACAGTACGTGGAGGGGAGTTCCTGTAATGCTTGGGAGGGAGGAGTATCAGGAATTTAAGGTGAACTGTCTAAAGGGGAAAAAAAAGAAAGCAAGAAAGAGAAAGATCTTATCAGTGCTCTGGGGCAGAAAATCAGGGCGACTGTATTCATTAGTAAAGTTGTGGTCATCCTGCTCAAAAAGCTTCCTGAAGATTTGGCTGAAGTCAAGGTGGATGTAGAAATACCGCAAAGCACCAAAAGTCAAGTCAGTCTCTGTCTCTCTCTGTCTGTCTCTCTCTCTGTCTCTGTCTCTCTCTGCTCCCCCCACCCCCTCTGGCTATGCAGATCAGGATAGTTTCTGAACTTACAGAGATAAATCTGCCTCCCAAATGTTAGAATTAAAGGTGTGTGCCCCATGCCCTGCTTTTGGAATCCAGGCTTTTTACCTAAATGCTTAGGATCCAAATTCAGATCCTCTTGCTTATAGGACAGTCACTTTACAGACTGGGTCATCCCTCCAACCTCAAATTATAATCATCATCACCATCACCTGCTGCTGCTTCCTTTCACCTCCTCCTCTTCCTCCTCTTCATCCTTCTCCTCCTGTTCTTCCTTTTCCTTCTGCTCTTCCTATTATTGTGTGTGTGTGTTCGACAAAAAACTACCCAGCACAGAGACCCTATTTAAAAAATTTAAACAGGGGTTGAGGGGTGGAGAGATGGCTTTGTGGTTAAGAAGGCTTACAATACTCTTTCAGAGGATCTGGGTTTGGGGCATCTGTAGTAGATGGCTGTGCAGACCTCTGCACTCATGCGCACACATAAATCCACACACACCGGCATATATTTAAAAAAAGAACCCAACTCAATTTAGTTGGCCCCCTCAGAGAGGTTTTAGTTGGTCCCCTCAGAGAGGTTTTAGTTGGCCCCCTCAGAGAGGTTTTAGTTGGCCCCCTCAGAGAAGTTTTAGTTGGCCCCCTCAGAGAGGTTTTAGTTGACCCCTTCAATCCCTATGCTGGATATGACCTTAGGACTTTGCTAGACAGGTGTTCTATTGAGGTACAACCCAATCTTTTTGTCCGTTACTCTCTTTCATAGCAACTGACTCCCCTCCTTTCCAGCACTTTATATTAGTTTTCAGTTACTTCTGTTGTTATTTGCCTGATACTTTAATCCTTTCTGTGCTTCTACCTCTTGAGAAGCAGATCTGGGGGCTGGAGAGTTGGCTCAGCTGTTAAAGGCTAGGCTCACACCAAAAGTATTTAAGAGAACCAGATCTGGCTGATTAGTTCTCTTCAGTAGTAGTCCTGGTGAATGGCACATTGTAGGCTCGTAATAAATATTTGTTGAAGGAATGAAGAAAGCACCATAGAGACCACTGTAATGACTTGATATGAGAATCAGGAGACCTAGAACAGTCCGTGTTGATCTCCTGGCCTGGTTTTACTCAAATGTAAAATGAAAAATTAGGGTCAGTGATGTGGTCAGAGGAAAAAAAGACTTTCTGCCGAATCTAATGACCTGAGTCCAATCCCCAGAACTCTCATGATGGTAGAACTGACTTCTGAAAGTCGTCCTCTGATATGCACATGTGTGCTCATTCACACACACACATACATAAGTAAATGTAAATTTTTTAAGTGAGGGATTAGGGGGGCTAGAGACATGGCTCAGTTGTTGTTGCTCTTTGGAGGACCTGGGTTCAAATCCCAGCACCCATGTGACAGTTACAATCTTCTGTAACTCCAGTTCCAGGGAATCTGATGTCCTTTTCTGGCATAGGTATACATAGATGTGCATAGGTGTGCATAGATGTGCATAGGTGTGCACAGATGATTCAGGAATAACAGTAACACAAAAAATGAATAAAAATGAAGGACTAGGGAAAATTATGGCTTTAGAAGTCAAGTAATCCATTACTAATTTTTAAGTTATTATTTTATTTATGTTTGTCTGTTTGTTTATTTATTTATTTATTTTTGGTTTTTCAAGACAGGGTTTCTCTATATAGTCTTGGCTGTCCTGGAACTCATTCTGTAGACCAGGCTGGCCTTGAACTCAGAAATCCACCTGCCTCTGCCTCCCAAGTGCTGGGATTAAAGGTGTGTACCACCACTGCCCAGCTATGTTTGTTTATTTATTTTAGTTTTTTGAGACAGGGTTTCTATATGTGGTCCTGGCTATCCTGGAACTCGATCTTTAAACCAGGCTGGCCTCCTAGAACTCAATCTGTAGACCAGGCTGGCCTCCTGGAACTCGATCTGTAGACCAGGCTGGCCTCCTGGAACTTGATCTGTAGACCAGGCTGGCCTCCAACTCAGTAGATTCACCTGCTATGGCCTCATGAGTTCTGGAAGTGTATACCACTACACCTGGCTTATTTAAATTTTAAAAAATTAAATTTTCATTTTATGTACATTGGTGTTTTGCCTGCACGTATGTCTGTGTGAAGGTGTTAGGTTCCCTGGAACTGGAGTTGTAGGTAACCATAAAGCAACCATGTGGGTGCTGAGAACTGAACCTGGGTCCTCTGGAGAACATTCAGTGCTGCCAACTGTGGAGCCATCTCTCTAGGCCCTATTTAAATGTTTTGTTGTTGTTGGTGGTGGTTTTAGGTTTATTTATTTTATGTATATGCACACCAGAAGAGGGACTCGGATTCTATAAAAGATGGTTGTGAGCCACCCTGTGGTTGCTGGAAATTGAACCCCAGTCCTCTGGAAGAACTGCCAGGGCTCTTAACTGCTGAGCCATCTCTCCAGCCCTTAAATGTTTTTGATGAATTTTTTTTGTTGTTGTTTTTTAGATTTTAAGCTGGGTGGTGGTGGGACAAGCCTTTAGTCCCAGCACTTGGGAGGTATCTCTGAGTTTGAGGCCAGCCTGTCCTACAGAGTGAGTTTCAGGATAGCTAAGGCTACACAGAAACCCTGTCTCGAAAAAACAAACAACAATTTTTTTAAATTTTAGATTTAAAATTTTTTATTTTAGCTTTAGTTTTATTATTTCTAATTGTGTGTGTGTGTGTGTGTATGTGTGTGTGTGACTATGTGTAAGTATGTGCACATGAATGCAGGTGCCAACACTGGCCAGAGGAATTGGATTTCCTGGAACTGGAGTTACAGATGGTTTTGAATCACCATGTGGGTCCTGGGAATTGAACCCAGGTCCTTTGCAAGAGCAGCAAGGGTTCTTAATTGCTAAGCCATCTCTCCAGCCCCTATTTTGTAGTTTTATTTATGTGTATATGTGTGTGCATATGAGTGGCATCTGGAGTTACAGTTATGAGTTAGCTGATGTGGATGCTGGGAACTGAGCTTGGGCCTCTGGAAGAGCCATACATTCTCTTATCTGCTATGTCATTTCTTTAGCCCTCTCTGACTCTGTTTAATGGCTATGTACTCAGAATAGTTTTTACATGTAGAAAGTATTGTAACAAGCAAACAAGCAAAATAACAGCAACAACAAAAATAAAACAACTCAATTTAAAATTTAGGTCAAAGTGTGGCTGGAGAGGTGATTCAGTGGTTAAGAGTAAAGAGGACCTGAATTTCATTCCTGTCACCCACATTGAGTAGCAGACAACCACCTGTAATTCTAGCTCGGGTAGGGGTGGGAACGGGATGGGTACCCATACCTCTGTGTGGATAGCCACACTCAGATACACATAGGCTTGATTGGTAAAGTGTTTACCACATACACATGAGGACCTGAATTCAGTCCCCAGCACATAAATAAAACCTAAGTGTGCCAGTGCACACCTGTGATCCTGGTGCTGGGAGGGGCGGAGACAGGAGGATCCTGGGGCTTGCTTGTGTGGCAGGGTAAGTTTTTAACCTTAGCATTTAGGAACCTCAGGCAGGTGGATCTCGGTGAGTTCAAGCCCAGTTTAATTTACATGATCTACATGTTTCAAAAAACCAAATAAATTAGAATGAGATACTGCTTACTGTTGCCTAGGGTTCCAAAGCCAAAAATAAATACACACATACGTATTTGAGGATGTAGAGAAATTGGAGTTATTGTGCACTGGATGTGGTATCACTACTGCTTAAAGGCATGAGGATGCCTCAAGATGTTAAATATTAAATATGCAATTGCCATATACTAATTACTGTGTTTTGAATGAGATGTCCCCCATAGTCTTGGGCATTTGAACACTTGGTCCCCAATTGATGGCACTGTTTGGGAGGTTTAAGAGGTGTGGCCTCTTGGAGGAAGTATGTTACTAGAGGCAGGATTTGAGGGTTAAAATACGCCGGGCGGTGGTGGTGCACGCCTTTAATCCCAGCACTTGGGAGGCAGAGGCAGGTGGATTTCTGAGTTCGAGGCCAGCCTGGTCTACCGAGTGAGTTCCAGGACAGACAGCCAGGGCTACACGGAGAAACCCTGTCTCGAAAAACAAAAAACAAACAAACAAAAAAAAAAGTTAAAGAGTTCAAGAGTTAAAATACTTAGCCGGGCAGTGATGGCTCATGCCTTTAATCCCAGCACTTGGGAGCAGGCGGATTTCTGAGTTCGAGGCCAGCCTGGTCTACAGAGTGAGTGCCAGGACTACACAGAGAAACCCTGTCTCGAAAAAAGCAAAAAAAAAAAAAAAAAAAAAAAAACCCCAGCCCTTTGATCATTTCTAACTTATTCTCCCTGTTTCCGGTTGTGGGTCAGAGGTTGAGCTCTCAGCTGGTTGCCGAGCATGCCTCTGTCATGCTTCCACCCATGATGACCATGGACTCTTTCCCATAGCCCACATAAACCCTTCCTCCTATAAGTTGCCTTAGTTGTGGTGTTTTATCAGATTCTGATGGAGCCAAGACTGGCCTTGAACTCCTGGGGAGGTGTAGCATGACGATTCTGTGCACCTCAGATAGCATTTGTCATTTTATATGTGGCTTATTTCATTTAATAGAGTGTTTTCAGGAGCTTGCTATGTTGTAGGTTACGCCAGAATTTCCTTCCATTTTAATACTGGGTTCCATTGTATGGATGTGTGTTGAATCTGTTGATGAAGATTTGGGTTGTTTTGCTTTTCCAGTACTGTGTAGGAGGCTCCTATGGACGTGGCTGTACAGATCTGAGTCCTGTTCTCTGTGTAACTCAGTGGGAGAGGGCTTGCTTGCCCTGAGGTTTGTTCTCCAGCACCACCAAAACCCAGAGAAAATGTCTTTTGGATAAAACCCCAACACAGTGCTGCTGGGCCGTGAGTTGGTTGTGTGTGGTTTCTTAGGAATCCTGTGGTATTGCTATCTGCAGCGGCTCTACATGACTTCCTTCCTCACTGCCAAAACCTGTTACTGTCTTTTTCTGTTTTTTTTGGGCAACAATGAATTGGATCACCTATGAAGGTTTTTAAAAAAATATGTATTTATTTATATGTCATATATATGGGTGTTTTACCTTTATGTGTGTCTGTGCATCACATGCATGCTTGCTTGAGGAAGTCAGAAGGTGTCAAATCCCTTGCAACTGGAGTTACAGATGGTTGTGGGCACCTTCAGGTGCTGGGATCAAACTAGGGTTCTCTGGAAGAGCAGCCTGTTTTTTGTTTTTTGTTTGTGTTTTGTTTTCAGCTCACCTAACAGACCTGTGTCAGGGACTTTGACACCTAATACTTCTGCTAGAACTTTCTTTGCATTGGGCATTTGGCCGTCTAATTGACCACTGGGAGCTGCTTTCCCTAATGAACTGTTTCAATGAATGTCCTGCTGCAGCTGTGGGCCCTCCCAACTGTATGTTATTTTAATGCCATTTGCTCACTGTTGGCCTCTCCCATCAGGGTGTAATGGTCCTGGCAGCCGCTTCCTGTTTTGTTTGCTGCAGTTTCTAACTCCGTAGAACAATGCCTAGTGCTTGACAGATGTTCAGTAAACACCTGGTGAACGATTGAATGAGCATACAGTGTTGTTTTCAGGCAAAGTGGTTAGTAGACCAAAAGCTAATGTATTTACAAGAGTATGATTCATACTGCACCCTGACTCACAGAAAGGTTGTACTGATTTATATCCCACCAAGTAGGTTGGAGGTTGTCCATCTCTCTGCTTGAATCCTTGACATTTGACAGCAGAACACCAGGTACCCAGTGCCTTGCCTAGGGCAGGCACACCCTGAACCTTCACCAAGTCAAACTTTCTTTTCCTTCTTACTTGTTTAGATAGAAACACACTTGTATGAGGAGGATAGAATCATTTCCTGTAAACATTTCTTTTGGTGTGGCAATCAAAGCCAGGGCTTTGTACATAGCATGCTTGGAATCTTCCACTGAGCCGTCTCATAGCCCGCAAGCATTTTTATTAAGTGCCTACTGGGTGTCAAGCTGTGTCTGGTGCTGATACAGATGTGAATAGAAGTTCTCCCTAATGAGTAGCCACTTGTGTTTTGTTTCTAGCCTCTGTTCCTTGCTTCTGGGGCTATTTACCTTGAAATTTGGAGGCTAATAGTAATTTTCCCAGAAGCTCACATTTTCTTTTTAAAGTTTGTTTGTTTGTTTGTTTATTTATTTATTTATTTATTTTTGTTTTTCAAGACAGGGTTTCTCTGTGTAGCCCTGGCTGTCCTGGAACTCACTTTATAGACCAGGCTGCCCACGAACTCAGAAATCCGCCTGCCTCTGTCTCCCAAGTGCTGGGATTAAAGGTGTGCGCCACCACTGCCGGGCATAAAGTTTTATTTTTTACAAAAAAAAATCCTGTGTGTGTGTCTATTTGTTGTTCATGTGTACATGAATGCAGGTGTCTGCAAAGGCCAGAGGCAGCCACCTGATGTGGGAGCTAGGAATTGAACTCATGTCCTCTTCAAGATCTTAACTGCTGAGCCATCTGTAGCTCCGAACCTTACATTTTCTAATCAAATGATTTCTACAGACACATGCCATGCATAAAATGGGAATTTTTCAACCGATTTTCAGCAAGGTCAAGAATTACCGCTTGTTATAGCTGTCAGGGTTTGAAGGCTGATAGACTTCCATGCAGAACAGCCTGCACTGCTGTGTGAGCTGTAAATGTGTCAGTAGTCTTTATACTCACAGGCAGTCGTGGCTAAGGAGAGGAACTTTGGCGTCAAGACTGCCTGAGTATGGCTCATGACTTAGTCCACTGGTAACTGAACAGTTAACTTCTCTGTGCTTTGGTTCCCCCATCTGCCCAAAGGCAATCCCTCCTGGTTACATAGTTGTGAGTCTGGATCCATACAAAGCACTTAGTACAGTTCCTGTAATCTCAGTTCCTGGCACACTGCCAGGGAGTTGTAGCTACTATATCCTCGGGAAACAGGGTTTCAGGTAACCAAGGCTGGTCTGGCATGACTGATCTTCCTGACTCTCCTTCCCAAATACTGAGCACCACCATGCCTAATTCACTGCACGTTTTAAAGTTAAATACTTACCTGTCAGTTATACATCTGTAATCTCAGCAACTGGGAAGCACAAGCAGGAAAATTGCCTACAAATTTGTCCATAGTTCAGGCTATCCATAGTTCCAGACCAGCCAGGACTACATATTAAGATCCTGTCTCAGAAAACCAAAATAAGAGGCAACAAGACAGACAGGTCAGCAGGTAAAAGTGCTTGCTGCCAAGCCTGGCGGTCCAGTTTGATTCCTAGAACTCATGCAGGAGAAAACCAAGTACTGCGGATTGTCCTTTGGCCTCCAGTGGATCTCAATGGAAGCAGAGGTCAGTAGAGAAGGTAGACAGCATTGAGTAAAACAAAGTTGACTTTTCCGGAATTTAATATTACATGCAAATTGAATTGATGGAGTTTATCACCAAAGACAATATCCTAGGCAGCATGGAGGGAGGTGAGTGCTGAAACAAAGTCACTTGGGGTTTGTCAGCTCAGACAGTGCTGTAACTCCGTGAACTCTGAGGTGAAAGGAGGCTCAGTGGAACCATACAGGGGAAATATTTTAGGAATAAAAAGAAAAACATGGGACTGAAGAGATGGCTCAGTGGTTAAGAGCACTGACTGCTCTTCTAAAGGTTCTAAGTTCAATTCCCAGCAACTACATGGAGGCTCATAACCATCTGTAATGGGATCTGATGCCCTCTTGTGGTGTGTCTGAAGACAGCATCAGTGAATTTACATAAAACAAATCTGAAGAGAAGGAGTAGGAAGAAGAGGAGAAAGAGAAGGAAGAGGAGGAGGAAGAGGAGGAAGAGAGGGAAAAAACATGATCAGGGAAGGCTTCCCTGAGAAGGTATTTTGTTTAAATTTTTAGGGAACAAAAGATTATCAGCATAGTTGGTTGGAGGCTGGAGAAGTGGCTCAGTGATGAAGACCATTTGCTGTTCTTGTGGACCGGGGTTTGGTTCCCAACCCTGATGGTGTGGCTACCAACATCTGTAATTCCAGATCCAGGGGATCACCTATGTGTACACCGGTCACATACATGGGACCCAGACATAAATGCAGGCAAAACACCCACAAATGGGAGAAACAGTCAAACAACCAGAGGGAATCCTCAGGATTATTTGCTGGTTATTAATCTACAGAGATTCTGAAACATGTCAAGATTGACCACTGAGTGTCAGGCTCAGACCAGGGCTCAGTTTCAAGTCTTTCTAGTTCTTGTGTGCCTTTTCTTCTGTTTTCCTTCTTTCTTTCTTTCTTTCTTTCTTTCTTTCTTTCTTTCTTTCTTCCTTTCTCCTTTAAGATGTATGGATGGTATGTATGTGAGTGCTCTATCTGCATATATGCCTGCATTCCAGAAGAGGCCATCAGATCACATTATAGATGGTTGTGAGCCACCATGTGGTTTCTGGGAACTGAACTCAGGACCTCTGGGAGAGCTGACAGTGCTCTTAACCGCTGAGCCATCTCTCCAGCCCTTTCCTTCTGTTTTTTTTTTTTTTTTTTTTTTTTTTTTTTCAATCTAGTCCTTCATTTGAAGCTTTTTGAAGAGTATGTACTGGTCTGTGTTTCCACCAGACTGCTGGACTGCCAGGCTGCTGACATGCCTCTCAGTCCACCCCACT
>JANHMN010000002.1:182979871-182992072 GCA_030674055.1 Rhabdomys pumilio | reverse complement strand
ACTGCTGGACTGCCAGGCTGCTGACATGCCTCTCAGTCCACCCCACTGCTGGACTGCCAGGCTGCTGACATGCCTCTCAGAGAAGACAAAATGCAGTCTAAGATAGGGGTTCCAACCCATGTTTCCCCGGGTGAGAAACAGTGGTGGCTGGGACAGATGCTATGGTCCTCCGACTCCTGTGTACCCAGACGATGCTGGAGACCTCGAGGAGTTGGGAACGGGGGTGGGGGTGTAAGTGGGCCCACACTGAGGTGGGACAGAGCAGAATGTGGCTTGGCTTTGAGTGAGTGCCAAAAGTGCAGAGGTGCTGTAAGTGGCTGTTTAGGATAAAGGCTCCAGGTGATCCTTGATGAAGCAGACAGTTCTTGCTTGTCCAAACTGTTTTATTCATGGTGGATAAGAATGCATCTTACTCAGGGTGAACCAGAGATTAAGTACCTTTTGCAGGAAGGTTTGCCTTGGAAGGGAAGCTCATTGGCTATACATGCAGGGCCTATCTATATACCTGGTTAGCATAGAGAACTCTAGGTTTTCATGCTACAGTTGTCTTAGTCCTCTTCATGAGGTATCATGGTCACATGTTCCAGGGCAGGCAGTCTGGGCGGGAGCTGATTCCAATGCCTACTGTTCTCAATTATAAGATTTACTTGGGGTTTTGAGTCTGCTTCAACCTTACTGGTTCTGTCTGGTGGCACGGTTCCACTTGCCTCTCAATGTACCTTGCTTGATGTTGACAGATAATTCTAGATAAAACAAAATTCTTAAAAACGTATTTTTGACTGGGCAGTGGTGGTGCATGCCTTTAATCCCAGCACTTGGGAGGCAGAGGCAGGAGGATTTCTGAGTTCAAGGCCAGCCTGGTTTACAGAGTGAGTTCCAGGACAGCCAGGGCTACACAGAGAAACCCTGTCTCAAAAAACAAAACAACAACAAATAAACATATTTTCGGGCTGGAGAGTTGGCTCAGCGGTTAAGAGCACTGACTGCTCTTCCAGAGGTCCTGAGTTCAGTTCCCAGCAGCTATATGGTAGCTCACAACCATCTGTAATGGGATCCAGTTCCCTTTTCTGGTGTATCTGAAGACAGCTACAGTGTGCTCATATACATAACATAAATAAATCTTAAAAAAACATATTTTCATTAGTTATTTAGTTATTTTGGTGACAATGTCTCCTGTAGCCCAGGCTCCTGATGTCTCAGTTTCATACTCCCAAGTGTGTGTTCATCACATGCATACCTAGTGTTCATAGAGACTAGAAGAGAACATTGGATTCCCTGAGACTGGAGATATGTACAGTTGTGAGCCTCCATGTAGAAGAACTCCAACTATCTGCAAGAGAAACCAGTGTTCTAAACTGCCGAGCCATTTCTCTATAAGCTTACTGATTAATTTGTTTAAGCCACAAAATTTTTATACTATAGAATGTGCTACATCAACTTACTTTCTTTCTTTCTTTCTTTCTTTCTTTCTTTCTTTCTTTCTTTCTTATTGTTGGTTTTTGTTTTGCTTTTGTTTTTTAAGACACATCTCACTGTGTAGCTCTGGAACTTTCTATGACCAGGCTGACTGGGAACTCAGAGAGATCCTCCTATCTCCGCCTCCCTTAGTGCTGGGATTAAAGGCATGTATCACCATGCCCAGCTCGACACTTTTTCTTTAAAAAATGTTAAAAATCATCAGGGGTTAGGAGATGTTTATGATGGGATTTAATGATGGGAGCCTTTTCTGATGTGTAGACATACATGCAGACCAAGTATATACATAAAATACAGAAATAAATACATCTTTGGGTTTTTTTTTGGGGGGGGGTTGAGATATGGTTTCTTTGTGTAGCCCTGACTGGCCTTGAACTCAGATCTGCCTGCCTCTGCCTCCCATGTGCTGTAATTAAATGCATGTACCACCACCACCTGGCTAAATAAATACATCTTTAAAAAAACAAACAAAACCCATCAGTTTTGAGGCCAGACACCAAAGACCTGAAGGAGGGAGGTGGTAAGATGAAGGTATGGCAGGGGCGACTGTGTCTTACAAGGCAAGGAACAGGGTTTTGCCTAGTGTTTGTTGAGGATTCCACAGGAGATGAGTCTGTGAAGTGTGGTGGGGTTTGACCTAAATTGGATTCTTTGGGGGTCATTTGTGGATCTGGGGTGTTGTCTACATGTCTCCAGAGAGAACCCTTCTAGGCTAGGCACTGAGAACACTTCACTGGAAGACACTGGTTCTTTTCAACAAGGTCCAGGCATGGTGAGTGGTATTAGTACTTAGCCCCCAAGTCCCATGAGTCTCTGTTTAACTCTGGCAGAAGCTCTGGAGTTTTGAAGTTACTGAGCAGCCTGCTAAGGAAAAGCATGACCCATTGTGTTTGGAAGCTGCTCATTAGCATTCTCAGTAATGCCTCACATTTATATGATACCAGAGCTTTCCCATGTCTAGTTCATTTGATGTGATCTTCAAAACAAGGCTGGGAGGCAGGCAAGGACTATTAACTCCAATTTATAGATGAGAAAACCAAGTCTCAAAGAAGTTAATTGATTTGCCTGGCATAAGGCAACAAATAAATGCAGATCCCCTGCCCACACCTGAATGTTCTGCTCTCTACCCAAGGAGCAATTAGGGCAACCTTACAAGACCCCTCCCCCATCTCTGTATTCGTGACAGAGACTTGACTCTATGTGAGTAAAGCCACCTGACTTGGGTGAGCCTAGTACGTGAGAACTGAGCTGTGAGGTTTGGGAAATGCTAGACACCATGGTTTCCATCTCAGCCAAGGCAGCTTTCCAAATAGTTTCCACTTGTGTAGCCCTTGCCTTACTCTTGAGTAGTAGTTGTGTAGCCTTTGCCTTACTCTTGAGTAGTAGAGGAGTGTGTGTGGTGAGAGTGTGTGTGTCTGTGTGTGTGAAGGAAACTCGTCATGTTTATGAAGGGGTTATGATGAACTTGATGTGGGAAGGCCCAAGCTCAGAGAGAAGCAGAGATGAGTCAGAATGGCTCTGGTTTGGGGGGGGGGTTCAGATCTCTAGGGGTTGAGGTGACAGCAGGCATGGGGAGAGTGGGAACAGCCAGATCCAGGCTATCTAGTGGGTCTGGGGGTTGGGAATTAATGGCCTGAGACAAGAAAGCAAGAAAGGGTTTGGGATCTGAGCCTGAGCCTGAGGTGCTTAGGGAAGGTAGGAAGAAAGAGGGAAGGGTAGCTAGCGTCTGCGGGTGAGAAGGAGGCCTCACTCCAGGGAGCTGGAAGCTGAGGTGTGTTGGGAGGACTAAGGGAAGGGAGATCTTAAAAGTGAGAGTGAAGTGGGAGGACCAAGGATGGACTGAACCCTCATCCCCATCCTGAGTGCCATAGAGGCCAGGCTGAGCACATGCTTCAGTTGCTCCTGGACGAATAGGTTCCTGTCCTGAGATCATACCATGGGCCATGAGAGACCTTGGTGTGGGGTCCAGGCATCCCCCAAATCACCTCAAGCCCATAGAAAGCTCACATTCTGTGTCCGGGGAGAGTGGCCTACAGTCTCTTGGTGCCCAGACAGTTGAGGGTTTCAGTATTGTTTCTGTGTGGATGAAAGGAATGATAGTGACCAATCTTTTTAAGCAGAGGGGACTTGTTGCTTATCAGTTTCCTTTGTTGTTGTTCTTTTGCTGTTTGCTTTTTAGACCAGGTCTCATCCTGCCCATGGTGGCCTCCATATGAGCCAAGGCTGGCCTTGAACCTTGGATCCTTTTGTTTCAACATGCTAAATGTTGGTATCACAAGGGTGTGCCAGCATGCCCAGTTGGTTTGTTTTATGTTTTAAATTTTATTTTGCCAAGTATGGTGGCACATTGCTTTAATCCTAGCACTCCAGAGGCAGAGAGAAGCAAATGGAACGCTGTGAATTTGAGGCCAGCCTGTGTACACAATGAGTTCCAAGCCAGCTAGACTACACAGTGAAACCCTGTCTCAAACAAACACACAAACACACAAAACCAAACATGTTTGCATGTTTTTCTATGTACCATGTGCATGGCTGGTGCACACAGAGACCAGAAGAGACAGTCATTTTCCCTGGAACTGGAGTTAGAGACTTTTAAGCTGACATGTGGGTGCTGGGATTCAAACCTGGGTCCTTGGAAGATCAGTTAGTGCTTTTAACTGTTGAACCATCTCTCCAGTCCTTGTTTGTTTTATTTTTTTGAGGCAGAGTCTCATATTGCTCAGGTTGACCTTAGATCTGTGTGCCCAGCCCTGTGTTGCCTTTCTTTCTGCCTGACATAACTCCTGGAGTTCCTGCTAGCAAGGGAATGACATGTCTACCTCTCTAAGCTTGGGAAGGGATGAATGTCCAGGCTGTGGTCACAAACTGTTCTGAGCTGGGGTTGCTAATGGCATTCAAGCTGATTCACTTAGATGGTTTGTTCATTCTGTCCCTATAGCCACTGCTTCCCTGTGTGTCCTTGTCTGAGCGCTACCGACTGGCCTGGCTCTTGAGAACTGGGTCTAATTACTTATACCTCTTACTTACCTGGCTCCAGGTTTTACTGCAAGAAAGGATAGCCGCCTTTAAAAAAATAATGATGTGTTCGTTGCAGGGCACCTTTCTTTTAAGTTAATGATGGCCATTTCTATTTATTGGATCCTTCAGCCCTTGCTTTTCTGGGTGAGTCAGGAGATCCCTAACCTCAAGAGGTGAAACTGGAGACAGGAAGATTGTCAGAGGCCCTGTTGGGTGCCTGGGGCAAATCACCTGAGTGGCAGGAGCTCCGCCTGTGGCTGCCTCTACTGGGCTGGGCTGCTTTGATTTGTGGAACCAGTTATGGCAGTCTACGAGGGGCTGAGTGCAGTTGCTGCCTTATTCTTTCTTCCCCACTCACACCCCTGTGGTGTGAGCTGTAGGGAGATAACATTTGGTTCCCTCTGTGGTTGTCCTGGTAGTCTGTCTCAGTAAGTTGTCTTTTCTAGACTTTTGTTTTGTTTTGTTTTGTTTTGTTTTGTTTTTTGAAATAGAATCTCACTGTGTATCCCCTGGCTATCCTGGAACTCACTTTGTTAGACCAGGCTAGCCTCACACTTAAAGCAATCCACCTGTCTCTGCCTCTTGAGTGCTGGAATTAAAGCATGTCCTGACTCAGACCTTTTGTTTGTGAGTGGAGGTGTGAAGGCTGGGGAGGAGGGCCAGAAGAGCACTCGCCCTTTCCACCCTTCTCTGTGCCTGAACTATTGGACTTGGTTGAGGCTTTCTAATTGTTTTGGTTGAAATGCAATGAATGTTTGTTCCTTCCATGCAACAGGTATTTATTGTATGCCTACTAGATGCTATTTGTTTCACCATTGTGGGTCCTGATAACACCCTTTCTCAAAAACCAAATTGAACTATTACCACCACCACCAATAAAAACTTAGTATGGGTCCCTTCCTGTGGGGCTAGAGAGATGGATCAGTAGTTAAAAGCACTTTCTGCTCTTTAAGGGGGCCCCAATTATTTAACAGAGGGCCTAAGAAACTTGGTTCTGGGGCTGGAGAGATGGCTCAGCGATTAAGAGCACTGACTGCTCTTCCAGAGATCCTGAGTTCAATTCCCAGCAACCACATGGTGGCTCACAACTATCTGTAGTGGGAGACAATGCCCTCTTCTGGTGTGTCTGAAGACAGTTACAGTGTACTCACATACATAAAATAAATAAGTCAGAGAGAGAGGGGGAGAGAGAAGAGGGGGGAGGGGAGAGGAAAGAGGAGAGGAGAGGAGCTTGGTTCCCACCAACCACAGCTGCCTCACTCCTGCTCCAGAGGATCTCAGACACACACACTCACACACCCCAATAAATAAGTAAATGTTATTTTTAAAAAAGCATTCAGAAGGAGGAAGCAGGAGATTAGAAATTCAAGGTAATTTTTTTTAGCTATGTAATTGAATTTGATGTCAAAAAACCGAAAACCTTCTGCAGATTAAAGTTCACTGGGCATGATGGTGCACTCCTTTAATCCCAGCACTTGGGAGGTAGAGGCAGGTGGATCTCTGTGAGTTATAATCTAGCTTGGTCCACATAGCAAGTTCCTGCTCAGACAGGGCTACATAGTAAGACTGTATTTCAAAAACAAAAGTTTAAAGTTCTCTGGGGCTTTTGGCCACCTGAGATCTTTGTCATTTTGGAGCTGTGTCTTGGAGACAGCTTGATTCTCTGAACCCTGGACAGCACACAGGTGGGAGGGTAAAATGCCCCTGAACTGTCACCCAGCTTCTTCTTTTGTGAAGTCTCAGGAATGAAGGTGTTTACAGGAGCTGGAGAGACCAGAAGGACTGGAGGAAACTGTAGGTAAAGATGGAGACCACAGTCTCTGGCAGCTCTGAGGCTGCTGTAGGACTGCCTGAGCCTTGTTTGTTTGTTTGTTTGTTTTCCGAGACAGGGTTTCTCTGTGTAGTCCTGGCTGTCCTGGAACTCACTCTGTAGACCAGGCTGGCCTCGAACTCAGAAATCTGCCTGCCTCTGCCTCCCAGGTGCTGGGGTTAAAGGTGTGCACCACCACTGCTGGGCCCTGAGCCTTTATGTATCCTACATCTTACATGTTTCCTTCCTGAAAGTTCCCTTCCTTCCCAACTGTACCATTTTTTCCATTTTAGAGAGGGTGCTCGGAGTTGAACCAACCAATGAGCTGTATCCTTTGTTAGTCCTTTGTTACACTTTTAAAAATTACGAAGTACTTGGGAGACAGCAGATGGATTGCTGAGTATAAGGCTAGCCTGGTCTAAAGAGTGAGTTCCAGGACAGCTTATGTATACAGAAGCTCTATCTTGAAAAAAAAAAAAACATAAATGAATAATTCTTAAAATAAATAAATAAATAAATAAATAAATAAATGTGTGTTTGTGTGTGTGTGTGTGTGTGTGTGTGTGTGTGTGTGTGTTTCAGAGGACAATTTCCAGGAGTTGGTTTCTACTTTCCCACCCCTGTGCAGTCCAGGGTTCAGAGAATCAGGCTGTTTCCAGGGCACAGCTCCAGAATGACAAGGGTCTTAGGTGGCCAAAGCTCCAGAGGACTTTAAACTTTTCTTCTCTTTTTGTTTTTGAGATACAGTAGGTTCTGTGGATCCAACACAGGTTGTCAGAACTGCTCAGCAAGTGCTTTCCTCCACTAAGCCATCTTGCTGGTCTCTGTTGGACCATGTGATGCTGGGGATTGAACCTAGGAGCTTTGCATGCTAGACCATTGTTCTGCCCTGAGCTGCATCTGCAGTCCTTAATATCTTTATTATTTTGAAAGGTTTCACAAAGTTGTCCATTCAGGCTTTGAAATTTGTTTTGTTTTATTTTGTCTTTTTGAGACAGGGGTTCACTATGTAGCTTTGACTGTCTTGGAACCCACAGAGATTTGCCTTCTGAGTGCTAGGATTAAAGGCATGAGCCACCACACCCACCTAGGCTTTGAATATTTAATACTCCTGCCACAGACTCTGAAGTAGCTGAGAATAAAGATCACCAGGTCCAGCTTGAATAAGCAGCATTGAGAGTTGAGGCAAGATAGCTTTAGGAGGGTTGTTTACCTGGTGAGAAATTCTTCAGCTGCCAGTCTAGAGGTCTGGACAGAGCTGGGATCCAGTTTGTAAGAAAGCACCAAAGTCCAGGCCAACTGGTTCAAAGTTAAAACTAGCCTTCCAGCCTCAGTCACAGGGATGGGCTCTGCCCAGGGCAGGCTTAGCAGCCAAATATAGTAATAACTAGTTAATCCAGACAGACATATTTGACTAGCATTCAGCGTGTCGGTTTGTGGCCATCCTGGCAGATCTCAGGCTATATACCCAAGCCCTCTACTTGTTCAGAGTATTTCAGAGCTCCTGGGGCCAGCCACAGGCTGAACTTTAGAACTACCTCCAGCAGGGTTGAACCCATGCCTGTCCATCCAGACCATTCAGGTTGGGTTCACCTGGGCCCATTCCTGGACTTCCTACAGTTTGTCAGGCTCCTAGATTGCTGTAATGGCTTACTCTGTAAGGAAGGGGTGAGGAAGAGTTTGGGAACTTGTTTTGTTTGTTTGAGTCTTTAGCACCATCCCACTGGCCTCTTCCCCCTGTGTGCTGGGATCAAAGGTGTGTGCTGCCACACCCAATGTTTAGGTTATTATTGAGAAGGTCTCATTTGGCTCAGGCTGGTCTTCAAGTTGCTCAAGGTGTAGGGTAAACTTTTGATCCCTCGGCTTCAACTTCTCAGATGTTAGGATCACAGGGATGTGCCAGCACACCATCTTTAGGTTTCAGAACTTGTGTGGTGTCCTGCTGTTTCCTTCAACCTCTCCAGTAGCCTCAATGGCTGGGCACTTTGGAGCCTGAGTCCAAGTGAGATTCAGTGACTTGCCTAAAGTCTTGCTGTTAGTATAAGAGTCTGAATTATTTGAAAATATATCTGTCATATATAAATATTTTTCTTATATTACTTAAACTCTACAATGACAGTAAATATCAACTATAACCCTCTTCCATGAATATTTCTGTATTTTTATCTGCCAGGGGTAAAAGGTGTGACTAGGGTGGGGATCATTAGTGTTTCCATGGTATTTGACTGGAGTAAATTCTGTATGTGTGTGATGCTGGGATTGGATTGCCCATGCTAGGTGGTTGTTCTACCACTAAGTTATATCTCTAGCTAGAACAGGTTTTGTTGAATATAATGATTATGTTAACTCTTCATTATACCAGTTTCCTCAACGTGTCACAGGAGGGTAATATCATCTACCACAACAGGATTAGTTTTGTCCATGTTGATTCTTAATTGTTGAATTTTTTTTAATGTTTAAAAGTTTTTTATTTTAGCCTTGCAGTGATGGCACATGCCTTTAATCCTAGTGCCTGGGAGGTGGATCTCTGAGTTTGAGGCCAGCCTAGTCTATAGAATGAATTCTAGACAGCCAGGGTTACACGAGAAACCCTGTCTTAAAAAGACCACACCAACAAACAAATACATAAATAAAATTTAAAAAAATAAAAATAAATCTTTTTCTGTTTTTTAAAAATTTATTTATTTATTTTTATTTATATATGTTTTGCCTGTGTGTATGTCTGTACACTAGTTGTGTTCCTGGTGCCTGAGGAGACCAGAATGTGGTAACGCTGGGCCCAGAGTTACAGATGTTTGTAAACTGCTAAGAACGGAACCCAGGTCCTTTGCAAGAGCAGCAAGTGCCCTCAACCACTGTGCCAGCTCTCCAGTCCCTAAAAACAAGTCTTTTTAAAAAGCCTATATAGCCGGGCTGTGGTGAGCACTTGGGAGGCAGAGGCAGGCGGATTTCTGAGTTCGAGGCCCTGGTCTACAGAGTGAGTTCAGGACAGCCAGGGCTACACAGAAAAACCCTGTCTCGAAAAAAACAAAACAAAACAAAACAAACAAACAAACAAAAAAAGCCTATATAAAAAGAAAAAAGTAAGACTAATAAAACAAACAAAACCAAGCTTGCCCTGGTGGTACATGCTTGTAATCAGCACTTGGGAAGGAGAAGCAGGAGGGTCTGGAGTTCAGGGCCAGCACTTGCTATGAAGTAAGTGCTAGGCAGATGTGGTATGTATGCAACCCTGTTTTAAGAAAAGAAGACCCTTGCTTAGGTCTGAGGGTCCAGTGCTATGATCCAAATTAAATACCCTTTTTTTGTTCTTCTTACAATATGTACTTACCTATTTATATTAAGTGTATGTCTGAGTATATATATGCATGTGTACCAAATGACTGCAGAGCCCAAAAAAGGCTGTTAGATCTCCTAAAACTGGAGTTACAGTGAGCCACACAGTCTGGGTGCTGGGAACTGAGCCTGGCTCTTTCTCAAGAACAGCAGGTGCTCTGAGCTCCTGAGCCATCTCACATGGCCAACATCCTTTTCTACTTGTCAGTGGCTGAAAATAGCTTTTAATTTTTGTGTATAAGGTTGAAAGTTTTTTTGTTATTAATTATATTTATATACATGTTTTTATTTTTTGAGACAGAGTCTCATTGTGTAGCCCTGACTGCCCTGGAACTCACAGAGATCTGCCTGCCTGCTGAGTGCTGGGGTTTAAGAAGTGTGCCTCCATGCCCAGCGCTTTTGTTCTATGATTTTTTCTTCATGCTCTTCCCTCCTTCCCTCCCTCCTTCCTTCTCTTGAGATGGGGGTCTCGGGGTCTCGTGTAGCCTCAGGTGACCCTCAGACTCACAGTTTAACTGAGGATGGCCTTGAACTCTTGACCCTCCTGCTTCCACCTATATAGTTTTTGTTTTGTTTCTGAAAGTCTCACCATGCAATCCTAGTCTACATGGTTTGGAACTCATCATGTAGACCAGGTAAGCCCTGGACTCCTTGAATTCTTGGCAACCCTTTCTGTCTCTCTAGTGCTAGAATTGTAGGTGTGTGCCACCATACCCACACACCAGCTTCTTTATATATTTTTGTGACATTTCATATCACTGAAAAAAAAGCAGATAAAAAAGATTACAGATAATATATATATGATATTTATATATATAAAAGAAAAGCTAGGTGTAGTAATATATACCTTTGACTCCAGTACTTGGGAGGCAGAGACAGATAGATCTCTCTGAGTTCAAAGCCAGTCTGGTTTACATAGTGAGTTCTAGGACAGCCAGAGCTACATAGTGAGACCTTGTCTTGGAAAAAAAAAAGAAATACTGTATATATTTTCATACCTATATATGTACATATGCATATATATGAAAATGGTTAATATTGGCTTAAAAATAAAAGAGGTGGGAGCTGGGTCTGATGGGGGCTGGGTCTGGTGGGGGCTGGGTCTGGTGGGGGCTGGGTCTGATGGGGGCTGGGTCTGGTGGGGGCTGGGTCTGGTGGGGGCTATCTTTGTAATACCAGCACTGAGAAGACAGGTGGGCAGATCTCTGACAAGTAAAGGGTAGGCTGATCTGCAAATCAAATTCCAGGTTAGCTAGGTCAACACAGTGAGAACCCATCTCGAGAACACTGATAAAATAAAAATGAGAGAGCTGCAGCTGTGGACTCAGTGGAAGAGTAAAGATAGATTACATGCAGCCTGGAGGTCAGGATTGCACTCGTGAGACTGCCTGGAAAGCTATCTCGTTCCTTATTGTTGTACTGGGTTTTTGGAGAGGGGGAATGCTTAGTTATGGTCTCATTCTGTAGCCTAGTCTAGTCCAGTGCTTCCAATTTTCTTGCCCCAGTATCCTGATAGCTGGGGTTACAGATGTAAGCCTTCATGTCTAGCTCATTGTAGTTTTTTTTTTTTAATAAGAGAGCTGGGGTAATGAGCACCTGGTCTGGGGTATGCCTAGGTAGGCAGTTGGGAAGATGGACCAACAGGAGTCTGTTTCCTTGCTGTTCAAGTTCAATCTGGAAAACAAGACTAACCCTGGCAGGTATGAGTGTGAGACTGGCTCAGCCCAGCAGGTGGCAGCATAACCTCAGCGATCCAGGGCTCAGTAACTGGAGGTAGTTTGAGTCAGGTACCTACCAGGTGGACTCTCCTGGGAGATGCTGCTGCCTGCCTCTGAAGGTCCTTATTTAGCTCACTTGAGTGCAGAGGTGGTATTAGTTCCCTCTGAGAAACCAGGAAACCAGAGTGTTGAGCTGCACCTCCCTGGAGTTTAAGCAGCAGGTAGCCTGTACAGAACACAAGTGAGAGGCAGAGGCCTCAGAGCAGAGTCAGGTTCTGTGATCTGTACCACGTTTTCCTGAAAACATCTAAGCAGGCCATATGGGAAAGAACCTCTGGTAGCTGTTGGTTCACTTATTTTTGTGTTTTACCTGCGTGCATGTCTGTGCATATGCATGCAGTATCTCTAGAGGCCAGAAGAGGGCACCAGATCCCCTGGAGTTAAGCGTTATGGATGGTTATAAGCAACCACTTGGGTGCTCGGATGTGAACCCAGTTCATTACAAGAGCAGCAACTGCTCCTAACCCCTGAACCATTTCTCCAGGTTCTGCTTTTTAAGTTTTGCAAATATAAGAAATACTAGAGTTTGACCTGGTGGTAGATGGGTGTGATTGCAGCACTTGGGAGGCTGGGATAGGAGCAGGGTACATTTAAGGTCATCCTGGACTACAACAGTCAATTTAGTTAGCTTGGTTCTACATTACATCAAGACACTGTTTGGACCCCCCCTTTTGTGCATGCCTGTGATCCCCCCACCTCTGCCCATCCATCTAGAGATAGTTTTTTGGGCTTTTTCTTTTTTTTTTTTTTTTTTTTTTTTTTTTTTTTTTTTTTTTTTTTTTT
>JANHMN010000002.1:182923741-182954862 GCA_030674055.1 Rhabdomys pumilio | reverse complement strand
CAGTGAGATTTAATGTTGGGGTAACACAGTGAGATTTAATGTTGGGGCGGATGGTATGTATGGTGGCTCACATCTCTAGTCTTAGTGCTTACGAGACAGATTGCTTCAAGTTCAAGGCCAGCCTTTGTTAAAGTGTGAAATGATGTCTCAAAAAAGGTCCCCTGTCCCAATGGGACTGGAGAGATGGCTCAGAAGTTAAGAACACTTACTGCTCTTCCAGGGAGCCCTGGTTCAGTTCACATCTCCAATATCAGATCCATCTCACAACTGCCTCTAACTCCTGCTCCAGGGGAGGCAGTGCCCTCTTCAGGCCTCCACAGGTACCTGCTCACTCACATACACACAAAAACTAAACCTTAGAGGCTGGAGAGATGGCTCAGTGGTTAAGATCGCTGACTGCTCTTCCAGAGGTCCTGAGTTTAATTCCCAACAACCACATGGTGGCTCACAACCATCTGTAATGGGATCTGATGCCCTCTTCTGGTGCGTCTGAAGACAGTTACGGTGTACTCCCTTACATAAAATAAATAATTAAAAAAAAAACTTACAGGACTTTCCTCCCCACAAAAAAATGAAGAGGAAGAAAAGACTCTAAAAACCAAGTGTGGGTGAAGTGGGATGAAGTGCTGGTGGTTGAGACTATCTGTCTGCTGAGAACACTTCTATTGAGAACAAAATTGAGACTGTCACAAACAAATTTCACCCCTTGTGACAAGATCAAACCTCTCCTAGATAAACTAGGCTGGGTGATGGACTCCTGTAATTCCAGTCCCGCTTGCCTTCTGGCAGGTCACACACTTCCAGTCAGCCACCCAGGAACTCTTTAGATCCGGTAATCACACACACACACACACACACACACACACACACACCAAAGCTGGGCAGTTCTAATCCTCCCCTTGCTACCCCATGCCCAATTGGGGGAGTGGCCAGTAGCCATTTACCTGGATTCTTACATGGCTAATTGGTTCTCTCTCCTGCAGCTCTAAATCTGATCCATCTCCCACCACATCATGGGGATTTACTGTTTCTCTCTCCTCAGTCCTAGCCACACAAATTTAAGGGTTCTGCCCAGTCTCCCTTTCCCAAGCTATTGGCCACTGCCATCTTTTATCGATCAATTAAAAACCAATTGGGGACAAGGACCTTCAGCGTTTGGACATACAGATTCCCATTTAAATCAAAGCATTAGAACCAATCCCCAACATCCCAGCACTCAGCTGAGACATAAAGATGGACTTTGAGGGCCGTCTGAGTCCCCTACCTAACCCTGAACATGCTTGATCTCATCTCAGAAGCTAATCAGAGTCAGGTGTGCTTGAAGCTTGGATGGGAGCCTTGGAAGACAGTCAGGGCCACAGAGACAGAACCTATCTAAAAGCAAAAACAAGAGAACTTACACAAAGTTCTCAGTTATATAAAGCTAAATATTTTGTTTCATGATTTGAAACAGACAAAAGTATCAATTTAAGTTTAGAAAGTACAAACATGAAAGACCCTTATTTCAGGGTCTTGGAAATTGCAATGTGGGAGACATAGGTTTAGATAGGCTCTGAGTCAGCGTCTTTAAGTAGGGAAAGTGAAGCTTACAGTGAGAAAAAGTTCTTAACTCATTACAAGATCAGTATATTAGTCAGCTTCCTGCTACTGCAATGAAACTACAGAGACATTTAACTTATAAGGAGAAAAGGTCCAGCATGCAAAGGGTGAAAAAATGGAGGATTTGGAATTGAGGCCAACCTGGGCTACATGGGAAGACTATTTCAGAAAACAAACACAAAACAACACAGCTCAGCAGCGGGGAGCATGACTGACTGATTGGTGTGCACTCATGACAACTCTAGCTTGGATCCCAGAACCCATGTAACAAGCTAGATGTCTCCACAAATGCCTGTAGCCACCTTTATGGAGGGCACAGACAGGAGGAGCACTGGTCCTTGCTGGTTTCCAGCAAGATGAGAAAGTGTGAACTCCAGGCTCAGGAGTTACAGACGAGGCCGAGCCTCTGCTCTTGACAAGGGCTTGCCCTCACGACCAAAGACCTTCCCTAGGCCCCACATCCTGTAGCCTTATCATTTCTCAGTAATGCCACCCTCCAGACCTAGTCATTGACACCTAAACACTTGAAGGATACTGAGCCAGATTTTAGCCACAACTAAATTGTTTAGCTAAGCACTTGGGAGGCTGAGACAAGAGGACCACCTTGAGTTGAGGGCCAGCCTCGGCTACAAAGTCCCTGTCTTAAAATAAAAACAGAAAGGCTGGAAAGATGGTTCAGCGATTAAGACTACGTATTGTTCTTGAAGAGGACCCAAGTTCAGTTCCTAGCACCCATGTCAGGCAGCTTACAACTGCTCTTAACTCCAGCTTCAAGGGATGGCCCTAATTCAGGCACATGCACATCTTCAGACATACACACATGTACATGTAAATAAATAATAATAAAAATATTTTTAAAATAAGATAAATAAAGAGGTAAAAAGAAATGACTTCTGAAGCTGAGAGAGAATGCAGAAGTTGTTTGACATGGACCGTGTGACCTACAGAACAGAGGACTGTGTGAACCAGTGGAAATGTCTCTGAGGCGAGAGTCCCGAAGCATATCCTGATAAGCATCTGGAATCTCTGGGTGCACTGTCTTTATCTGCTGTTCCAGAGGCCTGCAGTTGATGGGCAGGGCTCAAGTTCTTAGGCGGAAGCCTGGGACCCGCCTAAGTCCTGAGCCTTCAGTAGTGTTCTGACTTCATTTTGAAAGTCTCTACCTCCCCTCACTTTACCCTCCCACCATTTCTCTTCCCTTCCCTCCCCTTTTCCTTCCTTCCATTCC
Source organism: Rhabdomys pumilio (assembly GCA_030674055.1). Classification (NCBI taxonomy): domain Eukaryota; kingdom Metazoa; phylum Chordata; class Mammalia; order Rodentia; family Muridae; genus Rhabdomys; species Rhabdomys pumilio. Next base: position 182,952,035 of record JANHMN010000002.1, on the reverse strand, counting down.
TCCGTCCCTCTATCCCTTTCCTTCCCCCTCTCTCCCCTCTCTGTTTCTCCATACAGGAAGTCCATCTAGGTAGCCCAAGGTATCCTAGAACTTGCAATCTTCCTGACTCGGCCTTTAGTGCTGAGATTATAGACAGGAGTCAGCACAGTCTGGCTTGACAGGGTTCTTTAGTGTTGCTTCCAACCTGGCATTCCTTGTATTTTCACAAAATGTGTGGTCAAGTGAAAAACAGAACAGACAGGAGAAGTACGTACTGTACAGGGAGCCATTACCTCTGAGACACAAGGAAATGGAGGGTGGGGGGTGGGGACTTAAAAATGCTCTTTGTTGGTTTCAGGCAGAGTCTCACTTTATATAGCCCAGGAAGACCTGGAGTCCTTTACATAGTCAGGATGGCTTTAAACTCTAATCCTTCTGCCTCGGGTACCAAATCCTGAGATAACAAGAGTGAGCCACCTCAGATAGTTATGTTGGGGAACAAACTCAGGGCTTTATACATAGGCAATTCCTCTGCCTACAGAGTGATAGCTGAGCCCTAAAAGTAATGTGTGTGTGTGTGTGTGTGATGTATATATGCATGCATTTATGTGGATATTGCACATGTGTTTAAAGGCTAGAAGTCAATAATGCTGGACATTTCCTTTCTGAATCTTTATTTCTAAAATATCTATTTGTGTGTGTGTGTGTGTGTGTGATTGTATGCACATATGTGTGCTAGTATATGAGCTGTGTGCATACACAGAGGCTAGAAAGGACTCTGATTTTCCCTATCACTCTTTTTTTATTCCTTTGAGACCGGATCTCTTCCTCAGCCCGAGGCTCTTGATTTCTCAACTGTCCACTCAGAGCTGGAGTTCTAGGTGTGCTTGGAATCGCCTTGTTCCAGCGGAATGCTCAGGCAACCAAACTCACCTCTTCATGATTGCATGGCAAGCATTCATTGCAAGTTGCATTGCAAGCCATGTAACCATGGGCTACCTTTCCAGTCCTTATACTGTATTTTTTGAGACATAGTCTTCAACTGAGGCTGCAGCTCATCCATTCAAGTAGGCTGACTGGCCCGTGAGTTTGGGGACCTGCCTTCAGATCCCATCCTTCCCACGAGCTCCAGGTCACCTTGGCCAGGAGCTTGGGTACAGGAAATCCAAACTCAGGTCCTCATGCATGCATATTAGACACTTAACTAAATCACCTCCCCAGGCCGAAAACCTTGTGTGTGTTTGTGTGTGTGTGTGTGTGTGTGTGTGTGTGTGTATGCATGCGTGCACTGTGCGTATGTGTGCTAAAAACCTTAAAAGTTATATACCAGGTAAGGCTACCATTGCAAGGCACTACGGTGTCAACTCTTTGGGCAGAGCCAGCTGGATGAGGCAGATATCCTGGGCTTGGTGGGGGTTTGGAGCCTGTTTTGTTTACCTCTCTCAGTTGGCTGTGGTAGGCTGGGAAGGAGACCTAGGATGGTGCCGGGGGTGGGGGGTGGGGGGGGGGGGGTGAGGGGTGGGGGGGCTTGCTTTATTGCATTTACAAAACTGGCCTGCTGATGCACCTTAGCATAGAGCTCTGTCTGAATAGCTCTCTACAGCACCAGCCGCCCAGGCAGCCTTACTCCTGCTAGATAACATCTTTAATATCCAGGAGGAAATGAATTCCCTGCCTGGGCTATCTGCCTCGTCTTCCTGTCAGCTTTTGTGGATTGCTTCTGCAGTGGGGCACAGGGGCACAGGAGCTGAATCTAGCATGTGAACCACTCTGCTCCCCTCCCCTCTCTCTGTCTTGCCCTTCCTTTGTCTTTTTGAGACAGGGTCTTATTATGTAGGCCACAAGCCGCCATGCCCAATCCTAGCCCTCAAGTAGAGCTCTGAGGACAAGTTTCGAGACAACCTTCAGGAATCACTTTTCTCTTTCTGCTGTGTAGTTTCCAGGAATCAAACTTGGGTGAACTGATGTGTTCACCTCAGCAGACAGCACCCTCACCCACTCAACAGTCTCACCGGCCCCTCTTTTTCTTTTTGAAATAGTCTCTTGTGTTACCTTGTGTCCCATAAATATGCACAATTACTGTGTCTTTTTGTTCATTTTATTTTTTTTATAGATGTCAATTTTTCTTCCAGATTCATTCTTTTTCTGTATTTTATTCTAATAAGTTTCCTCACATTTAGAATGAAGGAATGATTGCCCATGTACATGAAAACCACTAGGATTTCTTCCATCAAAATTACTTGTGAAATCTGTATTATACATCAAATCCCTCCCGTGTGTATCACATTCATGAAGATTTTGCTTTGAGCACATAGTTTGTACTGAGACACTGTTTTCCAAACTGCACATTCACAGCTTTTTATTGTCTTCAGTTTTCTTTGCTTTCTTGATGCAATTCCCTCCAAATCATTAGAGTCCCAGACTTTATCTGAAAGGTCCTGAAGCAACCGAGTCAGCAACATCTATGCTTCTAGTTGTTCTGGCCAGGAGAGGCTATCAGGTTAGTGTGGTGATACAGCTGAGGGTCGTAGGAAGGTTGGACCTTCCCACCTTCACTCCCCATACATCCATTCTGTGCTGGGTCCAACAGTCGCTATTCCTCCCGGGAAAATTCCACACAAGACAACTATTGCATGGTCCGTTTCGGCATCTTGTGGAAGATACCTTGTCCAGCAGAGAGCATATAAAGAGGGAAGCTGTAACCCACAGAATATGGGGTTCAGCACTACAGCTCTGGATCCCCCCTCCATCTCCACTCTTCAGCAACAAAATCTGTGGCTGGCGACTGGGGCCAGATTATAGCACCAACTCCTCCTCAGTCCTAACCTGGGAGACCAGGAAGGAGAGCAGGGCTCCCGGTGGCTCCCACCAGACCAGCTTTGTTAGCCCCTAACTTCTCAGAGATGCTCAGGGAAGTGGCTCTTGGAGTGACCTGGAGATCAGACTGGTTCACTCCAGCCCTGGGTGACTACATTACTGAATAAAATTAATGTCTCATTTTTAAGAATAAGGAGAAGACAATGGCAGGTAAAATGTGACTAAGATATGTCTGTAAACACATAGAAAAATGTCACAATGAAACCCATTTTTTTTTTTTTTTTTTGGTTTTTTGAAACAGGGTTTCTCTGTGTAGCCCTGGCTGTCCTGGAACTCACTCTGTAGACCAGGCTGGCCTCGAACTCAGAAATCTACCTGCCTCTGCCTCCCAAGTGCTGGGATTAAAGGTGTGCGCCACCACCGCCCGGCAACCCATTATTTTCTATGCTAACTAAAATACTTAGTTTGTGTGTCTAAAACCTATGAGTATGGAGGTCAGAGGACAACCCCAAAGTGTTATGTTCTTGCCTTCTATCTTTCTTGAGGCTGGATCTCTATTGCCTCTCTGAAGAGTCTCCTGTGTCCACAGCCCTTCTGCTGGTAGGAGAGCTGGGATTACAGACGCATGCTCCCATGTCCAGCTTTTACATGTGTTCTGGTATTTAACATCCACTGTTATGCTTTGTATAGCAAGCACTTTGCCGACTTCGCCATATCTACTGTCCATGCAGGCGCAGTGTGATTTCGGGAGTGGGGAGCAGGGGTTGAAACTCACTCTGTAAATTAGGCTGGCCTCAAACTCAGAGATCCTCCTGCCTCTGCCTCCCAAGTGCTGAGATTAAAGGCAGGCATCACTATCACTTGGCTCCAAAATGTTTAATAACATTTTAAAGGCAAGAGACAGAGGCAGGTGGATCTCTGAGTTCAAGGCCTCCTGATCTACAAAGAGAGTTCCAAGGCAGCCAGCGCCATACAGGAAAACCCCATCTCAACAAACAAACAAACAAACAAACAAACAAACCGAAAAGCAAAAATGGAAAAAACAACAACCCTCAAACAAACCAAAAGACAGTGGAACTATCTAGGTCAGTCCTCCAAAACCTGTGTCTGTCTTTAAATGGTGAGATACTTTATGTATATATGTGAATACATTTGGAGCCAGACAAATCTGTAATTTCAGAATTTGGAAGGCCAAAGCAGAAGGCCAGAGAGGCCAAAGCTTGGCTTTAGAGCAAAGACCTATAATCCCAGCTTTTGTCAGAGTGGGGACTCAGAAGGATCACAAGATCAAGGTCTGCCTGTGCTGCAGAGTGAATTCAAAGCTAACCTGGGCAATTTGAGATCTGGTCTCAAAATTTAAAAGTCTCCCCCCCCAAACCCCTCCAAAAAAAGGAAAGAAAAAGATTGGTGATGTGGTTCAGTGACATAAAATTTGCATAACATTTGTGTGACTTTGGAGGCCAGTCTGGGCTATATAGTGATTCCGACTTAATAAAGCAGCAATAAGAAAACAAAGCAGAAACGATACGTTTCAGATCCAGTTTCTCTGTGTAGCCCTGGCTGTCCTGGAGCTTGCTCTGTAGACTATATAGTTTTGGATAAGTTCGAACTCGCAATGATCCTCCTGGCCCTGGTTTGAAGCAGAGTTTTGAAAGCTGGTAGAAGTCGAGTCCCAGCGATGTAGGGACATCTTGTGGACAACCAACAACTTACTCTAATTTCATCTGGCAGTGGCGCTGTTGTTTAGTGTAAATGGTTTGACTAGAAAATCCGTAAATGACTAAATCAGCCGGAAATACAGTGTTAAGAAGAGGTGGGGGGTGGCATCTTCCAGGTATGGGCAGCGTGAGATTTGCAGAGCACATTCTGGGCGCAGCACCAGGGGAATCCACGGCAGGGCAAAGTCCATGCAGCAGGGTCGGCCACGGGCTAGCCGGATCTGCCTTCGCCAGCTCCGGCTCCCTTAGCGTCCTACCGCTGATGTAGCCCCGCCCACAGAACGTCATCTCCACGTGCGTCATCTCCACGCGCGTCTCACCGTGCGCGGAGCAGGTGGCGCGGATTAAGGACGTCAAGATCATTGACAGCGTGAAGCAGTGGTGTCTGCTGCTGCCATGGTGGCTGGCGGCTGGGTAAGGGTCTGAGTTGGTCTGCTGCGGGCCGGCGTGGCTTCGGGGACTCCAGAAGGCCGAGAGTGTGTAGCTGGCTGCGAGGCTGCCATGTACAGGGTGCTGGGAGGCCAAGGGCGTAGAAGCGGGACTGCACTGGGCAGGGGCCCGTTGGACAGGCGCTGCTGTTCCTTGGCAGGGCGTCCGTCTGCGCCGGGGGCTGCGGCACCTGAGGGCCTGACCTGGGTAAGGTCGTGGCTAACGGGTTCTGCCTCGGGGGTGGAGGACCCGGCTCATGACTTTCTTTCGGTTCGCTCCTGTTTCTTACGCGGGCTGCAGGTACACTATGTCTAGACTGGGGGCCCTGGGCGGCTCCCGCGCCGGGTTGGGACTGTTACTTGGTACTGCCGCCGGCCTTGGATTCCTGTGCGTCCTTTACAGCCAGCGATGGAAACGGACCCAGCGCCGTGGCCGGAGCCACAGTCTGCCCAACTCCCTGGACTATGCACAGGCTTCAGAGCGTGGACGCCAGGGTAAGAAGAGCACAGGTCATTACTTACTGATGGCACTGGGCCTCGGGCTGTCTTTCGATAGGTTGGCTGGGTAGTGGGAAGGCTGAGTTTCACTCTTTTAGGAAAATTTATTGAAAAGGAAAGCTGTGCCCTTTCCCCCGATTCCAGGAAAGCTTGATGCAAAATGACTCTAGCTTTCACTTTTAGTTCTGGTCATGTTCATGAACATGTGTACCAAGAGCATTTGAGAAGTGTTGGGTGTGTTAGAGGAAGAGTCTGAAAGAAGGGGAAAGAAGTAATCTCATAGGAATTAAAAGCTCTGGAGGTGTGAATATATGTATCCAAATATGAAGGGTATTTGGAGAGTAATCCAAGGATTTAAAAATCCTTTTTATGAAGAAAAATTCACAGGGATTGTGTAACTTTCTCAAGGTTGTTACAGAGTAAGTGGTAAAGCTGAACCCAGTCATCTGATCCAGTGTACTCTCCACAAGACGGGCTGGGAGCACACTCAAGCAACTGAAGCCAAATGGTTGAAAGCCAGCAGTGACAAATGAAATGGTTTTTGTTTTGTAAAACATCTTCAGGTTAAGTCATTTAAGCAGAGCATCTGGGGCTTCAAGTCCCTCCCCTTATTTGGGTAACAGAGGCTTGGGTGGCTCCCCTCGTTCCATGCTGATTGAAAATGTTTTCTCTGACCACTGGTCTCATATATCTTCTGATTCAGTGCTAACTGGAACGTTAGTTCTGCAAGAATGTCTGCACACTTGTCCCCTAGATTGCAGCTGTCAGCGTCTGATAACACAGTAGTAACGTGGCACTTCCGGTACATGTACTTTGTAATTTCTTAGTAGTGGTCTGGCCTCCCCTGAGGACCGGGGAAAGCCTACACGTTCTAGGTATCTCCCTTGCTGTACCATGAGCACTGCTGGCCTAGGTTTCCTCTAACAAGGATGTATGTGTGTCTCCTCCGTGGGCTCTCCTTGAGTTCTTCCATATTGCATAGTCCTGTCCAGTTGCTGTAAAGGCCTACTGATTTCCTAATTCATTCGCACTCAGTTCAGGGTGAGCAGATTCATCTTGGTAACTGTTTTTCTTATGGAGTTTGGCCAGTTTTTTCCCATGGACCTTTTCTTGGTGACTGTTCATTTTCTTTTTGATGATATTAATCAGATCTGATGATATTAATTATGGCCTCAAGAGAGGCGTTACTATTTGTTGAGAGATGAGGATTTGAACAAACCCAGTTTTTGTTTTACTGAGTAGTTGGTATTGACTACCTGGTATTTGGCACTATAAGGCCAAAGACTTTTTTTTTTTCTTCCCTGTTTGTGTTTTTGAAATAGGGCTTCACATAGCTTAGGTTGGCCTCAAACACTGTGTAGTTGAAGGTAGTCTTGAACTCCCGATCCTCCTGCTTCCACCTCTGAGGCTACCACTCCTGGCCAAAGGTTTTCTTTGACTCTAGCAGAGCAGCTGCCCTGCCTTCTAAGAACCACACCCTTGCAGGCGTTTTACACTGTCTGCTGTGTTCTCAAGGTTCTTCAAGCAGATAGTGTTTCTTTAGAGATGGTGACCTTAAAGGTTGTCTGTCTCTGTGTGTGTGTACATGAGTAGACACACCAGTGTGTAAACACGCCGTAGCACTTCTGTGTGCAGGATCTGGCTCTCTCCCTCCAACAAGTGGGTTTTGGGCGTTGAACTTAGGTTGCCAGCCTTAGCAGCAAGTACTTGTACCCGCTGAATCATCTTATTGGCCCAGATATTCACGTTTGCTTTCTTCTTTTCTGAATCGTGACTTGGAACTTGACTATGACTTAGCTGTGAAATATATGCTTCCAGAGGCTCAAATTCTTCTCTGTGAACTGAACTTCAGGAGAAGTGAATGCCTGGCTAATGTCTCATGCCTTTAACAGCTGGAGTTATATAGACCCTGTCTTTAAAAAAAAAAAAAAAAAAAAAAAACAAGAGGGCTGGAGAGATGGCTCAGTGGTTAAGAGCACTAAATGCTCTTCCAGAGGACCTGGGTTCAATTCTCAGCACCCACATGGCAACTCACAACTGCCTGTAACCAGGGGATCCAACTCCCTCACACATGTGGGCAAGACACCAATATAGATAAAAACAAACAACAGAACAAGAGAAGCTAGTGCTCTAGAATTCTAGGTTTGAACTGTTGTTTTTTTCTCGCTGTATTTCATGGGTATCTCGGTCTCCTGTTCCCTTTGCTTCAGTGACACAGTTGCGGGCTATCCCAGGTGAAGCAGGCGATGCTGCTGTGCTGCCCGCCCTCCCACAGGAAGGACAGGAGAAGGTGCTGGACCGCCTGGACTTTGTGCTGACCAGTCTCATGGCACTACGGCGAGAGGTGGAGGAGCTTCAGAGGAGCCTGCAAGGACTGGCTGTGGAGATTGTCACGGAGGTCCGGTGAGTGACTTTTCCTGGCTCTATGGCTTTTCAGCTGGAGTGTATTCTGCTCTAGGTGGTTCTACACAGCCCGTTCTACAGCTGCTGACCTAGGGTGGAAGAAGCCGCACATCTGGTTCCTTCTTTTTCCAGGTTGTGTTGCTCCCCTGCCCTTTTGACCTATTGAAGCAGCTGCAGCCTCTCTTCTTCCCAGTTTAGTCTGCCAGGAGGTAGCCTGAGGCACTGTCCTTACTCTGCTGAGAGCAAAGACTCAGAAGTTTCTCCTTTCTTGATCCTTTAATGAGGGAGGAATGAGGAAAGACAGGCTGTGTGAGACCTAATGTGCACTCTGGGATGGTGCCTGTTTTCCAGATCTCATATAGAAGAGAACCAGAGAGTGGCTCGGCGGCGCAGGTTCCCTTTTGCCAGGGAGAGGAGTGACTCCACTGGCTCCAGCTCTGTCTACTTCACCGCCTCCTCAGGGGCAACATTCACAGATGCGGAGAGTGAAGGAGGGTGAGTTGTCTCTTCTGGAGGCAGTTGTGCTTGCAGCTCCATTGTATTTGCAAAACATTATTTATCAAAACCCATAACAAGGTGCTGTAAATGATTTTTGAAGAAAAGTAGGCCTATAACTGAATAGAAGCCGCTTCCCAGTCAGTGTCATTCAGACATAACACTGGAGTGTCAGAGGGGTCATGGTGTACATCTGTTATGAGTTGACTTTTTAAATATTGTTTTTAAAAACACATTTTATTTTATGTATATATTTTACCTGTTTGTAAGTGCATTGCTTGTATGCCTGGCGCCTGCAGAGCCCAGAAGAGGGCACCAGACCCCCTGAGAACCATGGTTACGGATTGTTGTAAACAGCCATGTGTGTTCTGGGGACTGAACTTGGATCCTCTGCAAGAGCAGCAAGTGCTCTTCCACGCTAAGTCTAAGTCTCCTCAGCCCAGGGGCTCCTTTTCACGCCATTTTTAAGGGCATTTTTCTGTGTCATCTCAAGTGTTGTTTTAGAACTTCATTTCTCTTCTTGAGTGGCAGAGCAGGGTGTGCCTGATCTGTAGGCCTGCCCTGTGCTCCCTTTCCCCAGGCGGTGCTCTCCTCTCCGTGTCTGGCTCACTCACTCTTGCATCTGGATGCTGGGGAGCTGACTCTCAAGTGCTCAGCAGATCTGATAAGAGGATTTACCGTGAAGTAGGACAGCAGCAAGCAGGACAGTTTCTTTCAGGGTTTTTTAATTTTAAGCCACAGTGCTATTCTGAAACTTTGGTCTCAAGGACAGTCTGATGTCATAGGTATCTATGTATGTGGTGCTGGTGTCAGACATCCAGCAGGTCTGGAAGATTTAGAGGCTGATTTTTCCACTGGGTGACCTCTGTTGACCGTTGTTTCTCCTTAAGGAATTGATGGGTCAGAGTGGCTGAGGAAACTAGAACGTGCCTGTGGCAGCTACAAGTTACCTCTTAAGCAGATTCGTCTCTTTTATGGGCACACCTTGTAACACTAGCTGCCGTTTATTTTTTTTTACTTCCTTAGATGGTGTGTTAAGCATCTTAGTGGTATTTTCTTACTTCATTCTCATGATAATCCTGTGACCCAGGTTCTGCTCTTCGTTTCCCAGATGAAGAACTTGAGCTTTGACACTCAGAGCAGTGTTATATAATGTCCAAGCTCAGACTTAGCCCATCTTCTGTAAATACCCTTTGTCCTTACAAGCTGGCTTATCTGTGATCTGAGGAGTGGCATGGTCTTCAGGGCACAAAGGGCTTCCATAGGCACATATGTGACACGTAGCCCTTGCAGTTCTTGCTGTTGACTCAGATGCCCCAGCTCACTGCCCCAGCAATGCCTGAATGCAGTACTAGTTTGATCTTGTTTAGGGGGCTGTTATTTTCTCCTGCTTCTTCCAATTTTTCTCTTCATGCTGGATCAACCCCAGAACCTCCCATAGGCTAAGCAAGTGCTCTGTCATGGGGCTATATCCCCAGCCCCTCATTTGGTTTTCCTACAAAAATAGGTCTCTATAGATCAGGCTGGCCTCAAACTCACAGAGATCCTCCTGTCTCTGCCTCCTGAGTGTTGAGATAGAATAAATTTCGGGCCCTTTTTATATCCCTGCCACTGGTCTTTAATGGAAGATTTATTTATTTAGGCAACTCCTGAAACAGGGTTTCTCTGTGTAACCCTAGCTATCCTGAAACTCGTACTGTACACCAGGATGGCCTCAGAGTTCCACCTGTCTCTGCCTCTCGATTAAAGGCATGTGCCAGCACTGCTTGGTTTACTGGCAAATCTGGGGCTAAGTTGATGTCTAGCAAGTCCCAGTGAGCTTCTTGTCTTCACCTCTCATATCATGGGTCACAGGTCCTCAGATCATCTGGCTTCCGAGGACTTGAACTGAGGTCCTCATGATTGGACAGCAAGCACTCTTACCAGTTGAACCATCCTCCAGCCCCACTGAACCTTTTTTGAAGGATTGATATTTATGTGTATGTGTTTGTGGCTGTGTAAATTTCTATGCACCACACACAGGAGCCTGTGTAGATTAGAAGGAAGGCATTGGCTCCTTCAGAACTGGACTTACAGGAGGTTGTGAATGCTGGGAACTGAACCAAGATCTTCTGCAAGTACAGTTGAGAGGGTTTTTTTTGAAGATTTTATTTTATTTATATGAACACATTTTAGCTGTCTTCAGACACACCAGAAGAGGGCATCAGATTCCATTACAGATGGTTGTGAGCCACCATGTGGTTGCTAGGAATTGAACTCAGGACCTCTGGAAGAGTAGTCATTCCTCTAACCACTGAGTCATCTCTCCAGCCCCCCAGTTAAGAGGTTTTAACTGCTGAGCCATTTCTCCAAATGTTTGAGTGTAATTGTTTTTAAGATTTATTTCATGCGTATGAATGTCTTCTTTGCATGTGTTTATGTACACTATTTGTGTGCCTGGTGCCTGCAGAGGTAAGAGAGCATCAGATATGGAATTGGAGCTAATGAGTGGTTGTGACACATCTTGTGGGTGCTGGGAACCAAACCTAGTTTTTCTGCAAGAGTAACAAGTGTTCCTAACCACTGAGCCATCTCTCCAGCCCCTGACTGACCTTTTTAAGAGGGAAGAACAGGAGAGCTTTTCTCAAGCTTAAAATGTAAAACTCAGACCGTTCATGATCTTTTGTTTGCTTTTATTATTATTTTGTTTTTTAAAAAAGAAAAGCTTAATACAGAAGAAAGACTGGGCAGCAACAAGAATACCACCAACAGCCCTCTTAACTGATGATTTAAAGAAATTATACAAACTTATAAGGTCAGCCAAGTATGGTGGTACATGCTGGAAATTCAGCATTCAGGAGTCTGAGGCAGGAGGATCAGAGGTTCAAGGCCAGCCTAGAATTATAATATTTGAGGCTAGTTTAGAATACTTAGTAAGACCCTGTGTCTCAAGAAGTGACATAAACAAGTTCATCTGGAGTCAGTGGGTCAGAGTTGTGCCATACTGCATGTGGTGCTCACTGGAGCATCCTGGCCATAAGGAGCAGGCAGGGCAACAAAGGGGGTGGATGGCTTTCTTAGTTATAGCTACACTGGGGTCAGCCCCATGACTGATCCTGTGGCACATGAAAGCTACTGGTGGTGCAAGACTGTGTGATAGCTGGCTGCTATCTGGGGCAGTGGCCACAGTGAATACTTTTTTCATCATGGTAGGTCAAAGGGAAATTCTGGGAGGTAGTCACAAACTCTGAAATGGCTTTAAGCGTGTACCTTAGGGAGGTAGGATTTTCTCTGAGGGATGATTTGGTAGGCTGTTCTATTGAGAGCTATAATTTCTCTTTCTCTTTTCTGAGACTGGTTTCTTCTGTGTAGCCCTAGCTGTCCTCAAACACAGGGTTCTGTCTGCCTCTGCCTCCCGAGCACTGGGATTAAAGGCATTCATTGCCACCACCACCAACCACCACCAGCTGCAGTCTCTCTTTTTAAAATTTACTTTCATTTACAAATCTTTTTATATTTATTTAATTGCTTTTGTGTGTGCATGCACAAGTGTGTGCCACAGTTGCACTGTAGAGGTTGGAGGAAACCTTTGAGTAATGGACTCTCTCCTTTCTGGCTCCACCTCAAGTCATCGTGTTTAGTACCATACGCCTTCATCTGCCAAACTGTCTCTTACCCTGTATTCTTTCTTCCAGTAACAGATCAGATTTGTGCTTCTAGATGTTGACCATCAGTGGCAAAAGCAGAGTCATTGTTAAGGCTTATGAACTTATTCTCTGCACACTGTACTGTATGTGGCTTGATATTTTTCCTGAAGAACCCAACTTGCCTTTAAATCCCAGCTTCCCTAGCGTCGAAGCTCAAATTCTCATCTTTACTCCTTAAGCCTTGTCTTCTTTCCTTCAGGTCTTAACGTGGCTTATCTCTACTGCTGAGTCACAGGCTTAGGACATAGGCCTTAGCCTACTCCAGTGTCCCAGGCTCAGCTCTCTGATGAGCAGTAGGAGGTCAAAGGAAGTAGTCAGCGGCAGGCAGACATTTGGGAAACCCTCTTTAATTTCTAATTCATCAGCTCTCTGTCAGGAACAAAAACAAGTAGCTTAGCCTCATGTCCACTGTGGAAACTGTTTCTCTTGAGTGCTTATGTCAAAAGCCTTGGAGCATGGCAACCAGTGAAATCCTGTCTGGTAGATTTCCACAGGGGTTGGAGGTAGAAGGTAAGGGAATGTTGTAAGTAGTGTGAGTGACCCCGGAACATAGCAAATCTCTTTTCAGACCTTTAAAAGCCATGATTGTTGCCATGATGTGGGGCTTGAGCTTGGTGTGATAGGATTTGAGGGAGGGCTGAGGCGCAAAGCTCTCCCTGTTAGCTTTCCTGCTTTATGGGGCTCTGTTCACTCTCACCCAAGTGGTGACAAGGTGCCTTCTCACCTCTTGAGCTGCTTGCTTATTCAGAGTTCTGGCCTTCAAGCCTCAGGGAAAAGGCAACAGAGCAGAGCAGTGCATCCTGGGAGTGCTGGAGGCATGATCTCCTATTTGAATTTCCTCAGCCTAGCTCTCTCCTCTTGTAGTGAAGAAAAACAGAGATTCCCAGGCTTTCTCTACACCAGTGGCATTACTTACCTGCTTTACTTTGCTAGGCAGAGTGGAGACCCTGGCTTAATTTTCTTTCTTTTTTCTTTTTTTTTGTTTTTTTGAGACAGGGTTTCTCTGTGTAGTCTTGGCTGTCCTGGAACTCACTCTGTAGACCAGGCTGGCCTCGAACTCAGAAATCCGCCTGCCTCTGCCTCCCAAGTGCTGGGATTAAAGGCGTGCCCGGCCCCATTTCTTATATGATATAACTTGCAGTTCATTAGCGGCTGGTGGACAGAGAACTAAGACTCTTGGCTTCCTTTGTGTTGGCTCCTAGCAGCCCCCAGACTATCCTAGAGGGGTGTTTGCATTTTCCTCCTCTGCCCGGCGCTTTCTGTTGTTTTAGTGCTTGGTATTGAACCCAGGGCCTTCTGTGCATGACAGGCAAGTAATCTAGCATCGACACGTACCACCCTGCCCAGCCCTAGTTCTTTTTTGTTATATTAAAATTTTCATTGTATAATGAATATGGGCATTTACTTGCCATGTGTGTGGAGGTCAGAGGGCAAACAGCATAAGTTGGTCCGCTTAGGTCATCAGACTTGTAAATTAAGCACTTTGACCTACCAAGCTATTTCACTAGTCCTGTTTTAGAGATATAGCCCAGGCTAGTTTCAAACGTTCTATGTAGCCAAAGATTACCTTGAATTCTTGATTCTCATGCCTATACTTCCCAAGTGCTGGGATTATAAATGTTTACTACCCTCAGACTACAGTGGTCATGCGTCAGAGCCTGGAGCCCATGCTGGTAGCTTCTGGAAGATGTGTTTGGCTATGAAGGATGATTGTCCAATCCCTACCTCTCAACAATTTTCTTCCCCTTGTTTTCTGCAGTTGGAGTAGCAGCTGAACAGAGGGGTTTTGTATCTGACCCTGACCAGCACACAGCACCTACCTGGCTGGAAACTTCTTTCTTCTCCAGTCACTTCCCTAGCTTATGGTTCAAGTTTTCACTTGAAGGCTAGTTTCTGCCCTTATATAAGAAATGACCTGGTTCAATGGACAATGTTGAATAGTCCTTCTGTGGCTGGAGAACAAACCCTAGTTTTGAGCTAATAATCCCCTTCTTTAACCCTGTCCCTTAATTCTCTGCCAGTTATACAACAGCCAATGCAGAATCTGACTATGAGCGGGACTCTGACAAGGAGAGTGGGGATGCTGAAGATGAAGTGAGCTGTGAGACGGTGAAGATGGGAAGGAAGGACTCTCTGGACCTCGATCCAGAGGCGGCGCCCCGCCCGGCGTCTGCTGCCTTGGAGGATGATGACTCCTCCGGCCCTGAGGATGTGCAGCTGGTCCTGCAGCAGGCGGACGGGCTGCACCAGGGCAGCGAGCAGAGCAAGCGGGAAGGGTTCCAGCTGCTGCTCAATAATAAGCTGGCGGTAAGACCTGCTCCCCCTTGAATCTGACACTCCCAGGGAATGAAAACAGACCCATGGGGCTTCTAACCCAACAAAGCAACATGGGAAAGGGGATGGGGGTGAAAGGGCTGCTTCTGCACGTATCCACTAGGTTGCTTATCCTTTCCCAAAGAGGCCCTGAAGCTAGTGTACTGCCTACCCCATAGTTTCTTGAATGGTTTTCTGCCTCCTATACAATTCCAGAGAGCCCTGCCTCTCGACCAAGGAAAAAGTGCCGAGGACTGGAATACTTGTGCCTCCTCCAACTCCACTACACCCTGTTCCTTCAGTTTTCCTTGAGACAGAGTTGAATCTGCATGCCCTACTTGAAATTTCTATTACAAGTGACATTGTGTAGGTCATTCAACAATTCCCTCTGGCTCACAAGCCAAATTTATTATGTAAATTCCCCCCTAAATTAGACACCACCCTCCACCCCTCGAGGCATGTTTAACTAAGTAGCCCTGGCTGGCCTCAAACTCCTACAGATCCACCTTCCTCTCTCTTGAGTGCTGGGATTGAAAGGTGCATGCCACCGTGCCTAGCAGCATCCTCCCTTGTGTTAAACAGTTCGATATGTCAGCCTACACTTCTTTGCTGTGTCTTACACCTTCTTGGAGTTGACCTTTATGATTAGGAGGCCGATATGTTCTTACCCTGTGGTTGTGCGAGCTGTCAACTAGAGATAATGTCTTCAGTTAACTGCACCAGTTGTGGGGCGTGGGGTGGGAAGGCTGTGCACAGGGGATGCCTGATGTCAGTGATTATACCACTGTTTTGGAACCCAACCTACAGTGTAGGGGGAAGCCCAGGGCCCTATTCTTCATAGCCAAGGAGACTCATTTATTCCTTTTGGTCTGTAGTATGGAAGCCGACAAGACTTTCTGTGGCGCCTGGCCCGGGCCTACAGTGACATGTCTGAGCTTTCTGAGGAGGAGAGCGAGAAGAAATCATATGCTCTAAATGGTAAATGCTGACAGCAGGTACCCATGGGAATATAACCAACCAGCTGACTGCAGATACAACTGGCCCATTTGCTTGAGGCCCAGGGGAACCACAAAGATCTGTCAGGACAGGAATAGTATAGTTACTCAGAATGGGCAAACTGCCCTCCAAGGCCCTTTGCTTCCTCTGAAAATAAGGTTTTTGAGATTGCACAGTCTGCTTTTCTTGGAAACAGGTTTAGCTGTTCTGGAACTGGGTATATAGACTGGGCTGGCCTCCAACTTTATCAGCAATCCTTAACCTCTGCCTCTATCCCTTAGGACTGTACCACTACACTGAGGGAAAAGTTTATGGGTGTTGAAGAGGTGACTCAGCAGTTAAGACTACTGGCTGCTCTTCCAGTGAACCTGGGATGAGTTTCTAGCACCCACATGGTGGCTCAACGATTGTAACTCCAGTTGTGGGGGATTAGATGCCCTCTTCTGGCCTTTGTGGGCATGAGACACATGTGGTGCACAGACATATCTGTCAGCAAAACATGCCTAGACTTTAAAGATTGTTTTACTTCTTAGATTTCAGGTGATGGTTCTGATCAGCATTTGGGCTAAGTTTGATCTCTTGGTACCAACAACCCAAAAGATTTTCTCTGACCACTTCTCCCCTCTCCCCATTGGACTTTAATTCTTGTTAAAAGTCGGAGCTGGATATGGCAACACATGGCTGTGATCTCAGCACCAGGGAGGCCCATGGCAAGTGTAAGATCAGCTGTGTGTAGAGTGAGTTCCAGGCCAGCTAAGCACTTAGACAGTGCCCCCACCCTCAGTCTCTCAGTCTTCCATGGAGAGCTTATGAAGATGTTGGATTAACAAGCCACCCCATACCTTTTTTGGACTTTTCTATTGCTTGTAATGAGTTTATTGATATATATGTACCATTATCTCCTGGATTTGGCAGAACTGCTGGCCTCATCAATATAAGATACCTCTCTTATAATAGCTGAAGGTTTTTTGTTTGTTTTTGAGACATCATCTTACCCTGGGCTTGAACTCCTGATCCACTCTCCTCTACCTCTCAATGCCCAGATTCCAGGCACACATTACTGTATCCAGATAGAGTTGAGTTGTTAATATAAATCCAAGGTAGAACAAGCCAGATAATCCTGGGTAGTCTCTTTCCTATAAAACATTTTTTTTGACAGTCTCATGATATGGCCTAGGGAACTTGAGCTCCTCCTGCCTTACCCTCTAAGATCTGCGATTACAGGCATTTGCTCCACTGGGAGATTTATTTGTAGGCGTGGGTGTGTGTGCTATGGTGGACAGACATGTGGTTATCAGAAGACAACTTAAGGGAATAGAACTCAGGTCGTCAACCTTGACAGCAAGTGCCTTAATCCACCGAACCATCTTGTCCCTCCCTTGGGAGTCGTGACATCAAGGTGTGTGATCATGGTCTGACTTTCTCCGTGGAACACTTTGTTTCATAGGACATACAAATGTGTTCCAAAACATGCTATGGAAGTTGGACAATTTTTGCTCTGAATGAATTTACTAAATCAGCTTTGTTGTTCTGTGAGATGCCCTTTTCACACAAGACCATTGGCACCATTGGATGAAATTTTGATTTCTTCAGCTTACATACAATTATAGTTATTTTTCTTTTTGATTTTTTCAAGACATGGTTTCTCTGTGTAGCCTTGGCTGTCCTGGAACTTGTTGTGGAGGTCAGGCTGGCCTTGAACTCAGAGGTCTGCCTGTCTCTACCTCCCAAGTGCTGAGATTAAAGGCGTGTACCACCACTACCACCCAGTTTATATTTATGTTTCTTTCCAATTTTCTTTCTCTTTCTCAATGAGAGTGTGGGTACACTCATACCCCAGGGATTCTATCTCTGTCTCCCAGGTACTGGGATTACAGGCAGGCTGTGGTGTCTGTCTAGGACATGGATGCTGGGGACCCAAACTATAATCCTCACACTTCCATAGCAAGCACGTCATCCACTTAGCCATCAGCCCTGGTCCCTACAGATCTTCCAGACTTTTTTAAAAACTGACTTATTTATTTTTATGTGCACTGATTGGTGTTTTGCCTATATGTGTGTCTGTGTGAGAGTGATGGATCCCCTGGAATCAGAGTACAGACTGTTGTGAGTTGCCATGTGGGTACTACAAATTGAACTTGGATCCTTTGAAAGAGGAGCCAGTGCCATCATCTCTCCAGCACCCCAACCTTTTTTTAGAAGACAGTTCGATATGTAATCCAGGGTAACCTCAAGTTTATGGCCTTCCTGCCTCAATCTCTGAATGCTTGGCCTACAGGCTTTTGCTGCCTTAACTGGCTTTTTAAAGAGTTTTATTAGCCTGGTGATGGTAGCACACACCTTTAATCTGCATTTGGGAGGCAGAGGCAAGTAGAACTGAGTTCAAGGCTAGCCTGGTCTACAGAGTAAGTTCCAGGACAGCCAGGATATGCAGAGAAACCCAGTCTTGATAACAAAACAAAACAAAACAAAAAATTTTATTAAATCACAAATACTTTTATGAATAAAATATAAACAATATATACAATCTTAGTGATACATAAACATCCTTAAGCTGTTTTACAGTCTTTTCAGAATAAGGTCTGTTGGAGACAGTTTATATTGGTTACTTTTTCATATTTGAAATGCAAAAATTGACTTCAAGAACATCAAGTAGGTATAAAAAGATGGTAGGTTGGAGCCAGGCATAGCTTATGTGGTAATCTCAGTACTTGGAAGCAGAATCTCAGGTTCAGGGCCAGTCTGAGCTACATGGGGATCCCAAATCGCAAAACAAAAATAAAACATAGAGATATCTTAGGCTTACGCTAGTAGAGAGAAGTTGTATGCAACCAAAGTGGTTATTCATTTTTCCTGGACTGTTACCTGGTGGTGCTTGGGGCCTGCATTTATTCTGGATCTACCTGTCTTCCAGGAAAAGAAGAAGCAGAGGCTGCTCTGAAGAAAGGAGATGAGAGTGCTGCAAGCCACCTGTGGTAATAATATTCTGCAGTTTTAGGAAGAGCCAGAGTAGACCCTTTTCTTTACCCTGGCCAGAGGCAGTTGCTTCAAGAACCAGGAAGGGGAGCACTGTTCTGAATTTCTGTAGGCCTCACCAAATCCTAGGCAGAGATCAGGGGGGTGAGTTTTGGAGGGTAAAGCAAGGGAAAAATAATACAAGCTGTATTCTGCTGGGGCTAAGAGGATTGAATATCTTTCCAAGAGTCACTCTGGCCACAGACTTGGTTCTCAGCTCTTCAGGGAAGCTGGGATAACTTGCATTTCTTGTCCTGCAAAAACTCTTTCCCCAGCTGTGATCCCTGGCTGGTGGCAGACATTGGCTTCTTTGCTTGGTTTGCATGAGAAAAAGATGTGAGCTTATGCCGGGCGGTGGTGGCGTGCACGCCTTTAATCCCAGCACTTGGGAGGCAGAGGCAGGCCTAGTCTACAGAGTGAGTTCCAGGACAGCCAGAGCTACACAGAGAAACCCTGTCTCCATGTGAGCTTATACCCAGGAAGTTCAGCAATTGATTTATTAGCTTACCAGCCTGAGGGTATAGTGCAGTGGTAGAATCTTTGCTTAGCACATATAAGGCCCTGGGTTCCATACTCAGTACTACATAAAAATAAACCCAAAAGAATCTCACAGTGAGTCCTTTTTTGGTCTCTAGAGACACATTCTGCCAACAGGCATGTGCCAAGGCCTCATATCTTGGGCCCTGATTCCAGCATCTGTCTAGGTTTTTAAAAAAGGTTCGTTCTTCTTCCACTGTCCTCTGCTTTTCAAATCTCTACCCTCAGATGTAAGCTGAGAGGCTGTGTTTTTCCATCTATGGCTGAAACTTTCCGTGCAAAGGTTCTGCTCAGAAGCCAGGTAACTTTCTAGGTACCATTGCTTTCCCTGGGCTCTCAAGAATGAAAACCTGGTCTTAAGGAACAGCAGTTTGGAAATGAGCCCCTACAAGTGTCCAGTACAGCTCCACCCCCAAGATACTTAGCAAATATATGAAGAAGAAACTTGGGCATGGGAAGACATCCATTGTCGACTGCTTCTAGTACCGAGTATTGTGGGCAGAGGTCCGGTAGTAAGGTCTCCTGGTGTCTGTTCATATGGTGCTGGGGACTGAAGTCAAGGTCTTGTTCAGTGAGAGCACATTCTACCACTGAATCCAGTTGTCCTTAAAGTTTGTTTAGGGTAGTGAGATGGCTCAAGTAGATAAAGGCACTTGCAGGGCAAGCCTGGAGACCTGTTTCATCCCCAGAATATGTGTTATGGTGTAAGGAGAGAAGTACTCCACAAAGTTGTCATGGACCGCCACATTGTGTGTCATGGAATGTGTCTGCAAACGCACACTAAGTTTAAAAAATTTTTTAAGGGCTAGAGAGATATAGTTGAGTGGTTAGAAGCACATAATACTCTTCCAGAAGATTCCAGTTCAGTTCCCAGCCCTCGAATCATATGGCTCATGATTGACTGTAACTCCAGCTCAGGCAATCTGACACCTTAGTGCACATGTGCTCATAGCTATATACTGACAAATATAAAAAAATCTTTTAAAAAAAGGTTGGATACTCCTGGCTTTTCAAATGGCACTTGTCACTAAACAAAGACCTTACATATGCTAGGCAAGTAAGTACTTTACCCCTGAGCTACATTTTCCAGCCCCAATAAGACAAACACTGGTTTGTTCCCCTGGCAGGGAGGATGTGGGGAAGGGCTAAAATACATCTTTATTCCTGTTTTCCACTGGCTCCCAAGTTAACAAAAACCCTTGAGCATCTCATTTGACCATGCTGAGAACATAATTTTTCCTGCCTAATGAACTACCTGTGTGTTTCTTAAACTAGAGACCATTTAATGTGCAGCCAGAAGGTAGTAACAAGAACCCACTTTGACCTCTTGTAGTTTGATGCTGACTTTTCAGAATGTGGTATTGAAGTCTAACTCAGAGCCTCACACCATGGCAGATCACTAAGCTGAATCTAACTTGTTTCCAAGTTGTAATGATACTTGTGACTATGCTCTATGAAAATAGGGACATTTAAAGATCCGTGCCAAGACCTTGTCTGTGTTTTTGTTTTACATGGGTTTGCTATGGTAGTCCTTGCTGTTCAGCACATTCTGGTTTCAAACTTGAGACAAGCCTTCTGCCTTAGCCTTTGTGAGTGGGTGGTTACTGAAATGTGCCATCTCACCTAACTGAATGTTCTAATAAAAGGACAGATTTACTCAGGGTGGGTGGTGTCCAGGCAGGGAGGGAAAGGGCATTAAAAAAACCCTTGAGTTACTTTGGAGAATTGTAAGCCTGCCACTGTGTATTAACTGAGACCATGAGTCTAAGAAGAGAGAATTATTTACAGATGAAAAATAAATAGTTACTGTGCTTGAGTAGAGCGGAAGTCTAAGTACACTGGGTGGTACACGTCCGCACCGACAGTCTAGTCCTTGTCCTGAGCTTGCTGCTTCCCCCTTAGGTATGCAGTGCTTTGTGGTCAGCTGGCTGAGCATGAGGGCATCTCGAAGCGTATCCAGAGTGGCTTTAGCTTCAAGGTGAGGACAGGCTTCTTTTCCCTTGTGCTGGCCCAGTCCCATTCCTCACTCCCTTAGGCCGGTTTTCCCACAGCCTCAGTGCTTTGCTGCTCTTGCTGAGCAACTCTAGGTTTGATGGTAGTTTGATTTTCTCCTCAGGAACATGTGGACAAAGCCATTGAACTTCAGCCAGAAGACCCCAGGGGTCACTTTCTTCTTGGCAGGTGGTGCTACCAGGTGAGCTATAGTCTAAGGCCCAAGATGTTCCTGTCACACCAGTTTCCAGCAAGGTCTTCAAGTTCTTCCTGGTCTGGCTCTTATTTCCTCTGAACTGCCCACGCTGTTGGTAGATGGCCCTGTTGTATGTAGCCCTGCTCCTTGAACTCATCTTTCTGCTTTAGCTTAAGGGCTGTGATTGCAGGTGAATGAAACCACGTCTAGATATTGCCTTTAATGCAGAACATTTTGTATTTACCATTCCCAAACAAACTTTGTAATAGTACTGTTGACTAAATTTAAGAAGTCACATGTGCTAGGCTCTCACTACTAAAGCTATACACTCCAACCCAAGAAACTATATACTTTTGTGTATGTATGTGCTTGTGTGTGTGCATGCATACATACCATACATGGGTGCATGTGGAAGGCAGAGGACACCTAAGGAAGATGGTTCTCTCCTTCACCTTTGAGTACTGTTCAGGTCTAGGGTTGGCAGCCTTACATTGCTCAGCGACCCTGGTAGCCTGGAACTGGTTTGTTGGGGCTGGGATTTCACATAGCCCCTTTCTACCTGTGAACTGACTACAGGCACATGATAACTCACACTTTCATTTTTTTTGACGGTAGGTTTCTCACTTGAGCTGGTTGGAAAAAAAAACGGCTACAGCCTTGTTTGAAAGCCCCCTCAGTGCCACTGTTGAGGATGCCCTGCAGAGTTTCCTTAAGGTATTAAGGGGAGGGTGGGTGGAAGCTACAATGGCTTATTCCTGTGACCCTTGATGGGGAAGATGTGTTTCCTAGTTGGGGATAATTCTGTATTTACCTTAATTTTGAAGGAAAGTCAAAATTACTTTGAGTTTATAAAAAGTACTAATTCCCAGACATAATAAATCAGTCTTGTGATTATTAATAGAGCCTTCTAATACCTAGACTTGAGCTTGAATTGAATTTATGAACCTCTTAATAACGTGATTTTCTTTTCCCAGGCTGAGGAACTGCAGCCAGGGTTTTCAAAAGCCGGACGGGTCTATATTTCTAAGGTAAATTCCCCTTTAACATAGATGGAAACACTTATGTTGTATTTGTGGGATCTTTTAATGCTGAGGATTACAGTCTGTGGTCTGCCACTGAGCCATCTGTGCCACTAAGCGCCTGTTTTTTGAGAGCTAATATTGAGTGGTGTGCTAGTAACAAGTGTCCCAACAGCTCAGACACCTGTTACCACAGCAATCCTCACCCCCCTGCTTCCCAAATGTTGAGGTTATAGGTAAGCCACCATATCTTTTTTTTCTTTCCTCTCTCACTTGAGACAAGGTCTTGATATGTAGACCAGGCTGGCTTAGAATGCAAGAAATCTACCTGCTTATATTTCCTGAATGCTGGGATTAAAGGTGCACCGTCATCTTCAGCTTCCGGGCACATACATATACATGGGTCTTTCTGATCTTTTTGTTTTTAAGTTTCTGTTCTTTTTCTTTTTTAGTGCTATAGAGAATTAGGAAAAAACTCTGAAGCTAGAAAGTGGATGACGTTGGCTCAGGAGCTACCAGATATCACTAATGAGGTAAAAAAAAAAAAAAGAATTTTCTTTTTTTTTATGGACAGTGTTTCAAACTGTAGTTTAGCCTGGCTTCTGTCTGACCACAGCTCCCCAAGTACTAGGATCACATCAGTATACAACCTAGGTGCTAATACTTTGTATGGGGAGGCCATGGCATACACCATGACTCATGGTCAGGACAACCTTTGGGTGTAAAATAAAATGGCAAATGCTTTATTTACTGACATCTTCCCAGATGCCCTTTTGTATGGAGTCTGACATGCACTTCTCCAAAGGGAGGAGACAGATTGCATGGACTCTAAGCTATCATGGGAAAAGTTAGGAAGACAGGTAAGATAGCAGCTCAGTAAAGCAGAAGAGGGTCCCTTGTTAACTTCTAGTGATTTGGGAAAAGCTTAATTTTGATTCTATACTAGATTTGTTTTCTTTGTATCCTAGGATTCAGCTTTCCAAAAAGACCTGGAAGAATTGGAAGTAATTTTAGGATAATAATCACATTTCAATTACCTGGGGGCTACTACTTAAATGTGGAAAAGAAAATCAAGTTGCTTTTTGACCCTGTGACTCCCACTGAGTTCAGGAAACCAAGCAAGATGTCCTGGCCCCTGGAGATCTGACTGCTACCACCACCATCCCTCAATGTTATCAGTTAATTTATTCTAATCTCTTACCTTAATTTAAATTGGGGATGTACTTGCAGCTAAGGTTTCTGCTTTCTTCCTCTTAAGTGAATTCTTGAAAAATCAAGACAGCATAGCCATACGGATTAGTGTGGACACAGCCCAGAAGGCCAAGAGCTGAGAACGACTTGGCAGAACTGTCTTCCAGCTGCCAGTGAAGGCAGATGAACTTCAATGAGCCACAGCAACAAAGTATAGGACTTGTAACCTTTTTTTGCTAATATTCAGCACATATTTATTGTCCTTTAATGTCACACCCTACCTACAAGGACAAAAGGAGCCAACACAGCCCAGTTTCTGCCCTCTTACTACCCATCATGTATACTCTACCTGTATTCCAGGGTGAGGGCTGGACCACGGGACCTCCAGAGTTCTGGCAGCTTTTGGGATGACAGCACTGGAAAAGGGTCTATAAGTATATTTTGAAAGTGATCTATCTGAAGAGGTGCCTGGAATATTTTTTGGTACAAATTTGAAATAAACAAAATTTGATTAGAATGGTATGTTCTGACTGTTTTTGTTATTTGTGACAGCTTCAGTTTCTTCCAGAGGACATGGACAACAAAACAGCACATCAAATACTCTCAGATGTTCATATGTGTAAATGTAGGTCATGTGTGCCTGAAGAAGGCCAGAAGAGGGAGTCGGGTCTGCAGCTAGAGTTAAAGCGTTCTGAGCCACTTCTCATGGGTATTGGGCTCAGACTCAAGTTATCTGGAAGAGCTCTAAACTGATAAGCTATCTCTTCAGGAGTAAGTGTTTCCTATCAAATTCTATAAAATTTGGGTTTGAGACAAGAAATTCTAATCTTTATCTCATTACTTTGCAAGTAAGTCCTTTGTGCAAATGTCATAATTCCCCACAGAATAAAACTTTGTTTATACAAGGTCCCCCACTGCCTTCCAGGAATGATGGCCTAGAGCATCGACCTCTTTCCTCTTCTTTGCTATGTAGGCCAAGCTGCCCTGGAACTCAGAGATCCACCTGTCTCCTGAGTGCTGACATTAAGAATACACCTCACCATACCAAGCTCTTCCACCACAAATATTTGTTACCAGAGGCTGGAGAAATGACTCAGTGGTAATAGTTACTTGCTGCTTTTACAGAGGACCCAGGCCCAGTTCTCAGCACCCATGTGGTGACTCATAACATCTGTAACTCCAATTCCTGGATATTTGATGACTTCTGATTTCCAAGTAGCAGGCATATATACATACAGTGTATGTACACATACAAGAAAAACACTCATCACACACACACACATACACACACATACACACACATACACACACACACACACACACACACACACACACACACACACACACACACACACACACGTTCCCAGAGCAAGCAAGCAATCTTAACTGCTGAGCCATGTCCATGGAGGTCCGTCCCAATGCTTCCCTGGCATTCTGGGCCTTCTGTTTGTTTCTCTTATCTCCATGCTTAACTTAAAAACTTGATAGATTCTCCATCTCTTCAACTCCTAGCAGCTGCTAACATTTTCAGCTTTCCTAGTCTATTGCTTTTCTCCCAAGCTTGAATAAAATTGCTTTTGAGTTTCTTTCCAAATCTGTTTTGAAATTCTTTTATTAATGAGACTCAATGACTCAAAAGAAGTCCAGTTTTTGGAAATACTCCTAATGTAGAGTTATTTGGGTAAAGTCAGACCTCTGCAACACAAAGCTTATACAATAAAAACAAAGACCACAGGAAAGATACAGTAAATCAGCCTGGAATTCTTATTCTTAGGCTAAAGGATACAATGCAGTAACCTGAATGTAGGGCTTTCTTCAGGGCTCACACCTGACAACTGCACTGACCATAACGACACAGTACCGAAAGCCATTATGGAAACCCTGTTTGGCAGTATTCAGTTTGCACTAGAGTATCTCCAGCAAATAACACATTCGCTGCACACAACTACTTTATTAGCAGCAGCAGAACAAATTTGCTTAAGTGAAGTCTTCGTAATTAAAAGAACAAGCATGCACTGAAGGGCTGTTAGTCTAGGGCTGCTTGTAAGACTCCTTAACCAAAAATAAATTTTAAAATTATGTGACAGTTCAGGCATATAATTTTTAAGTTTGCATCTTACTTAGAGAAAAAGAATATGTAAAAACACCCATTCCCACTTAAGATCCTCAGGTTTTTATTTTACCATTCTTGAAAAGTGAAAGAGTCCTCAGATCTTTCCAGGTTTACGTAAGATTGTCCCACACCAGTTATTTCATACCTCTCCTCCAAACACCAAAGAAATCAGTTATTAATAGGCTATAGAAGAAATACACATTTCAGATCAGACGTGTTTCTGCTACCAGAAAGCTGATACAATAGTTGTTTTCCCGAAAGCCATGCCCTGGCAGTCACAACATGAGCCTGTGAAGAAGCCCAGTGAACAGTCCTCTTCATTAGCCATATAGCATTGAGAAGCTTATCACAGGAAAGAAACCCCAATGATTCAGTCTTTGGCATCTCCCACTCCATCTGCATTAATGGCAAACATAGCTTCAGCTTCAGGAAGGCAGGGAGAGTCATAGATTTTGCAGATTCTGGTCTCCCCTCTTCCTTTCCTCAGGTACAGCCTGACCCAAAGACACAGACAAGAACAGCAAGTTATAAACAATTCTATTCCTAGAACAGAACTAATTGCTTCAGACAGATGTAATTTCCTAAAAGAACTTAGGATAGTTTTAAATGTACTTAATGTTCCTCCAAAATGGAGGAATTCATTTCTGCCATGACACCTTTATTGAAAAGCTCTATGAAACATTTTACAATTAGGGAGGTGTATCAACTATTCATGTATCTTTTTTCACAATGGAGAGACTTTAGTTACATGTAGGTGTTTGTATATGTATGCAGGTATGTGCCTGTCAGAAACCAGACTTATTGGATGTCCCAGAACTGGAGTTATAGGAGGTTGAGAACCCTCTGATGGGGGTGCTGGGAAGGAAACTCGGGTTCTCTCTCTACAACAGTGGTGTATGCTTGCAAGCACTGAGCCATCTCTCTAGCTGCAAACACTTGTATCAACCAAAGCACAACAAATTCAGTGAGGCTTCCTAAGAGTTAATACTGTAGCAATGTTAGCAGGGTTCAGTACAAGTGTTTTATCTTTATACCATAGTTTACATGACATCCATTTTGCCATCGCCTTACCTGGTAGTTGATGCATGAGCAATGATGTTTCCTCCAATGGGCTTTTTGGGATCTGCAGCGAACATGGCTGCTCCATCCACTTGGGCTACCACCTGGTTGGTGATTACCACTGCTACACCAAACTGAGGAGGGAAACAATGTCAGTTCTGCGACCACAGACATACCAAGAACCTTAATGCTCACAACAAAGAAATGGGCAACTAACGCTCATCTTTGATAATACCAGGTAGTGATGTCGTCAGAAGACTCCTGGAATTTAGAGCCGCTGAAAGTAAGCACTGCTTGCTTCTTTTCCATAGCTTACCTCATCGGCAAGTCGAAGCAGCATCCTCAGAAATCTGGCCAAGTGCATCTGCCTGGCTGAAAGCTCTCCCCGACCCGAGTAGTCTGTTCTGTAAAGGGAAGTAGCACTGTCTACAATAAGCAGTGCATACCTAGAACAAACAAGAAGTGTCAATTTTTTTCTCCCTTACAATTTTTCTTTTAACTACATTTTCACTACATTCTTTTCCTACATTTTCTTTTAACTTAATTTATGTGCATTCGTGTTTTTGTCTGCATTCATGGCTATGTGAGGGTGTCAGAGAGTTGTGAGCTGCCATGTCAATGTTGGGAATTGAACCTTGATCCTCTGGAAGAGCAGCCAGTGCTCTTAAACACTCTCTCGAGGCCATTAAAGAATTCCACCCCCCCACCCCCCCACCCCCGCAAGGTTTCTCTGTGTAGCTTTGACTGTCCTAGAACTCAGATATCCAACCGCTTCTGTTTCTTAGTGCTGGGATCAAAGTCGTGTACAACCACCACCTGACTCCACCCTGAGTTTTTACATGTATAGTGCATTTTCCACTTTTTTCTTTTTGAGAATGGGACTTGTTATTTATATAACAAGTCATGAAATTTATGATCTTCCTGTCTCAGTCTCCCCAGGATAAAACATGACTGACACTGACCACAGGCATGCATATGTGCACACAGGCACACACAAACACACTTTTTCTTAAAATGTTTGTAGAATGTTCAGTCTGATGCATGGTGGATCGTGGTGACTTTTGGTGGATAGTTTGTTTTGGTTTTGGCAGATTTGACCAAAAGTGGTTCTCGAGTTTTTGTTTTTCACTATACTTGAGACTAAACACAGGGCCTCAAGCATTATAGAGAAGAAAGCTATACCTCCAGCTATAGCTTCATTTTCACTAGTAATGTGGCTGAAATCATAAAGTATGTCAAAATAAGAACTGAAGGGGCATAGAAGATGATATAGTGGGTAAAGCACTTGCCACAGAAGTGGGAGGATCTGAGGTTGAATCTCCAGAACCCATGTAAAGCCAGTCAAGGTAGCATGTGTTTGTGATCTCAGTGCTTTTACAGCGAGACGGTCTGCATTTCTAGAAGCCTGTGGACCAGATAGCCTGGTTTTCCCAAGAGTAAACAAGGAAGAGATGCGGCCTCAGACAAGGCGGAGAGCAAGAACTGATGCCCAAACTTATTCTCTCACCTGCTCATGTTAGTCACCTCATCTGCACGCCCACACTCACATATGAATGTGTGTGTACACATAAACACAAACATCACACACAAGATACACACAGAGAGTACTTTTTTAAAGAAAGAAACTTGGGGGGCTGGAGAGATGGCTCAGCAGTTAAGAGCACTGACTGCTCTTCCAGAGGTCCTGAGTTCAATTCCCAGCAACCACATGGTGGCTCACAACCATCTGTAATGGATCTGATGCTCTCTCTGGTGTGTCTCAAAACAGTGACAGTGTACTCATATACATAAAATAGATAGATAGATAGATAGATAGATAGATAGATAGATAGATAGATA
>JANHMN010000002.1:182897920-182923731 GCA_030674055.1 Rhabdomys pumilio | reverse complement strand
ATAGATAGATAGATAGATAGATAGATAGATAGATAGATAGATAGATAGGAACTTGGGGGTAGAGAGATGGCTCAGCTATTAAAAATACTTTCTGCTCTTAAAGAGAACTCAAGTTTGTCTTCCAGTACCTAGACTGGGTAGCTTATAACCACCTCTATCTCCTGCTCCAGGAAATCTGATGCCCTGTTCTAACATATACAGGTATCCTGATATATTAGGCATATTCACAGAAACACACATTTGAGTAAAAACAAGTCTTTAATTAAAACAAAACCCAAATTGTCACTACATTAAAAACAAACAAACACAGAAAAACCTCAAACAAACAACTCTATTTCCAGGCACAGTGGTGCATGCCTTTAATGCCACTACTGGGGAAGGCAGATGCAGGAGGATCTCTGAGTTTGAGGCTAGCCTGGTCTAAGACAGCTAAGACTAGATAGAGAGACTGTTTAGAAAACAAACAAACAAACAAACAAACAAACACCCTTAAAATGTGAATCTGTCTATTTCTATTCAAACTATCATCCTGATTCAAGGAAAGAGCTACAGGCACTCTTAGTGTCTTCTGTAGGTTCAGGGAAAGGGTCATGGGCACACATTTAGTGTCCTACTGAGTACATACCTGGATTCTACCATCATGGCTGATGCTTGGTAAAGGAGCTGGGTCTGGTGGTCTGTGTTGAAACCTCGAGCGTATGCTACGTTGTCTAGGACATCACTGCCAGAGAGACCGTATCTAGAAAAGAGGAGATTTTTAGGCTGCAGACAGAGCCAGTGAAAAGTTAATACCTAATATTTCTATCACCCACACAGATAAGTAGCAGCATGCCTACTGGCTTTAATTCCCACAAATATGATTCCTGTTCTATTAGAGGTATGGGCAAGCCAAATAGAGATGATAGCAACAACTATTTTAAACTAGAAGTGAGACCTAAGGATAAATCAAATTTATTCTTTGAGGCCCCCTTACGAGAAACTTTCAAGTCAGAAAAGCCAAGAACTACAGTCAGAATTAGCATAAACAAAAACAAACCATTCAAAGATTATGTTAAATGAATGACACCTTAGTATTTCTTATGCCTCAATGATTATTTTCTTTTGCATTTAAAGAGCAAACTATGTATTTCCTATTTTCATAGAATAATCTGTATTTTCTTAACTTTGTAACTGCCACCTAACACATAAATGCTCAAGACAGCTGAAATAAGGCACTCTCTTTTTCTCTCTCTGTCTCTCTAAGTCTATGTTTTTTCTGTGTTTCTTACTATGTTGTCCCCTAGCTGTCCTCGAACTCAGATATTTGCCTGGCCATGTCTGGAGTGGTAGAAGTAAAGGCATGTCTCATATGCCTGGCCCAACAATTTCATTCTTATTGAATATGTAACAACAGGAGGGACTCCCTCTTTGAAGGCAGCAAGTCTGATTTATTCATCTGAGCACTTAACCAAATCCCTATTGTAAATTGTTCTGAGATTTTGGTGGGGGTGGGGCAGGTAATGACTATGTTGTCTAGGCTAAACCCAAATTCCTGGGCTCTAGTAATCTCAAGACTTAGCCTCCACAGTAGCTGGATAACAAGAGCCTAGAAACCATACTTTGCAAGCTTCCCCTCACCTCTAAAATAGATTTGATTGTCTTCCTTATGCACTTCTATAACTTGGCTAGAAAAAGAAAAAGTAGAAATAAAATTTGCTTTGCCATGTGCCCAACCTATTTTGAGACAGGGTCTCACCGTGTTCAAGGCCTCTAAAATACTATACAAGTGTTAATTATACATCTTGCTGGCATTAAGGGGTTTCTTCAACTGACAGCAAAGGCTTCCAGAGTTTCCACATGATTCTACACCTTTTTACTAGTTCTTTCTTGAAATGAGGACACTGAGGTACAGAGGTAAGGGATGGACACATAGCAGACTGCAGGGAAAAACAGCAGAGAAATCCATCATTCCTGGTTTCTGTATCTCAGGCTGGCCTGGAAACCAGATTCTCCTGTGCCTCTCAAGTGCTTGTGAGGGGCGATTTGCCCTTCTTTTACAAGGGTATAAACACCTTTCCAGTGTGTTTTGTATACTAATCAAGCTGAATACTGTTGTATTTATCCACACCCCAGTGACAAACATGTGCAATCACTTCTGACCCAAGTAATGTTCTGTTTGTTTACAATTGTTCTCTTATTTAATAATTCAAAAGATAATGTTAGGACTGACAAATGGTTTAGCAGATAAAGGCACTTGCTGCTGAACCTGGTTAAATCCCCAGGACCCGTGTGGTAGAGTGAGAAAACAGACCCCTGAGGGTTGTTCTCAGATCTCCACACATGTGCTGTGGAGTGTATGCAACAACATGCACACAAGCAAGATAACTTTTTTCTTTTTAAATGCAACCTAATGGGCTCTAACTCTTTTAGAGCTTGTGTTCATGATCCTCTCATAAGGATAAAGAGTTTCATAGTAAGACTGCCTCAAGAAAGAAACTCAAAGGCTGAGCATAGTGGTACACAACTTTAACCCACGCACTCAGGAGGTGGAGGGAGGAAGGGAGGGAGGGAAGAAAAGAGAGGGAGAGAAGGAGAGAGGGAGACAGAGAGACAGAGAGAGAGAGAGAGAGAGAGAGAGAGAGAGAGAGACAGAGAGACAGAGAGAGCATGCAGATCTTGCATGGTGGTACAAGCCTGTAACTCCCAGTACTTGAAGGTGAATGCAGGAGGATCAGGGGTTCTAGGTCAACCTCAGCTGCACTTAAGGCTATCTTGGTCTAAGAGAGTGTCTCAAACAAGGCAGGTATAATAATGCATCATAATCTAATCACGCCAGAGGCGGAGAGCAAAGTATCTAGAGTTTCAGGATACTCCAAGCTTCATAAGAACTTTGATCAAGCCTGAGCTACATGGTTAGACCGTGTCTCAAAAACAAAACTAAGGGACTGGGCATGTTGGTACAAGTCATTTTGAACTTTATATTCAGTGCCATTGATCCATATTTTAGTCTATCTATCTATCTATCTATCTATCTATCTATCTATCTATCTATCTATCTATCTATCTATCTATCTTTTTGTTTGTTTCTTTTCGAGTTGGTTTCATTATGTTGCTTTCAGACTAGGCTAGCCATCAGCTCACAGAGATCTGCCTGCTTCTGTTTCTTGACACGAGTAACTCTCCCCACACATACCTGTATTTTTGTTGTTCTAGTACTGAGAATTGAACTTAGGGTCTCATGTATGCTAGACAAGTACTTTCCCACTGTGCTATAACTATGTTCAAGTCATCGTCATCTGTAATGACTACTGCAGTTTTATAATGAGTTCTCAGCTAAGCACTTGGGGTTAAGATCAGTGGTTGCTCTTTAGAGGTCACAGGTGTGATTCCCAACACTCACACATCAACTCACAACTGTAATATTCACCAAAATTCCAATTTGATATCCATTGCCCTCTCTGGTCTCTGAAGGCACCAGGTACATGTTAATGTGCACAGACACACACGGGCAATGCCCTCTCCTCACAAATAAATAATAATAAACAGATAAATAAATAGAGCTCTAGATTTTTCCACATGAATCTTATGAGTTTATCAGTTTGCAAAAAAAACCTTGCTAGAATTTTGACATGATTTATAGACAATCTCAATTTTGTGATGTACTCTTGGATATTAAAAGATATTGGTGATTACTGCCCTTGCAGAGGACCTGGGCTTTCCTTCCAGCACCCACATGGTGTCTCACAACCATTTATAATTCTAGTTCCAGAGGATCTGATACCTCTTCTGGCCTCCACACGCAATCCTTACACGTGGTACACAGTCATACATGTATGCAATCCTCATACATAAAAATAGATCTTAGTTATGTCTATAGTTACCATACCTTCCTGGTGAACTCATTTTAATGATAAATGTTCTTCCTGGACAAGTGAGATGGCTCAGAAGATAGGACTCTTGGCATCAAACCTGAGCTCAGTTCCTGGAACCCACATGGTAGATGGAGGAATTAACTCCAAGAAATTTCCTCCATATGTATATTATCATGCATGGGCACGCCCATACCTATACAGACACACATGTAACACCAGGCAGTGGTGACACGCCTTTAATTGCTACACTTGGAAGGCAAGGCATGTGGATCTCTGTGGGTTCTAGGCTAGCCTTGTCTATAGAGTGAGTTCTAGGCCAGCCAGGGCTACATGGAGAAACCCTGTCTCGAAAACCAAAAGAAGTTTTTTCCCCTCAGTTTTAGTAGTATTTTGTGGGATTGGGGGGAGGGGGACTGCTGCATCTTTTAATTTCTCTTTGGGTTCCTGATAATGTTATCTTTTTCAAGCCTTTTATTTTCAACCTGTGATTAAAGTGTTCTTTGGAAACACACATATAGTTGGATCTTGCTTTTTATTCCACCTCTGAGTACTTATAGATTGCTCAGTAAAAAAATGTTTCCCATTAAAGATTGTTGTTTTCAACTACACATACAACTGGGGTGTAGCGTGATGAGACACATTTCAGGCAAGTTAAACTTGCTAATCTCTAGTAACAGGCCAAACACATTCAAGTTTCATGACCTACCTCTCAGCTACTGCTAGCAGCCGCTCCGGCCTAAAGGTGCCCTCGGTGTCAATGTACATGGCTTTCCCTTCACCTCCACCTCGATCAATGGGGAGCTGGGGGGGGGGAAAGAAACAGTGGAAACACCCACTCTTCTGATACAGTTGCCAAGTTCAACATGATAAATCTAATCTCCTCTACTCCAAATAAGGGTTAAAACACTTTAGCCCTGAAAACATATATATATCATATATATATATCATATATTATAGTCTCAAAAAAATAAAAAACTGTAATCATTTAAAAAACCTTTAAAATAATGAATTTGGAATGGTAGCTCACATCTAGGAGGCAGAGGCCTCTCCATGACTTTGAAGCCAGCTTGGACCACATATTAAGATCCAGGACTGCCTGGGTTATAGTGTAAGATCAGAGGTTAAGAGCACTGGCTGTTCTTGCAAAGGAACTGGATTCAATTCTAGCACCCACATGGCAGCTCACAACTGTCTGTAACTCCAGTTCCAGGGGATCTGACACCTTCATACAGACATACATTCAGGCAAAACACATAAACACAAACTAGTAATTTAAAAGAGAAAAGAAAACAGCAGGGCTGGGCGGGAGAGATGGCTCAGTGGTTTAAGAGAACTGACTGCTCAGAGGTCATGAGTTTAATTCCCAGCAACCACATGGTGGCTCCCAACCATCTGTAATTTAATGCCCTCTTCTGGTGTGTCTGAAGACAGTGACGGTGTACTCATATACAGAAAACTGGCAATGATGGCCCATGTTTCTAATGTCAATATAAAGGGATCAGAGATCAGAAGTTGAAGGTCAGCTATGTACAGCCCTGGCAACATGGGACACTGCCTCAAAATAAACAAATTCATCCATCCTGAGTATGGTGGCTCTAAGACACTGTATCCCAGTTCTGTCAGAAGCATAGAAGGATTACCTGAGCATGTTGCAGTGAGCTCCAGGTCACAGAAAGACTATCTCAAAGGAATAAGGTGGAGATGCAGACATTATGAAGTTAGAAGGTGGTGGTTGTTTTTAGTGGTGCTTTGATACAGAATTCACTGTGTAGCTATGCTGATTTCAAACTCATGATCTCCTAAACGCTAGGATTACAGGTTTGAACCATAATGCTTGGCTAGGTTAGAAGTTTTCCATAAATACTTAGTGCTGTAATTCATCTCTATATTATAGAGGTGCATGTTATTTTATCACTCTTAATATTTTAATAATGCTATGGTATAAATTCTTCAGGCATTTATTTATTCTTGGATAAATGTGAAATGGTCTAGATTATTTTAGATTAAATAATTATTAGAGATCTAATGCAGTGAAGTTTCATTTCATTAAGTTGAGGAAATCTTAACAATGATAAGAGATGTTTGAATTTAAGTAGTGATCCCTCATATATAGACTACTAACATGCAACTGTTCTGACTATTTAATTAGCATACTTTGGGGGAAAAAAAAGTACACTGGCCACTCTTCCAGAGGACTGGGGTTTCACTCCTAGCAACCACAAGGAAGCTCACAACTCCTTGCTGATCTGATTAGCCTGAATCCCAACAACTCACCTGGCATGTAACAGCCAACGTATGACAGATCTGTGTCTTCCCAGTTCGGAATTCTCCAAACATCTCTGTGATAGATCCAGTCTCAATTCCACCTATGACATTTAAACGTGCACCACATAAAGTAACTGTTTAGAAAGTACAATCACTGAAATGTTCTTGGAGCACATGGATGTTCCATAAATTAAAATTCCTATTTTCAATAATCAGCAATTTGTTAACTTCTTTCCTTTTGTTTTTGGCTGGGCTCACTAGTGCACACCTGTGAGTCAGCTATGTGGGAAGATGAAGCACAAGGATATAAGGTTCAAAGCCTGTCTGGGCAACATAGGATGTTCAAGACCAGTCTGCACCAATACAGCGAGACCCCGGGCCTATGTATGTAGCTCAATGGTAGAATGCTACTTAGATAAAAAGGCCTAGATTTAACTGCCAATATTGCCAAAAAATAAAATTAAAAACAATAAAATAAATATTTCAGCCCTCACTGTGTTCACATCTCTCCATATGCACTCATTTGTGTTGCTATAGTTTTTAGGTAATTTTATTTTATGTACAGCTTTAAGTAATTGCTACCATAATGAAGCTACGAAGTTAATCAAGAAAAGCCAACAAACATCTTTAGCTTTTTTTTTTTTTTTTTTTGGTTTTTCCAAGACAGGGTTTCTCTGTGTGTAGCCCTGGCTGTCCTGGAACTCACTCTGTAGACCAGGCTGGCCTCGAACTCAGAAATCCGCCTGCCTCTGCCTCCCAAGTGCTGGGGTTAAAGGCGTGCGCCACCACTACCCGGCCAGCAGTTTTAATATAACCCAGTATTTACTATTTTTTGTGAGCTTCCTTGACCAATGTACTTAAGTGCACCTACAGTCACGCAGTTATAAAAGCGTAGGAGATATGAGGTCTATCACCCTCATCCTGAAGACAACAGGCACAGGCACGGTAAATAATGGTTACCAGGAACAGTGCTTACACCATTAACCCAGTAAATAAACACTAGAAATGAGAATTCTTTTATTTATTTTTTACGAGATAGGGTTTTATGTTGTTCAGGCCAGCCTCAAACTCGTGCCATAGGTGAGGATAACATTAAACATCTAACCCCTTTCCCTCCACACCCTAAGTGCTGAGATTATAGGCACGAGCCACGGTTTCTCTACATAGCCTTTCCTGTCCTGGAGGGAAGGGATCTTCTTAGAGAGGTTAACACCCAAATCTTACTGTGATTCCTAAACCCGTGCAGTTTTGTACCCCAGGAAGGAAGAAAAAGTAAATACTCAAATAACTAGAAAAACAGCAAGAACTAGACTTAACTTTTCAATAATGAGGACAGTTATGTCTTCAAAAGCTCAAAACCATCCAGACAAGGTGGCACTGTCTTTAATCCCAGCACTCACAGAATAGAAGCAGTGGGATCTCTGTGAGTTCCAGGCTAGCTGGCACCATGCAATAAACAAACAGACAAACAAATAAATACTAATATGTGCTACACTCTGAGTAGTATTTAAACAAAAAGGGTTTTGTAGCAGGAAGCATAGCTCAGTGGAAGAAGACACGAGTTTCTGGCTCAACCCTTTCCCATATACCTTTTCTGTTTTTAAATTTGTTATTATTGTACTGTGTGTATGACATGTGTGAGCTTGGGCAGGTAGGTGCCACAGCTCACAGGTAGAGGGCAGACGATAACTCTAGAGAATGGGTTATCTCCTTCTACTGTGGGTTCCAAGAACTGAATTCCGGTCAGCAGGGTTGTAAAACAACCATTTGCTGTAACCAGTCATCATATTTTTCAATCTTGTATTAGAATTTAAAAATAAATAACACATAGTATATAATATACAAATAATATTTATTTTCTTAAGCAGAGGGAACAAATTCTTTAAATATATAGTCAGAGCTACAAAGCAAGACACTGTTTCAACAAAACAAAACAAAGCCAAAAGGTAATTTAATTTATACGCAATTTTAGTATTTTATGAATCAGAGTCAGAATGACTAACTAATGCTTATAACCTCAAATCCTGGCAGTTAGAGTATAGGGGCAGATGACAGGGAATTTAAGTATATCATTAGCTCCTGAATCAATTCCTAAAACCACTAAAATTAATTAAAAAATAAAAACATCTTATTTTTAAAATGTTACATTTGTAGAATGTTACAAAGAACTATACAAGAAGTTCTAGGTTCACTTTACCTGGCTTCTTCCAACATTACCATCTTTCCCTGCTGTAAGAAGTATCTATGAGACGGTGACATTCCTAAAATCCAAAATACATTCAGTGCAGCCTGAATGCATCTTAAATCTGTTGACACAAGCCAGGGAAACAAAAACAAAAACAAAAAAACCTCTCAAAACAAATAAACAAAAATCTAAACTAAAAAACTTTACAAAAGCAAAGCTACAGAATCAGCCAGTCAAGGCTGAAGAAGTCTACTGTTCACACTTCTCTGTGCAGTACTCTTAGCTGAGATGAATTCTACAGTGATAATCTAGTTTTGCCCTGACCTGCCAGCTGTGATTAATTAGGTTTATAAAGTAGGATAAGGGATTACTATACCTTGAAGCAGTTTGTCAAGCTCTTTAGAGCCAGTAGTAATCTGTATGATTTCTGACCGGCGTTGGTGAAATTCAGTCGCAGTGGTGAAACCCATTGGAACTAATTTTGCTGCCTCAGACTAGGCAAAATAAGACAAGTTAAACTAGTAATGTAACACACGTAAAGAAACCACTATGTGGGAAAGTTGGGACCCAAAATGCTTTAGACTGTGAGTTTTGTATATTTTGGGGTACTTGGGTAGACCAGTTGAACATCCTTCACTGAAAATTCAAAATATTCCCAAATCTGAACCTTCTTGAGTGTGAGGTTTTTGACAAAAAAATTTCAGACTTCTGTACATTTCACCTCTTATTTCTGCAGTGGAGATGCTCACCCGACATGTGTTGTAAGACAAGCCCAGGGACACAGCAGGAAAGCACTCTTGTGCTAGACAAGAGTGCACTGCCATAGGAGCTTAACGGACACTGTAGCATGTTTTCATACCTAACTTCCTGCCTGTCATCCCTTCAGATCCTCCTGCCTTGTAAAACCAGGATGCCATCTACAGCTTTTCTCTTTATTGTTTATTTTCCAAGTATACACAAATAACATTTATACCTTACCTTAGCAACAAAAATTATACTTTAGGTTGAAAAAAACCAGTCTTAATATAATGGGACAAGAAAAGTCAACATTTAGGGGCCTAGAGAGCTGGCTCGGTGGTGAAAAAGCACTTGCTGCCCTTGCAGAGAGCACTCACGTGGTGGCTTACAACTGTCCGTAACTCCAGTTCTAGGGGACCCAGCACCATTTCCTGGCTTCCCTGGGCACTAGGCATGCATGCACACAGTGCAGTTAAATACATGCAAGCAAAACACTCATACACATAAAATTAAATACATCGTAAAATCATCCATGTATGTAGGATTTGAGTGTCAACATGAACTTACATAAACCCAGATTGCTGAGATTACAGGTGTGTATCACCATGCTTGCCTTCAATTTCTTTTTCTTCCATCTTTCCTTTTTTTTTTTTTTTTTTTTTTTTTTTTGACAGGGTCTCACTATGTAGATCTGGCTGTGAGGGAACTCACTCAGAGATCCACCTGCCTCTATCTCCTCAGTGTTGGGATTAAAGGCATGAGCCACCATGCCTGCCTTAGATTTCCCCTTTTCCTTCTCTTCTAACACCCCTGTAGACATTTCCTCTGGTCAGATACTTATAGGTTTTCTTAAGTCTGAAAAGGAATCAGTCAGCTTGCTTACTGGTCCAATGAAACAAAAACTAATTTTAAAACAAAGTCCCACAATTCTCATATGAATAAAAAGTAGGATTTTTTTTTTCCCCTATTGGGTGGTGCCTTTGATCTTACACTTGGCATAGAAATGTCTCATGTTTGAGTATCTTCTCATACATCCATCCCGAGGCCAAAAAGGCATACTGGTAGCCCTCTAACAAATCTCTGTATAGAAGCTTAAAGAAGTTGTGAGCTACTTGACATAGGTGCTGGGAACTAAGATCAGATCCTCTGCAAGATCAGAATACATTCTAGACCCTTCACACTGTTGCCCCCCTTATGAAATATTACATATTAATATAGGCTAATAAAAATATAAAAGATACCATGGATGTAGTATACTGTTACCTTGATATGTTAGTTGTTGTTGGGATTGAACCTATAACTTTTAGCATGCTGAGTTACCATGTGACTTTTTATATCAACATTTTACCAATATCATTCTCTCTCTCTGGTAGTACTGATAATTAACTAAAGCCTAGCACATGTTAGTCAAGTACTTCCCATTGAAACATGTACCCAGCCTCTCTTTTTACATTTTATTTCTGAGACAGAATGTGGCATCAATATTCTTCTAAATTCTTTTAGTGGCTGCATTTAGTTATATACATTCTAAACCTATTTGGTGGGCTGGAGAAATGACTTAAGAACAGCTGTATCAAAGAACCAAGGTCTGATACCCAGCACCAACATGGTGGCTAACGAACATCTATAAATCCAGTTCCAGGGGATCTGACACCCTCTCCTAGTTTCTGAAGGCAAGTATGTGGTGCACACGCCAAAATGGCATATATTAAATATATCTCTGAGGTGAGATCACATTCAAAATGGTAAGGTGCACAACCTTACTGTGGGGTGGTAGGAACATGTTTTTGGCAGTATCCTACAATACTGGAATTATCCACAGGAAATCAGAATTTAAGATAAAAACTGTCAGTAGTCATTTCTGGAATATAAACTAGGTAACAAGAGAAAGGAAGAGGGCTAAGGGCTATCACTAAACACCACTGTGTACTAATTATTCTCACTAATGTCTCCACTCTCCCCACCATTTCATAGGTACACTTACCAGAATTTTGTCAGCTTTGGCTTCACTAATTCCCTTAATATTTATTAGTTCCTTCTTTGGTGCATAAGCAACAGCCTCCACTGTATGGTAACCGGCTTCTTCTAATTTCTTCACATCATTGGCATTTATGCCACATTGCTGTGAGAAGACAATGAGCAAAGTTAAGTTCTTGTCTGACATGGATAGTACACCTCAGGGAGGTGTTTTAAGATCATTAAAATATGCAGAACCCCTGAAAAGTTTGACTACACAAGAATTATTAAATAACAAATTAAAGACATATGCCTGGTCTACAGAATGAGTTCCAGGACAGCCAGGGTTGTTACCCAAAAAATTCCTGTCTCAACAAAACCAAAACCTGTTAATGGCTTTTTAATAAGAGCGTTACAATTTTCCTCTTAACCTGGCCAGATCACAAATAATTAAGACTGGCTAGCTTTATTGACCAATCAAAGAATAAATAGGAGCAATGCTCACACATTGAGGCAGGAGATAGAACTGTAACCAGATATGGGGGCCCAGAAATCAGCATTTGAATTACAGTGCAAAATATCATTATGTCTACAAAAAACAAACACCAAATTATCAACTTTTTCATTATCAAAATTAATAGTTTTGGGCTGGAGAGACAGTGAGATATGGACATTACCCTGAGGAGGCTGAGACAGGGAAATATGGACATTACCCTGAGACTCACTAGTCAGACAGCTTAGTCTAACCAGTAAGCTCCAGGCCAAAAACTGTCAACAAAGAAGGGCACTGACTGGGAAGAGAAAGAGGATCAGTAGGAGGAGAGCAAGTGAAAATGGCAGGGGCCATGCTCAAAATACATCACAAGCATGTAGAAAATAACAAAACACATCACAATGCAACTTAACACATGCTAATTTAAAAAAAGGTGGGGCATGGAAATAGGTATGACTTTTGGGCCAGCCTGGGTTCCCAGCACTCACACGGTGGCTCACACCAGCCTTTATCTCCAGTTCCAGGAGGATCTGAAGCTCATTTCTGACCTCTCTGGGCACTAGGCACAAAGGTGGTGTACACATTCATGAAAGCCGAAAACTTAAAACACAACACACAAAAAGACAGGTAATGCCCGGTATATGTCTATAATCACACTCGGGAGGTGAAATTAAGATTAGGAATCAAGGTTATCCTCACCTACACAGTGAATTCAAGGCCATGCTACAAGAGACCTAGTCTTAAAACTAAAGTAAATATCTAGGCTGAGGGTGAAGCTCATTGGTAGAACACTTGCTGTCCTAACTTGCTTTCCACTGCTTTGATAAACACCATGATCTAAAGCAAACTGAGGAGAAAGTGTTTATTACACTTTACAGCGTACAGTCTGTCCTGAGGGGAAAGAGGGACAGGAACTGAAATACAGACCATGCAGAAGCACTGCTTATTGATTTGTCAGTAATGGCTTCCTCAGTTTGCTTTTGTATACAGACCAGGACTACCTGGCGAGGGCTGGGCCCTCCCACATGAATCATTAAGAAAATGCCCCCACTATAAAAGTAACTTTTAATCACCTGATGTAATTGTTATCTCTGAAGGCTTACTGCCTGTCTGCTAACCTATGCCTAGTCCTGGATGCCTCCTTACAATGTTATCTAGGCCTAGAATGTTTTCAGCCTGAGACTTACTAATGAATAAGCTCACCCTTTCTTATTCTTTCTGAACTCTGACTTGTTCAACTCAGCTAGCTCAAACTCTTCGCCAGCTGACTGATTCAATCTGGCTTCTCTCAGTTTCTTACTAAATTGCTCTGCTTGGCTTCATAATAACTTTGGCAGTATGTTCTAATCTTCTGGCTCCTTCACATTCTCTGGCTCATTTTGTCTTGACCTGTGTTTAGCTTATTCCCTCTCTGCAACCTGTCCCTATACAACTGTCCTGGTAAAGTACATTCTTTTTCCTTCCTTCTCTCTTAAGTATTCTCCTCTTCCTCTCTCTTGCTGTGAGACTTGAGCATATTCCATTTTGAAAAACCTTTCTCTGATTTGTCACTTTGGCAGTCAATTAGACATCACCTTCAAACACAGATGCTTCCTTCATTAAACTAATTTTACCTCAATATTTGGGATTAAAGGTATATATTAAAGGAGTGTCTGTATTCCTGCCAGATGGATTAACAGTATATACTAAGGCTGAACCACACCATAACTAGAATTAGATTTTTTTTCAATCTTGGGGTTCACCGTGTGATCAAATGTCCTGCAACATCCCACAAACTTAGCTACAGGCAAATCCAATGAAGGCATTTTCTCAATTGAGGTCTCCTCTTCCCAGACAACTCTAGGTTTTGTCAAGATGATAAAAAAACAAACAAACAAACAAACAAACAACCAAAACAAAAAAAAAAAAACAACAACAACAAAAAAAAACAACCAAAAAAAAAAAAAAACCAAAAAAAACCCAACTAACCAGCACACTTGCCTTGAATACAGGAGGGCCCCAGGTTCAAAGCTTAGAACTACTAAAAAGCCAAACCAAAAGCATTAAAACATTATGGGGATGGGGTCTGTAGAGGTAGCTCAGTGGTTAGGAGCACTTGTTGTTCTTGCAGGACCCATGTGGCAGCTTACAACCACTTTTAACTCCAGTTCCAGGGAATCTCTCTGACCTCTGCAAACACAAGGTATTCACATGCTGGATATACACACATGCAGGCAAAACACTCCTACATGTTGTCAGAGGGTTACTATTGCTATGATAAACACCATGACCAAAGCAACTTAGGGAGGAAAAGGCTTATTTGGCTTACTTTTCCACATCACCTTTTATCACTGGAGAACGTCAGGACAGGAAGTTAAACAGGGACAAGAACTTGGAGACAGGAGCTGATACAGAGGCCCTGGAGAAGTGCTGCTGACTGGCTTGTTATCCATGGCTTGCTCAGCCTGCTTTCTTATTGAACTCAGAACCACCAGTCCAGGGGTGGCCCCAAACACAATGGACTAGGCCCTCCCACATCAATCACTAATTAAGAAAATGCCCTACAGGCTTACCTGAAGTCTGATCTTATATCTCAGTTAAGGTTCTCTCTTCTGATTATTGCGTGTATCAAGCTGGCATAATACTACCCAGGACACACGTGGGGTGGATTCTAGCAGGGGAGGCAGAGGCATGTGGGTCTGTATGAGTCAGAGAGCAGCCTGCTCTGCACAGTGAGTTCTAAGCCAGCCAAGGCCACATAGTGAGACCTGGTCTCAATAAAATAAAATAAAATAAAATAAAATAAAATAAAATCTCGGGAGGAATAGGCAGGAGGATCTCTGTGAGTTAAAGGTCACCCTGCCCTGTATAGTGAGTTCCAGGATAGCCAGGGTTATTTAGAGACCCTGTCTAAATAAATAAATAAATAAATAATAAAAGGAGGAGGGAAAAAAAAACCAACAAGATGAATTAATAATCTAGAGACAACACAACCTGTTAGGGATAATAATTTTGTGTATTTATAATGAAGAGCTAGGAAGTAAAATTGTTTACCCAGCACCATTTTCTTCAAGAAACCTTCATTTCAATTTAAACAAATATATTAAACTTTGTGCAGAACTAGCCCCAGTGCCTTTAAAAGTCCTATTTTAAAAGCTACTGGGTAGAAAATTTATTTTATCTTCTTGTTAAAAAATGAGTAAGTCTTTAACAAAACAAAGCACTATGAAGGCTGGAGAGATGGCGCTGGTTAAGAATGCTTGCTGCTGTTGTAGAGAACTGGAATTCTATTCCCAGAACCTGTTTCTGGTGGCTCACAGCCACCTTGAACTCCAGTTCCAACAGATTTGACACCTTCTTCTGGTCTCTTTGAGTACCCACCCATTTGGACTTAGACAAACACACACAAATGTTCTCCCTCCCAAATTCATTCATTTATTTATTTTTATGTATGAGTATGTTATCTTCATGCACACCAGTAGAGGGCATCAGATCCCATTACAGATGCTTGTGAGCCATCATATGGTTACTGGTGACTGAACTCAGGCAGGACCCCTGAGAAGAGCAGCCAGTGCTCTTAACTGCTGAGCCATCTCTCCAGCCCCCTCACAAATAATCTTTAAAAAGAAGCTATGACCAAGAACTTTCAATGAAGGCAGAAGGAGAAAAGCAGTGCCACAGAGTTTGAGAGAGGGTCTCACACAGCCCAAACTTGTAAGGAGCAAAGGATAATCTGGAACTCCTGATTCATTTTGCTCCATTTTAGAAGCAAGCATCACCAAACTCAGCTCACCTAGTAGTTTCCAGAGTCTTGAAGTTCGGGTAGACTGGAAAATTATATAAATCGAGACAGAAGATCAACGTGTTTCTTCCCACAGGGTCCTTTGTATATCAGGCAGAAATACTGTACAAATTTAGTACCTGCTATTGTTTTGCTTGTGTGTGTGGTATATGTACTTGTGCTCATGTATGTGTAAGTTTGTGTTCATGCACGGAGGCCAGGGGTATCTGCCTCAGTCATTTTAAAGCTTATTTTGGGAGACAGGGTCACTTTCAATACCTGATTCTCACTGACTGGCTGCACTGGCTCACTAAAAAGCCCCAATGATCTTCCTTATAGGCATTTGCCACTCTTCCTGGATTCTATGGGTGCTGGGGATCCAAACTGAGTTCTTCATTGTTTGCATGGCATGAACTTTACCCACAGAGACATCTTCCCAAGCCTCTTGTTTGTTCTGCTGCTGCTACATTTTTGTAGCTTGTTTGAGACAGGTTTCACTATACAGCCTTTATCCTGGAACCTGCTATGTAGATCAAGCTGGCCTCCAAAAGAATTCTTCTGTCTCAGCCTTCCAACTGCTAGAATTATAGGTGTGAGCCACCATACCCAGCTAATGCTTCACATTCTTAATGTTGAGTCCTCAAGTGGAGGTGGATCTTACATCTTAACCCCACACCCTTCAGCCTGCCCAGTGACAGCCCAGGCCAGTGGAGAGAGGTTGATCCCCTTTCCTCCGTGCATTCCTGGGTTACACTATTAATTCCTCATTAGCATTTTTATACTTAGTGTAAGTAGCACAGAGATTCCACTATGGGATCCTAGGCCTTAGTTTCTAAAGTTTAGCTCTTGGAGAAAACAGAGTAGGAAGAGAATTGTCGAGAGACTCGATCAGACATATTTAGCAACAATCCTGTGCTTTTCTGTAGAAACCTTGACAACTTCCTGAAACCCCAATTTAATTTCTATAAAGGTTAATTTGTTCCATTAGGTAGAAGAATGTATTACAGCATTGCAAGTAAATACTTAGCAACCAAGAACATACCTCTAACCGGGAAATAGGTTGTGGACCAAAGCTTTCTTCTTCCACTGAAGTATCTGCATTTGTTTCAAGCTGCATTTGCATGGCCATTACTAAAAAATACAGACAGGCACCAGTATGAGTGAACACTAGAGAAACATTCTCGGGTAACTAAGAATTGCAAGTGTAGGCCGGGCGGTGGTGGCGCACGCCTTTAACCCCAGCACTTGG
The DNA here is from genome assembly GCA_030674055.1 of Rhabdomys pumilio. Taxonomy (NCBI): domain Eukaryota; kingdom Metazoa; phylum Chordata; class Mammalia; order Rodentia; family Muridae; genus Rhabdomys; species Rhabdomys pumilio. The sequence continues at coordinate 182,907,234 of JANHMN010000002.1, read as the reverse complement.
GAGAAAGGCAGGCGGATTTCTGAGTTCGAGGCCAGCCTGGTCTACAGAGTGAGTTCCAGGACAGCCAGAACTACACAGAGAAACCCTGTCTTGAAAAACAAACAAAAACAAAACAAAACAAACAAACAAACAAACAAACAAAAAAAGAATTGCAAGTTTAGTTTCCAACACACCTATGCACAGGTTAAGACCACCTGCTGCTATTGCAGTGGATCCAGGTTCTGTTCTCAGCACCCACATGGATAGTCATAAATGTTTATAACTTCATCTCTAGGAGATCCAGCATCCTCTCTGATCAGGAGTGTTATGTTTATAGGCATAAAGATAAAACATTCAAACACATAAAATAAGTGTAAGACAAACAAACAAAGCATGTCTGACCTATAGCCATGGGCTGCATGCTCCCAAGGATAGCTCAAAATAGATTCATTCAAAATAGATTTTTTTTAAGAAAAAGTATTTTTACAAGGCAGCAAGTTCCAAGCTTTCCTATACTACAGGGCGAGTAAAATTCCAAAATACAGAAAAGGCCTGCATAGTGGCACTCTCCTGTAGTCCCAGCACCTACAAGGCAGAGACAGTAAGATCTTGAATTCCAAACTAGCTTCTGGGTTACAAAATCAGATTCTGCCTAAATAATGGTTTTTAAAGGTAGGCCATGTTAGTGACAGTTTTAGAAATCACCGTTTAGCCATCAGGGTGAGGGGGAAATACTAAAACAAGGATGGATAGATAACAGGAGGTTTTTAGCACGATAACAACAGTCTACTAGTATATATATATATGTGTATGTATATATATATATTAATTACTCAAGTATACACTTGTGATCTTTGTATTTTATACTTCAATTTATTATTATATTATTTCTTGAAAGTTCCTTTCAGATTTATTTTTTGTGCCTGCATACATGTATGCATACCACAAGCATGCCTGGTATCTGAGGAGGTCAGAAGGAGGTACTGGATCTCCGTGAACTGGAGTTATGGTTAGTTGTAAGCCACCATGTGGGTGTTGGGAACTGAACTTGGTTCCTTTGCAAGAGCAACAAGTGCTCTTAACGGCTGAGCCATCTCTCTAGCCCCTGTACATCAGTATGGTTTTTTTTCCAGAGACAGCTCTTCCATTTGTAGCTCAGGTTTGTCTTAAACTGTCATCCTCCTGTCTCTCTCAAGTGCTAAGATTATATAGGTGTGAGTCAGCTAGCCAGGATTCTCTTTAGAAATGTGTTATATTTTTCAGTCTTTACTATTTTGCTTACACAATTTTTGAACTCTGGGGCCTCCTACTTCAGTCTCCAGAGGTATCAGCCACTACACTCACTTTAACCTAGAATCTGTTAGCCCTGGCCCTACTATTTAACAGCTCTGAGCACTTTTCTCTGGATCTCAGTCCTGCGTCAGGACCACAGAGATGAACCTGAAAGTTTGTAAATTCCAGCACTTGGGAGACTAAGGGTGGCAGTTCGAGCACAGCCTAGCCTAGCTTAGGTTTGTGAGCTCGTGTCTTAAAACAAATGCTTGACGTACAGGTCGGTTTTCTCCACAACGAATTCAGTGGGTCAGTTAGCGCCAGTCGGTTGGTCGCCTTGCTCGGCTTTTCTCCGGTTTCTCGGCGTAGAGGGGACCCACAAAGCTGGCTACGGGAGCACTGGCTGGAGTTGGCCCAAGAAGCCGAGCGGCCGTGGAAGGGGTCCGCCCATGCCTCACACATACCTGTCCGTCAGCCGTGGGCCGCTCGCTCCTTCCGGCAGCCGGCTCTGTACACACCACGCTCACCCCCGTCACCCGGCTCGAACGCACTTCGCAGCTCCTCTGTCAGGTCTTCTACGAAAAATTTCAGTCCTCCTAGCCACACTTCTGGGAAAGCCTCGGCTTTGCCCAGGCGCGGATCTGCGCTGGTCGCGCGACTTTCAGAAATCCCGCCAAATCCTCACGCTCGCATTTCTGTAACGTCATCACGCCTTTCTCGGACCCGCCTTAAACATACTTCCGCTTCTGCTGAGAACCTGACGGACATGTCCAACGGCTTTGAAGCCGAGTGACTTCGTAGGTCACTCTTCCCTTCCTTTATGACTCTTCTGACCAGGCCTTATTTGTTACCTAACTGAGAACTACAAGCTTGCAAAGATGATGTGATCGACCCAGGACTACATAACCCAGAATGCACTGCTGCGGAAGCGCCTCTGAAAAAATTCTTGCGCACCGGGTGTGGACTCAGGTCGGAAAGGTTTTCGCGTTGTACCGTTTTGTCAGAACGCGATTCTTTGGCAGCTGAGGTGCTTTGGTTCGGAACTAGATGTTCTTCTGGTCTCTGTGGACTGCAGAGGTGCAGAAGCTGGATTAAAGATAAAACCTGTGAACGGAGCCAACGACTAGAAAATCAGTGTGGGAATCAGCGTGGTGAAAAAAAACCTTTTAGTTGGGCGGGGGTCGGGACCGGTGGATGTAATCTAAATATATACATTTATAAAACTATCAAAAGCTAAAGTGAAATAACTCACTAGTGTTTTTTTTTTCCTCTCTTGCTTTGTAGTGGTTATTGGGACTCCAGAAAAGTAGGCGCAAAAGGTTTGTGTAGTTTGCCAGGAACTTTGTATTTTTCTTGTTACACATGTAGGTGTTTTCAGACAGGATCTCATACTCATCAAACTCTTCGCTCCAAGAATGACCTTAATTCTTCTCCCACCTTTGTTTACTGTGCTGGGATTGTAAAAGTGATCCATTACTATGTTCTGTGTTTCTGAAAGGCCTAAGACTCTCCAGAAGGGGACCCTAGGGGACCCCACTCGAGTCTCAGGACGGCAGGCACCCAAGGACACAGGAGAGAACGACTTGTTGCAAGCACATGAGACGGTTTAATGATGGGAGTGCTCCAGTCTGCCTAACACATCTTGTGCAAGAGACAGAGGGAACGACCCCAAGGCTCCAGGTTTCAGAGCTTTTATAAGGACGAAATGGGGAGAAAGGGGGAACCTTTGTGTGGGTACACACAATTGGATGCTTTACATCAGCAGCTGTACCGGTTGATGAGGCAGAGGGCAGTTCCTGCAGGCAGAAGCTTATCTAAGTTAGCATAGTGTCTAGTCTAGTTAAACTTAAATTGCAGTTTCTTGGACCTTGAGAGGACCTCAAGGGGGTGAGGAAAGGGTTTGGAGGAACACCAGATGGCTCATTATTCATTTAGACATACTCTGGGGGACATCCCTATTCTCTATTTAAAAGTGTCCTTGCATGCCTTATCTATATGTCTTGGCCAAGTCCTTAGAAGGCTTAACAGGCCTTTGTCCTTGGTCTTATAACTCTACATTTTTAGTAACTAATCAACTAGGCCTCCGGCTAGGAACCCTTGCAGGCAGCGGTTTCAGCTACTTAGGTTTGAGAGAAAGAATCTATAGGGCCCAGCTACTTTATTAGTTTGGGGCCCCCTAAAAATATTCTTTTATTTCAACACAGAACTTAAACAACTTAGTTGCATGGCCAGCTGGAGATTACTTATATTTAATATGAATACACTGTAACTATCTTCAGACACACCAGAAGAGGTCATTGGATTCCATTACAGATGGTTGTGAGCCACCATGTGCTGGGAATTGAACTCAGGACCTCTGGAAGAGCAGTCAGTACTCTTAACCACTATGCCATCTCTTCAGCCCTAGGTAATTATTTTTGAGATAGGTTCTTTGTAATCCAGATTGAACTCAGCTCCCCAAGATCTGAGGTTACATGAAAAAGCCAGCATTTTTTACTTTATATTTTGGGGGACACCTAGTTTCTCTGGATAAATTTCCCATATAGCTGTATTTTCCCCCTACAGGTGTGTGCCACCAGGGCTGATTGTGAGGTGCTTTAAAGTGGACACAATTTTTATTTTATCCTTACACCATTGTTACATCAAAGGATAGATTTCTGGAGATGAGGACAACCAAAAAAACCATTAAAAAAAAAACACATTATGTGTGTGTTTGTGTGTGTATGTATGTATGTATGTATGTACATATGTATATGAGCTTTCACAAGTGGAGGGCAGAAGACAACTTGAAAGTTAGTCATTTCCTTCCACCACGTGTGTTCAAGATTCAGTTCAGGTTGTCAGGCTTGGTGGCAGCTGCCATCTCCTCCATGAAACTTAAAATATTTCAGGTGAGACAGAGGTTTGAGTTAAATATTTGACAATGACACAAAAGTTCAAGAAGCATTTTGGTTGTAGAAAGAACCAAACTGATTAATAGATAGCAGGTAAATAAGGAATTGCTCCTGGAAATTAGAATTGTAATCTGCACAAATCTAAGCTTAGAAATGTAAGAGGAAAAGGACACCAGTCAAAGAAGAAAAGTTTTATTCATTCTCAGAAAGGTAAACTGAGAAAGAAAGTGGGAGAAGAAACAGATACCCAACAAAACAAAAAACTTGTTTTGCATTCTGATATCGTTTTAGATCTTTCCAGTTCTTCAGAGGCCCAGCAGCATGGATGTTGCTTTAGGTCAACTATCACCCATACATTCTGAAATAGAATGAATCAGTGGACTAAATTCCATTTTTAATAATGCTTAAACTAGCCTGAATACTTTTCTTCAAAAACAAACAAGAAACCTAAGAACGTGGAAAAATTTGAACTAGTCTTCTAACAGCAAAGCAACAATTCATGAAAATATAACTAACTGAAAAAATAATTGAACTATACAACCTTAGTGGTGTCTGTTCTTTTTAACAGGTGTATATAGCCCAGGCTGAACTCAGATTTGCTACGTAGGTAAAGATGCTTGGAACTTGGATCCTTCTGAGTGCTGGGATTACTGGGACTGACACTATGCCTGGTCTATGTGGTACAGAGCATCAAACTCTGGGTTATGAACTAAGCAAGCACTCAACGACCCACATCTACAACCCAGTAATGACCTGAAATCCCAGGAAAGCAAGCTGATAAAATTAGATTTGAACCTGCAGGAATGTAATCTTGTCTCTGAAAAAAAAAAAAAAAAGGTTTTATTTTCTCTTTCTTTTCTTTTGCTTTTTAAAGGCAGTCTCAGTATGTAGCCTAAGGAACAATCCTCTCTGCTTAGCCTCCTGAGTGCTGGGTTTGTTTTTGCATACCTGCCCAGCTAATATATCTGTAAAATCTCTATGGCCAAATAGAGTAACATTATTACATTTTAGGGGTTACAATGTAGACATCCTTAAGGGTTCATTGTTCTGCCTCCCACAAATTGAAATAAAGTATCACAAATCAATAGTGGTAAAATTTTTTAATAAGTGGTGCTAGGATAGCTGCATAGCTAGCTATCTTTTCATTGCTACTGTAACAGGGCCCCAGACCTTAGCACAACTGATACCATGATACAATAAGAACAATTATGATATGATTTAAGGTTGATTCATATGAATTATGATAGAAAGTGATTTAAGTCCAGAACATTAGTTAGGATAGTGGGGTACTTTCTCCAAGGTTGCCAAACAAATTATTAGACATTGTGAATGTAATTCCTACCTGACAGTTCTCATTATTGTTCTTATTATATGTAGTTGTTTGGTATTAGAGAAATTGAACTTTTATTGGGCTATAAAGGGGAGACGTTGGGATAATCTCTTGTGCACAAATGAGATTTTGTTAAAAAAACAACACTTCGACTCTTATTTTTTTCCACTAGGAATTCTGGGTCAATACAGCCTTGCTACACTTTCTCTCTAATTGTGTTAACAAGATCCATGTGTTTGCTCTTATCAGTTTGTGAATAGGGAGCAGCTGGTGTTGTCTGTGGCCTGGAAGAATTTGACAAGGCGTCTGAATGACAATAAAAAGTAAAACCACTGCAGTTATAGGTTTGAGAGTATTTTTTTTTTAAAGATAGTCTCATACAGCCCAAACTTGCTCTATTGCCAAAAATGACTTTTGATTGATATTCTTGCCCCTCCTTCATGAGTGGTGGATTACAGATGTGCACCACATTAAGTATAAGCAAACGCTTAGGATCAAACCCAGGGCTTCGAGCATGCTAGATGAGCATTCTCCTGAATTAAATCCCCAGCCTCTGTTTTTGAATAGGATCTCCTGTAGCCCAGGCTGGCCTTTGACTTGGTATGTAGTAGATACAGATCCTGGGCAAGCTGTCAAAGCAGTTGCTGGCTCCTTCTTCCTGCCCCAACCTACCACTACCCATAAGATGCCTCAACACGAGTTGTCAAATGCCAGTACCTGCCAAACAGCCATGTCTCAACCTGTTGCTGACATGATGAGCTTTCCACAGTGGCAACACATACTCTCCCAATTCTGCCTGCTACTATATAGAGGTAGAGAGTCATAGGAGCTGTCCATGGTGGTGGCACCTTTCTTGTCTCAGCCTATGAACTTCAAGAATTAGCACCACAGGAGCTGTCCACAGTGGCAATGTCTCCTCTCTAGTCTCACCAAGTAGCTCCACAAAGGTAGCACCTCAGCCAAAGCGACCTGCAACTGGGAAAGACTTTCTATCCTAACCCACAAGCCCGATACAGTAAAAAGGGTGAAAAAAAAAAAAAGCCACCAATCTCTGAGCCAGAAAACCTACCAACCTGAGTGTCCCACAAAAACCCATCAAACAATAAACAGGTAAACCCACCAGTCCCCAAGCTCCCCAAGCCCAGGACTTGAACTCTCACCAACTGTCAAATCTAGAAATCTCTGCCCTGAAAAGCTCAGCACCCATGAAATCCTATATAAGCTGCCCCCATCCCCCTTGTTTAGTGCCCTTCTATCCTCTCCCAGGAATAGAGGCAGTCACTCCTGGATTCATCCCTCCCCTCCCTGGACTCTCCAATAAATCTTATAGTATTGGCTGCCTGATGTAACTCTCATGGGAAGAAGCCAACAGGCACTTTAGGAGGTTAGAAGCAGAGTAGTGGAGCAGGGCCGAGGCTCCTGAGCTCCTGAGCTCAACTGGGAATACCCTCGCCTGGGAGCTAAAACACTAAAGAAGGGGAGGGAGGGTGAGGCTCCTGAACTACTTAGCTGGGGATACCCTTCCATGGGAGTTACAATGCCTCTGTTGAAGCTTTCAGAGCTGTGTGGCTTCTGAACTCTTGTGTCTCAGGATGTCATTCCATTGGTGTTGGGAGCCAACTCCTAGCAGAAAGAGGCTATCATCTTTGTAGCCATCTTGGGCCATATATTTGGCAGGTTGATACTTTTCCACCTTGACAAGAGACTTGTTTTTCTAGCATATTTTTGCGAGCAGCCTACAACAGCTGAGCACACTCTGATAAACATCTTGTTTTTCTCAGACATGTCTTGGACTTGACGTTTGTGCCCCCAGCTGCAAGGCACTCATTGTAGTGTCTCCAGCTGCACTCCTGTTTGTGCTTATATACCCATAGTTGCCTTTCAATAAATGGGACTTGATCAGACATCGTCTTGTCTCCATTCTTCTCGTCTTTTGCCCCTCCATTCCCACTCTCTCCCTTGCAGTCCCCACAGGCCAGGTCACATTGGGACATGGTCCTCCATCAGAGCTGTGTGCTTCCTGAGCTCCCATGTCTCAGGATGCCCCTTCCATTGGGATACCTCCTCCCCTCAGAGCTCCTGTGGTTCCTGGACTTCAGAGTCCCAGGCTATCCTTCCATTCAAGAAGGAACACCTATAGGGTTATTGATCTTAAACTCCTGATCCCTGTCTCCACATTTCAAGTGCTGCGATTATGGGCAGGAAGCATTGAGGAAGCAGAGGCAGGTGGTGATCTGAATTTGTGGACAGCATGGTCTACATATAAAGTGTCTATAGCTTTCATTCTTTCTTCAGTGCATTGTCTAGGGTCTGTGTCCGTTCTTCACCTGTCTCCTAACAGAATCTTCTCTGGCTCAGCTCAGTTTTTCCTGGCTCAACTGCCTTCTCTTATCTCTCTCCAACCCCACACCTGTCTTCTGACACTAATCCTCCATCTACTGGAGGCCATCCTCCTTTTGCCAGCTTCTTCTGGCTTTTATATCCTTTTTATATCCTGTTCTCAGAAGTCCAAAAGGCAATCAAAGCTAAAGGTCTTATGACCAAGCAGTGAACTCCTAAGTACTTCCCATGAGTCAGTTGACTAACCATTGGGGGATCTTTTAAAGGGCCAGGTATATAAAATAAATCACATTGTAAGTTTCATACCAGCCAGGAATACACAGTAAAAACCTATCTCAAAACCAATCACCACCCCCCCCCCAAAAAAAAAACCACTGTAAGATAGGGATATGACATAGTAGATGAAATTTATCCATAGAACCCACTTAAATCTAGACAAGATGTTATGAGCATGGCTACAGCGATGGGAAGCAGAGGCAAATCTCTCATAACAAGGTAGACAGCAAGGAACACTAACACCTGAGGTTGCTCTCTGACATCTATATGTGTTGTCACAGCATGTGTACCATGGCATTTTTGTGGACACCCCTCTCACACCCCTGAGTGTACACATGTGCACACCAGTGAATAAATAAGAGTCATAGAAACTAATAGTCATGGAAAAAGTTGGGTGTAGAGAGGTGAACACCTTTCATCTCAGCACCCCAAAAAGAAGAAACAGGAAGATCTCTTTGAAGTCTTCTTTGGTGATGCACACTTAAGAGGCCAAGGGAGAACTGCTGCAGAGTTTGAAGCCAACCTGAGCTACAAAGTGATTTCAAAATAAGTCTATGCTACTTATCAAGAAACTGTCTCAGAAAACAAACAAAACCCCATCACACATAAAACCTGTGTAGGGAGGGAGGGTAGTCTAAATACAGCAGTTGGGGTTTACTTATGGGCGTCATCTGCAGCAGCTCTGCGCCTATTCAGTTAGGAGGCAAGGGAGTGGGAGGTCAGGGCCAACCCACATTCCTTTGACTTACATTACCATTCTGCCACGGCATGATACTTTTTAAATTATTTTATCTTTATTTTGATCATATGAATGTTTTACATACATGTATGTTTGTTTGCCATATGTGTGCCTGGTCCCTATGACGGCTGGAAGGGGGTGTCAGGGAAGAGTTGTTACAGGAAGTCGTAAGTCACTGTATGAGTGCTGAGAATTGAACCCAGTTCTTCTACAAGAACAGCTAATGCTCTTAATAGCTGAGCTATGCAAATACAAGCAGTCAGTTGTAACTCTTAACAGCAACCTTTACTCTTCTGCCTTCTTTTTAAAGTAAAAAAAAAATTGTTAACTTAATGTTGTTTTTTTCTTTGAACCATGTGTATTCCAGAGACCAAACTTAAGTCATTAGGCTTGGGAGCAAATGCCTTTACCTGTTGGGTCATTTCTTTCTTTCTTTCTTTCTTTCTTTCTTTCTTTCTTTCTTTCTTTCTTTCTTTCTTTCTTT
>JANHMN010000002.1:182856901-182888859 GCA_030674055.1 Rhabdomys pumilio | reverse complement strand
CACACACACACACACACACACACACACACACACACACACACACACACAGACTAATCACCAGCAGAAGTTTTGTGACCACCTTTGCCGACAAACAACATAAAACAAAACCCTGGAAAAAATATATGATTACACAGTCTTGTGCTTTCTGTTTGCTTGGTTTTGTTTGTTTTTGTTTTATGTGGTTTTTGTTTGTTTGTTTTTTTTGAGTTAAGCTCTCACTGTGTACTCTGGTTGGCTGAGAACTTGCTATGTAAATGAGGCTAATCAAGAACTTACAATAAATTTCTTGCCTCTGCTTCCTAAGTGCTGGGATGATAGGTATGTTCAACAACACTTGATTCAATCTTATGTATTTGAAACAATTCTATCTTGAGTCATGTTTCAGAGAGGAAGGGAATCTATTTGATAAAAAGTGTTAAGATATATTTTAAAAAGTATTCATCTTATTTTATTTTATGTGTACATGTGTGTGTCTGAGCGTATGTACACATGAGGCTGCCAAAGTCAGAAGGCAGCACTGGATCCTCTAGAACTGACTATAGGTAGTTGTGAGCTACCATGTGGATACTGGGAAATGAACTGGGCTTTTTGCAAGAGCAGTACACTTAACTACTGAACCAGCTTTTCAGACATAAAAATATTTTAAAATTTTTAAAGCTTAACTCATGGCCCTTCATGTGTTTATCTCAGGTTTGAAGTACACTAACTTTTTTAAACATCTGATTAAACCTCAACCTTTGAGGGTCAAACAATCCTTTCACAGTGGTTATCTAAGACCACTGTAAAACGCAGATATATTTACACTATAATTCATAACAGTAGCAAAATTACAGTTATGAAGTATTGCTACATAATTTATGGGGGAGTTACACTGTGTGAGGAACTGTATTGAAGGGCAGCACTCTAAGGAAGGTGAGAACCACAGCTGTAGGTGTTTAAAGGCCACAGCAATTGCTGGGTACTGTGGTGTTGAAACGTGGGAAGCTAAGGCACAACAGTTGCTTGGATCCAGAAATTCTAGGCCAGGATGGGCAACATAGGGAAAGCTTAACTTAAAACAACATTAATAATAAACCCCAAAATCCTCCAAAAATCTATAGCAATACATAAGGTACAGGATAGACCAGAATGAATGCCATCTGCCTTTTCTTACCTCAATTGATCCAGTAATTCTTCAGTTTTAGCTGTTTGTTCTTTTATAAATTCTATCTGAGCAAGAGTCTGCGTTTTCTGTGTCTCTACTTCTAAGAACTTTCTGCAAATAAAATCAGGTATTCACAGAAAAACAAAGTATTTATTAGTGAGTTCAGAATAGTAACAAAATGTTTTGGGGATGGGGAGATGACTCAGTAGATGAAGTTTCCCTGTGAAAGCTTAGAGAGCTGAGTTGGATCCCTGGCACCCAGGAAGGACAGAGCAAGGTGTTGTAACAGGATCTGTTGGGACAGATCCTTCAGAGACAGATGAATCCTGGTGCTTGCTGGCCAGTCAGTCAAACCAATTGGTGAGCTCTGGGTTTAATGAGAAAATTCTGTCTTAAAAGCTAAGGTAGAGGTTGGCTATGGTGGTGTACACTTTTGATCCCAGCATTGATGACAGAGGCAAGCAGATCTTTATGGGTTCAAAGTCTATCTCATATACATACCAACCTTGAATTACAGCAATCTTTATGTCCCAGCCTTCTAACTGCTAAGATTATAAGCATGTACCAACATACTCAGAGTTCTGTCAACTTAATTTCAGTTAAACATTATTATCTGTCAAATTAATGTTTGTCAACTCAAATTTTACTGGTTTTGTCATTATTTACATGTAATTTCGTTTTTATTTTTATTATTTATTTATTTATTTATTTATTTTGGTTTTTCGAGACAGGGTTTCTCTGTGTAGTCCTGGCTGTCCTGGAACTCACTCTGTAGATCAGGCTGGCCTCGAACTCAGAAATCCGCCTGCCTCTGCCTCCCAAGTGCTGGGATTAAAGGCATGTGCCACCACTGCCTAGCGTAATTTCGTTTTTTAAAAAATGTATTTATTTATTTTTATTTTATGTGTATTGCTGTTTTGTGTGTGTGTGAGAGATAGAGTAGAAAGAGAGAGTGATAGAGAGGAAGGGAGGGAAGGAGTGAGGGAGAAGGAGTGAGGGAGAGGAAAGGAGAGGAGAGAGAGAGAGAGAGAGAGAGAGAGAGAGAGAGAGAGAGACTATGTAGTCTTGACTAGGGCTAGCCTAAAGCTCCCTATGTAGACCAGTGGACCTAAAACGCACAGGTATGTAAGCATATATATGAGCGACCACAACTGGAGACTTCATATTTTTTTTAGCATTTAACTGTTAGCTGACCTTTGAAGCTCCTCTTCTTCAGTTTTCAGCTGTTCCAGTTCTATGAAAACAAAAACAAAACAAACATAAAAAGGACACCAGGAGAAACTTGAAACATAATCACTTAGTTTACTGAAAATTCTGACCTAACCTAATCTCATCTAACATGCAAATGGACTCAACAGTGCTATTCTCTCTGGCCTTACCACTTTAACTAAGTTAGTTACCTTTCTCTGCATCTCTTATTTCAGAATCCCATTCTTCCATGGCATCATTTTTCTCTTCATTCTCCAAATTCTTAGTTTCTAAGGTAAACATCAAACATTAGAGATATATTAAATATCAGAGAAACAGATGGTCAAATGAAATATTGGGAAAGCTTCACAAATACTCATCCTCTGCCAATAAAGTCCTGAACTATAATTTCAAAGACTTTTGGTATCAGATAAGTGAACTTGGAACTAATGACAGTGATCTCATCTTATACTTAAAACATTATTATTATTAATATTGTGTATATGTATGTGTGAGTACTTTTATTATTATTTGTGTGTATGTATGTATGTGTGTATGTATGCATGTGTGTGTGTATGTATGTGGGTGAGCACTATTATTAATACTTGTGTGTGTGTATGTATGTATGTATGTATGTATGTATGTATGTATGCATGTATGTATGTATGTATGTATGTATGTATGTATGTATGTGGGTGAGCACTATTATTGATATTTGTGTGTGTGTGTATGTGTGTGAGTGTGGGTGAGCACTAGAAGTTGGCAGACAACTTTGGGAGTCAGTTCTTTCCTCCTATTTGGGTTCCTCAGCAAGCTTCTGCAGCAAGTACTGCTGATGCTTCTCTAGTACCTTTGAGACAATCCTGTTCAGGCCAGCCATAAACCTGTGATCTTCCTGCCAAAGTCTCCCAAGTAGCTAGGATTACAGGTGTGTCACCATGCTCTGTTTGTCTCAAATTAGCATTGAAAAATTTTTCCTTTTTCAAACAGGGTCTCATATACAGCCCAAGCTGGCCCCATTGAGTAAGCTGATGATAACTCTTGATCCTCCTGTCCTTACCTTCTAAGGACTGGGATTAAAATGCCTACTCCAAGCTTGAAGCTGGTTTGGAATTCATTATGCAGACTCTAATTCAACCTTCATAGTGCTTGAGATTACAGATGTGCACCATGACAACCAGCTTGCATTTACGCATCTATTCAAACCCAAGCTCTATACCACCATTAGTGCTAATAAACACATGGCTAGTTCACTTTATAAGCACATTTAGAGCTACTTAGGAGGGTGTCCTATGCCTCACCCCAATAACAAATCTAGCTTTCTGAAGACATTTCTGTTTGTTCTCTATTTTACTTTATCTTTATCTTCAAACCCATGTAGTTGGTGTGTTTATTACATATATTAATTTTGAATAGTCTATTGTTCTTTGTATGTGTGTACATAAACACACATTTATCTGTGTATATATTTTTAAAAAAACCATTTCACTCGATAGTTCAGACTGGCCCCATATTCACCGCAATTTTCCTGCCTCAGCTTTTCAAGTGATGGAATTAGTGATGTGAACCATGGCTGGCTTCTTTCTTTTCTTTTTACTCCTATTCACCAGCTGTAAAGTCTCTTCTGTATAGGTAAGGCTGCTTAACTAGATCAGATTTCTATTGAAGTATCTCAGTACCTTATAACATCATTCACAGAATTTACCATAAAATTACTTTTAGGGAAAGGATGATTTGGTGTTTTTGTTTTTTATGAACAAAGGTCTTATGTGACATAGGCTAGCCTCAGACTCCTGATCCTCCTGACTCCATGTCCTACAGGCTGAGATGCCAAGTGTGTAATAGCATACCCAGCTTATTTGTTTAGTGTCTACGGTTGCTTCTAGATTAAAAGTGCCATAAAGAGCTGGGCATGGTAGTATATGTATGCAATCTCAGTACTGTGGAGGTAGAGGAAGAAGCATCAGGTGGTTAAGGACACTCTCGAACACTTTAGAGGTCAGTATATTCATGATAATCCTGTCTGAGAAAAAAAAAGTTCCACAAGGGCACAAATCATGTTTGGTTTTGGTTACTAGTGTATTCTAATTTCTGAGTACCATCATATAAAAGGTGCAAACTAAGCAAATTTGAAGAATGAGTAATGAAAGAAGGGTGGCCAATTAGTGCTACTTAAAGAGGGAAAGAAAGCACAGCTGTTTTTCTTGTTTTTTTTTTTTTTTTTTTTTTTTTTCCAGTCCTAAGAAGATCAAATCCAATGACTTGAAAATACTCTGCCACTGAACTCCATCTCCAGCCTTGTTATTTATATTTGCGTTTTATATGGGGTGTAGAGAGGCTTCTAAACAAATTTATTATTATTTGTAAATGGGTGTTTTGTCTGTGTACCACATGCATGCTAGGTGCCCTCTGAGGTCAGAAGAGGGCATTAGGTCCCCTGGGAATGCAGTTATAGCCATGATGTGGGTGCTGAGAATAGAACTTGAGGTCCTCTGGAAGAGCAGACAGTGCTCACAAACTGTTGAGTCACCTCTCTAGTCCTTTTTTCCCCCTTTCTGAAGGATCTCATACTATTCAGGTTAGCTAAGAACTTAGCAATGTGACCCATGCCAGTCTCGAGATCAAAGCAGTTTTCTGGCTTTGGCCTCCCAAATACTGGGACTGCAAGTGTTGAGCCACCTAAACCCAATGATTTTTTTGTTTTTCTCTCTTTTGTTTTTTGAGAGTCTTAAGTACCTCAGGATGACCTTGAACTTAAGGCAAGATGTTCACCCTGCCTCGGCCTTCAGAGTGCTGGGATCATAGGCATGTACATCCATTCCTGACTTCATGAGCTGCTATTGGGAATGAAACCCTAGGGTTCTGTGCATGTTAAGAAAACACTTAAGAAACTAAACCACACTCCTATGCGTGCTTTAAAGACAACAGGGAGGTAAGTAAATTAAATGGAAATGGTTATGATAAAGGGAGGAGTCAGTAATATAAGGTTACTGAGAAGACATAATAGAAGTCATTTATTTATTTGATTTTTTTTTTTTTTTTAATAAAAGAGATAGTGTCTTGCTAGATAGGGCTGGCTGACCTGGTACTCACTATGTAGTTCAGGCTGGCCTCATTAGCAAATTTTCTGCCTCAGCCTCCTGAGTGCTGCTATTACAGGGTATGCACTACCACACCTGGCAAAATCAGTTTAGATGGGAAGATTGGTGTTAGGGGAAAGAAGGAAGAAAGAATGAATAAACAGATTAAAGGTCTGGTTTCTTTGTTATTAGGAAGTTTGGAAGGTCTAGTCTAATGGCTCCTATTTCTTTTATTATGAAGTAGAAAGTAAAGTAATAAAGAGGTCAGTTATTTTAAAACTATGATATTCATATATTCATTTTCAATTAAATGCAGAATGCATGTATTAGACACCTTTTCTATGCAATTTGCAATGCTAGGGATGTTAGAAAACATAGAAGAAAAAAAATGCTACTTTTACCTCCATGGAACTTACAATTTTTAAAGATTTATTTTTATTTTATGTGTTTGTGTGTGTGTGTGTGTGTGTGTGTGTGTGTGTGTGTGTATGTGTGTGTGCTCGCATGCACGCAGTAACAGGTCTGCCCAAGTGTGCATGTGCCTGTGTGTATAGTGTGTGTATGCCTGAGGATGCCAGAAAAGGGTGTTGGATCCACTGGAACTAGAATCATAGGCAGTCATGAACCACCTGGCCTAGGTGCTGATAGTTTATTTTGAGCAAGAGAGGCCCACACAGGAGCTAAAAGGAAAGCACAGAGATAATGAACAAAATTAGAGTCAGGTATTGTAATGCCTCAGAGGGTAAGTAAAATAAATGGTTTAGAAAGAAAAGAATAATCAGCAGTGTCAAAAAGGAAAACAGACTAAGGACCAGGGAACATGAAATCTGATGAGTAAGTGAAACTTTGTGATCTTTGAGAAGACAAAAGAAAGCAAAACTAAAAGCTGGGATATGAAGAGCATAGACTAACAACTTGACAGCATACCTGAAAGCTCTAGAACAAAAAGAAGCAAATACACCCAAGAGGAGTAGACAGTAGGAAATAATCAAACTCAGGGCTGAAATCAACCAAGTAGAAACAGAAAGAACTATACAAAATATCAACAAAACCAGGAGCTGGTTCTTTGAGAAAATCAACAAGATAGATAAACACTTAGCCAGACTAACCAGAGGGCACAGAGACAGTATCCAAATTAATAAAATCAGAATTGAAAAGGGAGACATAACAACAAAAACTGAGGAAATTCAAAAAATCATCAGATCCTACTACAAAAGCCTATACTCAACAAAACTGGAAAATCTGGATAAAATGGACAATTTTCTAGACGGATACCAGGTACCAAAGTTAAATCAGGAGAAGATGAACCATCTAAACAGTCCAATAACCCCTAAAGAAATAGCAGCAGTCATTAACAGTCTCTCCATCAAAACAAGCCCAGGACCAGATGGTTTTAGTGCAGAATTCTATTAGACCTTCCAAGAAGACCTAATACCAATTCTCTTCAAACTATTACACAAAATAGATACAGAAGAAACACTACCTAATTCGTTCTATGAAGCCACAATTACTCTTATACCTAAACCACACAAAGACCCAACAAAGAAAACTTCAGACCAATCTTCCTTATGAATATCGATGCAAAAATACTCAATAAAATTCAAATCGAATACAAAAACACATCAAAACAATCATCCATCATGATCAAGTAGGCTTTATTTATTGCAGGAATGCAAGGCTGGTTCAATATTCAGAAATCCATCAACATAATCCACTATATAAAGAAACTCAAAGAAAAAAGACACATGATCATCTCACTAGATGCTGAGAAAGCATCTGACAAAATTCAACATCCCTTCATGGTAAAAGTCTTGGAAAGATCAGGAATCCACGGCCCATACATAAACATAGTAAAAGCAATATACAGCAAGCCAGTAGTCAACATCAAACTAAATGGAGAGAAACTTGAAGCAGTCCCACTAAGATCAGGGACTAGACAAGGCTGCCCACTCTCTCCCAACCTATTCAATATAGTACTGGAAGTCCTAGCCAAAGTAATTAGGCAACAAAAGGAAGTCAAAGGGATACAAATAGGAAAGGAAGAAGTCAAAATTTCACTATTTGCAGATGATATGACAGTATATTTAAGTGACCCTAAAACTTCCACCAGAGAACTCCTAAACCTGATAAACAACTTCAGCAAAGTGGCTGGATATAAAATCAACTCAAAAAAATCAGTAGCTCAAAATATTCAAGATATAACTCACAGACCACATGAAGCTCAAGGTGTGTGTGCTTCGGTCCTTCTTAGAAGGAGTAACAAAATACTCATGGGAGCAAATATGGAGACAAAGTGTGGGACAGAAATAGCGTATCCATCCCTTGTGCAGTCACCAAAGACAGACGATGATGTGGATGCCAGAAAGTGCATGCTGACAGGAGCCTGATATAGCTGTCTCCTTGGAGGTCTGCCAGAGTCTGCTCACAGCTAACCATTGAACTGATAATGGGGTTCCCAATGGAGGAGTGAGAGAGAAGACTGAAGGAGCTGAAAGGGTTTACAGCCCTATGGGGAGAGCAACAATACCAACCAATCAGAGCTCCCAGGGTCTAAACCACCAGCCTGGGAGCACATAGGGAGGGACCCATGGCTCCAGCTGTATATGAAGGGGAGGATGGCATTGTTGAGCATAGGTGGGAGAGGAGGTCCTTGGTGCAGTGAAGGCGGGATGCCCCAGTGTGGGGGAATTCGTGGGTGGGGAGGTGGGAGTGGGAGGATGGGTGGGGGCACATCCTCATAGAAGCAGGAGGAGGGGTGATGGAATAGGGGGTTCCTGGGTAGGGAGGGAATGGGGAAAGGGGATCACATCTGAAATATAAATAAAATAACCAATAAAAAAAAAGAACTCAAGCTGCTAAAATAGCACAGTAAGACCAAATTTTCTAACTTACAGAAAAGTGCTAGGCAAGTATTCTGTCACTGAGCGCTATCCTCAGCCCCTAGAAGAAAGCATTACTTTACCTATTTCCACTTCAGTGAGACAGTTATTGATCTTCTTAAGTATGGTGTCCATCTCATTTAATTTTATCTGAAGTTTCTTCTTCTCATTCTAAACACAAAATATTACAGATTGTAAAGCTTAAACTCCACACAATCCTTTAATATTTCAATTACTGTCATGATTATAAATGGGTAAATCTTGTTTTTCTTTATTTGAGAACATGCTGGTCACATGATCTACCGCTGTCCTTTATTCCTATCCATTTTTCCCCCACTTTTTATTTAAAGCCAGGGTCTTACAATTAAATTCCCTAGGCTGATGCTGACCTTGTGATAGTCCTGCCTTGGACTTTCAAGTAGCTAGGATCACAGGCCTGTGCCATCACCCAGGCATGAGCAGACAAATCTTGAGGACAAGACTTTTAGTCTGGAATAAATTTTTTTTTTAATTTAAAAAGACAAATGAAGTTATTTTGTATTTCTCTTTATTATAGAATTTCTTTTCTTTTTCTTTTTTTCTTTTCTTTCTTTCTTTCTTTCTTTCTTTCTTTCTTTCTTTCTTTCTTTCTTTCTTTCTTTTTTTGGTTTTTCGAGACAGGGTTTCTCTCTGTAGCCCTGGCTAGCCTGGAACTCACTCTGTAGATCAGGCTGGCCTCGAACTCAGAAATCTGCCTGCCTCTGCCTCCCAAGTGCTGGGATTAAAGGCGTGCGCCACCACTGCCTGGCTAGCATTTCTTTTCTATACATGTTTCATGAACTGTATGGATATTGATATTTATTGCTTTAAAAGGGTGAATTTTGTTTTTTTTTTTTCCTGTGATCAGATGGACACCGGCCATATAGAACTACAGCCTTTAAGTGTGTGTTTTAGTTTTTTTGAATGTTTGTATTGCTGTTATTATTAAGACAGGTTCTTGATATGTGATCCAGAATTTATGGCAATATTCCTGCCTCAACTTCTTGTAGGTGTGTGTGCACCAGGCACAACTATTTTTGGATTTTTATTTCTATAAAAGATGACACTGTACAAAATACTTCCTGTACTTATTTGCCAGTACTTACTAAGCAGAGCTAGGCTACTGTGCTTGTTCTTGTGCACATGCGTGTATGTTCATGCTCACTGGCATGGGCACTCCACTTCTGTCTCTCAAATGGAGAGTGAAGAAATGCTAAGCAAATGTTCTACCACTGAGCTACAATCTCAGCCCTATGTGTAAAGCCTTTTTAAAGGAAAAAAGATAAACACATGCATATATATATATATATATATACATACATATGTATATGTATGTATATATATATATATATATATATATATATATATGACAAGTACTTGGTAATACTTAGATAACACCACAGCAACACACTAGATCTAAGACTAAATTAAAGAACTACACACACACACACACACATATATACATACATATATATATATATATATATATATATATATATATACACACACACACACACACAACTAAATGTGGATATAAAGAAGATAATACTACCTTCTGTATGAATACAGACACAGAATCACAAGTATTCTATTTCAAGTGTAAAATTGATAACAATATATGAGACATAGCCCATATTAGTAACTATATTTCATTTTACTCCTAATGCCAAAGGTTGAAGCTTTTGGTTATTAGAACCTCACTTTTTATAAACACTCATCCAAGCCTCACTTACATATCTCCTAAGAAGCATTCCATAGTTTATATCTACTGTACATTACTATACATCAAACATCTCAAATTACCTCAGCTGAATGCACCAATTTACTATACAGAGCCACTTTTCCTTGGTGAGTGAAGACTTTTGTCATCTTGGTATAACGTGATTTTATTTTGTTAAGGTAAATTCCATAGGTCTTCAGCTGTATGAGAAAGTTAAAGAGTACATTTTACTAAAAAAACAAGTCAGATAAGGTAAGTAAGGTCTGGAAAGACAGGTTCAACTGCCTTGGCTGGGCTTTGCCTAATCTAGATTCTGATTCCTAACGCAAGAACTTCTTATTGCCTGATCTGGAAGTCATTATACAGGATTGGGTTGGTCTTAAATGTGTGCTTGTCCAGCTTCTACCTCTAAAGTGCTGTGATCACAGGTATATGCCACCACACTTAGGCTCTGCATATCTACTTAAGAAGATAATCAAAGACTTCAGTTTTGATTCTTTCACTTACTTTATAAACTAGAAAATGATAGTCTCTTAATTAACAAAACATGATTATATATTAGGATACATGTAAAATGAACTAATAAATAACTAAATTAAATTGTCAATTAAAGACAATCTTCATTTAAATCTAAAGAAAATGCAAATTAAAAAGCTGGGAACATCATATATATTCTTTACATGTTAAATTACACATCAACATTAGAAAGGTTATATTTAACAAGTACTTGGTAATACTTAGATAACACCACAGCAACACACTAGATCTAAGACTAAATGAAAGAACTCTATACTATCAAGTACCAGTTCTTTTTTGTTTGCTTGTTTTTTGACACAGGGTTTCCTTGTGTAGTCCTGGCTGTACTGGAACTAGCTCTGTAGTTCAGGCTAGCCTTGAACTCAGAGATCCACTTGCCTCTGCCTTGCAAGAGCTAGAATTAAAGGTTGGGTATACCACTATAGCAGGCTAAGCAACAGTTCCAAATGTATCAAAATGTATCAATTCTTATGCAGAAAATGGCATAAAAGTACCTCTTCATCAGAGTAGTCTTTTACTTTTTCCCACAAGTTCCTATTTACATCCGCCAATAGTTTATCTTGGTTCAATGCAGATACCTTTAATCTAAAATAAACAATGTTAATACAGGATTTAAAATTCTGCTTGAATAAACCAGCTTAAACATACAGCCAATTATTTCTAGGTTTTTTTTTTTTCTACACAGGAGGGAGGAGTAATTCACTCAGGAAACACATGATTATTCAACATTTAAAGAACAAAAGTTAAGAATGTTACAATGAGCCAAATGTGGTTGGGCACACCTTTAATCCCAGTACTTAAAAGGCAGAGGCAGTCTGATCTCTGTAAATTCAGGGATAACCTTGCCTACAGAGTGAGTTCCAGGACAGCCAGGGCTACAAAGACAAATCCTATTTTGAAACACACACACACACACACACACACACACACACACACACACACACACACACACACACACACACACACGGTCAAACAAACAGAATGTCACAATGGTGCTGAAGTGGGATAGATCCAGGGTCAGAGAGGTCAGAGTCCATTGGAAAACCCAGAAGGCCCTGGTACTTTTAAGGGATGGCAGGACTTGGAGGGGGTGGAAATGGTAGCTGGAGAAGGTAGCACCTGAATTTCTGAATTACTAAGGTTCCAGCTCCCAGGATATTCAGCAAAAAAAGGGCAAAGACTTGATTTTGAGTCTTAGGACAAATGTAAGCTGAGTCCCTGAGACTCTCAGCTTCTGTGAGCTTGGTAGATCAGGGCAAGGGTCCCAAACTCTAGTCCTCCCATTCTGGAATTCCTAAACTTCCCTCAATGACGAGCTTCCATAGCCCATCATGGTTTCCCTCTGCTTGCTCCATCACCCCAATATGATTTGGGATTCACCATTTCCTTGCATGACTACTAACAGCTTAGGCTCTAAACTCAAGAGGTTAGCATCCTAGCAAGTGCAGCAGCCTCTGGAGGCTGTTCAGGCTTACTTCGTCCCACCACCAATTTTCATTTAGGCAGCAGTTAACCAAGAGATCCTCTAAAAACCTTACCAGCTAACACCACCCCTCATTCCCTAGGGCCTCCTTTCCATGACTCTGACAATCAGTCTGAAAATTCAAGCTTCCCACTCTTGCAGGCTCCCTACCCACACATGGACGCCTACTGTATTACTCTGTACATCTGCTCCTTGGGGTTTTTTGTTTTCTTTTGTTTTGTTTTGTTTTTCCTTCCTCCTCAGTTCAGGCATTTGGCTTCTCCAGAAATGACTGCCCATGGTTCTTCATAGCCTACACTATATACATCAAGGCGAATGTACCTTCCTTACAAAAACCTGATGACCTCCAGGATGGCACCTTCCTACCTGTACATTGCCTGTATTGGTTATTTATTGTTTTATGCAAAGCAGGTACTGTATATATTGAATGGTATTGTATAAGAAGGCTGCATTTGCAATCAAAGGGATGGTACACACCTGTATTCCTAACACTTTGGAGACTGGGGCAGGAGGATTGCCTGAAATAGCCAGCCTAGACTTCAGTCTCTTTTGAGGCACTGTCTCAAAAAAGCAAAATAAAAAGTACTTATACATAAGTACTAATTTTAATGGTTAAGAGCTTGCTATTCAGAGGACCTGAGCTCAGTTCCCAGCACCCACACTGGGTGGCTCACAATTGCTGTTAACTCCAGACCTAGAGACTCCAATACCTGGCTTCTTTGGGCATCTTCTCTCTCTCTCTCTCTCTCTCTCTCTCTCTCTCTCTCTCTCTCTCTCTCTCACACACACACACACACACACACACACACACACAAACATACAATTTAAAATAGTAAAAATAAAATTTTACAGTAAAAAAAATTAAAAAGCAGTGGTACAAATCAAAAACTTTCTAACAAGGATTCCTACATCACTCTATTTGCTTACTGTAAGTGAAAACATATTGCTTTCAGGTTTAAGATGTCATTGTATAATTGCTGTAAAGTTATAGTTAGTTTTTAAAGTAAAAGTTCTCAATTTAGCTCAAAGTTTATCTAACTTTTACAAAATAGCATTTAGAAAACACAACAAAGTTAAGCTGGCATGGCACATACCATGCATGTTAAGGCTGCTGTGAATTCTTAGACAGTATGAGCTATAAAACATGAGTTCTTGACTAGCCTGGCAATGAGACATTGTTCAAAAAGGAAAACAATAAGAAAGCTATTATAACTTCAATATTTACTAATAAATAGAGGAAGTAAATCACTAACAAAGATACTTGTGACCCCGAGAATTAGGCTAGACCCTTATGTATATCTGTGCAAATGCGCCACTGAACAATATCCTCAACACAAAGTTAGAAAATATACCAAACAACAGAATAAATCTAAACAAGCTGCTAGTTTTTAAGGCTAGATTCCATTTTTTGGAAAGATTTGTTTATTTATGTATATGTGTATGTACTTGAATTATGTATGAAAGAAACCAAAGAGTTAAGAGGAGGGCATCAATCCCCTGAACTGGAGTTACAGGCAGTGGTGAGCTGCTTATGCTCTCACTCACTGAGCTACCTTCAGGCGGCTGCATTTCACTTTTTAAAACAATATTAAGAATCCTATCTGTCTTACTCAGTGATGAACCCTAGTAGTTAATCTAGATTGTGGTAAATAGCAGGTGCTGAATAAATATGTTGAATGAACAAAGTAGAATCAGACAATTGGTATACCATAATTTTTTGTTTGTTTCTTCTTTTCCCCTTGTTTGTGTGAGTACACAATGTGTATATGTGCACATTAGTGTGTGTCTATGGGCATGTGTGTGTAGGTCAGAGGACAATCTCGATACCACCTGTTTGAGGCCAGAGTCCCCTTTTTGTTTTTCTGATGCTATGTATAGCAGGTTACATGACCCTTGAACAGCTAGGGTCTCTTGTCTCTGCCTCCCATCTTCTGGGAGGACTTCAGAGATTAAAGATGCTTGTGCTATTCATACAGCTTTTACAATGGTGCTAGAGGTTTGACCTCAGGTCCTTTTAACCACACAGCAGAGGTCCTCACTGCATTTGTTTGTTCTTCAGGAGACAGGGTCTGATTACATAGCCTGAGCTGACCTGGAATATAGTTATCACAAGATGATCACGAACTCACCATATTTTTTCCTTAGTACGGAGATTATAGGTATATGTCCCATATCCAGATGAAATACTGACTTAATTTTATTTTAAATTTTAAAATTAGAACTACATAAGTAAGACTGGAGAGATGGTCCAGTGGTTAAGAGCACTGACTGTTCCTCCAGAGGACCAGTTCCAAATCCACAGCTCCACCCACATGGCAGCTCACCATGTAATTTCCATTTCAGGTGATTTAAAGCCCTTTCTGGCCTCCATGGACACTAGGCACACATGCATACATGCAGATAAAACACCCACACACATAAAATAAATAACTTCAAAACTACATGATTTTTACAGCTAAGGATGTAGCTCAGTGGTAAGTAAACGCCTAGCACTCTCAAAGCCCTTAAGTCAATCCCCAGTATCACAAACATACAAAGAAAAAAATAAAACAAAACAAAAAATTGTAACATTTAAAAATTATTTACTTTTGTTAGATTGGGTCAAAAGTAACTGGAAAGTACTAAAATACCATGAAATAAACATTATTTTGAATTCTAGTTTATCTTAGGAAAAGTAGATTTATAAATAAATTGTAAATCTGAGTGTAATACTTAAAAAGATCCAAGTATCGAGCTATCTTCTAAGTAAAACTATACTCTTTATGTATGTAAATTAAGGGAAATGTAGCAAAAATCAGAAACACCAAAGTAACTTTGATTTTGAATGCTGTACAATTGCTATTGTTATTATATTTGAGACAAGATCTTACTTTGCAACCCTGGGTGGCCTTGAGTTCAGAGATTCACCTGCCTCTGTTTCCTAAGTACTAGGATGAAAAGGCCTATGCCATCATACCAAGTAATATATACAATCATTATTCCCAGAAAAGACATCATGTAGACGAGAATGGCCTGGCTTTTTTGTTTCTTATACTTATTTATCTATTGCTTGGAGGCCAAATAGGCACGATGCCTGACTTGCTATGCGAATATTGGAATCAGAGCTCTTATCCTTATGACTTTGCAGCAAGTGCAAAAACCATAAAAGTCATCTCTATAACCCCATGGCCTTGAACTCATGATCCTCCTGTCTCTACCTCCCTCCCCAAATGCTGGATTACAGTCATGAACCACATCACCCACTTTACAAACCCAAAATTAAAGTGTGGCAGGTTACATCTTGAATCTGGCACTCAGGAGGCAGAGGTAGGGCATATGGTAGTTTGAGTTCAGCCTGATCTACATAAAAGGTTCCAGGACAGACAGGGAGATACAGAGAAACCCTGTCTTGTGGGGTAGGGTGGGGGGGGGGGGGCCCGCGGGCATGGTATATCCTTTTGAAGATGTTCTGTTTCAACTAATTTATATCATAAAATAATAATTTCAGTTTATCTTTTTATTCATCATGATATAAAACATTTTGTGTAAACAGTGGCTATTGCTCATAGTATCCATTGCATAGATATCATTACTACTTTATGAAGTAGAAAAGTAAAGGAAATGACTACGTAAGGATATACAATATTGTAGACAGAACTGGGTTTCTATTCATGTCATACTGCCCATTAATTCCATTCATTTTTTTCAATACTGCTGTTGTTCTAATTAAAATACCACATAGACCACTTGTTTATTATAACTCTCAAAAAACAATCACAGAGGTAATAAATTAAAACTTTCTTACTCTTCAATCTTTTGTCGAAGAAGCTCACAATCTTCTCTGTAAATCTGTATCTTGGGTCCATAAACATATTGCCTCAACATCAGATCTTCTGTGGTTGGTAATGTGTTTATAGTAAACTTAAAAAAAAAAAAAAGTAATCAATAATCAATCAATCAATCAATCAATCAGAATTGATACCTTTTTCTTTTAAAATGTACAATAGAACCTTCCTATGTAGTTTAGGCTGGCCTGAAACTTGTGATCCTCCTGTCTTAGCCTCTTGCCATGCTTGTGACACCATGTTTGGCAGAACCAGATGTTCATTTTTTTGTTCTTTTCCATTTTTTTAAAAAGAGAGGGTCTCATGTAACCCAGGTTAGACTGGAACTCTCATGTAACTGAAGATCACAGTGATCTCCTGATCCTCCCAAGTACTGGAATTATAGAAGTGCACAATTATTCCTAACTCAAAACTGGCATTTTGAGGGCAAAACCAGATACAAGAACAAATTCAAGTTTTAGAGTGTCTATTTTTTAAAGTCAAACAAACAAGGCTGGGTATGTAGTTCAGTATAGGGTACATGAGGTTCTGGAGTCCACAGTTCCATGAGTATTGAGGTGAGCTAAGAATATTGACTTACAGGACTGAAGTGGTCTAAAACTAATCATGAATTATTTTAAGAAAATAAAGGGTTAGTAAGGTATCTCCCATAAATTGTCCTCTGACCTCAAAGCATGTACATGCATGTGAATACATACATATACACAGAGTAGATAAATGTAATTAAAAAATCAATACCTAAAAATTAAGCTTATGAGGAACCACTTTACTTAAAATAGAAAGGAGAAAAAAAAAAAAAATCAAGGCAGTAGTGGTTCATGCCCGCCATCTCAGCACTTAGGAGACTGGGGCAAAAGGGCTTTGTCTTTGTGGGTTCAAAGCCATCTTCTGCTACATAATAAATTCCAGGCTACCTTGAACTAGAGACCTTATCTCAACCAACTAACCAACCAACCCACACACCCACCCACTCATTAAGAATTGTTTGTTATGTTTTGCAACTCTAGTTTAAAGACAAATAAATGTATTTAATCTTGTTTAGGAAAAAAAAACTAAATAAGCTTTTTCATTTCATTACTTATAAAAAATACACCAAAAAACACTTTATCTATTACTTAGAAGCAGCACAGCACATAATGTTATTTTGACACTCTAAGCTTTGGACTTACCTATTAAGTAGCTAGAAGATATGTAAGCATGAGGACTATGTTCAGTCCCCATGATCTGGGCATGTATTTTTCGTTTGCATGTATGTATGTGCATCATTCATGCCTAGTGCCCTAGGTAGCCAGAAGAGGCTGGCAAATCCCCTAGCAATGGAGTCATACAGTTGTGAACAGCCACATGGGTGCTGGGACTCACACCTAGATCATCTGCAACAGCAGGGACTGCTTTTAACCACTGTGCCATCTCCTTGGGCCCCTCCGGCTATTTATTTTCAGACAAGGTCTCACAGAGACTTGGTAGCCCCTGAAATATACATGTAGCCATGGATGATCTTGAACTTGTGATCCTCCTGGATATATTTATTAGGAAGTGGGATTATAGATGTAGGCACCACATCCAGCATACTGCCAAAGTTATTTTTTTTTTTAATTTTATTTATTTATTATGTGTGTGGCATGCAAGCCACTGTATGAATGTGGAATCAGTTTTCTTCCACCATGTGGGTTCTGAAGAATCAAACTTAGGCAATCAGCTTAGTGTCAGGCACCTTTACCCAATATGTCATCTCACTGGCTCAATTATCAGGTTCTTGTTTGTTTGTTTGTTTGTTTGTTTGAGAAATAGTTTCACTGTGAAGCCCTGGCTGGCCTTAAACTCAGAGATCTGTACTTGTCTTTGTGTTGGGGTTGAAGATGCCAAGCTACAATCCTCCAGTTCTTGAAACATATTCTTAAATGCACAAAAATCAAAATAAAATGGCAATAGTAAAATGTAGATTGTGCTTTCTAAACACCGTTTGATACTAAATAAAATCAAGGCTCTTTGTAAAAGAACAAGAAAAGAGAAAATAAAGTTATGAAAATATTTCATGGCATCTCCATTCAATACAAAGCTGATCCCTTTTTTGTTTATCAGTTAAGAGCACTTGTTGCTCTTGGTACAGGACACAGATTTGATTCCAAGCACTGCATGATAGCTTACAACTATCTGTTAACTGCAGTCCTTGGGGATTTAATGTCCTCTTCTGTCCTCCTTAGGCATTGCACAAATGTGATCCACAGAACATGCATGCAGATAAAACATCAATAAACATAAAAGAAAAATAAATTTTAAAAAAGTAAAGCATACAATTATATATTAGTACAATAGCAGAAGTGCCAGTGGATAAAGCTTCATGCACTGTGGAACATATTGAATAGTTATTATTGTACTCAGTGGGTGGATTAATTTGTTGCATCTTGAATTAGAGATTATGTGTACAAGCCATTTTGACTCATTTTGATGAAGTGTACAACTTATATATAAACAATATTTGGGGACTTTAGGCCAAGGAGTTCTTTGACCTAATTATACTTTGTGGGTTATAGTACTTTAGCTTGAACCTCTCTATAAACTTGTAAGGGTCAGGGATGACTATAAAAGCATCCTCTGCCAGCGCAGCCAGCTGAGCTCCCACAACATACAGAAATATAAGAGAGCTACACTGTCTATGAAGGCAAGCAGCATCTCCACTCCCACCAAAAGCATGTTTCCCACTTCTACTCTACAGAGACTCACAGTCATCCAAATCTTGGGGTAGATGCCCACAGCTATGAACCTCATTTCTCATGATCTACATATAACCCATTTCTTTTGATATCTAATAATCCATTTCTTTTGATATCTAAGATTTTTCAAGTCTCTTTTCCTCTTGAGCATGACTTGGCTCTATTGGCATCAAGACTTAAAGATGTTGTTAGTTATACCATTGATGTAGGAAAAAAACCTCATGGATGTCAAACTGGGAGAGCTGCAAGCTGGATACTAATCTGAGATCTATCCTCCAAAGGCATCACTGGTATGTTTTAGAGAGATTACAACTGGTATTACAAGTACATCAGTGTGAGGAAAGGGAACATCACCAGGGTATACAAACTCAGATTGTTAGACTTGGCAGACTCAAGGCTTCATGATAGCAGACAGGCCTCTACCAACTGGGCTACATCCCCAGTTCATGATTTTATCTTTTAATAAATGCTTGCTTTGGTGCAACCTAACTTAATTAACAACAACGACAACAACAACAAAGCATGATATATTTTAGCTGAGATGAATATTTTGCCAAGAAATTGTACTTACTTTGGCTGGGAGAGTGCTCTGCCTAGGTTTCTGTATTAAGAGGTGGACCTGAAGAAGTATGAAGAACTCCTTTATTGTAATTTGTCCATCCCTGAGTTTCTAAAAAAAAAAAAAAGAAAGGAAGAACTTTATGTGAATATTCAAAGTAAATTCACTTTGACTCTTAACAACATCATTCATTTCTAAACAGCTTTATCTACCATGTTATGGAAATAGCCAAATTTCTTTCAGAGGTCCTGAGTTCAATTCCCAGCAACCACATGGTAGCTTTCAACCATCTATAATGAGATCTGATGCCTTCTTCTGATCTGCAGGTATATATGCAGATAGAGCACTCATATACATAAAATAAAATAAATCTTAAAAAAAAAAAAAAAAACCCAAAGATATCCCTTTGTAGGGATAAATTTGCTATGCAGCCCAGTATGGCCTGGAATACACAATCTTAGTCTCTCTAGTGCTAGAATGAAAGGTGCCAACCACCAAACCCAGTCTAACAAAATTTTAAGATTATTTAAAATAGTTTTCAAAATGCAAAACAATTGTTATTAATTTCTACTTACCAAGGTCAAGGTGCTTGATCTCTCCAAAACTCACATTAATTCCCAAGGTCATATGTCAATAGAATGTGGAGGAAGAAGATAACTAAATGAAGTCATAATATTAGGGCCCTCAGGACTAGCCTGCATTAATGGCTTTATAAGAGGAAATGAGCTCAACTCGGTAAGTTATTGCCATGAGATACTTGGTAAGCTATTGCCATGAGATGCTGTGGGTCACTGCATAGTACCTCCAGCATAGCAGCCTCATCACATCTGAGCTTGTGGCAGTGCTATACGTTACAAAGCTTAATGAACCACAAGCTGGCTGTATAAACTCTCGGTCTGTGGTATTCAGTTATTACAAGAGAGAACAGACTAAAATAAGACTTGATATAACTATGTTGAATCTAAAAGAAAACAAGCCTTCTATATATTTGAAATACCTTATAGTTTTAAAAATCTAAGGCTGGAGATATAACTCAGTTGGTAAAGTACTTGCCTAGTGTTCATGAAGCTCTGGGCTGGATTCCCAGTACCACATAAAATTTGGCATGTGGCCCACGTATGTAATCCTAACACTCTGGAGGTAGAGGCAGGAAGATCAAAAGTTTGAGGTCACTTTCTGATACATATTAAGTTTGAGGCTAGCTGTGACATATGGGAGCAACCTCAAGAACAAAACAAACAAAAAAACTAAGCCAGGTGTGGCAGCACACATTTGTAATTCTAATACTTGAGTAGTGAAAGCAAGAAGATCAGAAGTTCAAGGCCAGCATTGGCTATATAGAGAGTTTAGGGCTAGCCTCAATGCCTGAGATCTTGTCTCAAAAAACAATTAATAGAACTAGAGAGATGGCTCAGCAGTTAAGAAAGAGCACTGGCTGCTCTTCCAGAGGTCCTGAGTTCAATTCCCAGCAATTACATGGTGGCTCACAACCATCTGTAATGGGATCCAATGCCCTCTTCTGGTGTCTAAAGAGAGTGACAGTGTACTCACATACATAAAAATAAATAAATAAATAAATAAATAAATAAATAAATATCAACAAAAGATAATTAAAAATAGTGTATTAAAAGTGAGAAATAAAGCTGAGTGGTGGTGGTACATGACTTTAATGTCAGTACTAGAAGAGGCAGAGGCAGGTTGATCTCTGAGTTCCAGAACAGTCAGAGATACACAGAGAAATCCTGTCTCAGAAGAAAAAACCAGCAAGACATAAGTCAATGTGGTGGTGAACATGCCTTTAATCGATTACCAGGATTTCGGAGGCAGATGCAGACAGATCTCAGGGAGTTTGAGGTCAGTCTAATCTACATAGTGAGTTCCAAGCTAGCCAGGGCTACAAAGGAAGATACCGTTTCAATGCAAACAAAGAAACAAACAAAATAAAAACCTCAGCAAGAAATAGTAGCCCATGGGATGGCTCGGCAGGCAAGGGTACTCAACACCAAGCCTGACAACCTGAGTTCAATCCCTGAGACCCACATGATGGAAAGAGAGATCAATTTCTACAAGTTGTCCTCAGACTGTCACATGTGCAGTATGGCATAGATGCACTCAAACACATACATGCAAAATAAATAATACATGTAAAAATATTTAAAATCAGAAATACATTAACATACCTCCCTCAAACTCTCTTCACAGATAGTGTCACCCAGAAACTGTGATTCCACTTGGCTATTACGCTGTGCTAGAAACAAAGCAAAATTTATGTAAATGGTAAGCAAGTCAAAGCTAAACTGTAAGGCTTGAAATGGTGCACACCTTTAGTCCCAACAGTGGATATAAAGAAGCCAGCAGATCTCTGTGAGTTTAAGACCAGCCTGGTCTACATCACAATTCTAGGTTGCCAAATCTATAGGTAGTGAGACCTTGTACCAAAAACAAATGAATACTAAAATGTAAAGTTAAGCTTTTGGAGGAAATCAACTATTTCTCTGTATTATACACTTGTCATGTCATTAAAATTTCTTAGAAAATCAAAAGTGAAATATTACTTATCAATTCTACAACACTGAAAGGATTTATAGAACATCCAAATACTTTCTAAATTGAAAAACACTCATTAATCAAGGATTCAAATAACTTATTATTTTGCCCTCATAAATATCTTACTGCTGACATCCAGAGAGATTCCCTCAGACTTGACTGAATCCAGAGAGCTGCTGCAACTAGACGGCGTCCTGCTCAGGCTTTTCAGCAATACACTGCTGACATTTTTATTGATATCCTCTTCAGTATGATTATCAAAAATCTGAAATCACCAAAGAAACATCAGCACAAGGGCCAGTTAAGAGTTAAGATACTTGCTATGTAAGCTTAGGACTGAGTTCCATTTCTGAACACAGATAAAAGGAAAAGAAAATAACTGACTCCACAAACTTGAGACATCAATTTTGTTTCCATGACATTCACATGCATGCTGTGGCATATTCCTCCTTCCACATAATATATATGCACAAAAGTGTCCTCATGTACACAGTACATAATTTAAAAACATCAGCATAAAGTTATGAACTTGGTAAGTACAATGACTAAATTTTGAACAGCAGCAAAAACTTTTTTGCTTGTTTTCTGAGACAGAGTTTATGTAGCCTTGCCTGTCCTAGAACTAACTGTGTAGAACAGGCTGGCCTTGAAGTCAGAGATCCACCTGCCTTTGGCTCCTGAGTACTGGGATTAAAGGCACACTATACAACCACCCAGCCAAAAATACTATTTCTAACAAAACTTATCTACATAATTCATATACAATAACTTATTAAAGAAGTAGAATATCGCTGGGTAGTGGTGGTACATGCCCTTGGGAACACTTGGGAGGAGAGGCAGGTGAATCTCTGTGAGTTTGAGGCCAGCCTGGTCTACAAAGCAAGCAAGTTTTATGACAGTCAGGGTTACACAGAAAACCTTGTTTCAAAAAAACAAAAGAAAGAAAGAAAAAAAGAAGTAGAATATCAGGCAATTTAGGCCTCTAATGATAGCTTATGTTCTATACATTATAAACAAATTGTTTCTTAGTTGTACCTCAGTTATAGGACAATACTGTAAGTCAACTTATGCAATTATTTAGTTGCTAGTCACCAATAGTGGAGCTACCTCAGAAGAGGAAATAGAGTCTAAGAAGAAGGTTCAATGAGGATTTGAGCTTAGATCCCTAATGTCCACAGGGGCATGCACCTGTTATCCTAGA
Organism: Rhabdomys pumilio; assembly: GCA_030674055.1. NCBI lineage: Eukaryota > Metazoa > Chordata > Mammalia > Rodentia > Muridae > Rhabdomys > Rhabdomys pumilio. The sequence continues at coordinate 182,865,965 of JANHMN010000002.1, read as the reverse complement.
AGTGGAGGGCAGAGAAGGAAGGGAGGTGGATATCAGCTCAGTGGCCAGCCAGCCTAGCTGAATTGGTGGTAAGCTCCAGGTTTAGTAAAAGACCTGGTTTCACAATAAGGTGGAGAATTATAAAGGGAGACAGCTGACATTAACTTCTTGCCTATACACACATGCTTACACATTAACATGCAAATATACCCATAGAAAAAATGTATTTCTCACTATACACTAAAGAAATGCAGAGTAGAATTTTATTTATTTTGGTTTTTTGAGACAAGGTTTCTATGTGTAGCCTCGGTTGTCCTAGAACTAGCTCTGTAGGCTCAGAGATTCACCTGCCTCTGCCTCTGTGCTGGGATTAAACCTGTGAGCTAACCACAGAAAGTATCAGTGTTTTAATCCCAGCACTCAGAAGACAGACAGTTCTGACTCTCTGAGTTCAAGGCTAGCTTGGTCTATACCACAAATTCCAGACTAGCCATGGCTACATAATGAGAACCCTACCTCAAAACAAAAACATCTCATTTTATTGGGGTATACTGTTTGAAGGTATACCTTTATATATTCAATTCTTAATCCTGCACTTTCACAGAGCTAAATATTAGCCAGATCTTAGTATTGCTATTTCTATGGCACATCATCAGGCTCATAATTTGTAAATAATTGTTCCTTCCTCACCTGCCTAAGTAATCAAGATCAATTATATCTAATTGGTTTAATAAAGATATGATACTTAGGATATGGGCAGGAAGTGAAAGGTGGATCTTCTAGGCAGAGAGAGGAACTCTGGGAGAAGAATCACAGGTGGGAGATTCAGCCAGGGGACACAGAGGTGAAGTGACGGACCAGAGTTAAGCAGAGAGGTAGATGTAGCCACGTGGCAAGACACAGAACCAGGATTAGTAGGTTTAGACTAGCTGGGAGACTGTTCAACTAAGACCTAAGCTTTAAAGGATTAATAACCTTTAAAAGAGTTTTTTTAAAAAACAGTCTTTAAAACTGAGCTATATCCTTTTGGGGGTTTAAAACAGACCCTTTCACGGAGGTTGCCTGACACCATCAGAAAATACAGGTATTTGTACTGTGATTCATAGCAGTAGCAAAATTACAGTTATAAAGTAGCAACGCACTAGGCAGTGATGGTACATGCCTTTAGTCCCAGCACTTGGGAGGCAGAGGCAGTCGGGTTTCTGAGTTCGAGGCCAGCCTGGTCTACAGAGTGAGTTCCAGGACAGCCAGGGTACACAGAGAAACCCTGTCTCGAAAAACAAAAACAAACACAAAAATAAAGTAGCAATGCAAATAATTCTATGGCTGGGGGTCAGCACAACATGAGGAACTACTCTATTAAATGGTCAAAGTTGGGAGCTGGAGGTATGGCTCAGTGGCTAAGAGCACTGGTTGCTCATTCAGAAGTCCTGAGTTCAATTCCCAGCCATCTATAACTGTAGTCCCATGGAATCTGATGCCCTCATTTGGTGTGTAAATGTGCATGCAGACAAAACACTCATACACAAAATATATAAATATAGGGTCACAGCATTAAGGAAGATTACAAACCACTGATCTAGTGTACAGTGGATACACAATATTTGTTGAACAAAATACTAATTTTCATAAAATCTAGTCAGATTTTAAGTGTTACATTACTATTACTACTTTCTCAAAGCTTTGGCTATATTCTCATCACCTCACCTCAGAGTAAACTTCAGCAACACAGAGCTACTGAAATCATCTTTTTTTTTTTTTAAAAGATTTATTTATTTAATGTATGTAGGTAAGCTGTTGCTGTCTTCAGACACATCAGAAGAGGGCATTAGTTCCCATTACAGATAGGCGTGAGCCATGTGGTTGCTGGGAATTGAACTCAGGAACTCTAGAAGAGCAGTCAGTGTTCTTAACCTCTGAGCCATCTCTCCAGCCCCTGAAATCATCTCTGTACATACATACATACATACATACATACATACATACATACATACACACACACACCCACACCCCCCCCCCACACAAATATATATATATATTTGTGTGTGTGTGTGTGGGGGGGGTATATGTGTGTACCAAGTCTTAATTCAACTTATAACCCAGGCTGACTTTAAACCTGTGATCCTCTTACTTGAGTTTCCTGAGTGCTGGAATAGTAGGCATGTGCTGTCATATCTGGCTACTTATGTGGTTGTTAATCTAAGGATTTATTTTAATCTTTAATAATATATAGGTGTTTATACCTGTGTGGAGGTACATGCATATAAATGCAAGTATCTGAAGAGTCTAGGAGTGGATGCTGGATCCCCTGGAGTTACAAGCAATTATGAGGCACCTGATATGGGTGCTGAAAATTGAACTTGAGTACTCTATAAAAGTGTTCTTAACCACTAAGCCACCTCTCCAACCCCCTTTATGTGGTTCTTAACAAGAGTTTACAAATCTTAAGAGTATTTCTAGTTTTCATTTTCCCACACATAAAACTGGATTTGAATGAGAAGTTTTGTTCTTTCCACAATAGCCAAATGAAGGTTTTCCTTTTTTTGAAAAAAAAAAAAAAAAAAAAGGGTCTTTTGGGGCTGGTGAGATGGTTCAGTGGTTAAGAGCACTAGCTGCTCTTACAGAGGGGGTCTGAGTTCAATTCCCAGTTACTACATGGTGGCTCACGACCATCTATAAAGGGATCTGATGCCCTCTTCTGACATGGAGGTGTACATGCAGCAGAGTACTCATACAATTAAATAAATAAGTAAATAAACAATTTAAAGTGTTTCAATAGGTAAAAATCAAAATCACCATTGGTGGTAGTGCATGTCTTTAATCCCAGCACTTGGGAGGCAGAAGCAGGTGGATTGCTATGCTTTCAAGGCAGCCTGGTCTACAGAAAGAGTTCTAGGACACCCAAGGGCTACACTGAGAAAACCTGTCTTGAAAACCCAAAAACAAACAAACAAACAAACAAACAGATAAATAGATAAATAAATCTTAGTTCATTTTCAAGTATTAAGCTTGGCATAGGCATTCTTCCAGTTACTACTTTGACATTTCTTGATATACCAAGCAAACCTTGTCAAGCTTTTCTTTCTCATTTTTGAATAGTAGAACATTTTTATACCTCAAATATTTATAACACAGAAGACTCTTTTCAAGGTAGACATGATAGCACATGCCTATAATCCCAGCAACTCAGAGGATGAGGTCAGTGTCCATTACACAGTTAGACATCATCTTAAGAGACAAATGTGTTAGTGCAGTGACTTGGTAAGTAAAGCGCTTTACTTGACTCTGACAACTTCAACTTGATCCCTAGAATCCATATCAAAGTAGGAGAGCATCAACTCCAGAGTTGTCCTCTGACCTACATATAAGTGCTGTGCCCACACACACACACACACACACACACACACACACACACACTTTTCAAACTACACATAAGCCTCCCAAGAGATTCATATACACAAACCAATACTGACAAATCATCAGCAAAAGTGACTGGATATTTAGAATTATACAAGTTTGATTTAACATTATAGAGTACATTTGTAATTTCAGCACTTGGGAGTTAGAGACTAGAGGTCTACAAGCTTGAGGCTATTCAGGACAATAAAGTAAGATGCTGTCTCAAAAAGTCAAGACATAATTATATTTGGTATTTATACAATTTTAATTCCATTTTTGTGGGTATTTGCCACTACAAATTATTGTTTGAGATAAAGTCTTGTTATATAGCCTCGGCAAGCCTCAAAGTCACAGCAGTCCTCTTGCCTTAACCTTCAGAGTGCTGGGATTACAGGTATAGGCCACCATGTCATAATGTTAAATTCTTTACCACCTGACTTCTAAATAATTCTACACAGGAATGTTTCACTAACCTATAGTAAGTAGAAATAGTTTCTATTGCTCAGAAACTTAAAATTCAAGAATATTTTCAAGACAGCTTACCTCTTCATCTTCTGCACTATCATGTGTTCTGATTTTTTTCTCATTTGTAACATCATTTTCTTGAACCCAGGTTCTTTTTTGGGCCCTGCGGGTTTCTATTTTGTTTTCAGGTGGTAAAATCTCTTTATGATATGTGTCAATCGCAGCACTTTCCTCAATGTCCAGGCTAACAGAATCTGATGAAAGTAGCTCAGCAGGATATATAGGGAGATTTTCCTCATTTATATACTGAGATGGACTTGAGTTCAATTTGGCTGCAACAGATCCAATGCCTGGATCTTTACTACAGACTGGCTGAGTCTCTAGGCAAGTTACATCAGTTGTATCTGCTAGAATCTGATCTGGGTCAACACCAGTGATACTACAACTTCTCTTGTTTGGTAATTTGGGTAAAAATATTCCCAGTGAACATCTTCTTGTTTTGTCTTTAACAGCTGCTTTTAGGGGTACAGATGTAGTTTCAGCCTCATTACGTAAAGTTTTACTTTCTCCATCTCTATCGTTACTGGAACCTAGGCTATACATTTCTGTAGCTTGTACTATGCTCATACTATGTGCCTGACTTCCTTCAAGTAACTGTTCTGCAGGAGGTAATAAAGGAACAGTCTGAAAGTCTAAAACCTCCTCAGTTTTTCTATTCAAATTACTCATACTTTGTTTGGCACTACTAAAACATGAAACAGAAGATGGAACTATAGAGTCTGATGCTTCTTCAGCATTGGCATGTATTTGAATGACTTGTGATGTCAGGGCTGAGTTACTATGGCTATGTCCATTTGTATTACATTTATCTGTTTGAATACTTTTGTTCAGTTCTTTTTCACATGTGGGTGAAGAGACATTTCCTACAAGAAAAGGTAAAGTCTTCTTCCCAGCTTTAGATAATATTTCTTTATCTCTATTGGCAGCATCCTGCCCTTTTTGAGTTGATGGAGATTGTTGGGCTGAAAGATGAGGCTGAGAAGCAACACTAACATCAACAAAGGCCTCCATTTGATCCTTTGCAAGTTTAAGAGATGCATGCTTTGAGTTAAATTTAGCCATCTCCCCTAAAGGCTCTTCTCTCAGATCTTGATCTTTAAGCAATGCTATTGCACTTTCAGTTTGAGTAACTTCTTTTGAAGGACAAGGTGCAAAGACAGACAGTTTTTCAGAATTCACATGATATCTACTTGGTAAAATATCTGCAGAAGCAAACTCATTTGGCACTTGGCAATTATAAGCTTTCTTATTTTTATCACACAAGGACATAGCATTACCATCCAAATTATCAGAAGAAGAAATAACATTTGGTAAAGAGGAATACTTATCACTGGACCTACAAACATCAGCTGTATAACTGCTTGAAAAATCCACAGTTTTTCCATCTGTTCTATTTAATGGACTGCTTTCAAGTTCAGTTTGTTTCAATGTATTGGCCTCCACTTCTTTTCCTAAGACCTCCTTATCTATATCAGCTTTATGAAACTTGATTTTCATTGTACTTTGATCACTACTAAATAATGTATTAGAAGGAATAACAGTTGTCATATGGTATTTGTGTTCAGCTACTGGCTTTTTGGTGATTTCTTCATTACAGGTATCACCTTTAGATCCACTCAAGTTTTTTGTTTTTGGTATTCCCAAGTTAGTATATTCATGAAGTATTTTCTCTTTGGCTTGACAATCAATGAAAACCGTATGGGACCTGGTGACATCCAGATCACCGAGATTATCCAAAAACATTACAGTTTTATCCACAGGTATAGTAGTTATTTCATCTGGTGGGGCACTTTTATTTTCTGAAGCAGTGGTTTGACTTCTAGAGATCTCCATGTCCTCTGGTCCACATGCAGACAAAACTGGTTTAGAAGTTCCTGCCAGTGGCACAAAACCAAAGCCCTTTCTGTCTTCCAGCCTAGTTTCATTATTTATTTCTACCACAGAACTCTGAGTGATATCAATGTTACTTTTATCATTCTCTGAAAATGCAATAGTCTTGTTTTTGAGAATAAGGCTTTTTCTTCTCTGAGTTTTGCCTGACAGAGGTTCATTCAGAAAGCCAGGCTTTTGTGCATCATTAGTTTCTTCTCCAGGCCCACTATTAGACCCTTCCTCTAATGTCGTTAGCTGGCTGCTTTTTGCTGGTACATGGTTGCTTTCAGCAGGAATAGACATCATTTTTGGCTTCTGCAGGCTTTCCTTTTTGGATAATTGAAAGTCAAGTCTGTCTGGAAGTACACCTTTCGCCTCTGCTTGGTAGTCAATGAAAACAGTATGGGACTTTGTCATTTCTAGTTCCTCATGATCATCTATAGACATCGCAGTCTTATCCATATCACCAGGAGTTATATCACTGGGAGAGATAACTTTACATTCTAAAGGAGTTGTATGATTTCTATTGATTTCCATTTCATCCTGTCCACGTGCATGCAAAATGGTTTTAGAAGTTTCTGCCAAAGATACTACATGAGAATCATGTTTATCTAATAAAGACCTATAGTTTATTTTGACTGTGCAACTCTTGGTGATATCCATATCATCATTACCCTCTGAAAATAATATAGTTTTACCAATTTTCAGTCCACCAATACTTTTTCTTCCATAAATTTTGACGTTTTGCTTTTCCTTCAGCAATTCTGGCTTATGTATATTTCTGTCCTTTAACAAGTCCATATCACTAGTTGTTACTACTCTAGAGTTTCCTCCAGGAATGTTCACAGCTATTTGTCTGTTTTCTGCTGTAAGTTGGTTGTTTCTGTGTTCTAAATTAAATTTACTATGTTCTTGTACTTCAGAAGGACCAAACCCAATTACAATAGTGTGGCTCTTGGTTAGATCCATAGTTTGTTCCTCCTCTGAATATATTATCTTCTGATGAGAACAGTCATGATCATCTAAATCTTTCCTCTGTGGTAAAGGAGGTTTAGAATGCTGGCCTAGCACGACTTGTTTATGAAGGCTTTCCCACCCATCTGAAGGACTTTTGCTGTGAGAATACGACTTGGTGACATTCTTTGATGCTAAGTCAAAAGTTGTAGGAATAAGTTGACTTAGCTTAGTTGTGTGACTTTTAGTCAAATCCATATCTTCACCTGCTAAGAATTCCATCTTTTTGTCAGTCAATGAAACAGATGAAGCATTTGTCAGACTCTGTTGTAATCTTTCCTTAGATGCTTGAGGAACTGTAATATAATTTACATTCATTTTCTCATCTTTTGACATAGTTGTAAGATTTTGGAGCATCATTTCCTTTTCAAATATTGGTATAGCTGTTGTTTCTTTTTTAATGTTTTCTTGATCATGTTTAAATATCTTATTATCTATTACAACTGTGTGACTTTTGGTAATGTCCATGTTATCCTCTTCTGAATAAATAGTTTTCTCTCTGAGTGGGCCAGCATCTGGATTGGTACATATTTTAGAATACTTATCATCAGCCTTCAGCAATTTTTTTTCCTCTTGCATACTTGATAGACACTTAGTCAGTTCCATTGCATCATTGCTACTAGAATAAAAAATTGTCTTATACCCTTGAGTAGCTGGACTAGAACATATAGATTCTGAGGTTACAGGAAATGGGCTGGCACTTTGATTAGAAATCTGTGTGACTGTATGAGTTCCTGACTCTATAGGATGACATTTGGTAATATGAATTTTATTTTCAGGGTTTGGGACAGAGCCTTGGAAAGCAGTATTTAGTTTATCCTTCAGGGCTGTTTTCTTCTCTGGAGCCGTAGCTCCATCACCTGTTGTAACACTCATACCATTTTGAGTTTGAGTTTCTCTGTCAGATAAATTATTTTCTGATGACAAAACCTGTGTCGTATAGTTAGTAGTCAACTCCATACACTCATTGCCATAAATTGTATTATCACCTTTAAATTCTCCTAAGTTGGCCTCCCTGGATGGAGGAATCCAAGTCTGAATACAGGCTGTATGACACTGGGTCAGATTCATCCCATCATCTTGTTCTCTAAAGAGTCTAGTCCTATTACTACTATTTTCATCTACACTAAGAGATGTATGCATTTGATGTGTTGAAGAGGCACTGTTTGAGTCTTTGGAATAAACAAGTATCTCAGCATTTTCTTTATCAAGCTCTGTAGAAGAAAAAGTATTATATTTTCCTGTTTTCAATCTTTTTATGAAGTTGTCAGAATTTATCTTTTCTGAGAAAATGTTTTGACTTATGGAAATTGTGGGACATGCTAAATCCTTTTTAATTCTTGAATTCCCAGCATTATGTTTTAAATTCTCCAGAAAGGATGTGGTATCTATTTTTGTAGAATTTTCATTTTTGGTACAATCCAAAAGACCTTTGGTAATCATCACAGTGTGACTTGCTGTCAGATCCATCTGGTTTTCATCTGAAAAGATGACTGTCTGGTCATTTGCATGTTTCCTTTCATGGTTGCAATCTATAATTAAAAACTATAATGAAAAAAAAAAAAAAAGAAAAATTAGACCAAATATAATATTTTTGTAATTTGTTATTTTATTATTTTTATGTATATGGGTGTTCTACCTGCATGTGTGCCTATGAACCACTTGCTTGCCTGGTGCCTGTGGAGGCCAGAAGGTGTCAGATTCCCTGGAACTGGAGTTACACATGGTTACAAGCTGCCATTTAGGTGCTAGGAATTAACCCAGGTCCTCTAGAAGACCATCCAGAACACTTAGCAAGTAAGCCAATTCTCTAGCCCCAAAATAGAAATTTTGAAAAAAGTATTTAACATGTACTATATGTTTTTTAAGATTTGTTTGTTTTATGAATATGAATGCTCTATCTGCATGTACACCTGCATGTCAGAAGAAGGCATCAGATCCCACTATAGGCGATTGTGAACCACCATGTGGTTGCTGGAGATTGAACTCTGGAAGAGCAGACTGTGCTGAGCCATCTCTCCAGCCCCTAACACATACAACTAGTAATGGTTTCAATCTATATTGCTTTACTTGGTATAGTATATTATATGTAACTTGTTATTACATTTTTCCCCTAGGGCTAGGGATGTAGTTAATTTGGTAGAGTGCTTGCTTATCATGTTATTATAAAGTCCTATGATCAATCCCCAGCACAACATAGAGCAGATATGTTAATTCACACCTATAACGGAGGCAGGAGGCAGGAGGCAGGAGGCAGGAGGCAGGAGGCAGGAGG
>JANHMN010000002.1:182816262-182856891 GCA_030674055.1 Rhabdomys pumilio | reverse complement strand
AGGCAGGAGGCAGGAGGCAGGAGGCAGGAGGCAGGAGGCAGGAGGCAAGCAGTTCAAGGGAGCTGGGCATAGTGGTGCACGCCTTTCATCTCAGCACTCTAGGAGGCTGAGGTAGGGGATTTCTGTAATTTTGACGCCAACCAAGTTTATACAGTGATCTCCAAGATAGACAAGGCTACACAACAAAATGAGACCTTATCTCAAACAACAAAAAAAAGTTCAAATTTATCCTTAGTTACATAGTAGTAAGTTTGAGGTCAGACTGGGCTGGAGACCTGTCTCAAACATTTTTTTAGAAGCTGAAATCTATAAATAAATTACTTTTCGTTTACAAAAAATTAAAATCCAAAGTTAATTACATGCCTTCTACACTAAAAAAAAATTAATAAATAAAAAGCACTGAATGCATGAAATGCAACCATAATGAAAATTCTGTATTGAACAGTCACTTCAACCCTAAACAAAAAGTCCTAAAAAGGCATCTGTATTGAATAGTCATTCCAATTCTAAGTAAAATCTTAGAAAGGGATAGGTACATGATGGTTAATTCATATTACACTCTCTAAATCAGGGGTCTTGTTGTCAAAGACATAGTCTCTAACTCCTTGTTATTCAAAGTACAGTCTGTGCACCTGTATGTCAGTGTCATTCAAGAGAAGGTTACAAATATAGATTCTTGGGCTAAAAAAATGTCTCAGCAGTTAAGAGCATTCTGTACTCTTTCAGAGGACCGAGCACCTACATAGCAACTAGTAACTTCCTCTAACTCTAGTTCCAGGGGATCTGGTATCCTCTTTTGGAGTCTCTGGGCACTGGGTATGCACACAGTGCATACATACATGAAGTAGAACACTCATATATCTTGTAACAAAATAAATATTTAAAAAATATATATAATCTCTGAAGAGTTTATCCTTTTCAACTGGACAGATTTGTCTGTCTACTTACATATAACACATATTTTTCATGTGTGTGATGGTGGGTATTGAATATAGACCCTTGTATATGCTAGACAAACTACCACTGAACTTTATCTTCAATCAAAAAAGAAAAAAAACCTCTATATTTTAATAAAATTCTGAGATATTTCATGTGCTCATTAAAGTTTGAAAGGTCTTGGTATTATTTAAATTAGCAATGACTTAATTTTCCTCAAGTAACTGAAAATACAGAAAGTTTTAATAGGTTATGATAATTTACTTCGGTAAGTTATCACAAAATTATACCATTACAATAAAATTTTGCTATTTTAACTGTGAGAGATTAAATTTTGAAGATACTTGCATGATTTCATACCTCCTTTTGTTGCATCTGAGTCTGAATTGGAGCACAAAGCAAAGTGTTCATACCTATAGAACAATAAGAAAAAGATTATAGTAAGAAAAACATCATGTCAGGAGTCTTTTTTTCTTTTTTAGGACTGTCATCAGTTAGAAGTATTTACCAGTGTCCTGGTTGCTTAGTTGTCAACTTGACACAAGCTAGAGTTATCTGGAAAGGGGAAGCTCAGTTGAGAATATGCAAGTCTGTAGGGCCTTTCCTAGATTACTGACTAATATGAAAAGGCCCTGCTTACTGTGGGGTTGTGGCATTCCTGACCAGGTGGACCTGCACTGTATAAGAAAGAAAGATGGGCAAGCCATGTTGAGCAAACCAGTAAGCAGTGTTCCTCCTTGGTCTCTGCTTCACTTTCTGCCTCCATGTTGTTCCTGTCTTGAGTTCCTGTCCTGACTTCCCGTCATAATGAACTATAACTACAAACAAAAATAAACCCTTTCCTTGCCAAGTTGTTTTTGGTCATGGTGCTTAACAGAAGGGATACAAAGAGAAATCCTGCCTCAGAAAACCAAAGAATAAATAAATAAATAAATAAATAAGATTTTGAACTCATATTTTCCTCCTTCTCCAATGCTGGAGATCAAACCCAAGAAATGGCAAGTAAGCATTCTATTACTGTGTTATACTGTAGTCCCTAAGAGCCTTTTCTAATGATAGAAAATAGTAATTAATATCTGTTTTGGAAGAAAAATATTTTATCTGTGTTAGCAATTTTATTTTATCTGCTTATTTTTTTGAGCAATGTCTTTGAATCTTTGGTTGGCCAGGATGGAACTCACTATATAGATCAGACTGACCTTGAACTCATAGAGATCCAACTACTTCTGCCTTTCAAGTGCTTAAAGGTGTGTGCCATCATACCTGGCACTATTTTATATTTTATCTCATGTATCCCAGGTTAGACTTAAACTTGCTATGTAACCAAGGATGACCTTAAAGTTCTGATCCTCTTGCATTCACCTCCAGGGTGACAGGATTACAAGTGTATACCACATGTTTGTGTGTTAAGTTTTTAAACCATTATTTATTTTTGTGTATGAGTGTTTTGCCTGCATTAAACAACCTAGATGAAACAAAAAGTATATAAAGAAGACATATATTTTGGTCATACTCACCAGTAATTGCACAATAATTATCATCTAAATTCTTATCCCTAAAAAAAAGGAATTTTCATATATTATATTCCAAATAATTATGAAGAATCACAATAGTTGGAAGACTTAGGAAGACAGATAGGTATTGTAGATGCAGCTTTCAATTCCAGCATTCCGTAAAAAGCTGTCTATATACTATTAAGTAATCTAATTTATTTGGTTTTCATAAAAGCTCAAGGCCAGCATATACTTCTATAGATCACTTCTGTAAGAACACTAAAAATAACCATGGGAAATGGATCATCTAAAGGAGAAAAAAAATTGTTTGTTTCACTTTTTGTTGTTCTCTATTTCAAAACCAGGATTATTATTAATTCAATTCACTCCAAACAATTTTAAATTTAAAATCTTTTTTTTAAAAAAAAAAAAAAAAAAAAAACAAACCTCTACTTATTCATTTATTTTTATGTATGTGAGTACACCAGAAGAGGGCATCAGATCTCATTCCAGATGATTGTGAGCCATCATGTGGTTGCTGGGAATTGAATTAAGGACGTCTGGAAGAGCAGTTAGTGCTCTTAACCTCTGAACCATCTCTCCAGCTCTAACTTTAAATTCTTAATAGGTTAGGGCAGAGAGACAGCTTAGAAGTTAAGAGCACTTATGTCCTTTCCCAGAGGACCTGGATTCAATTCCCAGCACCCACATGGCAGCTCACAACTGTTTAAAATTCCAGTTCTAGGGAATCTGATGCCCTCTTCTGGCTTCTGCAAGCACTGCATACATAGTACATATACATGCTGGCAAAACTCTCATATACATAAAACAAAGAAACAAAAACACAAAATAAATCAAAATTAAAAAAAATCAAAATTCTTTTCAGAGATGTTTCATGAATGTATTAGTTAACAAATATGTATTTATAAACATGTTACACATGTGTAGTGAATATATGTACACAGAAATATAAATATAAACATAAATATAAACATAAATCATACATGAAAAATGTATGATTTATTTAATAAGTTTCTTTATGCCACCATAAAGGATCTTTATGCCATCTTTAGGATCTTTTGCATTGCTTGCTATTACAATAAGCTTCACTGAATCTTACATAGACATCATTTAAAACATTCACAAGTTGATTGGTGAAATAAATTTCAATAAATGAAATGTATACTAAGGTGATAAATTTAAGAATCTCTATATGAAAATGGAGTTTGTCATCACTACTAAGACTATACTGTAGACTTATTTTTCAGATATGCTACATATATAAAATTCTACCATTTGTGTTTTAATGTTAATTATTTGACAGAAGGAATGCTAAAATAACAAAATCTAAACAACTATTTAAATATAGTTAGTACATGTCTCTTACTTACTGTAGAGTCAGCACATTTTTTCTGGCTTCTGTCTCTAAAAATAAAGTAAAAACATAAAGTTGTTCAAAGGTACCTGATCAAGTATTAGAAAAGTTAAATAAGGTTGTTAACAACAAAAGTTTAAAAAGAAGCTATTATTTAACTTTTTTGTCCTCATAACTAAAAGAATAATTCATTTATTTTCCCCCTACTTGTTGTTGTTCAGTGAGGGTCTTATGCCCCCTTTTTTTCCTCCTGAGATAGTTTCAAGTACAAAGGGGTCTAGAACTTGTTATGTATCCCAAGCTGGTGTTGAACTTGCTATCCTTCTTCCTCAGCCCTGGGAATGTGGGTATTACAGATGTGAGTCCCCACATCCAGCTAAGGACAAACTTTGTGTCTGTTATATGTATATATTTATGTGGGTACGTGTATATAAGCCAGAGGTCAATGTTGTACATTGTCCTCTATCACTCTCCACTTTATTTTTGAGACAGTATCTTTCACTTAACCTTAAACATACTGATTCGGTGAGCATAGTTAGCCAGTGAGTTCCAGGGATTCTCCTGTCTTAAGTCTCATCAGCGATAAAATTATAGGCATATTGTGGTTTGAATGAGAGATGTTCTCCATATTCTTTGGCATTTGAATACTCGGTCCCCAGTTGTGTGGAGTTTTGTTGGGCTGAGTTGTGTTTCTCACATGTCTGCCATCCCAGGGGGCTCAGGGAGGGCAGAAGGGCGGAATTTGACTGAATTCACTCCACGTGGTGCCAGGCCAGACATCCGGGCTGTAAGAAGTCCAGAACTCCACTCCAGGCGTGGGGAGACCACAGAAGGACTGAGATGGGAGGCGTATGGGCTGGAGGGCCGAGAGGGACTAAGGAGAGAAGCTCCTGCAACGCCACTTCCTGCAACACCACTCAGGGTAGTCTCTTGGTCATGACCGTTGCCTCAGCTAGCTTGCTTGAGTTGAGCTGTTGGAAGGCAGAGAGGTCCTCCAATGGGCTAATGGGCGGTGGCTCACGGGTTGAAGGCACGCTAATTGGTTGAAGGCCCCCTCCTCGGTGGGCCCCAAGTATGAGAGAAGTCCATGGTTTTAAAACGTTTATTGTCATGGTGGAAAGTGGATAAAACTATACCCTGCATCCTCAGGGCGGGCCTGAAGTTAAATACCTTTTGTGAGTATGAGGAGTGTCTGGGAAGAAATGCTTAATTGGCTATGCCCTCAGGCCTTTATGCATCTCATTAATATGGAGATCTCTTGAGGCTCTGAGGCCTGTAGTCACGCCCTCTACTTGTGCTACCAGTGCTATGTGACCTAAGGCCACAAACCTTTCTTTGGGAGGGGCTGTGGATAAGTAAAAGGAACCTGGGCCCAGGAGCAAGGTGACTCCCATTAGCGTCACTGGGGTTCAAAGCAGACTCAACTGGGTACTCCACTGCCTCTCACAGCCCACTACCCCACACACTTGGTAGCAATGTTTGATAGGTTTAGGGGCCTGCTAGTGGAGACAGTATGTCTCTAGTGGTGACAGTATGTCTCTAGTGGAGACAGTATGTCTCTAGTGGCAGGCTTTCAGAGTAAAACAAGCTCACCTACTGTAGTTTTGATCTACCTCATGTTCAAAGTTCAAGATGTAAGCTCCCAACCCACTACTCTAGCCCCCATGCCTGTCACTATCCTGCCATGACAGACTCTTATAAACTATTTCTTCTATAAACTGCCTTGGTCATGGTGCTTTATCACAGCAACAGAAAAGTAACCAATACAAGGTATGTATACTACACCTGGCACCCAGCACCACAACTAGCCTACACTGGACTTTTAAATTGGTACTAGAGATTCAAACTCAGGGCCTCATGTAGGTATGGCAATCACTTTATCAGCAGGGCTACTTCTCTATCCCTTAAGATAAAATACTTAAAAACAATATGATAGAGCTAGCAAAATAACTTAGCGGGCAAAGGCATTTGCTGTAAGTAGAACCCAAACTCAATCTTGGGATACAATGCGGTGGAAAAAAAACAGAATCTCAACTGTCTTTTGACCTCCATGTGTCTTAGGATGTACGCTTTCTTCGCATGCACGCACTCAGGAGAGGGAAGTTAGTACATTAACCACAGAAAAGTTGTAAAAAAAAAAAAAAACAGATTAGCAAGAACTGAAACTACATATTTACCTGAAATTTCTGAATTTCTCTCTGCTTTCATATGAGGCTCTGTCTGGAATACTCTAGAACACACAAAAAAAATAATACTGAAAATCCCTTATTTTTTAAAAAAAATTCCTAGCCGGGCAGTGGTGGCGCACGCCTTTAATCCCAGCACTTGGGAAGCTAAAGGTGGATTTCTGAGTTCAAGGCCAGCCAGGTCTACAGAGTGAGTTCCAGGACAGTCAGGGCTACACAGAGAAACCCTGTCTTGAAAAACAAAAACAAAAAATAAATAAATAAAATAAAATAAAATAAAAATCCTACAGTTTTACTATTGATGGCATAAAGTACTTTTTGTTAGCATGCAAATTTGTTCCTCTCTTTAATAAAAATTTTAAAGTTCTATAATTATATGTATTCCAAAGAATTGTTTGTTTGTTTTTTTTTCTTTTTTTTTTTTCCTGGTTTTTCGAGACAGAGTTTCTCTGTGTAGCCCTGGCTGTCCTGGAACTCACTCGGTAGACCAGGCTGGCCTCGAACTCAGAAATCCGCCTGCCTCTGCCTCCCAAGTGCTGGGACTAAAGGCGTGCGCCACCACCACCGGTGAATTGTTTTGTTTTATTGGTTTATTTATTGATATGGGCTTGGGCTATGTAACTTTAGCTAGCCTAACCTATAACTCCCTATATAAAACAGGCCGAGCTGGGAAGTGGTGGCACACACCTGTAATCCCATTATTCTGAAGGCAGAGGCAAGGAATTTCTGAGTTCAAAGTCAGATTGGTCTATGGAATAAGTTTTAAGATAGCCAAGACTACACAGAGAAACCTTGTCTTGAAAATAAAACAAAACAAAAACTCAACAATACAAAAACAAAACCAGGCTGCTCCTGAACCCTAAGAGCTCTGCTGCCTCTGCCTCCTAAGTACTGGCCAGATGCAGTAGAGCACACCTTTAATCCCATTGTTTCGTTGGGAGAGTGTGGTTCAGAAGCAGGTGGAGTTCCATTAGTTTAAAGCAAGTCTGGTCTACTAGTGAGTTCCAGGCTAGTCAGAATTAAATTGTGAGCCCCTGTCTCAAGAAACCTAAAATTTAAAAAAAAAGGTGTATACATAGCAAATTTGAAGATTAAAGAATAAAAACAATACCAACCAGAAAGATCTAGAAACATACTACAATCTAATTCTACAGGCAATAATGTACTCTGGATTCAGGGTACCCAGTGCCCTCTTCAGTCTTTTGAAGAGCAGTCACCTCAGCTGCCACAACAGACTATATTCCCTCAAAGCATAAACCAAAACAAACTCTAAAATGCAGCTATCTAATGATATTCCCAATAACATTTAGCCAGCAATGTTGTACATCTCCAACGATGAGCTGGTAACAATTCCTGCCTTTTGTCTCTAAGAACAATGAATTTACCCAGCTATGTTAGTGCAGGCCTTTAATCCCAGCATTCAGGAGGTCTCAGTACTTGGGAGGCAGAGGCAGGCAGATCTTTGTGAGTTCCAGGACATTGATGACTACTACACAGAGAAACCCTATCTTGAAATACAAAAACATCAAAAACCCAATGAACTTTGCACCTAAGTAGCCTTTTGTGAATTTCAGACTTAACCCCAAGTCCACCCCATTTTCAAAACACATGCATGCTTGCACGCGTGCGTGTGTGTCTATGTGTGTGTGTTGAGGAGGGTGTTTTTGTCTTTTTGAAATGAGATCTTGCTGAGCTGTCTATATTAGTCTTAAACTCATAGGTTCAAGTAAGTCTATCTCTGTGTCCTATGTAACTGGAATGTCTCCTTTTTTTTTTAACTAATAAAAAACTCTCCTTGCCTCAACTTCCTTGAATTCACATTTGCTTCACTTTAGCTTATATATTCCCATTGTAACACTGCTATTCTCCAATAAATGTTGTGCTTCATTTTTCCTGGAAACAGTCTTACTTAGGATAGCTTCTAACTCCTGATACTACTGTTTCCACCTCCCAAATAGTGGGATTACTATCTGCACCAACACACTCGACATAAATAATCTTTTTTAAATCTAATATTCTTTTTTTTTATATGAGGACACTGTAGCTGTCTTCAGACATACCAGAAGAGGACACTGGATCCCATCCAGATAGTTATAAGCTACCATGTGCTTATAACAGGGTTGCTGGGAATTGAACTCAGGACCTCTGGAGTAACTACCGCTGAGCCATCTCTCCAGTTCAACATAAATAATCTTAATCATTTGAGAATCTCTATTTGTTACTCAGGTTATTTATATTTTACATATCCAATAAGATAATGCACTCATTTAACATAGTATCTGTCACACTAAAAATATTTATTAGTGGCTTTTTTATTTATTGTTTTTTTGAGATAGGTGTAGAGTAAAAGGAGTGAACCCACTTCTGGCTTTGAAAACCTACCAAGCCCTACTTGCCATAATCCCAGGAAAGGACAAGTGTGTAAAGTGATGGAGTTAGCAGGTGCTGGTAGACTCACTGCTGGGCTAACAGGCTTTCTGAGTTGTAAGTCTTTTATCTCCCTTCAGACAGTCACAAAGGTACTAATTCTCCTTGTCAAGACACTGCATTCTCACTCTCTGGAGACACCCCACCCATCCAGCAACTCTCAGACTTCTAAAGCCTGACTGCTTCCTGGACTTCAAGCTTGAAAAGCATAACTCTGCCTCTTTTTTTTCTGCCTTCCTCCTCCTGGGCAGCTGTAGAACAGTTCTGCTCCAGGAAGAAAACCAAGTTCATTTACTCTTTCCCCATGTTGCCATGCTAAAAACTCTTGTTCATCTTCTCTGGAGAATTCGGTGTTCAAGGGAGCAGCTTACGAACAGAGACCAGACCCTCACCCACCAACCAAACTGTCTGATTTTATCCTAGCCTCTCTAGCTGCCTGGAACTGCACACTGAAGCCCATGGAGCAGAGTCTGCCACACACCTATACCATTTCCAGCCCTGTCTCAAAGGGCAACTCTATGTGATTGCTCTTTTTGGTCCCATAGAGCCTAGCATAGGACTGACAGACACTGCCACAAGAAAATACTTGTTACTGGAATCCAGAGAGGAACCCAGAAAATCAGTTTCAGGTGTGAAGAGGAGGAGACGAGTATTCTTATGAAGATTATCACTTTGAACAAAAAGATTTAAAGCAAGCAATAAATGTGAGAAAGACATAGTTTAAAACAAATAAGCAAACAGAGGACTGTGAGAAGATAAAGATCCTGTAACAGTTGTTTGGTTGGTTTGGTTTGTTTGGCTTGGTTTTCAAGACAAACCTTGAATTGAGATCTGCCTGGCTCTGATTCTCAAATGCTGAAATTACAAGGGAAATGCCATAATGTCCCTCCCTCTCTGTAACAATCCTTAGGATCTGATGGCTTCTATTTTGCCACTGAAGTATGAGATGATAATGTCATCTTCTACAGAGGGAATAAAAATAGTATTCAGTCCTTAAAAAGAAAGAAAGAAAGGAAGAAAGAGAGAAAGAAAGAAAACAAAACAAAACAAAACAAAACAAAACCTACCAAAATCCACTAATCCCTGGAAATCTCCACCCTGGAAAACTCCTTCCCTGGGAAAGCCTATATAAGCCTGTCTCCTGTTCAGCTCAATGCTGCTTCTTGCTCCAGTAGAGGCAGTTACCTTCTTGTGGTTTTCCCAATAAGTCTCTTGTGTGAGGCTTGTTGTGCAGTGACTTTGTGGTATACCTTGGCCCCCAACTGCCAGGACACCTTTCCCTTCGAAGCTCTAACACTCACACAGAGGAAATCTCTCTCCTCAGAGCTATAACACTTCCATTGGGGAAGCTGTTCCCCTCAGAATTGTATCATGTGCATTGGGAATTTCCCTGCAGAGTGGCAATACTTGTATTGGGGAAAACAATGCCTTAGAGATGAAACACATACAACAGGGTCTTGCTATGTAGCTCAGATAACCCTTGAACTCACTATGTAGTCAAACTGGCCTTTAACTTGGAGTGACCATGGCTTCAGACTCCTAAATGTTGGATTACAGATGTGCGCCATCACACCTGACTTAGTAGTGGCAGTTGATAATAAATCAAATATATCTAAGCCCTCTTTTTTCGGTAATGCTTTTTTACATTTACTTTTTAAATGTTTGAGTATGTAATATGTGTGTGCATGTTCACAAGTTACTAAGCACATGCCAGTGTCCATAGGGAGGTCATATAGATCCCAGGTACTCAAAGCCTCTGAAAGCTATCAAGTGAGATCAAGACTAGCAAGGCAACTTGGTGAGACTTCATCTTAAAATAAACCCAATAACAAAAGCATGGACTTTAAAGAGGTTGGAGAAATACAAATGAGGAATGAGAAAGAATGCAGATCAGACTCCAGGACTTTGCTAAGATTTCTGAACATAAAACAACATGACCTCTCCTTAAATATCTGTGAGTTGGGGCCAGCATGGTTTACATAAGATACTAACTATCTCAACTAAACAAAACAGAAGTACATAAACAGAAGCCTATAAAAGGAATCATAAGATTAAAAAAAAAACAACAATAAAAAGAAAACACTTCCCAGAACTATGTGCCAAAGCAGTCAAAAATCATATAATATCTAGCTTGTTATGGATTTCAAAACATAAAGCAATTATTTCTATGAAATAATTCTTTCCTACTTACTTTATTGTATCTGCAAAGCTGACTCGCCGAGAGCTTTTCCTGGTTCTTGGAGCATTAGATTCCTAAGATAAAACAATATAGGATACAATTCTTAATATAAATCACTATGAATTAGATTTCCAGACTTATTCCAGGGATTCCAGGGATCAAGTCTTATTTTGAATTAATAATATAAGATTTCCAAACAGCCCAACATAGAAGAAATTAATGAACACAAATATGATTTTCCAAATACTCTTTTGGGTAGCTGCAGTACTAAGGATTGAACTGGTAGTTCATGTAAATATGTATTTTCTTTTGTTGTTGCTTTGTTTGTTTTGAGACAAGGCCTCAATCAACCCATGTTGATCTCAAACTCATAACCTTTGTGCTTCAGCTTTCTGATTGCTGGGATTTAAGGTATGTGCCACTACTCCTAGAGCATGGTTTTCAGTAAGAGTTAAAATAAGCATATTAGTGTTTTTTGACCTTTTGGTTAAAATCAAGTAGAAATAAGTGTACTAACACAAACAATATATAGCAAGAAAGATTGGACACTAAACAGGAGCTATGTGGCCAGCTATACTGACCTTGTTACAATGTATTCTTCTAAAATTACAAATAAACAGCTTTTTGTTTGTAACACAAGATCTTACTCTGTAGCTATGACTAACTAGCCTGGAACACTCTATGTAGCCCAGGCTAGATAGAACTCACAGAGATCAGTCTACCTCTGCCTCCCTAGTGCTGGGATTAAAAGCATGCAGTATCATGTCCATCTAAAAGAGTTTTCATTATAGTAAAATGCACATAAGTTACTATCTTTTGTGACTGTTGTAGTTATTGTAGTCCATAGTCTAGGCTACATTCAAATTTGCTATAAAGCCCAAGGATGAATTTGAAATTTCATTTTCCTAGTGCTGAAATTACAGGCCTGAGCCACCATACCCAACTATAACATAATTTATCATCTTAACCACTCTGCATTGACAAGTACTTACACTTGTTAGTGGTAAAAAGCACATAAAGTTACATTTACCATCTTTACCATTAAAAAAAAATGTGTTCATGTGTGCTTGTGTGAGTTTATGTGCATCACATATATGCAGGTGTCATAGAAGTCAAGAAAGGGTATCAGATCATCTGGAACTAAAGTTATAGGTAGTTGTGAGCTACCCAGCTAGAACTGAATCTGTGTCCTCTGCAAGGCCAGAAAGTGTTCTTAACCACTGAGTCATCTCACCACCCTCATCTTAACACTTTTAAAGTTCAACAGTGATGAAAACATCTTGTGTAACCATTCTCAAGATTTTCATCTTACAAAATGCTAACTATACATACTGAGACTGAAGAGATGGCTTAGTAGTTAAGAGCACATACAGCTCTTGCAGAGTATCAGAGTTCATTTCCCATGTTAGGAGGTTCACAATCTCCTGCAACTCCAGGTCAGGAGGGTATATGATGCCTCTGTGACCTCCATGGACACTTTCACACATGGGTGCATATGACACACACACAAAATTAAAACAAATAAACAAAATACACATTTAGATCCTTCCTCCAATTCCTTGGCAACCAGCATTCTATTTCGGTCTCTATCAATCTGACTATACCGCATATCAGTGGTAACAAGTAGAATTTGTCTTTTTGAGACTTTTTCTTTTCATTTAGTTCTTTAAGATGCTTGCATGCTGTTGTGTGTCAGATTTTTAATACCGAATTTCATTATTTATAAATAGCACATTTTGGGCCGGGCGGTGGTGGCGCACGCCTTTAGTCCCAGCACTTGGGAGGCAGAGGCAGGCGGATTTCTGAGTTCGAGGCCAGCCTGGTCCACAGAGTGAGTTCCAGGACAGCCAGGGCTACACAGAGAAACCCTGTCTCGAAAAACAAAAAATAAATAAATAAATAAATAAATAAATAAAATAGCACATTTTGTTTATTTAAACAAAATAGATGGACACTTGATTTCTCCTATTTCTTGACTAATGTGATTAATGTTACTTCGACTATGTGTCTCTGAGGGGCTGGAGAGATGGCTCAGTAGTTAAAATATGTACAGCTCTTGCAGAGAACTCAGGTTTGGTTTCCAGCACCCCAATTGGGAAGCTCATAATTGTCTGTATTTACATCTCCAAAGAATCTGGTTATCTCTTCTGGCTTCTGTGGGCTCCAAGCACATAGAATACATACTCACGTGCAGGCATTCACATATACACATAAATTAAAAATACATCTTAAAAAGAACCAAGAATAGTGTGCTATCTATATTAAACAGTCTATATGTCTAAAGGTCAAATCAGTCACAGCAGGCATGACAGATAGTAGATAAAGTGCTTGCCATATAAGTGAGAGAACTAAATGTCCAATCCTTAACATCCATATGAAAAGTTATACATGGAGGCCAGATAGCTCAACAGGTGAAGGCATGTACTAGATCCTGTTCTAGGTTAGAGTCAAAATACTATTCCCGATGGGCAGTGGTGGCGCATGCCTTTAGTCCCAGCACTTGGGAGGCAGAGGCAGGCGGATTTCTGAGTTCCAGGACAGCCTGGTCTACAAAGTGAGTTCCAGGACAGCCAGGACTACACAGAGAAACCCTGTCTCGGAAAAAAAAAAATACTATTCCCTATTCTAATCCTAGCAGAGGTTAACTAGCAACAAATAGATTTTGAAATTATAAAGACCAACTTATTCAATAATTTGGACTTTTTTTTTAAGCACTATGGCCCAGGGCCCCATGCACATTGGATAAGCATTCCATTTCTGAGTTACATCTCTAGTCCAGAAGTATTTGGACAAGAACATGGAAGCAATGAGATACTTACTTGTATACATTTAAACGGGAATCATTTATAGTATCATTTCTTCACATAACTAATAAAATTCATGATGATCTCTGAAGCCAGGAATGATGACAGAAACTCAAGTGGAAAACTGCCACAGGTTCAAGGTTTCTCTAGTCCAAGTGAAACCTAATCTCAGCAAACCAAGTCCTCCAAAATAAAATCACTGAACTTGCAAAGCATTTGCACTAGAGACTTACCTGAACTGTTTCATTTCCACATTTGAGGTCCTGAAGAGGACTCCTTGGGGGTTTCAAAATCTAGAGGCAATAATTAGAATTAGTCAAGAAAACTTAATGTAGCTACTAGTCAATTTAAGTTATATGAGTAGAGAGCTAAACTTTTAATTAAAATCCCTGAGATTCTTCAAAGTCATATTATTCACTGTTATGTAACTGGTTTAAATATCTGACATTTATGCCTTCTCCTGACCCACTCACCCAGATTCTTTAGCACAAAATCATTTAAGTGTTCTAGGTAACACTCCACACCAACTC
This sequence comes from Rhabdomys pumilio, assembly GCA_030674055.1. Taxonomy (NCBI): domain Eukaryota; kingdom Metazoa; phylum Chordata; class Mammalia; order Rodentia; family Muridae; genus Rhabdomys; species Rhabdomys pumilio. The sequence continues at coordinate 182,842,961 of JANHMN010000002.1, read as the reverse complement.
AAGGGTACTGAGACCATCTAACAGTCTGCAGTTTGTTTTTTCATAACGTGCAGTTCAGGAATGAGGGCATGCCCTAATAGGATAAGCACACTAACACAATTCAATTCTAAGTCCTATTTTTCTGTCTTGAGAGAATACATCAAACTCTACATAGAACTTAAACATAGAAATAAGAAGCACTAATATATCATAGCAATTAGAGATAATTACATAAATTATGCCTGTTATCAAAAACTACCCAAAAGTAGTTGAAATAGAAAAAAAGGAAAGAAAATCCCAGCAGAGTTACGTTAGAATAGGTAACTTTTACACATAGCACCCTATACCGTTGTATTTTGCAGTTTCATAATCAACATGAATTTACTGTGTAAATCAACTTGGGTGAACTTTTGACTTGCAATAGTTTGGATGCCAGGTTAAATATATATATATTTTAAAAAGAAAGAAATTTATATATTTTAAGCACTTATATTTAAATATAATTTATTACATAAACATTCAAAAATATAATGTTGTAGAAATATGCTAACAAAAAGTTTAATTACAAAAAGTGCAAAAATATGAATTTTAGTACATTTACTGAAATGTATAATCAGACTGTTTGAGTCTTTATCCAGAAAGCAGTAAAAAGGTAGCTGGGATGCCAAGGTAAAGGCACAATCAAAATTCCTGTAATTGTATTCAGTAAAAAGTAACATCTATTAATTTAAATAAAAGTATTTCTTACTGAGGAATGCTGTCTTCTAACAGGCCTCTGTGTATTGTCACTAAAAGAAAAGAGGAAAAGTTAATGTATATGTAGATAAATAACTGAATTTCTAAAAGCTATTATCACTTTATACCTTATGTGTTATAAGACATCAAATTCTGCATTTAAGAATACAATGTTTTAAAGGCACATTATGGTCAAGCCTGGAGGTACAGGTCTGTAACCACAACTTTTCAGAGGCTGAAGCAGAAGGATCACAAATTTGGGGACTGCCTCAGATACCAAGTAAGTTCAAGGCCACTCTTAGCAATTTAGTGAGACCCTATCTCAAACCAAAACACACAAGACTTCAGGTTAAGGCTCAGTGGTAAAGCATTCATCTAGCATGAATGAAATCCTAAATTCAACTTCTAGTACCAAAGGGGTGGGTGCAGAAGAAGCTGAGAGTATAGTTTAGTGGTAGTTCTTGCCTAGTCTAAAGATCACTGCCATTACATTCTACTAGTTAGTTGTCCCAAGGAAGAATATGAGATTTGTTGCCCACATGGTTTTTCAAGAAAAACTGAACACCTAATTATTGTATGAAATCTTGAGATTTTTTGCAATTTTGGTAATTATCTGAAAAATTAAGTATCAGATATATTAAAAGTTAGGAACAGATGTGGTAGCACATGCCTTTACTCTTAGTACTCTGAAGGTGGAGGCAGTGAATCTCTGAGTTTGAGGCCAGCCAAGGGTTTCAAACAACACTGTCTTGAAGGCTGCAAACAGATCACTAGTTTATGGTATCAATTTTAGAGAAATCAGTTAATCTCATAAAACCTTAATGAGGTGGGAGGTGGTGCCTATGAAAGTCCCTCAAATCCTAAGTTATTATTCTAAATGAACTTCCACAGACATACGGCAGAAAGGCTATCACTTTGTAGCACTGACTTCTTTTACTTGGAACAAAATATAAAACAATTTCAGACATTACTAATAGCTCTTAACTAACTTGAAATGACCTTTCTGTAATAGAAAATAACACTTTAGCAGTACTGAATCAACTTACTTCTCTTCGTTAGCCTCTGAATATATCCCATCCATTTTTGAAAACTTTTATTTTCTGTAAAAAAAAAAAAAAGACACATAGTATTAACAAGTAAAAGAGATGAAAAAATATAATCTATGGGAGATTAAGGGTAATGGGTATAACTTTAGAATTATTTTGTAAAGAAGACCAAAAATAAGAAGCAAAGACTACATTGTGAGCTCTAAAACATGATAAATTTAGTACAGTATCATGTTATATTTAATACTGGAATTTTTATACTCAAAGCAAAAATCTAAGCCAGGATTATGATTATCCTTATAATCCTAGTACTTGGGAGGTGGAGGCAGGAGGAGCAAGAGTTCAAAGCTAATCTCAGTTACATATCAAGTTTCAAGTAAGTCAGCCTGGGATATATCAAGAAGCCATCCCTCTTGCCCTCCATCCCTAGTACCCCCCCCCAAATCAAGATAAAATTTGTAGACTAGCTCTGAGCACAATGATATAGACTTTCCAATAAAAATTTGGCCTAGTTTGCATGATAATTAAATAATATAATACTTGAATTATATAATAATTCAGCTTTTAAATGGAAGTTAATCAGATACCTAAAATAATGGATATATCTTAGGAAAATTGAACTATGCTAGGTATGATAGCACATACTTATAATACCAGAACTCAGGAGATAAGAGGCAAGGAAAGTGGCTAAAGTACTAGTATTAAAAGCATGTGCCATCATACCTGCCCTAATTTTTGACATATACATGATGTGTCAGGAGCCAACAAGCTAATAACTAGCAAGTAATCTTCCTGCGATGTCCTGCCTTGGATTAAAAATCTATGACAGATTTGCTCCAATAGGCAAGGACAAGGAAAAATTCATTTTAGGAAAGATTGCTATTAATATGCTTTTCCTGATATCATTGAATTATATATAACAATCACTAGGTATTAACCCACCCTTTTGAGCAGATCTCTGTAGAACAATGAAGATGTACTGTCTTGTAGTGATGCTATATAGACAAATAGATGACTTCTTAATTCTTAATGATGATCCTATAAGAATTCCTAAAATCATATCAGTATTTATTAAGTTCTTTTATAGTGGAACTGCTATTAGGTCCCTTCTGATGTCAAAACTGCAATGAGAACTCTGCCAGTCTCTAGTGTCTCAAGTTAACTGCTTCTGAGATAGTAAGCAGGCTTTCTATTACTCAGAGCACATCCCAAAAAGGTAAATCATTGACCAAAGATCATAAAAAGAGAACTAACAATTTATTATAGGTGCTAGGATAGAATAAAATAATGACTGGGTTTATCTATACAAAACTTCACTAATAACTTTATTATGGTTTTAACTCCATGAAACTGTGGAACTGTGACAGGTGATGTTTAGCCAGACAGTTACTCCTAATGGATATGCATGTAAACATTCTCTGTTGTAAACTTCTTATTTGAATTTTTTTTTTTTTTTTTTTTGGTTTTTCGAGACAGGGTTTCTCTGTATAGCCTTGGCTGTCCTGGAACTCACTCTGTAGACCAGGCTGGCCTCGAACTCAGAAATCCACCTGCCTCTGCCTCCCAAGTGCTGGGATTAAAGGCATGCGCCACCACTGCCCAGATTACTAGCCATTTCTATCATAACATTAAATTAATACCATATACACTACTAACAGTCAATATTCTTACTTTTAACAATAAGGAAAAAATAGATACTTGAAAGATAATATTTTATTTCACATATTTTTTCACATACAATAAAAGCCAAATTTAGGGAACAGATCTTCATAATAAGTCTGAATTATTAAGTCTGAAATAAGTATTTGGGTTTGGAGTTTTTGTTGTTGCTGCTTATTTGTTCTAGGTTTTTAAAAATTATTTAATTTTATGTGCATTGGTGTGAGGCTGTCAGATTCTCCTGGAACTATAATTACAGTCAGTTATGAGCTGCCCTGTAGGTGCTAAGAATTGAACCCAGGTTCTCTGAAAGAGCATCCAGGGCTCTTAACCACTAAGCCATCTCTTCAAACTCTGTTTTTGGTTCTTAAGATAGGCTCACTATGTAGCCCTACCTAGCATGGAATTCACTATATATAGACCATACTGGCCTCAAACTCACAGATGATCTTTTTGCCTTTGCCTCCTGAGGTTTAAAGCAAGGATCACCACAACTGGCTTGGCTTCTTTAAACAAAATGTCCATGAGTTGAGTGTTTTGTATGCATGTATGTCTGTGCATTTGCACCTAGTTATCTGTGGAGGTCAGAAAAGAAAACTGAATCCCCTAGAACTGGAGTTAGGGACAGTTGTGAGATGTCATATAAGCACTAGAAATTGAATCAAACCCCCTGACAAGGGGCAAAGAAAGACCTTGTTAGTGGTATTGTTCTTATATTAAGCGGGGGCAGAGTAGATGGCAACTCTTTGTTCATCTTAGCTTGATAGTCAAAAGTTGTTTTATGCCTAGGATTCATAAAAATCAAATCAAATCCAGACAGCACAGGGGAAAGAAGAAAGACAGACAGAGACCTGTGGATCATCATAGACCTGCCCTCCAGTGCAAGGCACAGACACTTGCTTGCACACAGGCCAAGCAGTATAGACAGAGGATGTCACCCAGGGACCTGCCAGTCACATGGCCAGCCTGCAGCTGGAGCCACCACAATGTACAAGTATTTGGTGGTCAGATAGGAGAGAAAGAGAAGTGAACAGCTTTAACATCATTTTATTTTTATTTTATTTTTTTATATTTATTTATTTATTTTGGTTTTTTGAGACAGGGTTTCTCTGTGTAGCCCTGGCTGTCCTGGAACTCAGAAATCCGCCTGCCTCTGCCTCCCAGGTGCTGGGATTAAAGGTGTGTGCCACCACCGCCCGGCTCAGCTTGAGCATCATAAAGAAAGATGGAACTGGACGCTTGAGAGAGGAGAGAAGTAGCCTGTTGTGAGTGACCAGCCTTGCCACTGGGGCCAATTCTGACTTTGTGCCTACTCAGTGGCAGGGGTCATGTAGCAGGGTCAGTTACCATATCTGTGGCTCATATTTCCACTGGAGAACATGAGGAATGTGAAGAAGTCCTTGGTCAGAACAGCCACCAGGAACTACTTGGATGTCCAGGGGCTGTGTCAAACTGGCTCTGCCCCTCACTGGCTGCAGTGCTCTAGAAAGCCAGCCACATCTCTCACATCTGGCAGCACTCAGTAGAGCGGGCTCTAAGTCTTGCCCAGGCAGCAGAATAAAGCTGCTGATGGTGGAGGTATGGGTGAGCAGGCCCCAAGGGCATGAGTATAACAGAGCTGACCTTGCCATTTATCTGCCTTGGTGTGGCACAGGCACAGAGGTGATGCCCCCATCCTTTGCCACCACCTCCAGCAGTCATGAATGCTTCCAGAGATATAGCTCTGCCCCTCAACAGCTGCAGCACTCAGGAGAGTGGGTCCTGAACCTCACCTGGATAGCACAACAGAGCTGACACTGGTTGGTGGGACACAGGTGAACCAGCCTTAAGGATGAGATTCAGGGAGAGTTGGCCTGCCACTCATCTGCTATGAGGTAATGTGGGTGCAGTGGTGTGGGTGAAGGAGTGATGCCCTCACCCCTCCCTCCCTTCAGCAGTCAGAATAGCTCACCCTGGGGTCATGAGAGTGGGTAAGCTAGCCCTGTCCCTTGCAAACTGCTGCAATAGGGAGAGCAGGCCCTGTATTTCTTCTGGGCAGCACAGTAGAGTTGGTCCTAATTTACGGAACAAGGATGAGCCAATCCTAAGTACAAGACTGTGGGAGAGTTGGACCCACTCATATACTGTAAGGTGGTGTGAGTGTGGGGGTGATGTCCTCTCTCTTGCCACTTGCTGTAGTTGGTAGAGCTGGCCCTGAGGGCATAAGGGCAGGAGAGCTAGCTAGCCCTGTCCCCTCACTGGCTATAGCACTTGGGAAAACAGGACCTGTACCTCACCTGGGCAGCACAGTAAAGTTGGCCCTGGTGGAAGGGGCACAGGTGAGCCAGCCGCAAGGGTGTGAGAGCAGGAGAGCTGTCCCAGCCCCTCATAGGCTGCAGCACTTGGGAGAGTGGGCCCCAAGCCTTGACTGGGCAGCACAGTGGAGCTGGCTCTGGAGGCAGGTGCAAGTGAGCCAGCCCCAAGAGCATGAGAGCAGAAAGGCTGATCCTGCCTCCTGCTGATGGTGGCATTGGCTGGCCTAGCCAGAGCAGTGGTAGAAAGCTTGCACTGGTGGTGTAGATAAGGAAGAACTGGTGAGCTGACCAGCTGTTACCACTTAGCCCCAGATCCAGGGCTCTGAGATGACCCACCCCAGAATTTATAAGGGCCAATCCTACTGTTCCAAAACTGCAGGATCTCTATGACACAGGACAACAGAATAACCGGGAGGAGTCCCAATGAGGATTCAATACTGATGGTGTCACAGAAGCCAAAGATCTGAACCAGACCAATGACTCATTGCAGTGAATATTTGCAAGTGAAATGTGTGGACAGAGGGATATACTGTGGAACGCACTATAAAATGCTGCTACAGTTTCCACGATGAGATGTCTTCTTTTTTTCTTTTTTCTTTTTTTTTTTTTTTGGTTTTTCGAGACAGGGTTTCTCTGTGTAGCCTTGGCTGTCCTGGAACTCACTCTGTAGACCAGGCTGGCCTCGAACTCAGAAATCCGCCTGCCTCTGCCTCCCAAGTGCTGGGATTAAAGGCGTGCGCCACCACCGCCAGGCAAGATGTTTTCTATCCTTTGTTTTGTTTCTTTTGGCTGTTTGTGTGTGTATTTTTTTTTATTTTGTGGGGGGAGGTTGCAAGGGCAAAAGGTAGATATGAGGAGATGGGGAGATGTGCACGACTAGGGTACATAATGTGAAACTCACAAAGAACCAATAAAAAAAATTAAAAAAAAAAAAAAAAGAAATGGAATCAAGGTTCTTCCTCTCAAGATCAGCCAATGCTTGTAACTATTGAACCATCTCTTCAGCTCATAAATATATGTATTTAAAGCAATTTCTACTTAAAATATTTCAGTGGCTTGCTATTGTATTGACATTCTTCACTGGGACCTATAAGGCTCAGAGAATATGGTGTCTGGTTGCTTCTCAGACTTCATTATTCCTTACTACTTCCTGATTTTAGTAGCCACACTAGATGCTCTATTGCTATGCAGAGTTCTTCCCCATGTTAGTGTATTGATAAAATACTATTCTCTCTTGGCAAGAAAGACAAAGTTTTCTTGGTAGCACTATACATAGCTTCTCTGAGCATTACAACTGTACTTTAAAATCCTTGTTATATAATTTATTATATATTAATGGGTGTTTCTATCTCCTCCCCCAACTACCTTTGCCACAGAAGAAAATTATGAAAATAAAGTGGCATGTCTTAAATTTTCTGCTATATAGTCTACCGATGCTTTTTAAATGATAGGAGCTCAATGATTACTTCCTGAGTAAGTGCCATTCACAAGTAATCATGTTACACTTACAACTATTAACTAGTACATTTGTCTCTTCTATAGAACTGGTTCTCAACCTGTGGGTTGTGACCCCTCTTGGGACCAAAAACCCTTTTACAAAAGTCCCATATCAGATATCCTGCATATCACATATTTATATTAAAACTCGTAACAGTAGCAAAATTACACTTATACAGTAGCAACAAATTTTTGTTTGTTTTTGTTTTCAGCACTGGGTTTCCCCATGTAGCTTTGACTGTCTTAGAACTAGCTCTATAGTCCTATAGTCCAGGCTGGCCTGCAACTTGCCTCTGCCTACAAAGTCCTGGGATTAAAGGTATGTGCCAACCACATCCAGCTGCAACAAAACAGTTTTATGGTTGAGGTCACCACACGAAGAACTGTACTAATAATGAGCTGCAGCATTAGGAAGGTTGAGAACCACTGCTCTATAAAAAACATTTCAAGTTCAGCTTATCTTTTATAGGAATAGTTTCAAGTTCTGTACTCAAAACAGAGAAGTACTAGGAAATATTAATCCAAGGTAACCTAAACATTGTTATTTGAAAGTCTTTGAGAATCACTCCTCTCCAACATGTGGACTAGTTACCACTTAACCAATAAGATTCAAAACTTTCTGGAAGTCTTTAATTTCATTAAATGTTTGTTTATTTTATTTATTTATTTATTTATTTATTTTGTTTTTTCGAGACAGGGTTTCTCTGTATAGCCTTGGCTGTCCTGGAACTCACTCTGTAGACCAGGCTGGCCTCGAACTCAGAAATTCGCCTGCCTCTACCTCCCAAGTGCTGGGATTAAAGGCGTGTGCCTTTAATCACCACCGCCAGCAAATGTTTATTTTATTATATAACCCACCTTTAACAAAACTGGCCAGCGCACTGTATTGAATCTTATTTATAAAATGCTTTTGATCACATTCATACTAATTATTGATTGTCTAGAAAACTGTACATTTAGCACTTAGGGGTATACTTATAGCATATACTTACAGGTTTTTACTTATATACTTACAGGTTGTTAGATACTACTAGTTTTTTTTAACAGCCATTCTTGAAATTTCTCAGGCACTGTGTGAACTAATTCAAAATAGTGTCTATCTACATTACCATCAACTATAATAATGTATCATTGTGAAGTTTTGGCAACTGGTATGAATAAAAGCTAATGGGCTTAATTAGTAACTTAAGAAAAAAGTTTATTATCTTTTCCTTTAACTTACATTTATCAAATGGTTACCAAGTTGTTAGGTTATATTCATTAAATGTATTGAACCTAGCTCTATAAAAATGAAGTTATTAGGTATTTCTTTTGGATTGTTTGAACCAAAAGGTTTGAGAACCACCAGTCTAAATAATACAGGGATCTGCAGATCATCAACAGTGGGCCAAAACAGTCTCTGAGAACTCTCTCTTAACTGAAGAAAATAAACAGCAACAGCAAAACATCATTGTAGCAGAGACCATCATACTGACCTGCAGCAAGCAGAGCCTAAAATACTATCTGGCTCTGTCCACTCCTAAATTTATACAACCAAAATCTACAGCAAATGTTTTCCACATTCTCCACTGATATAGACTCTAGACCTATGCTGTCAAATTCAATGATTATACACAATGAAATTAAGATGAACAAATTAAAATTCAGGTTTTTTGTAACCATTTCTTTGATAACCATAACCATATTTTAAGTGCTCCAAAAATGATTGCTAATGGATACCATGTTGGACAATGCAGATATAGAATATCAGAATCACAGAAAATTCTTTTGGAAAGGCTTATCCCATCCAGTATCTGGAGTCAGTATATTCTCTTATTCTCAGCGTCAAATACATCATTTATATCACAATTCCAAACATTTTACTCCATTTACATCTGTCATCTTGTAAAGGTTTCCAGTCATTCATATAGTCAAGAAGTACATTGCTTGAACCTAACCTTTAATGACCAAAAATCTTACAATATATTTCTTTCCACATCTATAAGTCATCCCTCCAAAAATCTGACCAGTGAAATGTCATCTCCATGAAATCTACTTTAGCACAAGACAATGAACCAATAAGATATTCAAGAAACTAAACTGAACCAATTTAACTGAAATGAAAACTAACTTCAACCTTTGTGTAGAATGAACTGTTGCTTTGGTTTTTAGCCACATGCTTTGTCTCTGCTAACTTCTGTCTCTAACTTCTTAGCGTTTTATTGCTGTGAAGAGACATCAGGACCACAACTCTTATAACAGGAAGCAGCTAATTGGGGGCTTGCTTACTCACATCATGGGGAACCCGGCAGCAACCACAATGCTGAAGGAGTAAGGAGAACTTCCACAAACTGCAGGCAGAGCTTGCTCAAAACTCAAAGCTTTCTCCCCGCCTCACCCCCACCCCCGTTAACACCTCTCCTCCAACAAGGCCACCCTCCTAATCCTTTCAAACAGTGCCACTCTCTGTTGACTAGGCATTCAAATATACGAGCTTATGGTAGCCATCCTCAGACAAACAACAGCGTCTAATACATTTTAAAAATTGCTGTATGCAATAATTTTTTTCACATCCAAAGGGAATCTAAAGCCTTTTGGATAGAAAAGAAATTTTATATAATCTAACACACCGATGTTGTCTTTATTATTGTTGGACCTGCAGTAACCCGAAACTATTATTGTGCTCAGACGGAGCCTAGAATTTAAAGTTCACTCACCGCCTTCAAACCACTGAAGCAGGGAACTTCGGTCAGAAACACATTCCACAGGGAGATGGAGAGAGACAGTAGAACGAGATCCCGGAGCCCTGACGAAAGATGGTGGGTGGGGCGAGCCCGGAGGCCCAGGCTCACCGCGCAGACGATAGGAACCCGCCCGAGTCCGGAATGGAGCAGCCTTGGGAAAGGAGAAGCGAAACGCGGCGGTCCAGGTGAAGGACTCCTCCCGGCCGGCCGTTGGTACTCGCGCGTTCCTGTCGTCTGTAGGCGCTTTTGAGAACGCCCGGCCGACTGAGCGACCCTCAGCAACCCACGCCGCCCTTCAACGCTCAGACAAAATCCAAGGCCTCTCGGGAACAAAACGAAGCATCCTAACCTGCCACAGACCACCTGCTCGACATGTTTAAGGTCCGCGCGCTCCTTAGAATTGGACGTCACCTCACAACGTCGGGTCAGGGTCTGTGAAGTATTCAAATCTAACCGCCAGAACGGTGCGCATGCTCAATGCTGCACGCCGCTCAGACCCCACCCCTTCGGCTCCTCACCGGCCACACCCCTAAGACTTATTTAAACTTTTCTGTCCTCCTCTGAACTGACTTAAGTTCCCTCGGGGTTTTCTCCTTTTCTACAGAATTTTCTTTGTCTCTATTATTCTGCGAACGGCCATCTTCTTTCGAGTGTTTGCAAAGTAAACAATCGCACTATTGGCTTCCGTACAAAATGGCGACTTCCATGTTATTGCGTCACATCACTCTGTTACTACTCCCTATAGCTGCCAAGAAGAAGAGAGCTTCTGGGACGAGGTGGCCGAGTGGTTAAGGCGATGGACTGCTAATCCATTGTGCTCTGCACGCGTGGGTTCGAATCCCATCCTCGTCGGCAGTGCTTTTTTTTTTTTGCTAAGTAATGTAATTTTATAATTTACAGAATGGAAGTAATTGAATATTGCTTCGGGTTTTAATTCCAATCAGACTTTATCTTACACAATTAGTCTCAGCATGGAGGTGTTTTAGTTTGTAACATTGGAATGTGAAGGAATCTGATATTTGAAATCAATTGAAGGAATTTTGAGATTTTTGAAATGCAGCTTTTGGAACGTTAGGACTCAGATGAAGAAGCAGATAAAGAGACAAATTTAATTTCTTACAAAGTAAAATAACAGGACAAAGAGTACAACTATAGCTCACGTGTTCAGTGGTGGTCTGGAACGTGAAGTGACCTAGCTCTGAGATGAATGATTTGTTATTTAATAAACTCTTACTCTGAGGGCTTTGTTTGTTATTTCGAGATACAGTCTCATCGTGTAGTCCAGGCTGGCCTCGAGTTCAAAATCATCCTGCCTCGTCTTCCTAAATGCTACGATTACAAAGTTGCCCCACCACACTGGCTATTTTAGGGTTTTTAATGCCTGTTCTGATTACGAGGTACCATATTGCATTACAAACGCTACCTCTTCCAGCCCTCAAGCAGGCTATGGGATTTGTTTTCAATGTATACATTAAAAAGATGCCCATGGGGCTGGAGAGATGGCTCTAAGGTTGAGAGCGAGCGCTGACTGCGCCTCCAGAGGTTCTGAGTTCAGTTCCCAGCAACCACATGGTGGCTCACAACCACCTGTAATGGGATCTGATGCCCTCTTCTGGTGTGTCTGAAAACAGCTACAGTGTATTCATATACATAAAATAAATAAATAAATAAATAAATAAGTCTTAAAAAAAAAAAAAAGATGACCATGACACTTGAAATCTTGTTATGATCCAGAAACTACTGAAGAACAGCAACATGGCTACCTTTCCAGAGGACAAGAAGCTGAATCTTCTGGATTTAACCGGAGAAGAGGATTAGAAATAGGGAAAAAACAAACAAACAAACAAAAAACCCAGAGATTTTCCTCTTGTAAAATCATCAGGCAAATTCATTCAACTTATACTTAAAAACTCTTAAATTGTTTACTAAAAACACCATACATTTTACATGGATTATGTCTCTTCAACTCTGCAGAACCCTGTAATCATGATAGATATTTTCATATTCTATTATTGTTGTTTTACACTGAAAAGTTAACTTGTCCAAGGCTATACAGCTTCTAAGTTGCAGACAGGACAGTGTAATCCAAATCTCTTGACTCCATGACTTTCAACCACCCCATCCTGTATGGTACCAGATCATGAAGAGTTCTTAATGATCCCTTGGGGTGGTAGTTTTTACATCCCCCTATGGGGGGGAAGTAAAACTATGTAAAAATGCTCAGTGTTCAAGAACCCAGCGCCTGGCAGGTGCTTCAGCAAGATTTGTGACACTGATGGTTGAAAAGCAGTCGCTTTTCTCCTCGTTCCCCCATTTTAGGCCCAAATCCCTGGGGAATGTTGATTCCTCCACAATCAGTACTTTTGGTCAGTTCTCTTCAGCCATGTCTTACTGTTCATTTTCTGTCTTGGTGGAACATACACCCCTTCAGGGACCTTGCAGACAATTCAGTAGCCTATTTAGGGAAGAGGGGGGGGATGGCAGCATTCATTTTTATAATCTCTCATTAAAATAAAGCAATGTACTTTGATGATATTAATTTTGCCTGAGACTTTGCCTCCAATAGAAATCATGTATTTTATATTATTGTGACTGCTTTAGAATTCCTATGATTTGAAAGTGTCTGTCAAATTTCGTGTGCCAGAAATTTGACCCAAGTTCAGTAATGGCACATGCCTTTAATCTCAGCACTCAGGAGGCAGAGGTAGACAGATCTCTGAGCTCCAGGTCAGGTTAGTCTACAGAGCCAGAGGCTTCACAGGGAAACCTTGTCTAGAGAATCAAAACAAAACAAAAATAAATCTGACCTAGTGCAGCAGACAGAGCATCAGTCTCTTAGGTATTTCAGCCTCCAGAACTGAGACAAAGTACCTCCCCCAGACTCCTCCATTTATTAAGCCGAGAGCAGCCTGAGACTCACTCTTTAGCTCAGGTTAACTGTATATCCTGCTTCAGCCTCCTTAGTCCTGGGATTACAGGAGTATGCCACCATACCCATGCCCAGAGAAATTTATATTCTTTATATATCATCAGTTTCGTGTGTTCTATTGTAGTAACAGAAAGCAGCCTAAGACAGTATTCAGTACCTCAAAATTATGGTCATTATTAGACCTGCCATTAGACTTTTATAAAAAAGGATCTGGGTGTGGTGGCTCATGTCTGTAATCGCAGCACTTGGAGATCAGGAGTTCAAGGATATCCTCAACTATTTAGTCAGTTTGAGGCCAGCCTGGGCTATATGAGACTGTGCCTTTAAAAAAATAAGTCTAAAATACATACATGAATTACTGTTCCACAATTTAAAAATATTTTTGTTGAGCACAAGTATGTATAAATATGCATGTGCATGTTGGTCTTTGAGACAGTTTTTCTGTGTAGCCCTGTCTGCCCCAGAATTTGCTGTGTTCAGACTCGCCTTGAACTCACAGAGATCCAACTGCCTCCAGAGTGCTGGAATCAATGGCCACCTGGATGGCCTTTACTTTTGATCCTTTTGCTTCAGCTTCCAGGATAGTTTGGCTTATGGGCCTGCACCATCAGGCCTAGATCTATCCTTTCCCTGAAACAGGCCTCTATTCTCCCACTCCTTAACCTGTAACTTTTACTGCCTCTCCTTCTGATCTCAGCTTAGATGTTGTCCTAGTTAGCACTAACTGTCAACTCAACACAGCCTAGAATCATCTGAGAAGGGAGCCTCAACTGAGGGATTGCCCAAAGTAGGTTTTCCTGTGGGTTTCCTTAACTATTAGTTGTTCAGTCCACTGTGGGAGACACCATTTCTTAGGCAGTAGGGCTATATAAGACTCTGCCTTTAAAAGAAAAGTCCCAAAATAAATACATGAATTACTGTTCCACAATTTTAAAATATTTTTGTTGAGCATAAATACGTATATGTATGTATGTGGATTTTTGGTTGGTTAGTTTGTTTGCATTTCTCCATAGTTTCTTCTTCAAGTTCCTGCCCTTCCTTCTCTCAAGGTTGGATTGTAACCTATGAGTTGAAATATACCCTTTCTTTTGGTTGCTTTTGGTGAGAGTGCTTTATCACTACAGAAAAGAAACTAGGACAGAAGTCATTTTCATCAACAAGCATTCCTAGCCCTCTGTGCTGAACATCCCCTTCTCCTTCCATCAGTCTGCTTTCACTTCCTTCTGAGCCTTTGCACCTCTCCTAAACAGAGTCCTCTGCTCTTACCCAGCACTCAGGAGGCAGAGCTTAAGTCACCAGCTACTGCTGCATGCTCTCTGCAGACCAGTAGAATAGGGCTGAATCATCTCCTGAGTTTTACCAGCTTCTGGGATTGATAGCTTGATTTGGGTCCAGTTTTGACAAATAAAAGGTAGTTGAAGCTGGAGGAGGGACAGTTGCAGACCTGTAATCTAAGCATTTAAGGGTGTTGGAATAGGAGAAACACGAGCCTGGGCTAAGTGGTGGGAGACTCTGATCAGCCACAACAACAAAAAAGTAGGTAGGTCCTGTTAATTATTCTTAATTCATTATTTTTATTCTATGTTTGTAACTGTCTTGCCTGACTGCACATCTGTGCTATATGTGCATGCCTAGTACCCTTAGAGGCTAGAAAACGTTGAGTTGAGCTATAGAGGATTGTTAGCTTCCATGTAGATGCTGGCAACCAAACTCAAGTTCTCTGAAGAACAGTATGTACTCTTAACCATTGCTCTTAATTACTGAGCCATCACTCCAGACCCTTTTAAAAGATTTTATATTTGTATTTTATGTGTCTGGATGTTTTGCCTGCATGTATGCCTGTGTACCACATGTGTTCAGTGCCTACTGAGGTCATTAGATCCCCTAGAACTGTTGTTACAGATGGTTGTGACCTAGCACATAAGTTCTAGAATCAAATCTGGGTTCTCTGGAAGAGCAGTCTATATTCTTAGCTGCTGGGTTATCTCACGAGCCCCAGGTGAGTTATTTCTCAAAGGAAAATCTTCAGGTGTTTTGAAAACGTATAATACACTAGAGAAATTTAGGGCTGGAGAAATGGCCCAGGAGTTCAAAGCACTTACTTTCTTGGCAGAGGACTGGGTTCAGTTTCCAGTGCCTAGAAAGCTGCTAAGACCAGGTGCTGCCACTCAACTTCCAGGGGTTCTGGACTCCCTGGATACCAGGTATTCATGCAGCACATACAAAACTTAGGGCTGGAGAGATGGCTCAGCAGTTAAGAGCACTGGCTGCTCTTCCAGAGATCCTGAGTTCAATTCTCAGCAACCACATGGTGGGTTACAACCATCTGTGTGATCTGATGCCCTATTCTGGCATGCAGGTGTACATTCAGCTAGAATACTCATATAAATCTTTAAAACATAAAAGAGTGAAAAAAATGAACTGAAAGTTCATTTTAAAAAATATTGATTCTGAGCCAGGTGGTGGTGGCGCACGCCTTTAATCCCAGCACTTGGGAGGCAGAGGCAGGCGGATTTCTGAGTTCGAGGCCAGCCTGGTCTACAGAGTGAGTTCCAGGACTACACAGAGAAACCTTGTTTCGAAAAACCAAAAAAAAAAAAAAAAAAAAAAAAAAAAAAATTGATTCTGAGCCATTTCTTACAGATATAGAATACATTTTAGCCATCCTCACCCCCATTACCTTCTCCCATTCCCACTTCCTCTTCCACCCAAACCCTTCTTGCCAAAAGGTCCCTCCCTCCACTCCTACTGTTGTGCTTGTCTCTAGATGTGTGATGCACTGTGATAACTAGGGCTGCTTGCTTGGACATGGGTGGGAAGTGATTTTCTGGTGACTGGGTAACTTTCCGTGGTTAGACCACTGAAGAAAATGACATTCAATTTCCCAGCAACCATTAACTGCCAGTAGCCCCTCCCTCATGCATGTTTTTAAATAACAGTGGACTCAGTCTTGTGCTTGGCTTTCAGAAGTAACTACAGCTGTATGGGTGTAACTGCCATGTCACTCCCAGACTTTTTAAGGCACCCTTCCTTATCCTCTGGCTCTTCCGTTCTTTTCCGGTCTCCCAAATGTTCTGAGCCTGTCGGGTGTGATGCATGTATTCAGTTTCAAGAGGCTCACTCCTGAACCTCTCCCTGCTTCACCTTTGTAAGCCAGGGTGTTAGTTCTTAATCTTACATGAAATTACTTGCTATGAGACTACCAAGGTTTTCTCTCCTGACGATTTCCTGATCCATAATTACCAGTACTTGGCTCCCATTTTCTAAGGGAATGAAAATAATCAACAATGGCACTTTATTTTAAAGAACAGGAGGGGGAAATTACTTGAATTAGTAATAGAGAGCAGAGACTGATAAAAGAGTGAGAGGCGCCATCTACTGGATCAGTGGCGACTTCCAGCTTTGGATGAGAAGGGTTTCATCTTTCTACCTTTTAAACCCCATCAACAGGCCTCTGCTCAAAACACTCCAGTCAGCAGCAAGGTTACTTCACACTATCCTGAGCTATTACAGGATAGTCCAACCCCAGTCCCTGGAAGACCACGAGAAAGGACTGATACAAAAATACCTAATTAAGACTAACAGCATTTACTGCTTGAGTAATCTTCATCCTCTGGATCCAGCGTCAGGAAGACTCACTCCCTGTTGATTACGAATTTATCAGGGAAGAATTGTCAGTGGTTAGCTGGTGATGCTCCACAGTCCTGGATGACTGGCTATACATCAACAACTCTTTCAAGACTTACACTCTGAAGGAAGAATTTGCAATGGATGGTTGTATGTGTGTGCTTGCTTATAGTCTATGTCTTATTATACACAAGAAATCTTCAAAGTCATGAGTGGTGGTGCATGTGTTTAATTCTGTCATTTGGGATTTTTGAAAAAAACTTCAAGCCAAGCGTGTACATGGTTGTCTATAACTCAAGCAACTGGAAAGCTAAGAACGTAGAAACTGAGTGGGAAGCACTGAGGACCCAGTAATTCTGAGGCTGTCCTCGCTGTGTAGCAAGATCCTCTCAAGAAAAACAGAAGAGAGAGAGAGAGAGAGAGAGAGAGAGAGAGAGAGAGAGAGATTATCCAATTATTTTGATGTGGCTAATGGCTGATAAAATGTGGTTTTGAAAATAAGAACATGCTTCACATGAGAGAAGAGCTAATTTGGAGTGACAGCCATGACAATGGACAGTGCTTACCTGTGGAAGGCAGGGCTTTGGAACAGTAACAGTGCCAGGTGGTAATAGTCCTGACTCAGGGAATATGCCATTCTCAAACATGTGTTTTGTTAAGCTGCACTGCTTCCATCTTTGTTGTTATTTTGAGACATGAGTCTCACTATGTACCTCTGGCAGAGGCCAGAAGAAGGGAAGGATCCTCTGATGCTGGAGTGTCGGTGGTTGTGAGCCACTCAAAGAGCAAAGAGTGTTCTTGACCAGACCATGGAATTACACTCCAGCTTTGGTGTGTGTGTGTGTGTTAACCAGAATCATTTTGGACATGTTAAAATTGGGCTGTTAATTCTTTTGTTGCTGAGGAAGATCTCATGTCCAGAATAAATAATAAACAACACAATAAAAGGAGTATATTCCACTATGAGAGATCACTTCACACAGACTAGGAGAGATACGATCAGTAGAACAAACAGAAAAGAATCAGCATTGGGTGGCTGGGTGGTGCTGGCACACCCCTTGAATCCCAGCACTCAGGAGGCAGAGGCAGGTGGATCTCTGTTGAAGATCAGCCTGGTCTACAGAGCAAAATCCAGGACAGCCAGGGCTACATTGAGAATCCATGTCTCAGAAAACAAACATATAACAAAAAAGAAAAAAACACAAATTGTCTGAGTCTATTCCTGTGGAATAAAGAATAAACTGTTTACCAGGAGTTGAGAGAGATAAAAAGGGAAGAATGCGCTTAACAGGTACAGGTTCCCTTTAGGGATGAGAAATGTGTTTTGAAATCTTGAGATAAGGTTGTGAACACAGTAAATGCCAATAGTGTTTATCTTAAAGGGGTTAATTTTATGCTATGTGATTTTTTTTTCTCAATTAAAAAAAAAAAAAAAAAGCAAGGCATGGTACTTCACACCTGTATTCCTACTCTGGAGGCAGAGTAGGAGATTCAAGGTTCAAGATTGGCCTGAGCTAGAGACACTAAGAAATACTAAGGGGCTTAGAGTTCAGCTGTAGAGTACTTGTCTTCTAGTGGATCTAGGTTCTATCCTAAGCACTGGGGAAAGAATTGTAAGAAATTTTAAGAAGGGAGAGATTGTAAGAAACAGTAAAAATGGACACACGAGGTGTTAGAAAAAATAATACATGTACAGATCTGAAAGCCCCAAACAAGCCGGGAAGGAAGGAGGTAGCAAGTGCAAGCAGGTCTGACTGCGAAACCTTGCTTTTCCCCAAACCCTGAGTATCAACCAACGGGAGCAGTCTCTGCCTCAAGGCCCATCCTTGTCCCAACCTAAGAAGTCATTCTTCCAATGGCCACATCCCTCAGTCTTCTTGCCAGTCATCCTGTGCCCAGGCTGGGATGGGTGAGACGTACTCAAAATCTGGCCCTTTATAGCGGAGGGCATGCAGGAACATTACAAGGTCCTGGGGCAAGGGATCCTGTCGCAACACCCGGCACTCGGCACAGAGTGGGTCTGTTTCTTGATTCACATCTGTTTTAGCTGCTTTCTCTGGTGTGTCAAGATGCTGAGAGGCTGCCTCAGCTACCCCATCTATCTTCTGGGCTGCTGTAGCCAACCCTTCCAGGCTGTCTTTGGCCAACTCTGAAGAGGGAGCTGTCGAGTCTATGAGCCCTGGGGCCAGGTCACCATCACAGAGATCTAGCATACTCAGGCTTTCCTTGGCCTGATGTTCTGCAACCAGGTCTCGGAGCAGTTCCTCGTCTGTCTTTGGAATGTGGCCACCCTGGCCTCGAGAAGGACCCCAGGCAGTTGAATTGTAGATGGGGTCATTGAGAATGGGGTGGCCCAGGAACTGGAGGTGGACTCGAATCTGGTGAGTGCGACCTGTGAGTGGTCGGCACCGTACCACGCTGGAGCGGCCGTTGTAGCTCAGCCTCTGGAACACAGTCTCACATGGCTTGCCCCGAGGATCCACACGGCACACTCCTACCTTGTAAGACACCACTAAGATGGGTTCCTTACAAATTACCTCCTTGTCAGGGAACTCCCCTGCAACCCGGCATACATACTCCTTCTCCAGCTACACAGGAAGAAAAGGGAACAAGTCAGTCCAAGGTGAAAACAGAATCTAAATCCTCTCTGCAGGTACACCAGTGTATCTGAGAGGAGGTGATTCAAATCCTAATGACAGCATTGTCAGCTTCACCACCCCAGGGACATTGTTACTTACGCTCTATACATCCCATAACCTCATCTAGAAAGTATGAAGTCGGGGCGATGGCTCATCAGTTAAGATCGCCTGCTGCTCTTGCAGAGGCCTGGGTTCAGTTCCCAGCATCTACATGGTGGTTCACAACCATCGCTAACACCAGTTCCAGGAGAGGTATTCTCATTTTAACCTCTGCAGGCACAGGCACACAGGCGCATGCACACACACACACACACACACACACACACACACACACACACGAGTGAACACATGTACACACACGCAGAGAAAACACTCATAAAATGAATACATCTAATAGAAATTCTTTGAAAAAGAAAATGTAAAATCAGAAAACATTTACCTCATGGGGCTACCATAAGTGTTTCGTAAATTAGGTTCTAATCTGTTGGGGATTAAGTCTGGCATGTGCTCAATAAATGAATCCAGATGCAGAACATAATCCCCACCAGTAAGAATCTTAATCACACCTCTTTCAACCTTATCCAGTCTTCCTACTAAGTGAGCTCGCCTCAAAATCTTAACAATGTTTAATGTTTTAGAAGAGCAAACTACTAAGAAGCAGTATGTGTCATCTCCAAAGACCTTCTGAAACATACAAGATAGTTGTCTTTGGAACGTTAGGTGCTAAGCCTCCTCAAAGGAGGAAGGTTGTAGATGCCCCTCAATCTAGAACTTCATGATACCTGAGTGCCCAGGAAGTAGTCTACAGCAGGCAGAAGCCTGGCTCACCTGCCGATCCCGAACCTGCTCGTGGATCTTCTCGGAGACCGCAGCTGTCTTGGCAAACATGAGCACTCCTGAGGTAAGGCGATCGAGCCGATGCAATGGGTGTAGCTCCTTCAGCTGGTGCTCCTTGCCCAGGATGAAGATGACCGTGTTGTGTCGGAAGCGGCCACAGGGGTGCACAGGAATGGAGGATGGCTTGTCTATAACAACCACATCATTGTTCTCAGCTAGTAGGCGAATAGGCTCTGCTGTGACTGGTGGCTCATGTCTGTGCACTGTGTTCCGCAAGAAATCATTGTCCTGTCAAAAACATAGGTAACATTCAGCCTGGGACCAGCAACCTATAGATAGTCAATTTGACACCCAGGTTCCTCAGTTCCTATTGACATAGAGGGATGGTCACAGGAAAGCCTTAAATAGAAAAAAAGTAGATAGCCCGGGGTGGTGGAACACGCCTTTAGTCCCAGCACTTGGGAGGCAGAGGCAGGCGGATTTCTGAGTTCGAGGCCAGCCTGGTCTACAGCGTGAGGTTCAGGACAGCCAGGACTACACAGAAAAACCCTGTCTCGAAAAACAAACAAACAAAAAAAGCCAACCCCCCCCCCCAAAAAAAGAAAAAAAGTAGATGTAGTAAGATCTCATTTTGTAAAAACACACACAGGCATACAGCCAGTTCTTGGTGGTGAGATTATGAGTATTTTTGCTTCTTTGTATAATCTTTACAATAAAGGTGTATTTTAAATTTTTTCATTACATTCATTTATGTGTGTATATGCATAATGGCAGCCCATGCAGAGACAAGAGGTTGTGAATCTTAGTAGCAAGGACCTTTACCTATTGAACCATCTCATCATCCTGATACAAATATATTTGAAAGAAAATGTCGTTTAGATAGAGAGAAAATTTCTATAGTTACCAATTAAAACCTTCAACAACACCAACCTGTAAGTCCAGAGCTCTAGGCTCTACACACAGATTTGACTGAAGCTCACTACACACTCTTTGACAAGTCATTTTAACCTAAGACTCGGTTTAAAACCCTATGGTTTTCAAAATCTGTATGGGAGAGGTTATTCCCAAATCCTGAAATTCCCCTTTTCTCTTTACAATCTCTGTGAGTCAATTTTAATGACAGGGGTCTTGTGGAATAAAAAAAGCACCTGCCTAGTATCTGTCACTGACTTCCTAATTCTATACACATCAGGACTTATGACAAACACAGCCCGCACATTGGAAATCACACTGTTGCCTTACTTTTGAGGTTCACTTTGGTCACAAAAGGGAGAAGCAATACAAACTCCCCAAAGTTACCACCTGAGTTTAATGTTAAAGCACACAAAATGCTTAACTTTGTTCCTGATACAGTTAAGAGCACATGAATGAGGTATCTACTATTATTATTTGTACAGAGATTTAGTATCATGCAGGGTAGAAAGTAGAAAGTGCCCTTGCCACAAAGCAGATATAAAAGGAACATGAGAATTTCCATTTTTGTTTCTTGGGAACAAACAACCTTGCTTGGAAGGATGAACAGTTGAGTTCTAGAGTATGAAAAGGCTATCATCTACTTGGAGACGTGGGAAGAAGGGACTAAAAGAGCCCCAAGATAAAATTAGCTTGTTTCTGAATTACCACCACTTTAATCCCGAATATATAAGATGTGTCTGAAAGAACAAACAAAAATCCCAAAACTTTCCCTCTTTTTCTCAAAGCTTGATTCTGGCCAGTCCCATCGGACACTACCTTGAGCACGATGCTGAGGTCCTGGACTGGTTCCTCGTTGAGATGCAGACGTCCTGCCCGGACAGCGGCCTCGTAGTAAGCCAGTGGTTGGGATCGGAACTCGGTGCTGAAGACGTGCAACAAGCTGCGGCCCACCCAGCGACCTTTACAGTAGGTCTGGAAGTCAAAGTAATAGGGTCGCACCTTGCGCAGGCCGCCCTCGAAGTAGTAGGTGGTCTCCGCAAAATGCTCATCGCTAAAGCTCACCCCAGTCCGCCGTTTCTTCGGGGGCGGCACAACCCGTTCACCAGTGGCGCCCCGTCGTTTTTTTCTTTTGCCTGAGTCTGCGGATGGAGCTGGAGCCTGCTCTCCGTTCCCCGGGAGCTGCTCTTCGCCTCCCTGGGCCCGTTCCCCGCTCTCCGGGACCTGTTTCCCTACCGCCGCCGACTCCAGGCGCTCTAGGAGCGGCTCTCCACTCGTGTCGCTAGCAGCATCTCCATTTTGCTGAACCAAAGCCTTCAGCCCGCCCGCTGCCTCGGTTTGCGCAGAGAGTGCCTCAGTCATCGCCTCCCCACAGCTACCCCTAGTCCGGACAAAGCTGTGGGACCAGAGCGCCACCCGCCACTGCACAATATCCTGTAGGCGGCCCGGGACACACCGCCACATGACAGCACAGCAAGCTGCTACAGGGTCGCAATCTGATGGCGTCACAAGATAGCAACCAATCAGGAAGCCCCAGTACAGAGGCGGGGTTTGCAAGAAGGGACTAGGTGAGTTGTTTTAGAGTTAGGTGTCCGAGGAAGTCCTTGCCTTTACCGCCAAGGTCACCGACTCCCCTCATCAAAGAGATCAGATGGTATTTCCTAACGGAAATCTTTGGAAGCGCTCCACGTAAAAGACTTGAATGGAGATGATGGTGCACATTTCATATAGATGTGCGCTATTTCCCTGGGTCTGTAAAACGCTTAGAAGTGTACTTAAAACAGGCAAAGCCGGCAAAGCTGCACGCACCCATAGACTTGGCGCTCAGAAGGCAGAGGCAGGAACATCAGGAGTTTTAGTTCTATGGTTATTCAAGAGTGTGTCTCAAAATAAAAGCAGACAAGCAAAATAATTGTAATTATTGTTGTTTAAAAAAACAAATACGAGGCAAACAAGCAAGAAAAAAGTACCAATTAAAATGAAAGTTGCTACAACTATGACTGTCGTAGTATCTACTTTGCTTTTACTTTTGAGGGGCGGTGCTGGGGAATTCTAGAGTCTCAAGCACTGGTTCATTTAATTATACCCATTACTACTATTACTACTATTGTATGATTTAAAAGGCTGCATATTATATAGTATGTTACACACCTCCATAAAGCTATTATTATACATATATGTATTAAAGACACTATCCTTTCACACCTGCCCTTCCTGCTAACAGCATGAAAAGAACTAGAGATTCCCTATTTGACTTCCATGAACTCTTATCCAGAGCCACCTGCATATTAGAACTCCAAATGGATCAAAAATTTATTGCCAAGGTCTTCTGTGTATATGTGTGTGCCAGTTGCATGCAGTTGTATGTGTAAGCATGCATAAAGGTGAGAGCTCAACTGCAGGTGATCTTTCTCTGGTGCCATCCATTTTGTTTATTGAGATGGGGTCTCTCACAAACATGTACTACAATGCCCATCTTTTTAATGTCAGTTCTGGGGATCAAACCAAGGTCTGTGTTGCATGACTTTACCAACAGAGCTATCTCTCCTGCCTGCTAGGGTTCTTAAATGCAAAATACCAAAACATGCATTGGCTAACTTCATCAGAGAGGGAATTACTGGAAGGATATTAGCGCTTCATAGGATTCATGAAAGAGCTGAAGTATTGGCTCAGTAAAAAGACCAAATTAAGGCAAGCAAGGCCTCTGAGAACTAGCTGTTACTGGAGAAGAAACCCACTTGAGATGCTGCCACTGTCCCCACAACCCTTTGTCCCCTAAAAATTACTAAATATCTCAGCCTCTTTGTGATCCTATCTCAAGATCTGGAATCTCACAAGAGAGCCTTCCTTCTGTCAAGAGGAATTAAGTCTGTCTGTATTTTACAGAGTGCCTGAAAATAGTTAATAACCCCATTATTCTTCACAGTGGGATTCCTCCAAAAAGGTAGATATTTGGATGTTAGTGTCTAAAAACAGGACAAATGCCTAGTCCATTTCAAGAATGTGAGCATAAACTTTCTCATGGGCATTTATTATACAAAATTTTAATGTTGGCTTAGACTATTCTTATCTTATGTATTAACCTTCTGGAGAAGATCAAGAGAAGATTTTTAACTAAATTCTTCTGTAGGTCAAAAGTCTCACGAAGGGAGGTGGACATAGGAGGATCAGAATTGTTAGGTCATCTTTGGCTACACAGTGAGTTCAAAGCTATAAACAAAAGTCTCACCAAATGAAGTGAAGGACAGAAGATGTCCTTGTGGTTTTACTTCAGAGCAGACTGAGATATCTGAAGCTGTAGGTATCCTTAGGCCAAATGCCAGATTCCTAATTACCTGCTTTAAAAAAAAAAAAAAAAAGAGGTTGGATTTACACTGGTTGTAGATACTACAGAACAGAGTTGCTTCAAAGAGAAAACACTATCTCTTGAGCAAGTTGCCTTACTAAAAAATTTACATTGAGGGCTGCTCATGGTGGTTCATTCCTTTTAACAAAAGATATGACAGAGAGGGAGGGAGAGAGAGAGAGAGAATGAGAGAGAGAGAGGCAGAGACACAGAGAGAGACAGAGAGACAGAGATAGACAGACAGATAAAGACAAATAGAGACAAAGTGTCAGGGAGAGAAAAGGAAGAAACTTACAATGAGGGTAGCATTTTATCCAAAGAAAATTATACATCAGCAGGGTTTCTGCTTCATAGAGCTTGTACAAACTCAGCTTGACCTGATCACAGACACAGTGAGTCATAACCATGATTGCCCCTGAGTAACTTTAGCTGATTTTCACCACATAGTTTCCTAGTAACTGTACGTAAACTAAGTCAAATGTGGAGCTTTGTAACTAGATCCCAACACAGTCAATGCCAGATGACCTTGATAGTAAGTTAGGTAAACCAGGTATTTTCTACTTTGAATGCACTTTTGCTTTTTACCAGAATATACATTTCCTTTCTTCTGGCTGAAATTACAGGTACCCACTGGTTTTATTCCCAGAAAGGACCACACTTCCATCAGCAAATTTCTAATAAATTGAACTGTATACAATCTGAGGTCTTTCTACCTCTTTCTTTCTTCAGTCTCATGTGACCTGGAGCCTGTTTTTCATACCGGACTGCTCTGGAACAGAGTTATATAACTAATAAATTAATTCAATTAAAGTACAGATTATAGTGTTTAGCAAAATTGCTGGGTGTAAAATCAAGTCAAAATCTCATTTCCCAGGCTGGAGAGATGGCTCAGTGGTTAAGAGCACTGACTGCTCTTCCAGAGGTCCTGAGTTCAATTCCCAGCAACTACATGGTGGCTCACAACTATCTGCAATGGGGTCTGATGCCCTCTTCTAGTGTGTTTGAAAAGAGAGCAATGGTGAATACTTAAAAAGAAAAATAAAATAAAATAAAGAATAAAAAAAAATTATTTCCCAACTCTTCTTGACTTTTGAACAGAAATATGCTCTCCAGCCTGATTGTCAAGTGATTTGTCTGCAAGGCTTGAGAAGTACTAATATACAACATGCCAGCAGTCCCTGTACATTGTGGACATCTAGCATCTTCTGAACACTTCAAAAGTTTAAATATCACTGAGTTTTTGTGATATTGGATATCAAACCCAGGGTCTTACACATGCTGGGCAAATGCTCTCCCACTAAGCTAACCCTGAGATCCTGACTCCCTCTTTTGAGTAGAGAACTTCTGACATTATATTCTTGCCTTCAAGAGGTGAAAACCACACACTGGCTAGGATGGTTCACTTTGACCAAAACCTTATGAGATTGAGAGACAACCAGGAGACCATTCTGTATTTATTTAGCACCCTCTGGGAGGGAGGGTGATATGTGGTACAGAAACTGAGAGGGAAAGACACACCTGCTCAAAATGGAATGAAAATAGAAAAAGAAGGAAGCCTGAGCCACTGTCTATGGACACCAGACTCCAGCATGTGAACTGGACTTGGAGGACTTGAATGAATTTGTAGTGTTTTAAGTTGTTAATTTATGATCATAAATTTAAGAAAATGTACTTCTTCAGCAACTGGGTCATTCACAGCTACTGTTTAAAGACATAGCATTGTGGTATCCAGATATCTGAGAGACCAAATTAGAAATCAAGGATGTGAGCAGGATGGTGGTGGCGCACACCTTTAATCCCAGCAACTGAGAGGCTGAGGCAGGTGGATTTCTGAGTTCGAGGCCAGCCTAGTCTTCAGAGTGAGTTCCAGGACAGCCAGGGCTACACAGAAAAATCTTGTCTTGAAAAAAAGTATAAAGAGTGTGTGTAACACATGAAGCCTTGGCACACCTTAATGAAACATTGGGAACCTCATTCCCAGGCTCCTTTCTGTGAGCCAGGTAACATCAAGCTTCTTTCTTTCATTCTTTGAGTCAGCACTGCTGCCATCCTGTTTGTTATTTATTTTGTTGGTTTTTTTTTTTTTCTTTAGTCTCTCTGCTTTCTACTTCTTTCAGTTCATAGTCTAGGAATGCTTACAGCTCTGAGCACCAGAGCATTCTGTGGTGACACATGACCATAGTTTGCTACAACCTTTGCCACACTGATGGAATTTGAACACATCTCCTCAGCCAAGTTACTGGTACCCGTGATTAGCTGATGTCTTTCATCACATCTTTCTTTGTGATAGAGCAACAGCTTTAGAAACTGGGAATGATGGGCTCAGCTGTTGAGTGCTTGCTGCTCTTCCAGAGGGCCAGGTTCAGTTCCCAGCATCCTCATGGGAGTCTCACAACCACTTGTAGCTCCAGTTCCAGAGGACTCAACACCCTCTTCTAACTTCTTCCTCTTCCTCTTCCTCTTCCTCTTCCTCTTC